>CM073498.1:3255000-4505000 GCA_037074585.1 Biancaea sappan | reverse complement strand
GCCAAGCTATGAATAGATCACCCGCCGACTTGTGAGTTCGGTGATAAAAAAATATTATTCAGCATCTTAAATTATTTGATAAAACGACTTTTAAATCTTAAATTTTAAACTATAAATTTTAAATTTAAATTTAACCAATAACAATTATGTATTTTCATATATATGTTTTATTTTCAGTTTTCATCATGTATTATCAGTGAAAGAATAAAAAATTTTCTCTATCAGTAGATATTTGTCACATTGACAGAAATATATTCACTCTTGTTCATAAAAGAACATGAGCTTCAGTTAGAACTAAAATGAAAATCAAATAAAATTTAGGATTAAAATGTAATTTTTAAAAATATGGGGCTTAAATATGTCATTTTAACAAGTCGATAATTATAATTTTTCCAAATAATACACCTCCATTTTGGACTATTTGATCTCCGAAGTTGATTCTTTAGCTTTTTCTTCTTCCTTCTTACTTTCTCTTATTTTCTTTTCTTCTCTTTCCTTTTCTTCAAACTTTCTATTTCTTTGTACAACTTTTTGTTTTTACTCTAGCTCTCTCTCCCAACTCTATCACTTTCTCTGTTTTATAACTCTCTGTATTAGTTTTTGATGGAAAGTGTATGTATATTTGTGATAGGTGCTATTTTGTTTTCATTTTAGTTCCTATGTAAATGAAAAAAAATAAAAAATAAAAAGTCATCACAGTCCAAAAATGGATGTGGGTCATTTGAAAAAATTACAATTTTTGACTTGTTAAAATTATAGATTTAAGCCTCATTATTTAAAATTATATTTTGACCCCAATTTTTTATTTGGTTTTTATTTAAGTCCTAACTGGAGGCTCTTGTTCTTTTATGAACAACAGTGGATCCATTTCTCGTATTGACCAAACCACGTGAATCTATGTATGTTTTCTTTCGGTTTATCTTTATCTATCTTTTGCATTTCTTGCTTGACAAATACTTTATACAATTTGGATCATTCAACAATGACAAAATTTAATCTTTTATAAGGTCGAATTTTTCATAAATTTATCTAAAAAAGAAAAAAAATCAAGTGTTACCTTTACAAAGAAGTCAGGAGGGGAATAGAGGTCGAAGTGTGTTCTCCGAAAATCTGAATGCCACCCTTCACCCATGTATATTGTCACCTGTTTTTTCATCTTAATTCTGATTACTTATTCACTCATTACTTAAGTGTAAATCATAGATACTGAGACGACAATGGTGAATGAATGACGAAAGAGGTGACCTTGAGAGTTTGTTTCACAGGAAGAGGTGCTGTAGGATCAAAAACTTCACCATTGGGACCAACGTTCAAGAGGATGTCTGGTTTTTTAACATACCCACACCCGCCATTTGCTCTGAACATCCCTTCCATTGTCCTTAGATACTTATCATGTCCCTTCATTAAAAACAAACACTCCTAGCAATAAGCATGTAATTAAAAAAAGTACACAACACACACACGCACACACAAACTCATGTTTCATTTTGTGTTAGTGTTATGATTTTAAATAACGCTTATTAAACGCACATTAATTTTGTCAGTACTCTTCTAAAGCTATTTCTCTTTAGAGCTATGGCTGGAAGATATATAACTACGCCGATTCAAATTCTTAGCCTATCAACCAAGACTACATATATATATATATATATATATATATATATATACACTTCAGTTTAAAATTAAGGTTAAATTATAATTTTAGTCCTTATAGTTTAATCAAATTTGTATATTAGTCTCTATAATTTATTTTTATGTAAAATGATCTTTATAATTTCTCTATTCAAGTAAGTTAGTCTCAGTCATCAGTATAGTTGACTCTGCTATTAATATGGTCTTACATAACAACAGACCTGTACATTTATGAATATGTTAACATGTTCAGTCATTTTTTTTGTCAAACTCAGCTGCTATGTCAACAAAATTCTCATTTTACCTTTAATGATTGGGCATGCTAATATGTTTACAAATATACACATCATCTATCACGTAGTATCATTTTAACAATAAATTTAACCATACTGATGGCAGAGACTAACTTACATGGATGAAAAATTATAGAGATCATTTTACATAGAAATAAAATATAGGATTTGGTGAAATTATAGGAACCAAAAAATTATAATTTAACCTAAAATTAATTAGATATATGGGTAAATTTTTTAGATATTTATTATTAGGTTCTGTTATAAAAATGTAATATACAAGAATAATTTTTGAAGGATCCAATCATATGATCTTGAGCTATAATAAAAATTATTTATCAATTTTACATTAAAAAACCCTAGCAAAATTTGAAAATTGGACGTAAATTTTGTATTTTGCGATAGCCAAATAAATAAAGTCTAACCTGCATATTAAATGCGACCATCTGAGCTCCATGCATCCATCCAATCATGGGATCATAATTAGAAGAGTCCACACGCAAACCCTTAGGGTATATCCTCAGCAAATTGTTTTGTGTAAATCTATACATATACATTTACACACACAGAGCATGCAACAACTTTAATTAACTATAAATTGCAACTAACGATGTATATAATATAATTAATATGGGGTCAGATATAAGTAATTAATATAGGATATCCAGTCATTCATGGCTTTAAATTAGGGTGAGAGAGAGAGATGTCCAGTGACAGTTGAAATTTTCAAACATCCAAATAATATATGATGACTTTTTAATAATTAAATAATATTTTTTATGACAAAAATATTTTTATCTCTCTACCATTTATACTAAGTTTTAATTTCATTTATAACTTTTTTTTATATCAATTATGTCTTATATATTTTATTATTGTTTAAAATTTACCATTTTTACTAATGCTTTTTATTTCACTAGCCAAAAATAATAACCAAGTAGTTCGTAAAAATAGTATATTTTAAACAAAAATAAAATATGTAGGGCTCAAACTTACTATTTTTAGTCCCTACCGTTTTTTATGCATCAATTATATCTTACGTATTTTATTTTTGTTTTAAATCTATCTTTTTTTACTAATATAGTCTATTCTACTAACGAAAAATGTTAACTGAGTGACTAGTAAAATAATAAATTTAAAATAAAAATAAAATATGTAAGACTCAAACTTATCATTTTTATGTCTCTAATGTTTTTAATGCATTCGTTATGTCGTATATGTTTTATTTTTGTTTTAAATATATCATTTTAAGTTTTTGCTCATAGCTCAATAAACACTTTCCGTCAGTAAAATAGACAACATTAATAAAAATAATAGATTTGAAGCTTATTATAAACGTTAAAAATTAAAAAAAAAAGTACTCTTTTTTTTTTATTTTGTGTGCAAGTATAAAACAATCAATAAATACCTGACAATATCAGTTGCATGTGTTTTGGTTACATCTTCAAGTTCTTGCTCGCTTAAGCTGAGACGCCTGACCCGAGTCTGATGGGCAAGCCAATTACGTATGTCTCCTTTGGGCTTTCCAGCATGAATGGCTATCAGATTCCTGTATTCCAGAACAGACTCCTCTTCAGATTCATCCTCATAATCCGACGAACCCTCCTCCTTCTAAACATAATCCAACAATTTATTTGAGTGGACATCAATAAACAATAATCAATTATATATCACACTCTAAATACGCATAATTTATAAGACAACCAAATCATAGCATATATATGACATATGTTGTGATTTATGTTTAAGTAAGTTAAACGAGTTAACTTAATTTATGCATATTTAAAGAGCTAAGATGATCCCATTGGTCACGCTAACAAATATTAATGAACCTTTAATAGCAAGTACCAAATTTGAAGTTTTTAATTACGAATTTTTAAAGTATAAAAACTAAATTAAAAATTAACTAACATTATTGTTATTGGTTATGGTGATTTGAGAGAATTTAAGTCAAAGAAGAATATTGTTAAGTAACTTGAATTATGACAAATTGATATTTTGGGAGCGCAATTAGAAAGAAAAAAAAATTGGAAGTCTATGGAGTGAGTAAGGAGAAGACCGATAAGCCTGAGTCCCAAGCAATCCGATCTAATAATATATTTGTAATATACATGTTTTTTTTTTAGTTTTTCTATACTGTATTAAACACTTTTGCCTGAAGAATAAGACATATTCTTTCTGTCCGTAAATATAAATTACATTAATTAAACCACGTTAAATTTGTATATATTCTTTAATTTTTCTTTTGTTTTTATCTTCTCTGTGCGTTTATTGCCACAATCACAAGGTTAGAAATTATAGTTTAATCTTTTATTACACAATCTGATATTAAACATTGAAAACCATGTAAAACAAATTCTAATCAAAATCAAACATCATTATCGACGGACTTATGCCCTAAAAAAGAGCATTCGAACTTCAAATTTAAGGCCGAAATTAAATTGGGCTGGGCTGTATGTGATTCAGGCTTTGACATCAAAATTAAATTCAGTAAATTTTGTCTTACTCTGTTTTCAGGATCCTCTGGTGGTTTGGTTGAAATCATGACTTTATGCTTGAGACTTTCTGGAGAAGGGAATTGCTTCTGGTGTGGGGATTCGGGGATGTACAGCATATCTCCAAACACTTCCTTCACCATCTGCAATATTGATATATATCGATCATTATTTCAAAATGATCAATAACACTCCTTTGCATGGTGCATTTCATGAGTAAATATATCATATAGGGTGTAATGAAAATTATACAAACCTTGCCCACTTTGACTTGAAGACGCGGAGTTAAGTGGTCTTCAAAAGTTATGACGACTGGGTAATCAGAAGCACCAAATGCATTATCCTTGATGGCTGTCAAGCAATCTATGAGTTTCACTGGAGATGTCAGAGTCCTATATCCTCGAAACACAAACTCAGTTATCTTTAGTCGTGCATGAAATTAATGAGGAGCAGAGGATCATCATGCTTGTGAAGATTATTTTAACTCAAAAGACCAAGTTATTGCTTCCCTACCCTCCATGACGAACTTCTGCTTCGTCCCCTCTGGGATTTGGCCACAAATCAAGCTCGATCACTCGAACACCTTTGTCCAAAGCCTCTATGATGGGTTCAGTACTGCTAGCACTGCTAAGTTGATTCCCTGTTAAGTAGGAGTTGTGGCCTGTGTATAAGAAATAATGGGCCAATGGAGCTTTCATGTCCTGGTGCACCTGCACCATTCCAAAAACGCAATAACGTTTCGGAGCTTAATATGGGCCTGCTTATTCCAATCTTGTTAAAGGAGTGAGTTGGGCTAATATTTCAGTAACTTTTATTATGTAAGAATAAACTTATATGTAATTATTTATATTTTTATTATTGAGTTTTTTAATCAAAACATACCAAATATATATTGTTTTCCATCAAAATATAATAAGTGTATGTAGGGTCTTCAAAAGTAACTATATATTTTCTTATAACTCAACATTCTATGATAGGTTCTTTAAGAAAATTTTTTACACCTCATGTTTTTAACAAAAAAAAAAGTCTATTCCTATTGAAAATGGTCTTTTAATTGGACACTGATCATTTGACTTCAAGTCATCGTGACGTGAGATTTAGATCATTCATTCTGCACAATCAGACAATCCACATCTGTAGCTATTTTTTTTTCATAAATGTAGATCATTTGATCAAATAAATTAGACAGCCTAAATTTTATATCACATATCCTCATATTAGAGGATCCGCATCCCTTTTAATTTGGTCTACTTGTAATCATAATAGCAAATTTGTGTCCTTTGAATTAGTTAATAATTTGGCCCATATACTAGCTCCTTGATGAACAACATAAATTGAGATTGTTAGCCCAAAATGCAAATTTAGCCCAGCCCAACCCAATTTAAGAATCGTCATTGACAATTACCTCACTCATCTTTTACTATTTACTTATGAAATATCTGAAAGATAATTATTGCATAATATATAAATAATATTTTTTAGTTATATGTTAATAATTAATACTTTATATCTATTAGGGGTTTTAAAATCAGACCATATCGACCAGTTCAACTGGTCAAACTAAAAACTAGTTATTAGTCCAATCCAATCAATCCTTAAAATCAATAGAGCTCAAAATTGATACAAAACTTGTCAAAAACAAGTGAAACTAGTTTTTGTAAAAAAAAAATTTACTTACAAAATGTAATTATTTCTCATATTATATAAAATTTAACAAGTTTTTATTTTTTTTCAAATTTTTTTATTCTTTTCTATCATGTTATATTCTCTTTTTTTTAATTATTTTTTCATAATAATATTATTTTTGCCACAAAAAAAAGATAAGAGAACAAAAAAATAGAAAAACAATTACACATAATAATAATAATAAAGCAAAATGGTACTATATACCCTTAACGTTTACCCTGATTTTCATTTATGTCCCTAAAATTTTTTTTTGTTCGATTATGTCCCTCATCTTTTAATTTTTATCATATATGTCCTAAAATGATGAAATTCTCTCTCTCTCTCTCTCTCTCTCTCTCTCTCTCTCTCTCTCTCTCTCTCTCTCTGAGAAAATCAGAAGCAGAAGGACAACTATGGTGGAATCCTCTCTCTCTCTCTCTCTCTTTTTTTTTGGGCCTAAATCCTCAGTTTTCAATTAGAAACCTTCTTCCTCTTCTCTCTCTATCCTTTCCTCTTCTCTCTCTCTCTCCCCTATCCTCCCAAAGCCCAAGCTTAGTCTCGCCATGGAGGCACCAAGAGGTCTTCTTCAAGTTCCATCCCCTTCCAAGTCAACCTCAACTCCAACGACTCCAAGCCTCACATTGACGAGATGAACTTCTTCCCACGGTAATGCACGAAACACAACATTCCAAGTCCTAGAGTTCTTATAGATCTCTTGGACCAAGGTCGACTTGCCGGACGAAGCAAGGAATAGTGTCATGTGGCTTGTAAAACTAAGACAAGCTAGGGTGATTTTCCCCGACGCTTGAATGGCATGGTTTATAGTGAAGAATCAAGAGCTTCTACTGTGCTCATATGGCACTTTCTGTGTTCGATAAAATGCTAAAGTGAAGGAAAAGGCTAGCAGATAGAGAGAGGAGACATTGATTGAGCAGTAAAATGGTGACCCACCTCCTTTGGCCATGAATCAATGGAAATTTTGAATTTCAATACAGTCGGCTTGAGAGGAAAGGAGAGAGAGAGAAGAGGAAGAAGGTTTCTGATTGAAAATTGCGGATTCAGGCAAAAAAAACGAAGAGAGAGAGGATTCCACCATTGTTGTCCTTTTTGCTTCTAATTTTCTGAGAAGAGAGAGAGAGAGATAAGAGAGCAAGATGGAGAGTATTTTTTATCATTTTGGAGTCCTATATGATAAAAATTAAAAGATGAAAGGCATAATTAGACCAAAAAAACTTTAAAGACAAATGAAAATTAGGATAAATATTAGAGGCGTATAGTATCGTTGTGCCGAATAATAATAATAATAATAATAATAATATAAATTTACTAACATTAAATATGAAAATATTTATTAATTTATTTTTTATATATATATAATTATTACTAGTTCGTCTACCGTCAAACTAATAGTCATAAATTCTAAAACTTAAATCAATAAACTGTGAACCAGTATTTCTACCGGTTTAATAACCAATTCAATTTTTAAAATATTGATATATATTATAAATAATTATGGATATATAAATTAGTTGAAATCAAAATCTACATTTTTTGAGTATCTTTTACTACTCATAGCTTGGATTTTGTTTTTTTGGTTTAAGATGAATAATTTGAGTTAACCAAAATGTGCATAACCTTATTTAGGATTGAATGGGGTGAATGAAAAGAAGAGAGATGAATAAGATATAGAGATGATTTACCGAACCAGGACGAGAGATGATGGGGGGATTGAGTTCAGTATTGAAGAGGTAATGGCGAAAGAAGGCGTCGGTGTGGAGTCCTCTCCGGTGGAATATGCCGAGAGTCCTGACGCTGTCGAATATGGCTTGCGCGTCCTTTATGGTGGCATCCTTCTCTCCCTGGAACTCCACCAGAAACCTCTTCAGATCCTCCACGCTCATCGACCCGTTCTTCGAGTACTTCTCCAATCGGTGCTTCACCTCCTCCGGCGCCTCCACCTCCTTCAGCTTGAACAACCTCCTGAAGCAGAAGCACACTCTGAATGAGTGCGTCAGCGGCAGCGCCTTCTTCTCCGTCGCCGTCTGATCAGATGACCTCAAATTCGTCCTGTTCTCCATTTTCTTCTCCGACTGATCGCTACACACGAGGAAGTGCTGAGGGGTTTATAATTTCTCTGGATTAGCAAAGTGAGAATTTATGCTGTTGCAATCTCGGGTTTAAAAACAGACAATGAAGGCACGTCATTCCTTAATTTAATTTAATTTAATTTTTTTTTGGTTTTACTCTCTACCGAAGAAAGAGATTGCTTGAAGTTGATTGTGCTAAAAGTTGTTTTTCACTTGAATAACACTGCAGAGAACTTGTCTTTTAGGAAAGTAAATTTTTTTTTTCAAAAAAATTTTGCATCTGACTCTGGAACATTATATATGTTCTTTCTAATAGTTGATATTTCTGTATTATTCATTTGGCTTTTAGACTTAGTTTATTAAAAATTAAATTTGACTACACTTGTTTATTAAATTAATAAAAATTTAATATAATTAAACCCGCG
Organism: Biancaea sappan; assembly: GCA_037074585.1. Taxonomy (NCBI): domain Eukaryota; kingdom Viridiplantae; phylum Streptophyta; class Magnoliopsida; order Fabales; family Fabaceae; genus Biancaea; species Biancaea sappan. The sequence goes on along the minus strand of CM073498.1, from coordinate 4,496,403 downwards.
TGATAACGTAAAAATTAAAAATGAGCTTCCTTACTAAAAAAGTTTTATATGTATTATTTGCAAAATGTTGAAATATTTTTTTCCATAAATAATACATGTAAATGATTGTTCAGACTGGCATGTTAAATGAGAAGGTTGGTTACAATTTTTTATAATAATTAGAAGATAAAAAGGAAAAAAAAAAAAAAGAAGAGAAAACTTTGGAACCAAGTTGGGAAAGAGCAGGATGTAGAGGTAAAAGAGAGAATAAAACAAAACCCTGAAGCATGAATTCAGTAAGAAAGCCAATTATTCAGATTCGAGATGGCTTCATCACAACACTTGACATTTGATAAAGTAAGCTCCTTAATTCTGGTTTTGATGTCATCCTTTCACAATTGGTGAGGATATTAAGTCTGGCAATTCATTTATTGGGACCAGGATCCAGTACTCAATCATCAAAGGTAGTTTCAAGTGGCTCTTTATAATAAATGTATAATTTACTTTCTTAACTAATTGAATTTATATTTTTTTAAAATGAATCAGTCTTCAAAATAAATAATAATTAAAGTTTAATCATCGAAGGACTAAGCCAAGTAAAAGAATGACATTTGAAGTTTAAAGTATGGTTTAAATATACTTTGGAGTCTCTACAATTTTATTTAAAAATAATTTTAATCCTATAATTTAAAAATAATGAATTTAGTTATTGTAGTTTTCAAAATTATGAAATAAGTCTCTAAAGTTAATTTTTGGTTAGTTAACTGTTAGTCAATGCTGATTGGAATGCTGATGTCAGCATTAAAATCCATGTCAGCGTTGACTGTGTACTACTTATGTTGACGTAAACTAACCACGTAGACTCCATAAAAATAAAGTTTTAGTTTATTCACTTAGGTCATTGGTCAAAATATTTCTTTTGTCCAATTTTTGATATAAACTGATCTTATACTTCATCTAAATCCATAGTTTAAGAATATATATTTTCTTTGTCAAAATTATCCCTTAAAAACTTTTCATTTTATTCACTTTAGTCCTTGTTCTTCACTTTGAGGCTTTTTTCTAAGGGTTTGGTCCTCCAAATTAGTCCATAATTTCATTTTTAGTCATGATATGATTTAATCTATCATTTCTACTAAAAAAAATACAAGAAATGAATTAAAATTTAAGTTACAAAGCTTATCTGTTATTCAGTTAGGTCCTTAGTCAAAATTTTCATTTTATCCAATTTTTGATATAAACTTGTCTTCTACTTCATCTAGGTTCCTATTTTAAGAATATATTTTTTTCTTTGTCAAAATATCCCCTACAAAGTTTTAAGTTTGTTCACTTTAGTCAGTGTTCTTCACTTTCATGCTTTTTTTTTTCTCACAGTTGGTCCTTTAAATCGGTCTATAATTTCATTTTTAGTCGTGATATGATTTGGAGGACTAAACTGTGAGAAAAAAGAATGAAAGTGAAGAATAGGGGCTAAAGTGAACAAACTGAAAAGTTTGTAGGGGATATTTTGATAAAAAAAATTTTAAACTAGGGACCTAGACAAAATAGAAGACGAGTTTATATAAAAAATTCAACAAAAGAAAAATTTTGACTAAAGACCTAAGTGAATAAAAGGTAAGCTTTGAAACTTGAATTTTAATTCATTTCTTGTATTATTTTTGGGTAGAAATGATAGATTAAATTATATCATAACTATAAACTTATTTGGAGGACCAAACTGTGAGAAAAAAATGAAAGTGAAGAATAAGGACTAAAGTGAACAAATTGAAAAGTTTGTAGGGAAAGATTTTGACAAAGAACAAATATATTCTTAAACGAGGAATCTAAATGAAGTAGAAGACAAGTTTATATCCAAAATTGGATAAAAGAAAATTTTTGACTAAGGACCTAAGTGAATAATAGGTAAGTTTTGAAGTTTGAATGTTAATTCATTTCTTGTATTTTTTTGGATAGAAATGATATATTAAATTATATCATAGTTAAAAATGAAATTATAGATTGATTTGGAGTACCAAACTGTGAGAAAAAAGTATGAAAGTGAAGAACATGGATTAAAGTAAAAAAATTGAAAAGTTTGTAAGGAATGATTTTAACAAAGAAAAAAATATTCTTAAACTAAGGACCTTAAGACCAGTTTATATTAAAAATTGGACAAAAAGAAAATCTTGAACAGGGACCTAAGTGAATAAACTGAAACTTTTTTTTTTTGAAAATCTACATGGCTAAACCACTTCATCATAAGTAGTACACAGTTAGCGTTGATATGAATTTTAATACTAACATCAATATCCCAGTCAGCGTTGACTAACGGTTGACTAACTAAAATCTAACTTAAAGAACTTATTTAATGATTTTGAAAATTATAGGACTAAATTCATTATTTTCAAACTATAAGAATTAAAATCATTTTTCAATAAAATTATAGAGATTTCAAGTATATTTAAACCTTTAAAGTATTACCACTAAATTTTTGCATTTAATCATAAAATACATTTTGGTAAAGGTTCATTTGCACTCTAATATCGTGTAGTCCAAAAGTTAATACCAAGGTAAACTATGATTTTAACTGGACGCACATTAGTGTTAATGCAGCTATGGTTTTATTTTAACCAAAAAAAAATGCCTTATTGAAGACCAAACCTTAATCTCAAAACCCAAAACCCTAAACAAAATTCTTTTTGGTCTTTAATTTTATCCTAAATTCATAATTTTCTCACAAAAATCTAATATAACATAATGAAACCATAGAATACCGTTTAAATTACAAGACATTTAAATATTAACTTTTAAATCATAGAATATCAAATATTTACCTTATTTTTTAAAAAAATTAATATAAACAATATTTTTCTTTTCAATTTCAACCTTCAAGAATTACTTAAATGATACTATGTAATCTTTTAAAAGTAAAAATATTTTATAAGGTTGAAACAAATGTAAATCATATTATTATTTGTATAAAATAATTTTAAATTATAAAAAATAAAAACAATAACAACAAATTTTGTAATACTATATAATATTAAAGATAATAATTAGTTATTAATTTATTTAAAAATTATTTGAATATAATTTTTTCTATAAAATATTCATGCCCCTAAATGTTGAAAATTTTTTTTTTAATAATTCAGTATTCAGATTTAGACATATTAATCTTAAATAAAAAACCAAATGGCCAATGGAAAACTTTGATGAAATTCAGTTTATTTAACCCAAAAACAAAGGGAAAAGAGAAAAAGAAAAAGAAAAATTGATATGAACAGAGAATAATAACAATCCAGCTTTCTTTTCTAACTCCGAAACATACATGAAAGTACAGAAGAACATAGGCAAAGGGCTTTATATAAACTCAAATCGCATAAGAAGCCTAACTGAGTTGTACTGTTCTCCTTTGCGGTTGCAAAGGGGAACTGCTCTGATCCCTTGCTTCAGTTCAGAGACTGGTAAACATGTTTGGCCTGCAAAATCATCCTTTTCAGACATGTCATATTCATTAACTTCCACTCTGAGCAAAGCAAGCTCAGGAACCCTTAATGGGAACGTGAACTCTTCTTCCCAAACAGGTATCCAGTTATCCTCTTTTATCTTTGTTTTCTTCATTATCTCATCAGCTGGCACTCCTGCTATACCAATCTGCCTCACAGAGATTGTCTTGTAAGTTCGTGCCAACACACGAGAATTATCTTTATCACAGATTTATATCTACAGATAATGTTGCTGGAACTGCCAATAAGAAGTTGTCTATGCTTGGATTGGTGGAAAAGGCTTAGAATTATTTAACAAAATCATAATTGCAAGACTATAAACAATGGGCAACACTAGTGGTTAGAAAGTTAAGAAGTCAGCAGAGGGAGATGCAGTGAAAGCATATGATCAGCAGCAAAAGCTTACCCTGACATAGAAATCTGGTGGGGAATACAAGTCGAAGTGAGTTTGTTTGAAGTCCATACGCCATCCGTCTCCCACGTAGACTCTCACCTATCAAGTAAGAGATCAAATTGAATGCAATATAGGGAAACTGCATTTGTTGATTGTTTTATATTTTGAATGCCCTTACCTTCAGAGTCTTCTTCACGGGTAAATCTGCTTTAGGATTAAATATCTCATCATCTGGGCCCTCTTTCATAAGAAAATCGGGCTTTTTGACATAGCCACATCCTCCATTGGACCTAAACATTCCATGCATCAACCAGAGATATCTGCCATATCCCTGTCATTAGAGCAAAGACTTTGAGGCTGTTGTTGTAAAGTTACCACGGAAGTTAATCAAGATGAAATTAGGTGGGAAAGTATTGATTGTTCAATAAGTATTAACCAATTATGTAACTAACCACATGCATTATAAAGGTTTTACAGCAAATTTGGAATGTAGCCAAACTTCAGAAATAATGTAACATTAAGAATTTTAAAACACTGACATTACTATTATGAGACCTGCAGCTTTTTTAAGCTTTTTACATAACAAAAAATGAAACTGATGAGATGAAGAAATTTTCAGCACACAGCCACATACAGAAGCCAAGAGTAGAACTTGGAAAAGTACTAGACAGACAAACAACAATGGAACATTAATTGAAAACCTGCATATTAAAGGCAACCATTTGAGCACCATGCATCCAGCCAATTAGTGGCTTGTAGTTGGAGGAGTTAAACCGTGTACCCTTTGGGTACACCCTCAAGAAATTCCTCTGTGTGAATCTGTTAGACGAAATTGAGAGCATTACAATCAGACCATAGAAGAATTTGGAGAAAGGCAAATAACTGGCGTACTTCAGATAAAATAGCAAATCTAAGTTGTTTAGAAACATGATAATACCTGACAACATCAGTTCCATGTGACCCAGTAGCCTTTTCAAGGGCTTGTTCACTTAAACTGAGACGTCTGACTCTATCAGTTTCAACTTTTAATGCTTCCTTCAAACCGCCTTTGGGTTTTCCAGCACGAATAGCAATTAGACGCTTATAACTTGAAGCTGAAGATGCGCACAATTCAGGGGTACAATCATCATTTGACTCATCATCTTCACTCTGTTCAGCAATGTCAGGTTCATCCTGTGACATCATAGAATGAAGTTTTAAAGACCAAAGAGATAGTGCAGTGGCTAGGAAAATAGTTGCTCTTAACATGCAATTTTTAGCTCACAATATCTTCATCCTGATCTTTCGTAACGTCAGAGGGCTCCTTCCTGCTTTCATCTTCGTCAAAATCCTTTGATTTCTGTGACTTTTTCATACTCATCTTGACATTTTCAGTTTCCGCACTCAGGTACTCTTGCGGGGGCTTTGTTGATATTATGATCCGACGCTTCAATTCTTCAGGTGAAGGAAGCACTTTCAAATTTTCACATTCCGGGGAAAACAGCATATCTCCAAATGTTTGAGTAATCATCTAATCAGAACCATCATCATATTAATTATAGTTTTGGCAGCTATAGTGATTTGCTCCTCTCGTATACGACAGATTACCTGAGCGACTTTGGCTTGAAGGTCTGGCGTAAGATGGTCTTCCAAAGTTATTATGACAGGGTAAGGAGATAGAGCGAAAGCATATTCTTTGATGGATTTCAAACATTTAATGAGTTCCACAGGAGTTGTCAATGTCCTACATGATCAGATAAACGCAGATTTTGGATAAGAAGAATCAATTGTATCTTGTAAGCTTCAGAAAACCTATATATCGGAAAAGAAATGCGGCAGGCAGACATGAGACACCTATTGACTCTAGACAGAGAAATGTGATACAATGACGTTTTTACGAACGCATGCATCTATTGGTTATTTAGTATCAACCAACATTCAGGAGCTATTAGTCGTGTAGTATGAACCAAAATAACTAGACCAATGCAGAAGATTCACTGTAATAAGAAATATAAGTGATTATTAAAGCTATTTTTCCCAAAGGGGAAACAAAATTATATCCATTTCATAACTGAGAGATAAATCGGGTTCACATTAAAATTAATTAGTAACTCCTGAACAATACAGACATACTGATAATGAACATTCATTGACTTCATTAGTAATACATCTTAATACCTTCCATGTAAAACATGCACATCGTCTTTCGTGGAATTGGGCCATATATCAAGCTCCACTACTCTTACACCCCTTTGTAATGCCTTTATAATCGGCACCTCACTACAATCACTGCTGAGTTGATTGCCTGTGAGATAGGAGTTATGGCCTGTATATATGAAATACTGGGAAATTGGAGCTGTCATGTCCTGGTGAACCTGGATGACGCCAAACTAAGGGATTAACAACAATGACCTTGTGACAGATAAATCTCATTCCTGCAACGGGAGCTGAGGTCTGCAAGTATCTTGTTCAACAAGTTAAATTTTCTGTGGTCTGAAACATACCTTGTTTATCCAAGAATTAGTTATTTGACAATTTTGAATTAAATTATAAGGTACATAAACTATGATCCAAATCTTGTTCTAAGGTTAAAAAAAGTGTAATGGAATAAAGGAGGGGAAAGAAAGGTGATTAAAGAAACCGTTGATTTTTTTAATCCTCGTGCAGTTCTGCAATTTTTATTTTCCCTATCTAGCCGATCGTCAGAGGAAGCGAAAAATGTCATGATGTTGAAATAAGATATGAAAAGGAAAAAATAAAGAAGGGAAAAAAAAAATAGTTCTACTTCGTTCCTCACGGAGCAAAAGGGATCTATATTCAAGAGAACAAAAACAAAAAGGGAAGTTTGTGGGATCTCAACCAAAAATAACCAGCCAGTACCCGCCCAGAAAGACGACAAGAAAACTAGATCCGTCATTTCATTTTCATTTCCGTCCTTGAATTTCTCGGAGGCCAAACAGCGCCATGTCCTTTCCATCCATACTCAAAACAGAGGAGTAACTAAACAGTGAGAGAGAGAGAGAGAGAGAGAGAGAGAGAGAGAGAGTAGGACCTGAGATCCTATGGGGGGATTGAGCTCGGGAGAGAAGAGATAATGATGGAAGTCGTCGAGAGTCAGGGAGTGCCTCACAAATTTGGTAATGTGGTGTCGCTTCTGCAAAATCTGCTCCACTATTTGCCGTGCATCGAGGTCGCCACTCTCGCCCTGCACCTCCACAAGGAAGCTGTGGAGCTGATCGGCAGTCATATGGGTCCCACTTCCGGCGTATTTGTTAAAAAACTCTTTGACATCCGATGGCGGCACCGCCTCCGGCACACTGAACCGCCGGTGGAAGCACACGCACACTCTGTAGCTCCCCATTTTATCAAGAGCAACAGATAGGGACAAATGAATCAAATTAGCAAACAGCGGAAGCACTAATTTCAATGTGGTGTGGGTGATTTTAAGAAGCAGAGATAACGGTGGATCAAAGCTATGAGGTAATGATGATAGGAGGAGACAAAAAGGTAGGTGGAAAGAGGCTTAGTGCAGGATTAAGTTGAAGGGTCATTTTGCTTTTCCTCTGTCCGCAATTAAAATACTCCATGAAAGAGAACAGAGAAGTAGATGATGCCTTTAATGCCATTGTCAGTGACTGTCTTCTCAGTTTGCTCGCGCCTTTCTTTTTTTATTGGCTATTAGTTATAACAATTTCAGCGCCATTCCTGAATTAATTTGTTCAGTGGGATCATTTATCCCTAGTTATAGGGATATTCTTAGGCCGACTATTAATATACGATTTTTTCAAGAAAAAAAAAGGTAAGTGCATTTATTTATATTTATATTATTTAGTTTTTTAACTAAAATAAAATAAATATATAATTTTTAAAAAATAATTATATATTTTTACAAATTAGCAATGAATCATTTGTCTTTTAAAAATTTTTCACCATAAGTTTTGTAAGCTATATAAATGATACAGTAATTTTTTTTAAAAAAATAGTTTAATTATAATTTTTTTATTATGAAAATTTATATGACAAATATCTTAGAGAATAGCCAAACAAGTTAGTTTTAGCCTCTTAATTTTCAACAGATTTAATCTAGTCCACCATTTTTAAATTTTACTGATATAATTTATTAATTATTTTGTGCAAAATTTATAGACTAACTTTATTCTAAAGATTTTATTAAATTTCTAATAATGCTAATTAAATTTGTTAAAAATTATGACGAAAATTTATAAATATATTAATCATTATTTTAAAAAATTTTATATTAATATATTTTTATTTACTCAATCGAATTTTTTTAATAGATTAAGGTTGCTTAAAAATTTATTTTGATAATATAACTAATAATAAATTACAATGTGAACGGCGTAAAAATCTTGTGTCAAATCATCAACATAAAGCGTGAAATTACAGCGAGGGGAGGGGACGGACAGACAACGACGTGGAAGTCAATGGACCCGGTCAACCCGTGTACATTAAATATTTCTGAAAAAAAAAAATAAAAACATAAAGAAAATAATCACGGGATGACACTTAAGAAACGTGTCATTTATCATATTGCAAGGTGACACTTAAGAAACAGCTGCTCAACACATGGGAACATTTTATAAAGTTGACTCGTTTTTTAATTCGTTTATTTTATATTTATATATTTTAAACTCACTTATATATATATATATATATATATATATATTATAAAAAATAGTCTTCATAGTTTGAAAAAGAAGCTTTAATTCATAATAGATAGTACTCACGAGGAAATCAATCCTACGAGACAGTGGAGAGTGGATTTGCCAACATGTTTATTTTTATGTGAATTGTTGGATTATTTAAATTTTAGTATCTCTTTGAAAATAAAAAAAATATTATTTAAAATTTAAATTATTAAATATAAGATTTAGCAATTCACAAAAAAAAAATATGTTACTTGTCTTTAAACACCAATAATAAATTTACTCTTGTCCACGTTAGTAAGGGATCTATGCTAAAATTTATAGGCCTAGCTGGCCAAACAAGTATTCATACTCATAGAGAGCCAAAACAGAGGTCGAAACATCAGCATATTTGAAGGATGGTAACGTTTCTATATATTAAAAAAAATTAATTGGATTATTTAAGCGAAAGTTCATTTTTATTCTTAAATTTTGATTCACATTACAAATTTGTGTCAATTTTTTTATCAATTTTATCTTATATCTTTTCAATTATTTTTAATTTTATTTTTTAATTTAATATAATCTAAATTGTTAATAATTTAACACTAATATAATTACTTATGTTACATGATATATATACTTGAAATAATAAAATTGTCCTTTATTATCTACTTTCGAAATTAAAAGGACAAAGTAAATAATTGAAGATAATTTGTTATTTCAAGTATATATTCAATGTATATGTGCCTAACTGGCTAACTGATAAATTAATACTAACATATGCAATAGAGATGATTATATCAATGTTTGTTGTTAACAATTTATATGATATTGTGTTCAATGACAAAATTAAAACTAATTAAAAATATATAAAATAGAATTGACACAACAACAAAAAAATTATTGAATGAAATTAAAACTTTGGTCAAAATTTATGAATATAAATAATAATTTTGTCCTTTTTTTGGTTTCAATAACTAGTATTTGAAAATTTATTAAATTTTAACTAATATAGTTCAAATTGAGTCAATATTACAAAAAGTATAAAAGCTCTTTTCTAGTGTTGATTTTTGTTACTCATAAAACTTAAACCTAATACATTATTTTTGGAAAAAAAAAGTGGATAACCATTTGAACCAAGTAATGTTAGTATTTAGTGATATTGAAGGTACTTAGCAATTCCATTACCCAAGTTTTTTTTTTTTAATCATTGGCTAATCAAACTTCTAAGCTCAACTTAGTACAGTGACTATGAAATGCTCAACAATTACTACACATAATACAATAAGACAAAGATAAAAAGTTTAGGTTTTGCATGCAAATCTCTGGGTCAAGTAAATCATCTCGAATATAAATCAGGTTTTATCAAGTAGAGTTTACATAAATTTTGTCTATCAAAATTGAGTAAACAATTCTTTTTTTGGTCAAGTAAAAAATTGGAACTCGTAACTTTCATATGGGGAGTATTGTGCAGAGTTTGCACTTTATCTTCTAATTTTTTTCATACTACATCATATCAAATTATTTACTTTAAGAGTATAAAACCAAATCAAAATTAATTACTTTTTGGAGGATTAGGATTTTGCTGTCTGAACCTTTTTTTTTCAATCTTAATACAATTTGTTTATTTTAACTTTTTTAAGATATCTTCGCAATTTACATTGAATATAATATAAAGAGTAAAAACAATAATTCCTTAACAATATATTCATTGTAACATTAAAAAAAAAAAGAAATTCAAAACCAAGTGAATCAATCAAACACACACTGCCATTTGACATCAAACTAAAAAATCTAATGAATAGAATCACTCAATAAATCAAAAAATGCAAATCGATCAAATGTGAAAATTGGTTGATTTTGGTTCATATTTTAGTTTGGTTTTAATTTAATTACAAAAAGTGTTTTTATTTGATTTTGGATCTCCCACTCAATAGTCAATACCCTTTTAATTCAATTTTATAGCGGAAGAACATGGTTGCTATTAAAACTTACTTTCCTTTTTCCTTTTTTTAAAGAATTCTACAATTTCCATAGTTAAGAACACAAAGAAACGAGCTCTAAAACAGTCAAATGAAGGGAATTATCATTACCTAAGAAAAGAAAAATGCTTTGTTGATAATAGAAACTGTCCAAATATTAGGACCAAAAAAAAACAAAATTGAATAATCTGTTCGTTCAGTGAACTATACTTGATTTTAGTAATTCATTAGCTGTGAGAATTTTCATAAACTAGTATTTACGAGTAATGAAAAATGTCTGTAATTAGGGAAAAAAATAAAGACACCAACAGTCTATTTGAAAATTTTTCTTTTAATTTAATATCTTATTTCACAGATTTTAAATTAAAGGCCTGTTTAGAATAGTTTATTTTAAAATTATCTGATTTATTTTATAGCATAAGCACTTATGCACATATTTGGAAGAGCTTATAGAAATAGCTTATGGTATGCTAATAAGCTGTTTTCAACTTATTTTCATAAACTCTCCAGAATAACTTATGAAAATAAGCTGAAAACAGTTTATGTAAAATTTGCTCTAATAAACTTTTCAATTGTAGAAATAACTTATGTATAAGCTCTTCTATGATAAGCGCTTATTCTATAATCACTTAAATAAGTTGTTTACCTAAATATGACCTAAATTCTCAATTATAAAATCTGTCATGGATTACATTTTTTTTTTTAAAAAAAGCATTCTTAGAGCAGTACCCTTACGAGACTGGATTCTCTGCTCGACATTGAAAGCCAAATAGGATGCTTGGCTTAGGTTTTAAAAATCAACAGTTCAGATTTTATGGTTATTTAAAAAAATAATTAAAAAATAAAAAACAACATCTTGGAATATGAATGATTGATTGTGAAAAATAACAATCTAGAAGAGCTAAACACTCTACTTAACTTTTAAAACCAAGTAAGGGATCTATTTCCGTACCCTTGCAATGCATCTTCTTTAACTATACTTGCTCTAAAATAATAATCTCCATTGCCCAAATCAATTATAACTCAAGAAGGTATATTTGAAATAAGAAGAAAAGTTTTGATTTACATTAAAACTAAAAAGAATGTCTAAATCAAACCTTATTTCTACTTTCCTTCTCTTCTCAATCCTTTTCCTAGAATGAAGTTGTACTAGAATTCAAGAAATCCATGGTTTAAAATCAAACTTTGAATAGTTCTGCAACCCTCATTCTCCCAAAAACAAAAAATCTTTCATTACCTTGTTAAAATCAATTCTTATATTCATGGCAATCTGGACAGCTTGATTGAGACAAAATAACCTAGTAACCACTGTGATTGCACCTGCAAGAGCAAAGAGAAGTGACTGAAACATGGCTCAATCTATGATAAATGATGAATTGTTGTCCTTAAATTGATATGGATTCTCTAAAAGGCTAAAGCTTATTGATCCTATGCCGGGGGAACGAAAACTCTCATGCAATTTGCTCACATCATTGATGCGACACAAACAAGAACTAAATCTTCTAAATCATGACCTACAAGAAGGCACTGCAAAGTTACATTTCATAACCTGCACTAACTTCACCTCTGATGCCACCTATGAAAGCATAGTGGTTTATGCATCTCTTATTTTGTGATTTTGAATTCTTCAATGTTGCACGCTTGTTTCAGTACTTTCTATGCTGCACAGTACTGGTGAGAGAGATCAGGCATGGAGAGCGCAGGGAGGAGTTTGTGAAGGGAAGGCCATTGATCTGCTGAGGTACATCCTCTGCTTTTCTTTGGCGAAGCAAAGCATGGAGTGTACACAAACTTCCGAGGCGGTTGAAGGCGGGATAGGCTTGAAGTCTAGGAGCTTCGAGTACTCGGAAATAAGGTGAAACATGTAGTCATAAACCCGATCCATGCTCAAGCTTTCCATGAATTGCTGCCCTCTTCTCCCTATCGCCTCTGCCTATAGCATTACAAATGTAACCAGAATCAATAGTTGAACTCACTTGTTGCAGAGTTACATAACACGCATGAATGCATGATACAAGATAAGAAACTAAGCTAGGGGTAGTGAAATGAAAATGATATGATCTGATTTGAATGCTTCATGGCATCTTATATTGTATTAGTTGTACCATCCTTCCTCCTCCCCACCACGATTATGAATTTGAACTACTATAATGAGAGAAGTCATTCCTTAGGTTGTGTAATCTAGTGATAAGCCAACTTTCATACACATATAACTGTTATCCTATCGAATATTGAGATGACTTCATGTCTTAATGCCCCCTTTTATTTTATTTTAATGAGTTGAAGAAAAGATTTGGGTGCCTTACTGATCCTTGTGGCTGAAATTAAATAATAAACGAGAGATTTTCAAGGTAGACCCAGTTTACCAAAAATGGATAAATCAAACTAATCATGAACAATCATACAAGTATGTTTGGGGCATACTTCAAAATTTTCTAACAAAAGATATGTAAGACTAAGTAAAGATATACCTCAGATTCGTGTTCATTACCCCAGTCAACAGCGCGCTTTATAGCTGGACATAGATCTTGAGGATCAACGAGCCAAATATTATTTTGTGGAATAAGGCCACGACTGAAAAAATCTTCATAGTGTGGTGATATTACTAGTGCAACAGAACCACATGAGAGAATATATTTCAGACTCACAGACCATGCATGTCCTTCAGCATAGATCTTGTACCTGCAGATGAAAGACAATTAAAATGGAGGCAAAGAATGTAAGAGGATGAGGGAAAGGGGAGATGGCCTGCAATGTCAAAAGGATTTTGGTAAGAGAAAAAGTGAAATCTTTGAAGGGAACTCAAAATTCTTGTCTGAGTTTCTTTTTTTTTTTTGCAAAAGTACGTCTAATGTTTAACTCCGCCTATGTTTTATAGCCGGTCCCAAGCCCGGAGAAAGGAGGAGGGTTGTGTTAGGCCCTCGACAGCCAACGTAAAACTGTGTCGAATCTCTCATGAACATGGATCAACGACAATGTTGTTGTTGTAGTGTGTTTAATGTTTATCTCAAATTTTAATTTTGTTTTTAATTTTTTTTTTGTGTTAATTGCATTCTACATGTTTTAATTTGTTTTAATTATGTTCTTAGAACCTAACACAAAAACAGAAAATGCTAAAGTAGCCAGACACGTCATTGCTATGTGTCATACAAGTGACGACCACATCAAATATATGTGAAAAAAAATTTTGCCCTTAATTTTTTTTTTATTTTCCTTCTCTGTTCGTCTCTCTTTCTCTCTCTGACAGAACAGAGAGCGAGTAAGATGGCAGAGAGTGAGAGACAGTGAGACGAGAGGCAAGAGCAAACCAGATGAGAGCGAAACAGGGTCCTTAAAGCCGTCGGTCTCCCTCTGGGCTCCCCCTACTCTGTTGTTCTTCCTCTCCGATTTGCCTCCACCTCCCATCGCCTTGCCCTAGCTTCTCATTTATGCTCAATAGGTTAACTAGAAGGGTACTCACCGGTGATTACATTGACTTGAAAGTTTTGACTGCTTAAAACCATTTCTAGCTGCTTCACCCCAATCCTGTGATGAATATTAACACACTGAATTATAAGGTATAATAATGATAATATTCTTCTTTAGTAATATAAAGCATATGTCAACAATCTATATGGTAAGTTTATCCCAACCTGACGCATAATTTGTGCTCCCCACATCCTAGAATGATTACAGGTCAGTAATTTTGTTCGAATAGGCGATGAAACATCTGGGTTTCCTTTCCAGTATGCCCGTGGCTCTTTGTTTTTCCAACTTACGATTTGAGAACCTTGTTTGATATCTGGGAACTCCTCATGCCATGGCCTTATGTTTATCTCTGGCCTATGCAAGAAATATTTAACAGAACAACAAGTCATACCAATAAAATTTCAAAATAATAAATGGGAATTAGTAAGTAACTATGATGCATTTCTAATTGGAGTTGGACCTTAAAGAACCACTAATCACTATAGCTTCCTCTTATATCTGTTCTTTCACTACCTTTTCCCTTTCAATCTTATAACAGACCTTTATCTCTGACCTTAAAGTACCATGAATATTGACATTGTAATCTCTAAGAATATGTTTGATAGAGAAGAATGCAGGAAAGGGAAGTAAAATTTCAATTTTGACATTTTTTAAAAATAGAAGTAATCATTTTTCTTCCTTTTGTGTCCATTTTCTTCAATCTAAACATATTCTAAAGAAAAAAAAATGTTGAATTCAAATCTAAATCAAAGAAAATGCCAAAATTCAAATATCATTTCCCTTCCGTTCCCCTACATTATTCCCCATCCAAACATAACCTAACAATTTCTTTATCACCAAGATAAGCATGACACACCAAAGTTAACATTGCTATTGAAATGAACTAGAATCTCTCGAAAAATTTGAATCAGGGATATCAAACAAGCAATGCAATCAAGAGGCCAGGTAGTGAAAGTGTAATTTATCAATAATAAGAATGAAAGAGATAATACGACGCCGTATTTCTAATAAGATGCACAAAATCAGCTAAGAAAGTGTGATCTTACCAGCCCCAGAAAGACCAATCAGGAAATGGGATGTCATAGTGTTCCTTTGTAGTGCAATACCGAAACAGAGGCAAAGGCATCGACTGGTGTTCTGCCCGATTGATTGTTGGCTTGTCCATACAATCAAACATCATATCAACATCAGGTACCATCCCAGGATACCTCCTAAGGAGCTGCAAGAAACCCCATATGGTGAACAGAGCTCTGCTCTGCACACAATCATAGTACAATTCCACATACAACTTTCCTCCGACAATGACGACCCTGAAAGCCGCATGCCTCTGGGCTTCCACCAAATGAGCCTTCGATATCCTTGTTTCAACCCAAGGCTGAAGATCTCGATGAATTGCCTCAAAGAATTCCGGGCACTTCTCGTTGGTTTCAGAGGACGCCGACGACGAGAAATGGGGTCGTTTGGAAGAGGCGTCGGTGTTGTAACGACAGCTGAGGTAAGAGCAATGAATGATTTTATACGCCCGAGCTTGCCGGGTTTCGTCGTCGAATGTCTTGGGAGGGAATAGGTGCCACGGTGTTGGTTCTAAGTTGTGACCCACCACTGTTTTCGTCTGGGAGACGACGTCGTCTACCTGTTTGATCAATTTCACCGTAGAAAAACAGCTCAGGTGAGTATAAGAACAACAAAGAAATCTGGCACAAGCAAATAGTTATAGACTCAATTGATCAATTGCCCAGGAAAGTCACCAAAAAAGTGCAAAATTATTATTAAAAAAAAAACCTTATACAAGAAGAGTGCAGTGAGGGAGAAGAGAGACAAGGCCAAAACGCAAGGGAAGAGGTAAGGGGGTCCTCGAGGAAGAAGATGAGAGAACTTTGAAAGAAGTCCCATGGAAGAAGAATGGTGGAAGGTGATGGGTCTAGCCGCATCGTCTGTGACGGGAGGGAAAGAGGTGGTGTGATTCTAAAAGCTCCCAATTAGGCAAAAAGAAGGCTCAACCGTCGTCATGCCGTCTGGAACCCATTTGCTTGATGGGTCCTACCACCGCACTAAGGCAGAGCAGCCGTCTGAGGGACATGGAAGCCACGTGGTTGAGCTCGATAACGTGCTGGACCTGGACCCGGACCCGGCCGCATTGAAATCATGATGCTTAGTACTCGAGAGCAAGGAGACCCACTTCCTTTGGAATTGGACGTTTAACGACCAATTGGAAGACATCGCGCATTGACACAGGGGAAGGTGTCGTCCCCTTTACTCATGCTCGCTTTTTCGCTGGCCAAATCGTGGACCCTTTTTATGTCCATCGAATCTAAAGTCAACCATAAAATGAGTTACAGCAATTGTAAAATTGAACCGGTCGACGGAGTTAGAATTTGAAGGGGGTACCGCGGTTAAATTATTTAGAATATATTAAAATATTAAAATATAAAAATAATGTATATATTATCGGCATTAAAATATTAAAATATATAATTTATATATTAAAATACTTACAATATATGTTAGACCATATCAAATAGTAATTTTTAAAGAATTATTAAATTTAAAAATTAATTTTTATTTTAATTTATTATTAAATTGATTGTTACCTATAAAAACAATTTTTAAACAATGTCACCAGTCAGCCGAACTTTACATCATCGTGAAACTGTAATGCCCAACGGTCTTTTATACTGAACCCCCCCCCCCCCCCAAAAAAAAAAAACCCCCCTCCTTTTTTCCCATCTCTCTCTTTTCTTCCACTTCGGTTTTTTCCGCCTTTAAAAGTGCATCAGTACTATTATTTTATAAAATTTTGTTGTAAAAGGCAGAAAACTTTACGGTTTTTTTTCAAAAGATTTTAAGCAAATTTGCTAATAAGATTTTTTAATATATTTTATCAAATTATCCTCTGATTTGATAAAATAGAAAATTAAAGTTTCTTTTAATTGTTGAAATTATTTGGTAAAAATAAAAATAAAAATGAAAAAGAGAATATGAATGAGAAATTGATATTTGGTTAAATATGGAAAGAAATAGAAAGTTTGGGTGAGAATAGAAAATAATTATGGGTAAATGATTTATAACATCCATAAAGGTAAAAATTACATAAACATTCTATATAATAACAATATTAAATAAATTAAATAAAAAATTTCGTTTCTTTTTATTTTCTTAAAAAAACCTAGCATTCACAATTTTTAGTTTTAATAATATGATAAATATATAATAATTTTTAATATATTACATGATAACATATTTAATATTATTTTTTAATTTAATATTTAATATATTTCTATATATAAAAAATTATTAATTAACACGATAAGAATATAATTTTTAATTCTTATGTAATATGACTTCTCATAAGTAAGGAAATGTTCATTCTTTCACATGAGTTAGGAAATACTTATTCTTTCATTTAAAGTAAATGGGCATTCATAAGAAAATGGTATTCTAGCAATTAAATATAGAAATTTTAATCATTCTCATTCTCAGTTACATTCCCACCCACTTGCGGTTGAAAATTAAGCAATATCATTCTTAAAGTTGAAACAGTTAAAGTCTATTGAGCTCTGAATGGAGCACACGGTACAGTCCAAAAACAAGGGTAGAAAATAGAAATAGTGACGAAAAGAAATGGTCCTACTGTCACGTGTTGTTGCTGCTGAATGCAGGAACTGAAAGTGATCAATTCTATTGAATCAGGCCAAATCTCGGAGCCTAGCCTAGGACCACTGCTTTCATTCGACAAAACCATAAATTTACATTTTCCAGTCTCCACCAACCAATCTAAATACTCTCTCATTCTATTTACTTATTATTTTCTAATATCAGAGTCATTAATTTTTTTTTTTCAATTGTCTAATTACGTTATTGGATGACTAGTGAAGGAGTCTTTTTTTTTTTAAAAAAACCTGATTGTCAACCGTTTGATCAATAATTGAATAGTTAGTGAGAGAATCGATGACTACAGTACTAGAGTCAATCTTGTTTCTCTATCTACCTATATGTTTCCATTCTTGACCATGGTTCATAGAACCATACTTGACTGGTTTACTAGTTGATTCGATCAGAAAATCGATGACTTGATCAAATTTTTGATTTATTTTGAACTTGTGAACGAATGATAATTTAAATTAGTAAAAAAATCAGTTAAACTAATCTCAAACCAATAAAATCGATAAAATCAACCGATTCAATTGATTTTTTTAATTTTTTTAAATTTTTATCAAATATTATTATATATTTTAAAGAAATTTTCAAAAATTTAAATTATTAAGAAAAAATCTAAAGCTGATATATATTTTAATATTTGATTATTTCTAACATATACATTAGTTATATATTTTAATATATTAAATCATAATTCAATTATTAATTTTTAAATCGATGCCTTGACCGATTCGTTTGATTTTCTTAAACTCTTGACCATCATTGGGCTCTACTAAAAAAAATTAAATTTCGCATCGCCCAACTTCAAAGAAGTAGTTTGGTGGTTATGGATAATCTATGTATATTTTTATAGAAATACACCAGATCTATATGTGAGTCTTAAAATTACTTGAAGAGAGATTTAGTTTCCATTCACATGTAAATCACTAAAAAAAATATTCTTGAATTTTGAAAAGAAATAGTGTTGCCCCAACTTACAATAAACATGCGTAGTTGTATTTACATGCATGAAATTTAAAAGAAGATATGGGTGTTTGAACGCTCTCCTTTTTTTTTTCTAATTAAAAAAAGTCACAAGAGCTGAAAAAAAAATGGCGGAAAAGAGGTAAAGATCCAACCTATAGGCAACTTTTAAAATTTGACTAATTTGGTTCAAGTTGAATTCATATCACAATGATATAAAATTTTCATAATACTAATTTTTTTCAATTTACAATTTTCAAACTCGATATATTATTTAAAGAAAATAAGTACCAAATTACTTAAATAAATTAATTAGTAATTATTTAAAGAAAATAAGTACCAAATTACTTAAATAAATTAATTAGTAAAGTTTTTTTTGGGTAAATAGAGAAAATTAGATAAAAATGGAAAGGAGTTTGATACAATGATCATTATAGGTCCAAGCCAATGTGAAAAACAAAGGTAAAAATAGGATGAGGTTCTAGACATAGAAAGAGTCCGAGTGAGTTATTTGAAGACATAAAAATAAAAAGGTAGTTCACCTGAAGGAGAAAAGTGTATGGGAGCCAGCAATTAACAGAAGCGATGGGAGGTATATGAAAGTAAATTTTGATTAAACATAATTAAATAGTCAAAATTCATAGAAATTTTAAACGCAAAAATTTTTAAATTTGTGAACTTACTATTTGTAGATCTTAACAAGTAATAAGAATATAAAATAAGCAACATAAAAAGCATACCTTGATCTATCATTAACCCGAATACAAATCAAAGGAGGGTAGGTTCTTGTAGGAAGATATTGTGTTGGATCTTTCTCACTTTTCTTTGATGGAAAAACACAAATGAACTACAGGTTCTTAAAATAAGACCAACCCATATAACTCAGGGAATCACTATGTCACATCCCAAAAATTGAGCATGTGAAAAGATACTACTCATTTGATATAATTCTCAAACATACGTGATATACATATATTCTGTAAGGTTTTACATTCAACCTTAATCATTCATTCCACACTACAGAATTATATTCATCTGATAAGCAAATATAGACATACATAGTCTGATATTTCTATCTCATCGCAAGCCTAGGAGACCTATAGAAAGTACAGAGCGTTTCTAATATCCACATTAATAAGTACTGGTGTCCCACCAGACAGAAATAGAGAGTAATCCCAAGGGCTTCTAATCTTACAACGGATACTCTTCTTCTTTGTTTTCTGTATCTGAAAAAAAATAATCATAGGGAGTGTGAGTTTATTTAAAAACTCAGTAAGTAAATAACTGTACTATATAGAATATCAAAAGTACAAATACCACATTTACTCATATAATTAATTGTCTTATACATCGAGTAGTATGAGACTCTAACCCTTTCAAACTCATGAATAAGATTTCTTAGATATACAACGAGTAGTATGGGACTCTAACCCTTTCAAACTCGTGAATAAGATCTCATCGATATACACCGAGTAGTATGGGACTCTAACCCTTTCAACTCGTGTATAGGTTTCATAGATATGCACTGAGTAGTATGGGACTTTAACCCTTTCAAACTCGTGTATAGGATTTCTTAGATATACGCCGAGTAGTATGAGACTTTAACCCTTTCACACTCGTGTATTAGATCCCGTAGATCTTTACTCATTAATAAGATAGTGAGAATTCATCACATAGTACAATTGTCATGAAATAAATAATTTCTACATACTCTTATTTCTATTGATCATCATATACTCCCATATGAAAAATTAATTGCTTATTATCCAAATAATATTGTAAATGGGACTTATATTGTACTTTGACTAGTAATATCAAATTAACTGAGCAAGGTTATTCACTCACCTTGATGTTTGTCCAAGTTTACCTTGTTCCACACTAGAATTTGTGTAGGAAAATTTCCTAGTAAAATATATTACAAGGAATCATAAGAAAGGAAACAAAATCACGAAAATACGTAAAATTTTCTGACTGCTACAGTAACGGGTTGCTACAGTATCGGTTCGCTACAGTTCCGGTTCGCTACAGTAACGTTGACTGCTACAGTACCGTTGACTGTCGACACTACAGTACTGCTACAGTAACCCGAAGAAAATTTTCCAGATTTTGTTTCGAAATTTCTGGTCGCTACAGTAACTCGGTTTTGCAGAAAAATCTTTCAAAAATTCATCCTTTCCTTTCTTGTTTCAAAACCAGAATTTCAACTCTTTTAACCGATTATAACTCAAATATAACTTCTAAAACTACTGAGATTCATGAATTATCATCAAAATCTTCAAGAACAAAACCTCCTCTGATCTTCTACATAAACTGAAATTTAAGAAAAATAATCGGATTAAAGCTTACCTTTAATCCTTACAAAGCTTTTGAACCGAACAAATAATCGAAACTCTGAAGATCAAGGGAAGGATTTGAGAAGAAAATGAAGAACTGAGAGAGAAATGCTTTTCTGCTTCCTTCGGCTGAGTGAAAAATGAGGGTTACTATTGAAACTTTATATTAAATATTTCTAATGAGTTATTCAATAACCCATGGGTATCCATAACCCAACATCCAAACCCATCCAGTCAATTTACAATAAATGGACTAATTGACCATTCTGAAACCACTTTTCCATGAATTTCACCATTCTTAGAATATATCCCTCATTGTGCAAATATTTAGTCCAGTCATTTAACTCAATTTTCATAAATAATATTCAAAGAGAACAATTAAATATGAAAATTAAAAATGACCAAAATAAATAACTAAAGTAACGTTGTAGAATTCTAAAATACTCTTAAGCGAATTATATTCTGAAATTAACGGGTATTACACACTACTCATAACAATCTACTCACAGGTCGACCCATATATTGACCCATTTTTATAATAACATCCAATTATTGTTATTATTTAGGGTCGGATATTTACACATTTAATATTTTCACTAACACTCCAGACCAAATAAAATATATATCAAATAGGCCCCTGAATACAAATTAATAAAGATTTTATAATGAATCTAATTAAGATAACATTAATATATATGCCCTAAAAATATGTAGACATATACAATAATTAATATGTCAGTCCACATATATATTTATTAGTGTTAATAGTTATTTATAAAATAAATAATAAATATATTTAATAATAAAAATAATGCCAACAATATATGCTTGATCGCAACAATTAACTGAAGGTAGAGGTGAAGGATGTGTCCACTGAATATCGCTGAAAAACAAAGTCTGGAACAACATCATAAATTATAAGAGGGAGTTTCTTCTTCCTTCCTACCTTTGCCAGAATTTCTACACATATATTTTGTTGTATTGCCACTTTAGTGATTTTATAGTCCTCGAAGTCAGATATAAGGGACCTGCAATTCTCAATAATCATTTCCAATGGATGAAAGTCAAGTGAAGAGTGAATTAGTCGGATAGATTCAGAAGAATCAGTTTCAATTTCTAATTTTCAAATATGAGGTATATTAGAAGCGAGTTGTGTAAGGTGGGGTCCCTCCTAAGTAAGACCCGCCACTAATATTTTAAAAAAAGGGTCAAGTTGCAATTTAATAAAAGTTGCAACCAAATTTTATAATTTACTCCAAAGTCAAAAAAGGACAAAAAATATGTTAAGCAGCAGTTTTTTGTTGAAATTGAAAGGGCTGCTAAAGAAGGAGTTAGGTGCAGTACTTTTCGAAAAAATTGGAAGCTGCGCAGAAGCAATTTTGTAATACCCATGAAAAATAAAATATAAATGCGTGTTTTCAAACTACTGTTACTATTTACGTATATGGTACTGTTCATTTATACAATCAAAATGTCAAATACTAGATGTGGTTTGGTCATAAGAGAAAACTAGAAAGAAGTTTGTAGGAGAAAATGACGTTTTATGTGTAAAAATACCCTCATGGACTAAATTGAAAGGACTGAATTGAAAAGAAACTTAAAGGTTTAAGGTGAAAGGATAGTTTTCCCTTTAAAGTTTCTAATGGTAAATAAACGAAAATTTTCCTGAAATGTCATTTTCATGAATAGTAAATTGAATATTTTATTAACGCATAGTGTCAAATAGTACCCTTGACTTTTGCTATAAATAGGCCCTTCCATTTCACTTCTAAACTCACACCTTCAACTTCTCTTCTTCCCTCCTTAAGTTTCTCTTGCTCCGACGCTAGGCTTCTGAGATTTTGGGCCTTTCCGTTTTTGCTTAGGTAAGGATACTATGCCCTTTCTATGTCTTTCAAATTTTAGAAGTTATTTTCTTAAGTATGCTCTGTGGTTGCGGCTTTGGCCGATCTTCCACATCAGAAAAACTGTCGTTAGCTGTTATTTTGATTCTCTGATTACCGAAATAGAATATAATCTGTGGAGAATACATGTCTAGGAAAGTTCTGGCTAAGGAAAGACCTGGTTTTTAAGTGTGTCCAGTGTGACCCTCCACTCTTTCCTGGGAACTTACCTGGTGTACTCTTTTACAGATTGTATTCTGTATTTCCGGTATGAATAGTACCATACGTATGAATAGTGACCATATGAATAGTACCGTACGTATGAATAGTGACCGTATGAATAGTACCCGTACGTATGAACAGTATCTGTACAAAAACGATCTTAACGTATTTTCTGTAATCTTTCATGAAAATCTCTGTAGCGGAACACTGAAATTCACCTGCGTACTCTTGTCCGTAACGATTTAGAGAAGTGATACTCGTACGGAATCCAGGTGAGTGAAACGACCCTGTTTTAATAGAGTTTTAGCATTACTGGTGATAAAAAGTATGTCGTAGGACACTCCCAAGATTCATAGGGGGAAATTGGATTCAGAATGACGAATATAATGAGATAATTAATCCAGAAGTATAGATAAGACAAAGCAAGTATCTCATGATGATATGAAATTTGAATCATATAGTTATATACTATACCTGTTATATGGATGAGTATTATATTGTGCTTCTGATTATGATATGAACTGTTGTACTATTGATTGTGATTGAGCGGTACAGTACCCCCTCTCACGGCAAGGCGAAAAACCCGGGTTAAAGGGTGTCTTGACCAATGAGTGTGGAGACAACGATTCCCTCAGTAGGGATATAGCCCGGATTGGTGATAAATCCGTGAGGCGCCCTAGCTAAGAGGATGAGGTTGTGCGTCATGGCGGAAAAATACAAAATTGGTGAGCTGGCCTGTGTGCGCTCTCCGGGATATATTGCCATTGACGAGTACTAGTATCGTTTGTTGAATTGGATGAATTTTTCTTGTATGTAATTTCTAACTATGTCTATTGGTTGAGCTTGAGCCTTCGGATATGCTTGCATGACTGGTGATGTATTTGAATTTTATTAACGCAAGGCCGATTTGCTCACTGAGTTTAAAAGCTCACACTGTTTGTACAAACTTTCTGTTCAGATCAGGTTGCCGCCGAAGTACATCCGCTAGAGGAGTAGATCACGTTGGACCTTCCCGCTGTCGGGTAGGCCCTTCCTTTGTTATACAGTATGTTGCTCTGTAACCGTCTAGGACATCTAGGTCAGGGGTTTGGTATTTGGCTTGTATTTCAGTATGATAATGTATTTCGTACTGAGGATCTATTATTTTTAATTAAGAAAATCTGATGTATTTTCTTTGTATTTATTAAGGAATGGTATTTTGAGAATATAGAGATAATGACTAACGATTTTACTTGTGGGAAGAATTTATCGAAAGGCTTACAGTGATGGGATATTCATCATTGTGCCGGTCATGTGCCTAGAAAATGGGTCGTGACAAATTTGAAGGAGTTGGTGGAGGAATGACTCTATAAATAGAGTCATTCACCTCCTTCAAAAATCATCCCTCAGAACAATCAAAAATCCTCATGAAGGAGAGTGAGAGAAAAATAGAGAGCCTTAGAAAGAGAGTTTTTCTAAGAAGAAAATAGTGAGTCAATTTGTGAGGGTATTTTCACAAATTGAAGAAATACCTGTCACGACCCATTTTCTAGGCACATGACCGGCACAATGATGAATATCCCATCACTGTAAGCCTTTCGATAAATTCTTCCCACAAGTAAAATCGTTAGTCATTATCTCTATATTCTCAAAATACCATTTCTTAATAAATACAAAGAAAATACATCAGATTTTCTTAATTAAAAATAATAGATCCTCAGTACGAAATACATTATCATACTGAAATACAAGCCAAATACCAAACCCCTGACCTAGATGTCCTAGACGGTTACAGAGCAACATACTGTATAACAAAAGAAGGGCCTACCCGACAGCGGGAAGGTCCAACGTGATCTACTCCTCTAGCGGATGTACTTCGGCAGCAACCTGATCTGAACAAAAAGTTTGTACAAACAGTGTGAGCTTTTAAACTCAGTGAGCAAATCGGCCTTGCGTTAATAAAATTCAAATACATCACCAGTCATGCAAGCATATCCGAAGGCTCAAGCTCAACCAATAGACATAGTTAGAAATTACATACAAGAAAAATTCATCCAATTCAACAAACGATACTAGTACTCGTCAATAGCAATATATCCCGGAGAGCGCACACAGGCCGGCTCACCAATTTTGTATTTTTCCGCCATGACGCACAACCTCATCCTCTTAGCTAGGGCGCCTCACGGATTTATCACCAATCCGGGCTATATCCCTACTGAGGGAATCGTTGTCTCCACACTCATTGGTCAAGACACCCTTTAACCCGGGTTTTCCGCCTTGCCGTGAGAGGGGGTACTGTACCGCTCAATCACAATCAATAGTACAACAGTTCATATCATAATCAGAAGCACAATATAATACTCATCCATATAACAGGTATAGTATATAACTATATGATTCAAATTTCATATCATCATGAGATACTTGCTTTGTCTTATCCATACTTCTGGATTAATTATCTCATTATATTCGTCATTCTGAATCCAATTTCCCTCTATGAATCTTGGGAGTGTCCTACGACATACTTTTTATCACCAGTAATGCTAAAACTCTATTAAAACAGGGTCGTTTCACTCACCTGGATTCCGTACGAGTATCACTTCTCTAAATCGTTACGGACAAGAGTACGCAGGTGAATTTCAGTGTTCCGCTACAGAGATTTTCATGAAAGATTACAGAAAGTACGTTAAGATCATTTTCGTACAGATACTGTTCATACGTACGGGTACTATTCATACGGTCACTATTCATACGTACGGTACTATTCATATGGTCACTATTCATACCGGAAATACAGAATACAATCTGTAAAAGAGTACACCAGGTAAGTTCCCAGGAAAGAGTGGAGGGTCACACTGGACACACTTAAAAACCAGGTCTTTCCTTAGCCAGAACTTTCCTAGACATGTATTCTCCACAGATTATATTCTATTTCGGTAATCAGAGAATCAAAATAACAGCTAACGACAGTTTTTCTGATGTGGAAGATCGGCCAAAACCGCAACCACAGAGCATACTTAAGAAAATAACTTCTAAAATTTGAAAGACATAGAAAGGGCATAGTATCCTTACCTAAGCAAAAACGGAAAGGCCCAAAATCTCAGAAGCCTAGCGTCGGAGCAAGAGAAACTTAAGGAGGGAAGAAGAGAAGTTGAAGGTGTGAGTTTAGAAGTGAAATGGAAGGGCCTATTTATAGCAAAAGTCAAGGGTACTATTTGATACTATGCGCTAATAAAATATTCAATTTACTATTCATGAAAATGACATTTCTAATAATGCAGTTACTGTGCACCTTACGCGTACGATGGAAAATTTTCGTTTATTTACTATTAGAAACTTTAAAGGGAAAACTATCCTTTCACCTTAAACCTTTAAGTTTTTTTTCAATTCAGTCCTTTCAATTTAGTCCCTGAGGGTATTTTTACACATAAAACGTCATTTTCTCCTACAAACTTCTTTCTAGTTTTCTCTTATAACCAAACCACATCTAGTATTTGACATTTTGATTGTATAAATGAACAGTACCATATACGTAAATAGTAACAGTAGTTTGAAAACACGCATTTATATTTTATTTTTCATGGGTATTACAATACCGTTGTTATTTTTTTGTGAGTGAGAGATCCATATAACGGTGAAGTTTGTAATCTCATTATTATTATAGTGGAAGTTTAAGCGGCCTACGGGTCCCGTGATTTTTTCCTCATTTGGAGGGTTTTTCACGCTAACATCTTTGATATTATTATTATTATTATTATTTTGGTTTGGGAATTATCTTGGGCTTGAGGGTATTATTTATTCTTTCAAATATTCCAATTTTCCTAACAAAGTGGTATCAAAGCTTTGGTTATTCAAGAATATTGTACAAGTACTATTTATACGTATGAATACTATTCATAAATACTAAACAAAGACGTATAAGTACTGTTCATACGTATGAGTACTATTCATTGTCGGAAAAGTTTCAAGTTCGGTGAAACTTGTTGACTACTGCTCAAAATGGAGGAGAGCACCAGCAGTTGACTACCTTTAATTATGCTATCTGGAAGCCAAAGATGAAGGATATTTTGTACATTAAAGATCTATGGAAGCCGATCGTGATGTCAAAGGAAAAAGTAGTGGCAACTCCAACAGATGACAAAGCCGATGGCAAAACAACTAGCACCTTAACAAGCACATCAGATGCTGATTGGGTCGTGCTGAATCGAAAATGTGCTACTCAAATAAGGCAGTTGATTGACAAGAGCATTTTTTAAAATTTTGCTAATGAACATGATGCTTATGTTCTTTGGCAAAAGTTGGAGAAAATGTATTCAAGGACAACCGCACAGAATAAAACTAATCTGATTCTACGATTAGTCAATCTGAAGTATAAAGATGGGAGCAGTGTATCGAAACATATGAGTGAGTTCCAAGGCATTGTAGATCAACTGAACTCGATGAAGATGACTGTCGATGATGAGCTACAAGCATTGCTGATGCTGAGTCCTCTACCAAAAAATTGGGACACTTTAGTTGTGTCAGTTAGTAACTTCGCCCCTAAAGGCAAGCTTACCATGGATATGGTAAAAGACAGAATGTTGAATGAAGAATCTCGATGAAAAGACGACGGATATAATCTTGAGTCTGAAGCGCTTGTTACAGAGAAACAGGACAAGCAAGAAAGACGCGAAAGAAATAAGGGTAGAGATTCTCAGAAAAGAAACTAGCAAAGAGGACAGTCAAAGTCTAGATCGAGACATGACAAGAAGTGTCACCACTGCAGGAAGCCCGGACATTTCATTAGAGAATGCCAAAAGTTACAACAATCCAGGAATCAGAAAGCAGAGAACTGAACAAATAACACTGCAAGTGTCACCGAAGATGTTGTCATTGTTCGAGATGTTGACAATGTCAAGGCACTACATGGGCAATTGACTCAAGCGCTTCCTACCATGTTACCTCAAGACGATAATTCTTCTCAACCTACACTCAAGATGATTTCGGACAAGTGAGGATGGAAAATGATGATGCATCCAAAATTATTGGCATCGGCAATATTTATTTGGAAACTAATCTTGAATGCAGGTTACTCTTGAAAGATGTGAGGCATGTTCTTGATATTCGCCTCAATTTAATCTCCACCGGAGTACTTGATGATGGTAGCTACAGCAACTATTTTGGTGAAGGAAAATTGAAGCTCACCAAAGGCAACTTGGTAGTAGCCAAAGGCAAGAAAGATTCATCTATCTACATTATGGAAGCCAAGTTATGTAAAGGAGATGTAAACACTGCTAGAAAAGAAATTCTCACCAAGCTATGGCATAAGCGGCTTGGTCACATAAGTGAGAAGGGTCTCATAATTCTTTTTAAGAAATAGCTCTTGCCAGAATTGAAAGGTACACCTTTGCGTACTTGTGTTGATTGTATTATGGGAAAACAACATAAAGTTGCATTTCATAGTTCTCCACCCTCTAGAAAAGCAAATATTCTAGATTTGATACACACAGATGTCTGTTTAATGAGTAATAAGTCACATGAAGGTACACTCTATTTTGTGACTTTTATTGATGACCACTCAAGAAAGGTATAGGCATTTGCCTTGAAAACTAAAGATGAAGTGCAAGAAGTTTTCAAGCAGTTTCATGTAAAAGTTGAAAGAGAAACTGGCAGACGTTTGAAGTGTGTACGTGCAGATAATAGCGGTGAGTATCGCGAACCATTTGAGGAGTACTGTAGAAGTTTCGGCATCAAGCTGGAAAAATCAGTACCAAAGACACCTCAACACAACGGTGTTGCTGAAATGATGAATAGAACCATTTGTGAAAGAGTCAGATGTATGCTCTCAAATGCAAAACTGTTAAACTCCTTTTGGGGGAGGCAATGAAGACAACAGTTGATTTAATCAACCTTTCTCCATCAGTTCCATTGAATTATGACATTCCAGAAAGAGTTTGGACGGGGAAAGATGTTTCTTACAAATACTTAAGGGTATTTGGCTGCAGAGCATTTATTCACATCCCAAAAGATGAAAGGTCCAAGTTGGAAGGAAAGTCGAAACAGTGTATCTTCGTGGGATATGCCCATGAAGAATTCGGCTATAGACTCTGGGATCCTGTTAGCAGAAAGATCATTAGAAGTAGGGATGTGGTGTTTCTTGAAGATCAAACGATTGAAGATCTTAAGAAACGAAAGAAACCACAGTCAGATGAATTGCCAGCTAATCTGGAGCCAGTCTCTCCACCATCAAATTCTAATGACGGGGGAGCTACACCATATACTGATGATGTTGATCCACTAACTAGCAGTTCACAACTAGAGCCAGTTCCAGAGCAGGTCCAACAAGAAGTACCATTAAGGAGAAGCACCAAAGAGAGAAAACCAAGTTATAGGTATTCTCCTAATGAGTATGTGATGCTCATTGACGGGGAAGAACCATAGAGCTATGATGAAGCTATTATCGATGAGCACAAGGATGAGTGGTTAAAAGCCATGCAAGAAGAAATGAAATCCTTACATGAGAACCACACATTTGACCTGGTGAAATTACCACAGGGTAGGAAAGCTCTCAAGAACAAGTAGGTGTACAAAATCAAAAGTGAAAAAGGCAGCTCACAACCACAATATAAAGCAAGACTAGTTATGAAAGGATTCGGTCAAAAGAAGGGCGTTGACTTTGATGAAATATTTTCACCGGTGGTAAAAATGTCTTCGATCCGAGTTGTTCTTGGTGTGGTAGCTAGTCTCAACCTGGAAGTTGAACAACTTGACGTAAAAATCGCCTTCCTACATGGTGATCTTGACGAGAAAATCTACATGCAATAGCCCGAAGGTTTCCAAGTCAAAGGGAAAGAAAAATTGGTGTGCAGACTAAAGAAGAGTTTGTACGGTCTGAAATAGGCACCAAGACAGTGGTATAAAAAGTTTGACTCATTTATGGAGAAAAATGAGTACAATCGAACAACAGCTGATTACTGCGTCTTCATCAAGAAATTATTTGATGATGACTTTATCATTCTTTTGGTCTATGTTGATGACATGTTAATTTTAGGTCAAAACATGTTGAGTTCTCAATTTAGTGTCATTTTGATGTTAAATACCCTCTCTTTTGATCTCTTTCTTGTTGTCTTGTAATTCTTAGCTCATATTTTGAGTAGTTTAGATTAGTTTTAGTTTTCTTTGATCTTTTAATAAATGGAGTGATTTGATGATTCTTTTATGCAATTTAATGGGTTTATTTGCTATTTTTGGTGTAGGTTGAGTTGGTAAAAAGTTCGTGTTAGAAGATGGAATGCTAGAGCTGAAATTCTGAAAATGCTGAATTAATTGCTGTCTCCCACAGCTATAGCGGTAAAATTTACAGCTATAGCGGTGGATTGCTGAAAAAAAGATTTTGGTGCCTTCTTCTCTGCCAGCCACCGCTATAGCGGTGGATCTTCACCGCTATAGCGGTAAAACCTAAAAAAACTCAATTTTAAGCCTTCTTCTCTGCCTCATACCGCTATAGCGGTGGGTACGTACCGCTATAGCGGTAGTTCGCGATCCTGCACTGATATAAAAGGCTTCAGATGAAATTTTTAGGGCATTCTGGAGTTGGAGACTGAAGGGAGGCGCCGTTTTGGCTGAGAGGAGCAAGGGGAACCTGATTCTCAAGGCTTGGGGAGCTCAATCCATCATTCCACCTCAGATTCATGGCCAACTTCATCTCTTTTTCTGCTTTCTGCTGTTTGTTTTCTATGAGTAGCTAGATTTTCTATCTAGGGTTACTATGAACTTGACTCTTGAATAGATTTTACATCCTCTCATGTATTTGCAACCTTATTTCAATTAATATAAGTCTTTCTATCCATTTTATTGTTGCGTTATATGGACTTGATCAATCTATATGTATGCTTGTTGCTGTCTTCGAACTCGGGAGAGGGAGGTGAGAGTAGAACACTGAATAGGAAGGACGAGTGCGTGAACCTTACTAAGTGTTTTCGCTTGTTAGCTAATAGGAATGTTAGTTAATCTTGTTTAATCAAAGCTAGGTTGGTTGTGTTAGGCTTAACCCACACAAGGAATTGCGTAGGAGTTGAGCAACTTAATTGAGATTCGGGAGGATTCTTTTAAGTTATTAGAATAACCTAGGATTAACTTATATAGTTGAATAAGTTGCGAGTGCATGAGAGGGGTTTTGTAATTTCTAAGATAGAGGAGAGGGATTAGTGACCCTAGGCTTTAATTAGACTATTTCATCAGTTTTTGCATTGTTTACTGTCATTAAAAGAAAATCTATAAAAATTTACTGTCATAGTTCACTTTTATTGTTAGTTCTTCATTAGAGTTGTCCTCAATCCAATTGCTTCGTCCAACTAATTCAATTAAATTTCTTGGGTACTTAGTCGCTTAGTCCTCGTGGGAACGATACTTTTACTCTCAAATCACTATATTACTTGTGCGATTGGTGCGCTTGCCAAATCGACTAACAAAAACATTGACAAGATTAACATGTTGAAGAAAGAGTTGAGCAAGTCCTTTGCAATGAAGGACTTAGGACCGGCAAAACAGATTCTTGGCATGAGGATTACCCGTGACATGAAAAATCGCAAGATTTGGCTATCTCAAGAGCAGTATGTGGAAAAGGTTCTTGAAAGATTCAACATGGATAAAGCAAAAGTTGTTAATTCTCCACTTACCAATCACTTTAAGCTAAAAGTGAGTCAGTGTCCTTCAAGCAAGGAGGATAAGTTAGAAATGAGCAAAGTGCCTTATCCATCGGCTGTTGGCAGTTTAATGTACGCTATGGTATGCACTAGACCAGATATTGCTCACGCTGTTGGCGTTGTGAGCAGATTCCTGACGAATCCTGGAAAGGAACATTGGGCAGCAGTCAAATGGATACTCAGGTATCTCCGAGGTACTTCTAGTCATTGTTTATGCTTTGGTAATAGAAAAACTGTATTAGAAGGATATACAGATTCAGACATGACTGGAGACGTGGATACTAGGAAGTCTATATCTAGGTACTTGATAACATTTGCAGGGGGAGCTGTTTCGTGGCAGTCACGATTACAAAAGTGTGTTGCCTTAAGCACTACAGAAACAGAATACATTGTAATCACCGAAGGTTGTAAGGAGATCCTATGGATGAAGAAGTTCTTACAAGAATTAGGCAAAAACTAGAAAAACTATATTCTCTATTGCGACAGTCAAAGCGCAATACATCTCAGCAAGAATCCAACTTTCCATTCCAGGTCGAAACACATTGATGTGAGATATCACTGGATTCGTGATGTGTTAGAAAGTAAGTTGCTGAAAGTTGAGAAAATCCACACCAACAATAACGAGGCTGATATGATGACGAAGACTCTACCAAGAGAGAAGTTGAAAGTCTGTAAAGAAACTGTAGGCTTGGTATCACTCCCCACTTAAGTCGAGAGGGGGAGATTTGTAAGGTGGGGTCCTTCCTAAGTGGGACCCGCCACTAATATTTAAAAAAAAGGGTCAAGTTGCAATTTAATAAAAGTTGTAACCAAATTTTGTAATTTACTCCAAGGTCAAAAAAGGACAAAAAATATGTTAGCAGCAGTTTTTGTTGAAATTGAAGGGACTGCTGAAGAAGGAATTAGGTGCAATACTTTTCAAAAAAATTGCAGGCTGCGCAAAAGCAATTTGAAGGAGTTGGTGGGGGAATGACTCTATAGATAGAGTCATTCACCTCCTTCAGAAATCATCCCTCAGATCAATCAAAAATCCTCACAAAGGAGAGTGAGAGAAAAATAGAGAGCCTTAGAAAGAGAGTTTTTCTAAAAAGAAAATAGTGAGTTAATTTGTGAGGGTATTTTCACAAATTGAAAAAAATACCATTATTGTATTTTTGTGAGTGAAAGATCCACCTAAGGGTGAAGTTTGTAATCTCATTATTATTATAGTGAAAGTTTAAGCGGCCTACGGGTCCCGTATTTTTTTCTCATTTGGAGGGTTTTCCACGCTAAAATCTTTGGTGTTATTTTTTTTTTGATTTGGAAATTATCCTGAGCTTGAGGGTATTATTTATTCTTTCAAATACCCCAATTTTCCCAACAAGTTGCAAACCCAAAAAAATAGCCCAAAGCTCTGCTTGAATGACTTCTCCTGTGCCAATGTACTTTGAGAAACCCGAAAGCTAGGACCATAAGCATTCTTTCTCCCAACAAGGAATTTTCCATGGAACCATAACAGTTCAGTTTAGTCCAAGAGGTATTGGACGATTTCCAAATCT
The DNA here is from genome assembly GCA_037074585.1 of Biancaea sappan. NCBI lineage: Eukaryota > Viridiplantae > Streptophyta > Magnoliopsida > Fabales > Fabaceae > Biancaea > Biancaea sappan. The sequence goes on along the minus strand of CM073498.1, from coordinate 4,463,208 downwards.
GAGGAGTGTTATTGTTGAAGAGAGTGTGAGTTTGGAGTTGGTTTAAAGTGGGAAGCGAGGCCATTTCCTGGTTAGACCAGAAGCTTTGCAATTTTAGCAGGGTCAAAAGGGATGTTTTTGAAGAGAGAGTCATTCCTTGCTAGCCAAATGGCCCGTTTCATAAACAAAAAAAATAAAATTCCAGAGTAAATTAAGCTTATTGGGTGAAGGGGTTATGGTATTTGAGTGAATTCAGTTTTTAAAATTATCATTGAAAAAAATTGATGGAATTTGGAAGTTTATCCAGGTTTGTGAGGCCATTTGGTAGTCACGAAGGGCATGTTTAGATGTTTCAATAAGGTTTTCACGAAGGGGACATAAAGGGGAGCGAATAATTTTATGTTTGTGAAGAAAGTTGGAGGTTATGAGGCCATAATTGTAGGCTTTCCACACAAATTTTTTTTCTCTTGTATTATAGTTGGATTTCCATATCCAAAGAAAGTTTATATTGTTGTTATTTGTTTTACAGAGCGAGTTGTAGGCAAATTTAACAGTGAAAGATCCATTTAGGGTTAGGTTCCAAAAAGTTTTATCCTTTTGGTTATGAAGGGATAGAGGAAAAGCTAAGCTAAGAATTTGGTCAGAAAGATAAAGAGGGATGTGGAAAGGGATTTAGGTTCCAGGAGGTGTGGCTATTTGAAGGAGAAATAATTGAAGAGATGGGTTTTTCAAGTTCTCCTTGTGGGAGTGGGCCAATTAGTTGCGAGGTTGAGGTTTCTTGTTGATCCAGTTATCTAACTACAACTTGGTGTCTTTGCCTTTTTTAATAAAGTGGGAGGTTTTAAATTGAAGATTCCATTGTCTATGAAGATGCTTCTGAAGAGGAAAGAATGGTTTGAGTAGTGGATTGGAGGATCCAGATCCTCTATCATATTTTTAGTATGGTAGGGTGTCATACTTTTTTTAGCAACAGTTTTTAGCGTGGCTAAAACTTATAGCAACAGGTACAAGTTTTTAACTGTTGCTATAAGTTTTAGCAACGGTAAAAATCGTTACTAAAAAGAATGGCACTCTACCATATGGTAGAGAATTTGGATCTGTGAGTTGGGAGTTTAGGTTTTTATATTTGCAGATAAAGAACATCACCCAAGGTTTTTCTATTATTATTTTGAAGGTCTCAGTGTAGTTTAGCCATAAAGGCTGCATTGATAGAGCTGTTTTTCTTGAGACCAAGACTTTTTTTTTTTGATTTTGTAATAGTCTCCCAATTAATCAGGTGCGTTTTTTTTTTGACCCCTTCAGAGTGGCCGTTGAGTTTATCAATTTGATTGTGAATGTTTTAAAGAAGGCTAAAAATTCTTATGTGGTAGTTTGTGACTTGGTTTAAGGTAAAAGAAATTAGCTGGCATCTTCCAGTGAAAGAAAGAAGATTCATTTTCTAACCAGGAGTTTTTGCTTAATTTTGTGAACAATATGGTTAAAGTCGAAAGAAGTATATTTTGATTTGAGAGGGTAACCAATATAGGTTCCCAAGGAAAAACTGAAATATCATTACTTGAAGGTTCCCAAGGGCAAAGTTGATTTGATTTCCTTCTTCCAATGGTACTTGTAGTGTTGCAGAGGGTTATAAATTTCTCTCTCATTCCTAACCTTCACGTAATGATATGCTTAAGATGCCACACAGACTTATGATTTTTCTATTGCCAGCTCCGTAACAAAGCTATTCCAACAACAGACATATTGAGAAATCATCATTTAACTTTGTGTTATTTGTAATGAAGTAGAGGAAACTCAGAAGAGGATGATGATTCTCTGCTTGTTCTCAAAGTTAAGAATAATATTTGGACCAATGTGGAATGTTAGATTTTACAGCTAAAGACACAAATTTTAGAATTGTATTAGTTGTAAAATTCAATGATCCAAATTAAGTTCGAGATAAAAACTCGAAGAAACTCTAAATCATTTGTTAATCTCATGCCATTTTGCAACAAGAGCGTCGTGGTTTGAATCTGATCTTGCTATTCATTCTTTGCCAATCCAGCAACATTCAACTAATTATTGGTTTACACAGCACGTGTTACATCCAAATCTTTTGCATAGCTACACAAATACTAGTGATTTTAATTCTTCAAAACATTTGGATGGCTCGCAATTTGAAACTTATGGAAAATGCAAATATATCAATGTTTCATATCAAATCTCAATGGAAGAATTTATGCACATCTTATCAATCCTCATTGGATATTATTTCTAAAACAGACTGAACAACTCCAGTATTAGAACTATCAATTTTAAATACTAGTCAATTGATTTAGTGATAATTTTTTTTAAAAATACTTTACTATCAATCGTTCAATCAGTGATCGAACAATTGATATTGAAAATCAAAAAATTCTGTATTGAAACCCATCCATTTCTATGAAATCCGTAAATCCTCAATTCTCTCAAGTCATTAAAACCTAATTAGTTGGCACGTGGAAAATGACTATGGAGTTGGATTTCCAAATTCAAAAGAAATGTATGGGTTTATGTTCTGATCGTGAAAAGTGGCCACTGGTTTAAATTTTCTGTTGCTCGAGTTATGAAGGAAGAATAACTGGATATTATTTTCTTTGTAGTTCGTGAATGATTATTGAACTGTAACTTGCTTCTTTAACTTCAAATTATATTTCAAAATCTTCGACCTTGTTAGTTCTAATGGACCTGTATACCTTTTTTTTTCCTTAATCCCAAAAAAAAAATCAAGATACTCTTGATCTCAAGTCTTATTAAGAATAAAAGTACAAGGCCCATATAGCCCACAATGTCACTTGTTCCAAGTCCAACCAATCGAATTCAACAGAATTGTTACGTGTCGCACAGTCATTGGTTTGGATCTCCTTATATAACAAGGATCGGCAGATTCCCAAACTCACTCGCGGAATTTGTCGGCGAAACTGAGTGTGGAAGAAGCAAAGGGATGGCGAAAACGACGTCGTTGCTGCTCTGGACGCTGGTCCTCTTCGGAACCCTTGCTATCATCCAGGTTACGTCTTTTCTCTTCACTTTCCGAGTATCCTTTCTGATCTGATCTTCGTGTCAGGATCTTTCTGAGAATCATGGAATTGATCAGCAATTGAGTTTCATTGCTATTCGTCTTTGACTGGATCAAATATAATCTATTACTTGGTTAAATGATTCCAGGGGATTTTGTGTTAGTTCTTTTCTTTTGATTTTGGTGATTCGCGATCTTTAAGGGATTTCTGTGTTACAGGCGAAGAAGTCGAAGGAGAATTTGAAAGAAGTGACACACAAGGTTTATTTTGACGTTGAGATTGATGGAAAGCCGGCCGGTATTTACCACCTATCTAAAGTTACACGTCTTGCTCAGTTGTATCTAGACTAGAGTATGCTTTATCAAAATAAGTAATCATGTTTTGTTTCTGCTTTGTAAATTTTCAGCTAAGCCGGCCAGCATGTGAATTATATATTTGCACTTTCTAGGTGAAAAAATTGTAGTTTCGGAGTGAATATTCTTTATAAAAATTTCGTGGTGCCCTGTGAAGAATATACTCTTCTAAATTCTAATTAAGCATTACAAAAATAATTTTGCAATGAATAGGGAACAAGTATTGTTGACACTTTCAAGTTTGAATTTCTAGATATTCTTCCACTAAAAGGCAGATGAAACTCCCTACTTTGCTTTATATGTAAGTTTGGCAGAAATGCAGAATCTAGGTAGAAGTCATCTGCTCAGTTGGTGTATGAACCAAAGTATCATAATATCTTGAATCGTGATGAATATTTTGCTACAAATATAGATGTTAGTCATAGTAGATGGTGTGCCATTCTCCTTTTTCTTGAATTTTTGGTATTAGATTGCTACTATTTGTACTTATTCTGTAACATTTGACTTCCAGGTCGTGTCGTAATGGGTCTTTTTGGGAAGACAGTTCCAAAAACTGCAGGTTAGGTTTTAAAAAATGTCTGTTTTCTGCTGCTTATCATTTTCAACATTAACTAAAATCTTGTTGTGATCTTTCTTTTTGCAGAAAACTTTCGAGCTCTTTGCACAGGTGAGCCAGTTTTTGGCTGTCTCTTTGTAAATTTTCTTATCATAAAATTACAGAACAGTTGGCATTCATCTTTAGTTGTGTTATAGAAATGAATACATAAATTCACTCTTTAACCCAAGAACTAATGTGAGTTACACGTCTTGTAATTAGATTACTCTTCACATGGGTACTAATCTAGGATAGATGTACGTGCAATTGTATATTGTCAAGTCCTTGAGGAGGTTCAAATGCTTTCAGAGTTTCAGTTGCTTCTTTCCGTTGACCTTGGAATCCAATAATTTAATAACATCTCCTCTCCGCCTCCCCTTTCATATTAATACCATTTACTAAAGAATAATATCAATGATTTAAAATTTTGAAGTATTGGTGTCAAGATATAGTATTTACATAATTTTGCCTATATTTGGTTCCAATTATTAGGGGAGAAAGGAACTGGGAAAAGTGGAAAGCCCCTCCATTACAAGGGTAGCGCATTCCACAGGATTATACCTAGCTTTATGATCCAAGGAGGTGATTTTACCCATGGCAACGGAATGGGAGGAGAATCAATCTACGGAGAGAAGTTTGCTGATGAGAACTTCAAGATAAAACATACTGGACCAGGTAACCTCTTTGTGTGGTTTTGATAGCTATGCTAGCAACCTATGGTGTAAAAAGTTAATGCTATTTTCTGTGTGAGCAGGACTTTTATCAATGGCAAACGCTGGCCCTGATACCAATGGTTCACAGTTCTTCATTACGACTGTGACAACTAGCTGGTAATTTCATCTCTATGAACTTGTCACAGAAGACAGATAACATGGCATAGCATTCTTGTGTTTACTCCTTTCTTAATTTCTTTAATGGGAATTACAGCGGTGCATGATAACTGAAATTTGAATTTGCTATTAATCAGTGATGGTTAGATTATATGGTTTTGTAATGTGATCATAACTCATTAAGATATACCCACAAGTTTCTGCAGCGTTCATCAATAACCATGTGACTCATTCTGCTTTGCGGTGTAGTGAGAAATTTCTAACCTAGTGAATATATTTTTGATAAGGTTGGATGGAAGGCACGTTGTGTTTGGAAAAGTGCTTTCTGGAATGGATGTGGTTTACAAGATGGAAGCTGAAGGAAAGCAAAGTGGCACTCCCAAGAGTAAGGTCGTAATTGCCGATAGCGGGGAACTCCCCCTGTAAATGCTCCTCTATTTTCAGCCAACGTCTTTCGAAACTGATGTTCCATCCTCCCTCTCCATTCATCTACGACACTTCTAGAAACATGAACTTATATGTCAACAATTGTTAGGTGGAATTTTTTTTTCTTTAAAAAAGTTGTCCCCAAGTGAGAGAGACAGCGAGGGCGGGAGGCTATTCTGAACTCCCAATTTCGGGTGCAGTGGGAGATAAGACTCGGAAATTGACATTGCATCGTCTATGCTTTGTAGTTTATTGCCGTTTGAGCTGGTAAAATCTTATTTTCGTCCTCTAAAATATAAGTCATTTTTATAGTTTGTTTGATTTGAGTACTTTTATTTTTATTTTTACTGAAAATAAAAATGTTTAAAAATATGTTTGGTTGTCTTTTCTTAAAAATATTTTTTAAAATAAGTTGAAATTTAAGAATATCAAAAAGATATATTTAGTGTTTTAGAAAATGAAGACAAAACATAAAAATAAGAAATATTTTCATAAATTAAATAGATTGTCTCAAAGGGAAACAACATATATATATATATGTATATATATATATATATATGTATATATATATATGTATATATATAATTTGAGAGTAGATTACCTGTTTGTTTGTGTCTTTGTGGGTCATTAAATATGACGGTTTTGATTAAAATTTAACGATTTTGATTTTAGTATTAGATTCATAATCTAGATGTTAGTATCTTTTTGTAAAAAAAAATTATTACTTAAAATTTAAATTATTAAATTTCTGTTCACAAAGAAACAAACATATTATTTATTTTAAATATTTTAAATAAGAAGATATGTGATCTCGCCATTGCCACATGAGATAATATTCAATTTTACCTCCTCCTTTTAAGGATTTGAATTTAACATTTAATATAACTTAGTCTAGATTTATAGAATAATATAGATTAATTTAAATTTCTTTAGAGAATTAAATTGAAAATAATTGCTTTTGCAGGGGATCAAAATAAGTTATTTTTATTGTCTAGCATAATCAATAAATATATAAGGAACAAGTTGTGCGATTAAGATAAATTTCCGTTCGCAAGTACACATAATTGTAAAAGTATCTATCTAAATTAAAACTTTTATATACAATCAGCTTATTTTTTCACTCACAATTTTGTTCCTTTGGAAATGGAAATGCAAAGAAGTTTTGGCACACCGTCATTCGAACAATTTGATCATGCAAAGAGCTTGTGGTTTAATATAATAGCTATAAAGGGGTAGAGAAGCAAACTTTGGTGGGAAATCGCTAGCGGCTGAATTAAGAATTCTTTAGAAAAAATTCCATTGTTTATAAGCTCTTAAGAAAATAAAAAAAAATCCCAATAAATCAGTCCTCATGATACAATGAACATCTAAATATGAAGTGGAACTCAGCCATTTGTTATAATACGCAAACAGAAAAATACCTTAATCATGAAGGGGAAATTTCTGGAATTGGAAGCAGCAGCTCGCATGGAAATTGTAATGTGAAGTTCATTGATGGATGAAATATATTTGATGTGCTCGAACAAAAGGTATAGCAAAAGTTGAACGTCATAGACACGAATTCAGCCAACAGACATCCAGCATTTCAGAAGCAAACTAAGATCTCTCAGATTCTCATTGATTAAATCATTTTTTGTCAATTCTAAAGAAGCAACCTAATGATCAAAGACCTGTTTGAATATTAAAGTGGGACCAAGGCGAACGGATCGATCAAATCTATTCCATTCACGAAAAAACGTCAAGAGGATCAGTGCCTGCAGAGTTCTAATACAAAAGAAAGAGAAAAAAAAAACCCACCAGAACCAAAAGTATATGAGCAGAACAATTATTATATCAATTGAAGTCGAATCAAACTCATTAAATCTTTGTTCGAAAGGAATCAAACACCATTACAAAGTATCAAAGGCAGGACATTGTGTCTCTTGGAGAAGAGCGATATATCGTCCTTCTACAGAAACAGGATTAAAGCCTTTATGCATATATACATATATATAAAGATGGAGGATCAACATCAAGGGGACGGCACGGATTTATTGCGAAGAAGTGACAGAAGAAGCACCTGTATGCAGGGTCCTCCCTTTGCTCTTGATGATGATAGAATACATCAGGCAATAACCATAAGACTTATGAGTATGCAATGTAATTAGTATGTCCCCTCCCAATATATTGTTCAAATTATCTTACTTATTTGATTCTAAGGGAGAGAGAATCTCCTAAACTCAAGAGAAGACGATCACTTCAATGTCAATTTTCCTTGCCATGCAAGCTTCTCGGAGTTAAACTCATTAACAACCTCAACAAAAGCAAGCTTCTCCAGTAACATAGGGAAATAAGAATGAAAAATTCCTCGGAGTTAAAATGGTTGTGTCCAGATTAAGGGTTCCAGTCAACCAAACACAAAAAGCATCTTTGAAGATCAGCCACATCAGTCACACCTGATAAACCTGTACTGTTTTGTAGTTGCTGATCTTCTGTCTCTAGTTCTAAAAAGCTAGATTGATAGAGTATTGAGAACATAGAGAAGAGATTGGAAGAAGCAACAGTCAAGTCACACAAAATATGTCAACCAATAATCTTCAAGCTGTAACAACGATTCCATCAATTGTGATAGGAACAAAGCCAAACGATAGACAACAAACTCTAGAGTAAGTACAAGGGTAAAAATGAATGACACTGAGAAAAATGATCTACAGAGAGTAAAGTGATCAGAATGAAGTAAAGACCAAATGAATGCGTCTCAACATCCAAATCCCAAATTTGAGATATAGAGCTCAAATTGGGTATTCGAAAGCTGAGTTAAAATGACAGAATAGGCCATTATTCAGTTCATATAAGCCTCCTTGTACCTAGAATGTACTGGTTTTCCATAAATTCATGCTCCATCTTGAACCGGGAATTAATGTACAATCAATCAGCCACTCAAATTAAGCAGAAGCTGCTCATGCCTAAATCAGTGAAAAATAATAATAATAATTAAAAAAAGGCAAAGAAACAATAACATAAATACCTCGTATCTGCGGGTGGATAATGTAGGAATGCAGTCCCGCAGGCTTCAATCATCCTTATGAAAGAAAACAACATAACAGAACACAGAATAAGCACAGGTTCTCTATGCCAGACACCCCCACCATCAGATAGACACATACGCAAATAGCTTCTACTTAGATAATGACCAGTCAACGTAATTTTTCAAATAATCTCACGCATAGACACACTGACAAGTTACCAAAAAACCTACATCAAATAAGTAGACGCACCCTACCTTGTATAGTTCATAAACTACATAAGACATCCTAGACAGCGCAAGAACAATCAGAGCTCAAAAGTGACAAAGAATTACTGCGTTTTCTCCTGGACGGGCTCAATGGAATCCTCGTTGCTCTCCACCACCTTATCGTAACCGTTCTCAATCTCGTTGTCCTCGGTGGATGCCGTGATACCACGGCGCCGCTGCCGCTGATGAACAATGCTCGAGAAATCGATTGATAAATCGGAGTAAATAGACAGAACCTTCGAGATGTTACCATTAATCTGGCCAATCAGGGCAACATTCTTCACGAGATTGTCCGGGTTCTTGGACTGGTGGTTCTCGTTCACCTGCTGGACCAAGGTCCGGTTCTGATCGAGCACCGATTGCGCCTGACGGAAACTCCGGCTGAGCGTATCCCAAACCTCCGCATCACATTCTTCGTCATCGCTGGAGTCCTCGTCGTCTCCGCCTCCTCCGTCCCTCTCTCCGGGAACCTTCAAGCGATTGATGAGCTTGTCTGGCTTTGTCACGCCGGGTTCGTCCATGGTCGCCGCCACCCGAAACGACGATGAGTTTTCAAGTACGGTCACACATTCCCTCGTTTCTCTCTCACTTACACGCACGGAGACTTTTGTGTGTGAAATGTTGCAGGCGAAACAGTTATATAATGTGGGGGTGGTAAGAGAGAGAAAATGGTAGCTTGCAAGTCATTGACCAAGGGACCAACAATGGCAGCTTTGTGCTAAATGCTAGTCGGCCGTGACCATGTACGGTGACAGTCCAATCAGAGTTTCAAATATTTTTTAAAATAATCGTCGCTTGTTGAGTTGGTCAATAGTGATTGGAGCGTCACCCTATGACAAATAAATATCTTCCCCGCTAATTTTTTTTTAATTATTATTTAGCCAAAGATATTTATCTTCTGAATCTTGCCTAAGATGACATTGTTTAAGACTCAACTTCGCCTCCACTCTAATAATATTTGGCAACATGGTTGTAATTTAAAATAAATTAATCTAAATTATTAGTTTCTTTTCATCGTATTTCTTAATCAAAAGCAACGTACATCTTTTCTTAGAAAGTGTATTTGAAACAATTAAGATTTAAAAATATGATATTTAAGTGGCTTATAAATCTAGTTCTTGCATAAAATTTGTTTAGAACAAAAATACTTAAAGGACTAAATTGATTAGCATATTATGTACTGTTTATAATTATATATTCAGAAATCGAACCAACTTTGAGATTTATATTGAATGTTGATACGAAAGTGAAACTATTTTTTTTAAAATTAAAAGACGATTTCAGTAGAGAAGAACCATGATTATAAAGTAAATGCGTGACTGTTAACTAATGATCATGTATTTTATATGATATCCAAACGTTAGAATTTAGTTCAAGTTAGTTGAAATGATCCCTTCTGAATCAATTCAATTCGATTTCAATGAAAAATTGTTCCAAAGAGAGTGGATAGTGTTAATTTTTTAAAAAAAAAATTCAGGAAAATCAATTGCATGACTGAGGTTTTATTTTTCTTCATAACAAAAAAATATTCCTACCTACCTCTGGTCTACAAGATTTTACAACACTGCAATCTCAATATTTTCTTTTTCAGTTTAGTAAGAGGATCAACTATCCAAATTAACACTTTCGTGCGAATTAAAAAAATTAAAAACAAAATTGTGCTAAATCAAGAGTGAAGTTAAAATAACTAACACATTTAGGTATGCACATAGAAGAGAAACGGGGGAGTAATATCCTCAAAGACTAAATTTGCGCGAAGGATCTGCTGTCACATTCTCCCATAGAAATATAATTATGATTTTTCTTTTTTAATTCAACATCACAAAATTAGATTTTTTTGAAGAGAAAAAAGTCCTCCACCATATATTTTTATTAGAGAACTCAGTAGCAAATAACTAAAGAACTTTAGCTAAGTCTAAATTTATGCTCCAAGTATCCTAGTCAAATTACTACCATCAAAGCAGCCATCCTTCAAACCATATAGAGCGTAGTATAATCATATATCTAAATCATCATCTGGGTCCTCATCAGAATCTGGCATCTCATCATCCGAATCACGATAATAAATAATCTCACCGATGCCAGAATCCCCCTTTTTTCCACTTGAAATGGGTGTTGCTTCAATTTTGCTCTCTTCAAGGGATCTCCTACCATCATAAATTTGTATTGGTCTACCATTTCCTAAAATAATATATAGTGATTAATTTTAAAAGCATATACATCATTGGAAAACCGTTAGAAAACAGCAAATTACTTTGGTAAGAAGATATTTTGTCCAGATCTAAATCACATACCTTGGTGTTCAAAAGGGAGCACAACCTTTGCCCTATCTGTTTGCTCCTTCTCTGACAACTCAAGATTGAATTGTACCTGTTAAGAAAAGCATAAACTTTTCAATTTTATTTATTTAAAGTCAAAACCTAACCAAGTATTTCAAGGTTTAACCTGCAGGAAACTATACAACTGACCTTTGGCAGTAGGCCTGAAATGGTTGTTCCATCAACTGATGAAACAGATGTGAAGCTGATTCCTCCGGGCTCAACCTTAAATTCTTCATACTGAATACAAAGTTTAGAGATATTCTCAGTCCAGTAATGTAGACTAATAATTTCGAATGAAGTTTACAGAGGGAGAAGGGAGAAAGAGATCACCGTCACTTTAACTCGCCCATTTCTGCGTTTGAACCTGACATTAAACTTCCCCTTGCTAAAATTGTGTTCAGACAAAGAGTTCTCTGAATTACCTCTCTGACCATTTACAGAATCATGAAATGGTTGTACACTGGCCACCATTGAGGACATGTAATCAAGAACAGCTGCAGCCCTCTCCTCATGAAGGTCAGAATGCAATAACCCAAAGATACATGAAATCTGATCTGCAACCATAGAAAGGAAATATGAAGAGAAATAAAGTTGCTCAGAAATAACCACATACCCTCCTTGTTTTGGTACTCCCAAAGAGGAATTTAATCAACTAAATCAGAACAAACTAGACAATAATATGCAAGGAACCTGTAAGTCTAAAAACAGTACGAGAATGAATACCATGGCTACGCAGATTGCTTAAAAGGCCTGAGACTGATTGCAAAGTTGTAAGTCTCAACAGTTCACTTAGCTGGAATATGCAAAAAGAATCCATTAGGATTCAGGAGACACAAATACAGAATTTACAAAGAGGAAACTAAAGACTTGAATTTTATATAATACATAGTCCCAACATTAATGCAAAATGACAGTTGTAAAAATTCTTCTGGCTCAACTCTTCATTTAATTCACAAAGAACTCTAGAAGCAAAATTAGATCTAGAAACTATGCAGGCCTATTTAGTGTGTATTGTTAATCACAGTGCAAAAAAATTTGAATCGTGGATTGCAACATAATAGTTACAAAAGTTATACCTGATTAACTTACCCCTAAATCCCTACAGAACATAAATCAAGGTAAATGAAAATTTAAAGAAGATATTAAATGTGCTACCTGCCAACTTTGCTCCGAAAAGTCCAATTTTCAAGTTAGTTACAGAACATACATCTAAAAAGTAGACAAACCCTAGTGAACATTTGTTTATACATTAGTGAACAATGTCTCTACGTATATGAAAAATGAACTGAAGAGACATCCCTGGAAACAGAAAAGAGCTATGTTTCTAGCCATGAGGAAGACAACTTTAAAATAAAGCGGTAGTTAGTGTTCTCATGTTTTGTAAAATGAAAAACTAAAGCAGTTTTAGAGTTCTCTCTACCACATTTTCATGTACGTCTTAGCTGAACAAAAACTGTAAAATCTCTATAAATCTTGTAAAATAAGCCTACAGGTTTCTTGCAATAAGAAAGATTCTATCCATTGCAATGCTTTCCTGTGGGTGAGAATGAGTTTGATGTTCAGGTTGGTATGTATGCAAGATCTCAGAAAGAGGTGGGATAGATTAACAGATTATTTTATAGGTGGGATGAATTGACAGATTACTGTTTCAAGTGCAGATCAGATACACTACCTCCTAAGAAGTTTCAGCATACAAAATAGAATATATGAAAATAGAGCAAATTGAGTACTAATAAAAATCAATGGAAGCTAGAGTAATAGCATATGCATTCTCAGTCTTATCATAATTTGACAATCACAGTACGCAGAAGTACCGAGTCTATGGCAATGCAGAAGCGGGCTTTGTTCTCTCCAACTAATCCTGCAGTTATGCAAGAATATTTTAATATTCATGACTTGGAAAAATTAGCGCCCCCCACCCCACACACACACACACACACACACACACACACACAAAAGAAAACACAGAAAATAGGGAAAAAAAAAATGACACCCATTAAGCGATGCTAATTTATTTGGTGAAAATATCATATTTTTAGGAGCTAAGTTTCGTAAAAGTAAAAAATGATATAACTAAAATACCTCTACCCAGTTCTGTGATTACCGAAAACAACTTATCCAAATCCTTTACAGCTTTATAAGAACTAGAAATAAGTGAACTTTGGTGAGGAGAATCCTTCATATTTCCAGATTTCCGTATTTTATCCTTCCATCCAAGAGGATCTGTATAACAATCCAAAATGTGAATCCTGCAAATAACATGTAATTTTAAAGCTCAGAGTATTGAATGTAAACAAATATGAATTTACTTTAAGATTTGTCAGCTAGCATCAAAGAAAGCATGGCAAGTCCCAAAAAATACAGAAATTAGAATATTTTCTAAATTTCAATTTTCACCTTTTGATCTCCATTTTTTTTTTTGAACTTGGTGGCCAATAGATATGGCAAAACACCACACTTTAGGATTTTATTTCTTAAGGGACTTGACACTCCCCTCCCCCCCTTCCCTCCCTCCAATTCTCTCATCAACCAGACAGACATAAAAAGGGGGGAAAAAGATAGATTCATATATAAATTGAAAATAATCACCATTTCTGAGGGGATTCAATGTCCACTCCCTTCGTCTTCAAATAAGCAATATAGAATGATGGGCTCCGAGAAAGTGCAACAATCACTATACCTCTATGTCAGAAAAGAAAATTGAGAATCAGCTTCAAGATTAGAATCAAGAACTATTAGATAAAAGGACTCATAAGCATACACAAATTGGGTTCTCATTTATGAAAAAGTAAACTGACCGTGACTGAGATTTTCCTCTTAAGATCTGAGATGAGAGTTGAATTAGAAGGTAAGAGAATACATCAAAGGCAAAAGGTGAATCTAGAGAATCCTTAATTGTGAGAGCAGGTGCATGTTCTCCCTCTAATGCACCATCCCGCAGTGCTCTGCAAATTGATTCTGTCATCGTTGTAGGAACAAGCAGTGTTGAGTTCTAATCCAAACCTAGAAGCAACATTGAAGCATAGGTGAACTATAATTCTTCTAACCAAGGTACCACAATTTTCACTTATAAAAGCAACCACCTATCAAATACCTAGTGTGAAATTAATATACAAAGTTTGATTTATAGTGGCTGCTTTTGTAGGTGTTTAGTTATTTTTAAGGCCACCACTAAATATTGCACAAATAATTGAGAGCTACTAGTGTAGCCACCATCTCAGCAGAGAGCAAGGGCTCTGCTTCCAGAGGTTCGTTTCTTTGCTCCTGGGATTTGTCAAGTGCAGAGAACTTCAAACTAAAAAAATTATCATTCAACATCGGAGTAGTTAAACACTACATTTTAATTTTGGTAATTAATAAAAATAATCGATTACGATCATTCGATTATGAAAAAGAAAAGTGTAGAGTGTGGAAAGAAATTTGAGCAACCACACAAGCAATTATTTGTAGACAAGTAGCAAAACATTCAACCACTTGGATTAATTTCTCGAATTCACAGAATGTGAGAGTAAAACCACATGCTAACCTATCCAATACTAACAGCAATTTCTCAAACCTTCACATCCATAGTCAGATATTTGAGGATATCTAAAAATACATATTGGGGTACAGAAATACTTCAACAATAACGCCTCTTAGAATCAATTTATGTATGCAATTTGCTTGATATGACTAAAGGAACTGTTTTAGCTACTTATAGTTGGGCACGCACCTCCAACAAGCTTAAAGTACGTTTTCTCTCCTCTCCCAGAATGGTAGCTCAACTTCGGCGAACTCCGGCTGTGATGACTCAATCAAAAAACGATAGCGACAGGGTTGAGCCGCCGTCTGCGGCAGCAGGCGTGGCAATTCGATGAGGGAATCCGAACGATTACCAAGAGAGCGAGGGAGACTCTCTCCTACCACTGTCTCCGTCGCTTCTGCCACCGGCGAGTGTTCTGACTTGCCCTGCCGATGGCTACTGAGACGAAGAGAAGGCAGCAGATGGAGTAATGTCGCTTTTTCTTGCGTTCCTTGAAGCGCGATATAACAAACCTGGAAGCAGAAGGTTTATGCTTATGCAGAGAAGCTATTCACCTATACTCCCAACTCAAATTTATTCCAAACCAAACATGCCTTGATTGTGTGAGACTCATCGATGGCGGGTTTATGGAAGTTGGAGCTTTTCGTCCCGTTTTGATTTACAGAAAACAGCAAATTGTAACTATTTAATAAACTTTGTATGAAAATATTATATGTGAATAAAGAAATTTGTTCGTATATTAGTATTTAAATTATAATATTTTATATTAAGAAAAAATATGTTTTGTTCTGTAACTTAATACTTGTTAATTTTTTATGCATTTATATTTTTTATTTTATTTTTAATCAATAAAGATTAATGAAAAATAAATTAAAAAACTTACAATTGATTCATCTATTTATATGATTTACAAACGAAATAGTTAAAATTTATATTAAAAGACCAAAAATTACGTTTCCCTTTGAATTATTATTACATTTGCAATTGAATACTAGTGCTCGTACAAACCATTGCTCTTACAAATATTTATCTACTTAATTATATTTATTGCTAAAATAAATTATTAATTTCTTTAACTTCAGATTTCCTTCCTGAATTATTTGATGAACTTTATATCTGATTTTTTGACTAAATTATTACTGTTTAGTTTATCTCATTTTTTCAAAAAATAAAAACAATTATTAATGATCATTATTTTTTTGGATTACTAAGAAGTTTGAACCCTAACTCATAAATAATATTAACAATCATTAGTTCTTTGATATTTATTTATATATATATAATGACATATTTCTTTATGGCTATAAATATTATTAATGCTTAACTGAAATTATCTAAAAACGAAATAGACAAAAACCACTCCAACTCAATTTCTTTTTGAATTACATAATTAACGAAGATAAACCGCAAAGACCACGTCTAGTTTTTTTTTTTTCAAGTTTCAAACACTTTCACGCCGAAAAAAACTAGGGTTGAAAAAATTCAAATAGATTACTACATTTAATTAAAATACTAGGAAAAATACTATCGAACAAGAAGCTGGTCAAATTTAGCAGTCATAAACGAAACCAAAGAGAAAAAAGAAGAAGAAGAAAAGAGTAAGAATGATAGTTGACAACGTAATATTTTATCCAAGGCACTACAGCAGCATGTTGATACCCACAAAAAATAGAACAAAGAACAAAAGAAAAAGAAGAAATTAAAACTTTTTTCTTTTGAAAATTATACGTTATTATTACATGGTCAAATATGTGCAACACTAATGCCTTGTAGCAGCTCAAGTCATTAAACTACTCAGGCATATTGTTCTGGCTCAAACTACGACTTACAAATGGAGTTAGAGGTTGTGTCCAAATGTCCCATCTCCTGAGGCACTAACATCAACAAACAAGAAGCCTGGCTAACGTAACGTAACAAGTACCTAATGAAGATGTTACAACTCTAAATTCTCTTAATTTAATTGTTGTTTAAGGCCAGGTTGCAGCTTGAAATTCGGTACAAGCTGATGATATTCCCGCAGTAACTTGATACAACACGCTTAATTGCTATCACTATCAGTATCAGAGTCCAGAAAGCTAAACTCTCTGTATCCATTGAGTTTTATAATCACAGTTCCCCGGTTCTCTTCATACCATTCAATAGCCTCCTTTTCCAGAAGTTTTATAACCTGCATTTAAGCAAACTATAAAGAACCACCAAGTAGCAAAGCGCTTTTTATCACTTAAAAATGTAAGGATCAACAGTTTATATAGATATAAAGACTTCAACCAAGTCACACACACCCAAGGGGCGGGTGTTCATATGGGTCAATCCAAAGATTTCTGGTCTGGTTTTAAAGACAGTCAAGGCAAAGACTTCAGAGATCAATCTGTCAGTTTTTAAGCTAACCAAAAAAAATCCATCAGAACTGTGACAAGTCCAATTCAACCTCAAAGTTGAATGGGGCTTTAGTAGCATCTATGATGCAGAATGAAGATCTATTTAGCCAAAGTTTCAATTTGGAACTTAAGAATTTTAGTGCATAGAGAATTTGTTAGGAACCAAAGTCCGGATAAAACAGAATGCAGAATTTATTTACGAAGAAGTAAGGATTACAGACCTCTTAGCAGAAAATAAAAGGATGCAAAGGAAATCAAACAACAGAACCACAGAGCCCATATCAATCTGATAAGGAAATAACAGATTGATCCCAGAGCTAAGCTCCTATACTGCTAGCCTCCAGACTACACAGTATCCAAACACAACAACAACAACAACAACAACAACAACAAAGCCTTATCCCACTAAGTGGGGTCGGCTACATGGATCGCACGACCCCATTGAGCTCTATCAATGACCAACTCTTTAGATATCTCATTTACTAAAAGCTCCCATTCAATAATTTCTCTAAGTGTCTTTTTTGGTCTTCCTCGACCTTTTTTCATAGGGCTCCAAACCATCTGCTCAACTCTCCTAACTGGCGCTTCTAACGATCTTCTTTGCACATGCCCAAACCATCTTAAACGATTTTCAACCATTTTTTCCTCAATAGGTGCCACCCCAACTCTACCTCGTAAATGATCATTACGGATTCTATCTTTTCTTTTATGACCACACATCCAACGCAACATCCTCATCTCCGCCACTCCAATTTTATGTTCTTGTTGTCCTTTCATTGCCCAACATTCACTCCCATATAAAATCGCTGGTCTTATAGCAGTACGATAAAACTTTCCTTTGAGTTTATCAGGTACTTTCCGATCACAAATAACCCCTGATGCCATTCTCCACTTCAACCACCCAGCTTGTATCCTATGTTCCACTTCAACATGGCTAATATTTCCCATCATGCTCACTCTCTCCATCTCCCCTCCTTTTATAATACTTGCCCCTATTTAAATCCCTTCTTTACCCTCCTAACAGAATCACATGTTCACCACACTACTCCTTTTTCCCACTACCCAGTATATAACAGAATAACACAATATCCCCACTCACCCAGTACCTAACAGAATTTTTATTTTGGGAATTGTCAGTCAGAGGTTTCAATCTCTCAAGGATATATCAATATTCCCCCTGCATATCTGCTTGTGTTAAACCAATTCAACATCACAATTCAAACGAAAACCTTATTCTTTGAGGAAAGCCTTAACCTTTCAAAGGGAGGTATGAAAAATAAAACTGTGACTCGTTAGGTCCTGAATCAAGGGCTGGAGAAAAGGTTTGCAAGTGGAAGTTCAGGGTGAATCCAAGGAGTGATCCTCTTATATGGGAGACTAGAATATTGAAAAGAATCAAGAAACTGGCTAAATTCTAAATTTTCCTGAAGGTTAAAAAGGAATGAAAATTCTATGAGAAACGAGGACCTTTGTGACTTATATTGACCAGCAATGTGAGCCTAATGCAAAGATAAAGGGGTGCAGGCCCGGCAAAAGATCAGAGGGCAATTACCTACTTGAAGCTTAAGAGACGGAGGTGTTTATACCTAAGACCCAAAATAATAATGATTCACATGAATAGCATTTCACTCAACCTTGAAACCCCATCCATACTAAAGTAGGCCATAATGTGACTACCTCGGGCAAAAAATAGACATCCCAAATGAAATTGTCATTACCATAGCCATTAGGGCAAAGTTTCTGGACACCAGATTCACCATTGACCAAATGATCTCACCCAGTCTCTCCAACCCCAAAACACAATGTTGTTCATATTTTTTTTTTTTAATACCCTAACACACTCAGTGGAATCCTTAAAAAAGAGAAGTCAATAGGGTTATGCAAAGATTAACCTGAACAGTGATATCACCAGAAAACAAGCAAGAAATTTTCCAACTATCTATTCTTCTAGAAATCTTCTGAACCACTAGATTCCAAAAGGAAGAGGACTACAAGCACCCAAATAAGAAAGCAGCTATTGTAAGATGCTGCCACACACATCCGTTCTTTATGGCCAAAATCCTCATTACCTTTTTCTACATTGATATTTACCAAACGTGGTTTAGCCAAAATTAACAACACCTAGAAAAAAAAAAAGAAAAGAAAGAAATACACATTTTTTCCCTGATAAAAAGAAATATTAGTGCCAAATGTAAAACGCAAATAGAAACCCCTATATCATCAGAATCAATTATTAAACACATTAGCGGCCATCCAAAACATCCAACTTCAGAATCAACAATGAAAGTGAGTAAGAAAGAAGAAAAAGGATCTCTTTCACAAACCCTAAAACCAAAAAAAATAAAAATAAATATTAACTGACAACCTTTTATCCACTTCCTACATGCAAACACAAAAATTCTTCATACAAAGGAGCCTTATCCCAAATCCCCAGTTCACTGTACCCTGATACGAAACAAAATCCAACTCTAAAACCAGGCCTTTTCCACCACAACTGCTCATGCCCCCACAATCTCATTTGTTATAAGAGCTGCGTCCAAGATCTGTCCACATGCAACAGTGGCAATCAGTGCCAAAAAAAAAATGTCTACTAGAACTTCATTCAAACTGAACAATAAGACCTTGGGGGGCAGTAAACAGTAATAACCAGGCCTAATTGGTCCAAGTCCCTAACTTTCATCAACCAATCATTCTTAAGCACCAATGCAACATGGAGGAATTCATACTAATACCAAACTTAACATTATTGTGAAATCTAGACAAGACCTTCAGGAGGTTCATCCACAGAATCTCAACAATCTTAAGTAAAAAGCTAAAGTGAACCCATTCAGACACAGTGCCTTCAACTTATCTAATTCCAAATTCAGACAATACCGTCAGATGGTTCCTCCAAACAATCTCAATAGTTTTAGGGAAAAACATAAAGTAATACCATTCAGACACAGGATTTTCCCATTATCTAATTCCCACAGCACCTGTCTAATCCCCTGAAAACTCAGAAGACTTCACCAATCACCTAGTCTTTCACACTAAAGGACTCCAATTGATACGCTCAACAAAAAGCCCATTAGGAACCTTCTCTATCTCTTTCTACCTGTAACTCCTTAATCAAGCTCCTTGGTCTTCTTCTGCTAGATATTTAGTGAAATAATTAGAGTTAGCACTCCAGTAGTCCATTTAAGCCTAGATTTCTAACTTCAAGTCTTGAACAAAACCTCACCATAATCATTCATGAGACCACTAAAGTTAACGTCCTCCATATGTAACCAGGTTATATCACTTAATTCTTCCCATTTTTTATTTCACTAACAAAACATCATGGAATACATATTCCCTGCAAAAGCCAAGTTCAAAAATATAAGCCAACATGCGACCATAGCATAACATATATCAATCGCTAGTCATCAGAGCAAGAAAGATCAGATAGAAGTGAATGGATTTAACCATACTGATTGTTTTAGCTTTGACTTTCCCACACCATGTGACCCACATCCTGTGATAACCTTTACTCTCTGGACAGCTGAAGCAGACATAGAAAAAGTAATCAGATAAATTGAACAAAAACGAATGCAACTTGGACAGAAAAATGCCAGTTTAACGATGTCAAAAGAAATAGCAAGAACCCAGGGGTCAGCAAATGCTTACAGGGAACATATGATCCAAACAGGAGGTGTAGTTTAAGCATTCTCATTGCTGGTTTTACATGCTGCCCATGCAAATCAATAGTTATCACATTTTCTATATCCCTGTTTCTGCAAATTACGAACAATAGCTTTATACGAGAAAGAATACAATAAGGTAAAGGTTAAACAAGGACAATTCTCTTGCTCTTAAAAGTTATCCACCAACCTAGCTATAAATATGTCATGGCTGGCCTTTCCATCTGCCTTCTGAGCCAATTTATTTTGTTCTTTTCCCTGACCAAATGTGGATAGACATAGGCAATATTTTATAACAATGCAACCCAAACTGAAGGATATCAGAAAACTTGTAAGAAATCCACAGATGACAACGCAAAAGTGGTCCACATCCCAACAATTAGGAGTGTTCATAGGCTTGGTTCGGTTCAATTTTGAGCCTTAACCGAACCGAATTGAACTAATTGATTTTGCAAAATTATGGACCTATTCGGTTTGGTTCGGTTTTAGTTGAACGGTTTGATTCGGTTTTGAGTGGTTTTGTTTACAATAATTTGTGATTTTTAATTTCAATAAAATATATATATATATATAAAGAAAGAGAACAAATTAATTATAAAATATATAAAAATAATTTTGTTGACATAAAAATATATAATATAATTTTTTATACATAAAGTTGGTTCGGTTCGGTTTGGTTTTAAACGAACCAATCTGACAACCGAACTAAACCAATTAAAATTCATATTTCAAAAATCAATTTGGACTTCTTTTTTTCGGTTTAGGTTGGTTTTTGGATGTTTAGTTTGGTTTTGAACACCCCTACCAACAATTACCAGAAACCAGAAAATAAATGGACCCCCAGGAAAAAATAAAAAATAAAAAGATAAGACATACAACTCAAGCAAATACTGCAAGGACATATACAGTCATGCAGTCAACAGAATCTTCAGGATGTGAGTTAACCTTGATTGTCAAGGATCTTGATTTTAAGTTAGGGCCTTTAGAAATTGGTCGCAAGAAGAAAATAATGCAGAGAATAATGTTGAGATCAAAGATAGTGATGATAGTATCATCACAAAAACGCCAAAATGCTTGTATGGGGGTACCTATGTTCAGCCCATGAAGTCCAACACTGCAGAGGCCTTTCCAATGCCAGCTTTGCCATGCCCAAGGTCATGGCTGCTGGATTCTTCTGATTTCAAAGACAGAGGATAAGAGGAGGGAATGACGGGAAAGAAAGCATAAGAGAATGAATGGAGACACAGTGTGAGAGGCAGAGAGACCAAGAGAGAAGAGGGAGAAAGTAAAAGAAAGAAAAAGGTGACTACGATGTCACATTTTTGCTGATGAGGCATAAAAGATGCCATCCAAGCGACCACATCAGCACTAAAAGAATTGGTGCTGAAGGAGTTAACAAAAAGCACTAATTTGGAATGTTTTCAAAACTTATTGATTGTACAGGAACCCAAAAAAAAAAAAAAAGGAGTTAAGGGACCAAAACATTTTTAGCCTTTTTTCTTTATTAAATAATCTACCAGCTTTAATAGCTGCACTTTAATATTCATCTAAGATATAGCTGAAACAAGAAATATTAAACACAAGACATGTCAAAAAAATGATGAGAAAAAAAAAATGCACATGAAAAATTAATACACAACCCACAGAAGATCAAACCTGATCAGAAAGATATGCTGCATATGCTCGATCTTTTTTGGCATATGCTACCGCAGCCTGCAAAATTATGTCACCCATTTCATGTTCTTAAACATGACATCTGAGCTCTAAATTTAATCAGCTAAAAAAAATGGTAAGTTGCATAAATCACAGGAAAAAGGTCGTATATGAACTTACTTTCTGATAACTAGATTTCATTGAATCCCAGCGCTGCTTTGCAGCTTCCCTGAACACATAATAGTCATCTCCTCTAGCTACCCAAAAAAAAAAAAAAAAAGGAAAGTTAATTAAAAAAAATGAACTGATATGGAAATCACCTCATTAAGCCATAAAAATGAAAGACAATCCAAAAAAGTTCTGATAGAGAATAAAAAAAATCATAAAAAGTGTATAAAAGTATTAAATTATGAAACATCCCAAGTACTATCAGCATCAATACTTTCCACTTAATGCATAAGTTTCTATCAAAAGAATTGACCCTCAATCCTGGGGAGAAGAGAGTAGAAAATAGCCATCCACCTTGTGTTCTGTTAAGTGCATTTGTGCAGATAAATTACTATTCTAGAGATCGACAGAGTATATGGTACAACCAACCCATCACATGGAAATCAATATGCTTGAGTGCAGAGCAACAAGATGAACAATAAAAGAACTGTAAGTTCAAACTGAAGCAGCAATAAGATCCACACTCGCTTATCAAAATATAATACAGACACATACATGCACATAAACATCACATAGATTAACTTCTATCATGCCCTGCAGAATGGCTAATTGAATATTATGTTCTTTGGCTTCTTAAAATAGAAGGTTGGTAATAATGAAGATTTAAAGTCCAAGAGTGCAAAACCAGCTTCCCTGTTGAGTATGCATAAGTAAAGGGCAATAACAGGACTTTTCATAACAGAGGCCCTTAATTAGTGAATATTTTCATTTTCCTGAAAAATTTATTCAATAAAACATGGTTGACTAGTGTTCAAAAATAAGAACTTTTTTATACCTCGGTTCTGGCAAAAAGCAAACTTTATTAGAAAAGCCGCCAAGGAAGTAGTGCTTTAAAGTTCAAGTTCAGGCAACCAGGCATCATCATTTTTTTTTTTAATGTGGTGTCTTCTTGCCTCCAATCTATGCATAAATTTGGGCTTGGGAAAAATCACATCTATCGAGCAAGAAATATATAATCATATGCACAAAGAAGGGCATATAAAGAGAAATAAATATAAGAAAAATCAAGCTGTGATGTGTGCGTGTGTGTGTGAGAGAGAGAGAGAGAAGGAAACAGCAAGCAGTGAGTGGTGCTATATTTGTGTGATAGGCAGTGTTTGTATCACCACCCAACCCTTGCCAAATGCCAACTTTATAAGAGTAATTACTTCTTCAAACTGGATATATCTTTCTTATAAAGACATGCAAATTAGTAGAAGACAAGCATAAAGTATTTTCCCTCAGCAAGATAACAAAAGATGTGCTGAACTAAACCTTATAGTTATAGATCACTTAAAATGATGGAAAATATTATGCAAGCAGCATGCTTCAAAACCGCTAACAAGGACCCATTTCATGACAACACGAAAAACAAAGCAAAGGGGAAAATGCGCTAACAACAAGTTGATGAAAATCGCACATCCATAACCCAAGAAGATCAGACTACTACGGGTGAACCTTATGGAAAAAAAATGAAATTTTGACATTAAGTACCATAAGTATGCTGCTGAGCTTCTGCAAGATCAGAACAAACATTAAATTCAGGTCCCAAAGACTGCATTTTCTTTACTACATTTCTCCAATTCATGGCATCTTTGTCATGTTCAGTGCTTTTGCGAATGTCGAACAACGATTCCAACAACTTTTGAGGAAGATCTGACTTTACACTCCCAGAGCTATTAGGATACTGAGTTTTAGAACTACGAAGAACCTCTGCATAATTCCTAAAATCAAAAGATGACTAAGCTAGTAAAATTGGTTGAAAATACTAAAATCCTTGATAAAAGGAAGTTGAGATTCAATTGCATGTTGGTATTAAAGAGACAACAAAAGCAAGCCAAACTAACTCAGAAAATTCTGCACATGCACATACATCTTATGATCATAATAAATACTCTTGCAAATAACTAGTATGGCACATGACATATTTCCAGTCAAACTAATATGTAACTCAACACAAAACCAGAGAAACATCTTCATATGTACATATGGGGGATGCGAATTGCTAACAAATACAGGTTTTCAGAAAATCAAGAATGACATAAATACCCATGCATCATGTTAAGACTTAAGCAACCTAAATACACATGCATCATTTGTTATGCTGAGCTATAAAAAAATTCAACTTGAAATGTTTTTCTTTGAAGACTTGATAGTGAATACTTAAAAACTGCACCTAAGTTAGTAGGTTTTGTCTTTTATGAAATATGAGCTACTTAAGATTATAATGTTTTACCTACAATTTTCCAATACACAATCTCTCTAAAATAAACATTACAAAAAATGGTGTTAGTTTTCTCTTGCAGAGGAGACTATTAAAGTACTGAGCAATCTAAAACGAGAATATGTATGGACAAGTATGTGAGTTCTCTTTCATTACGGTATTTGAATATGTGTGCACAAGAATGCGTTTCACTTGTCACAAAGCTCAAGCATTCTCAATCTTATCTCAGTTACTGAACAGTTCAAGCTTGAGCTACCATTTGCAGCTTGCACTACAGCTCAAATTTGGTATATTTTTAATAGAAGGTATAGTGCATGTCAATGTTTCACTTACTTGAAATGACTAATTCAACTCTCCTAACTCCCCTATTTCTAAGGAATTTTTTTCTAGATAAAATAACAACAACAATAACAAGAAGATATATGGATCCACGGAATTGACCCTATTTCAAAGTAATTAAACCAAATGAAATACTCTGCTGAGTTCTAGTCACACACTGATGTTGTAATTTAGAGGTGCTTCTCTATAGCTTAATACAGTCTAAACATTGTGATTAAATGGTACCAAGACATAATCATAAACAATATTGGACTCCCAGCTCAAATTTCTATCATCCAAGAGTTCTTCAATAGACAAATTGACACCATAATTAGAATGATTGATAAATTTTGCTTGTGGCATCAGAAGATCCTTTTTGAGAATTTTTCTTTGTTATTTTAGGGTGGAGAGGAAGACAAAGCATGACAATTTAAGAAAAATATATAGTTTTCACACATAGTATAATGAACATACAAAAGAGAATAAATATTATATAGTTTTCACATGTAGTACAGTGAACATGCAAAAGAAAATGAATATACTGGTATAATTTACCTACGAGAAGATCCCAGGGACCACTGATTGTCAGAATATTCACCTTCTGATGAAAACGACGTGCACACTGATCTATTGTCTATCACCTGTGGTAAGTAAGATTTCAGTAAAAAAAACTTGTACAATATGGAAGCCAATATTTCATATCTTTCAAAGAAAATTTCAAAATAAACAATCTTGAAAGCTGCAACTCCATTAATAATAACTAATAACTATATATGCTATATGTCAGCAATGCTAGGAAGCATTTGGAACACTGTTATTTCATATCCTATGGCATACCATGATATAGCATGCCAAGGTTATACAATGGTATTTATATGGTGTTTGGTTCATGAAAAGTTTAGAAAATTCCTGGGAATGTTATTTAGGAATGATATATTCACACATTTAGTTCAAATTTTAAAAAATAATTCCCAGGAATGTTGCATTCCCAGGAATCAATCATTCTCACAAAATCCCCAATTTTCATTTCAATAGGCAGAGGTAAAAATGTTAAATTCCTATATGAATGGAATTTTTTCACAAAGACAAAAATCTACTTTACCCCTTATCCTACAACTCATCTACCTTGCATTCAAGCCCTCATCTAGGGTGTCAGTACAACCCTAGCCTGATAGGCCAGCCAAACACAGTCCTGTAAATGGAGTGGGCTGGGCCAAAAGTTTAATAGTAGACGTTGTCACGAGCTGGCCTTTTACATATACTAACTAAATATTTTTTACCCAAGCCCTTTTTTCAATTGCTATTTGGGCTGTGCTTGGCCCAAATAATCATGAATAAAGCCTGACCAGATTTATAATTATTTTTATATATTTCAATATATATTAGATAAAAAGTAAATAATATATAATATAAATATAATGGTTTATAATTTTAAAAAATAAAACTAAATATATATAATGCCAGAGTGGAGGCTTGAGCTAGGCTCTTTTTTCTAGGGTCTCATTCAATTTTTGTTGAATCAAACAAGGCAAGAATTTATGCCCGTGATCAGGTCTATTTAGAAGCCTATATTGAAGGTAAGCTTTTAGTCAACAACAACAACAACAAAGTTTTATTCCACTAGGTGGGGTCGGCTACATGGATTGCACGACGATATTGAACTCTATCAATAACCAATTCTTTAGGTATCTCATTCACCAGAAGATTTTGTCATTAATGAAGGTAAGCTTTTAGTCAAGCCCATCAAATCCCTTAGGCGAAGGGAGGGCTACCTTTCTCAGCTTTTTTTCTTGAAAAAAAAACAAAAGGGTCTAATCCAGTTTTTTTGGAGTTACATAAACACAGTATTCAATTTCTATTCTTCACAACAACTCAAGGAAAGGCTCATGTTTTGAATGACAATTGAAAATTGTCATAGAAATGATACGAGTGGTACTTTATGAAAGCTAACAAATCTAAAAAGGGTGTGATGCGAGATACCCATGATTTTTTAATGGTATGAGATACCACCCAAAATGGTGTAATCATATGACACCCTAAGATCTCAAATGACACTCATTATCATGGATACGAATGTAACCAAGGCATCTTGTCAAGGTCAAGTTGCCAATGTGCATATGCCTACTTAGTAACATACCAACTTCTTTAGAAAAGAACTCATGACCAGTTCAGTAGTAAAACAGAGCAGGTTTGAAAAAAAAAATTTTTTTCAGAACTGTGTATGTTATGAGCAGTTATAATTTATATTTATATTTTTGTAATTTACATTATTATATAATTTATATATGCTGATGTGGATGTACATGTATGTGTGTTGGGTAGTTTAGAGCAGTTTCATGAGTATGTGTGTGGGGTAGTTTAGAGCAGTTTCTTATATCAGTGACAGTTATGTCTTGTGATGTGCTTAGATTGTATTTAAACCTTTTCAAAAATTAATGGAGTTATCATATTAGAATTATTATCAAAGACCTTGTGTGTGAGCACAAGAGATTTTGGTTCTCTCTATAATTTGAACCATCAATATAGACCCATAACTAGATCCGTGAGTAGGGACTGTAACAAACTAGTATCAAAGCCAACCATTATGGGAGACTCTCTGCAGCAACAATCGGCATAATTGCAACAATTGTTCCTTGAGCAACAGACTGCAAGTCTTGCTCGCTATGATGCCATCATTACCCAATTACTTTCACTTTCTTACCAACGCAAAGTTTTGAAAGGGCAAATTGTTCCAGTGGATTACAACAATCTCCACTATGGCAGGAGGGAACAGTGTGGAGAAGAGCGAGGGAAGGAAATCTGTGTCGCCCATGATGGCGACAATGATGGCATTGCACGTAACGGAGAGATTCGACAATCCATGGAAGGCAATGACACAGAACGTTGCACAGAAGATGATGATAGAGGAATTTGAAGGTCCCTGGGTAGCGATGACAGAAGGATTCACACAGATAGAGACGTCGCACATCCATAGAGAATGACAAAGGACAGACTGAAATGTTCACAGAGGGCGATGACAGAGTAATTCACACAGAAAAAGATAATCGCGCATCAACGGACCATGATGACAAAAGGACTCGATTATTTGCAGAAAACGACAGAAGAAATCACACGGAAAAGGAAAGGAGGTTGCTCGCATGTCCACAGAACGTAATGATAGGGTCAACCACAATGGACCCAGTCATAGGCAGTTCCGTACACGGCGGGTAAAGGAGGCTAGCAGTGGGTTCATAGTTCCTAAAATGGCGAACCTTGACTTTTCGAAGTTCCGTGGAGGTGAAGACCCCCTTGGGCGGTTAGATCCCATAGAGCCTAAACCACCAGAGCCACTCACTACTACAACCAGCACACGCTTGAGGACAAGCGTGTATTGAAGGGGGAGAAAATGTTATGTACAGTTATAATTTATATTATTATGTAATTTATATATACTGATGTGGATGTATGTGTATATGTTGGGTAGTTTAGAGCACTTTCATGTATATGTGTGTGGGGTAGTTTAGAGCAGTTTCTTATATTAGTAACAGCTATGTCTTGCGATGTTCTTTAGATTGTATTTAAACCTTTCCAACAATTAATGGAGTTATCAGATTAGAATTATTATCAAATCTCTTGTGTGTGAGCACTAGAGATTTTGATTATCTCTATAATCTGAGCCATCAATGACCCATAACTAGATCGTGAGTAGGGACCATAACAGTGTAAGTATATTCATTGATGAACATATGCAAAAACTTTGAGTTCGAAACAAAAACGGGCACATGTTTGGTGCAAAGTATCTGTAACAAGACTAATACATCAACCAAAAAAAAAAAATTTAAAACTGCTGTCAACAGGTAATCCAGAAGAAAACAAACAAGGATTTTTTTTTTTTTGGTCACATAAATCCCATGTTACAAAAGAATCATTCGTGAAAGAGTGTCACAAATATACAAAACTAGCTCAATTATACTTTATAAATAATTAGAGGCCAACTCAAATACAGAATAATAAAGTGAAATGTGATTCAACATGAGAATATCAAAAAGAATAAAGAAACATTACAAGAAAGATTGTAACTTACATTGTCATTGTGGTCAGCAAGATATCTCATATCATAAATATTATTTGTACCATCAGGATGTCTATCATTCTCAGATTGCAGACGGGAGGATGCAGACATCTCGAGCAACACATCCAAGGCCTGAAAAAATGCAAAAAAGAAAAATAATAATAATAATCTTCACGTTATAAAAATAGCATAATACAATATAATGGTGTAGCACTCAAAAACTCTAATATAGTTGTAAAAGTAATCTCCATTTCTCCACAACACCAATACCACCCATAACCATAAAGGATCCTGCACAAAGTACATGCAGTAAAGAAGTTTTATATGAATAACCGCATGGATTAACCAATGAATGTTAAAACCAAATAGCAGTGCCCAACATATACAAAGCAACAAAATAAGAATCTTTTGCAATCCCCTAGTGTCTTCTAGCAGCTAGTTTTAAATTATAAAGTCATTCTTCCACACCATTTTAAAAAAGAAAAAGAAAAAGAAAAAGGCAAATGCATAGTATGCAGCTAGCATAAACAAAAGACAAAACAATAAGAGTTTTAGGCCATCAAAAAAAATAAACAATAAATCATGAGCAGACTCAACACTAAGTCAAGCAATGTGTAAAAAGAAAATAATTGCATCGGTAAAAAGTTCTATAACATAGACAAAGTTAGGATCATAAAAGTTTTTACCCAATCATAGACTTAACAGCAACAGCCAGTTAAATTATGATATAATTCGTTTTGACAAAGAAGACTTTACTGAGAGAGAAGATGACATTGCTCCCAATAAGGAATGGAAGACTTATTTGGGCATAAACATAGGAACAAAGATTAAGCCTTTGACTAAGGCTTGGGTTCTAGGAAACTCTTTATTTCTATTGCTTTTATTGTTTTAAGCATGTGTTTTGTATTACAGATTCTATTTTAGTCCCTTTGCCGTAGAATTTTCAGTCAGCTTGATGATGTCCTTTTGCTCTCTTCTCCTTCCTATCTCTTTAATTGTCTCTCTAATATATGTCTCCCCTGTCCAAGACAATGCTATCCTCCCAAAACAAACAAAGCAGAGAAAGAAGGAAATAAAAAAATAATAATAATTCAGTAAATCCCACATCATATCTCATAAAGAGCCTCCTTCCATATAAGCAAAAACACTCAAAGAAGCAGGGATAACTACCCCTCTATGTCTCATAAATCTTCTGTTATTGTGATCCTTCTAAGCAGGGAAATTTACCCCATCCCAATGCACAGGTGAGGACCTCCAGGTATAAGTTCTCATGTTACACTTAACTATATGCACCACATGCCAGCAGCAAGAGAACAACTTCACCTCACTTTTCCCACTCTTTTCCGAGAGTCTGAAACAGGTGGATAAATACTCCAGATAAGTGGACAACCCAGTGCTAACCAAAATATATATATATATATATATCAACACAGATTAACCCAGAATTAACCAGACAATTCCTTTTTGTATCTCTCACTCCCAACAGAAGAAATCTCATGGTTTTGAGATGTTCTCAATTTTGCACCATCCCTACCAAAATCCAAAAAATAAGATACTATAATATTCCCTTTTCATTTTTTGATGACCCTCTTGCTGGAAAGAAGATTGGATAAGCCAATTACTTCTATATCTATCGATTGACAAGTCAAGGGCAGTACATCAATTATCGAGTAATCAATAAAACCAGAAAACAAATAATAAACAACAATCTACAGCACTCCCAGTAACTACAGTCCCTTTTGTTTGTTACTTCTGATATCTACAGAGCAACAGATAACTTCAATTAACTAATTGAAAATTTAATAAAGTGAATTTCTGCAATAATGAGAAGATTAAGAAAATATGACCACCAAGCTCGTAAGAATGCTAGTGAAATACAACTCCAGATCGGCAATATACCTTATCAATATCACATCCGCACTGACCTGCAAAGAAAATTACCAGGTCATGCACTAAACAAGAAGAAAACAACCCCCTGAACAAAGTATCACAATAAGCAACAGCATAAGCAAGAATATGTTATCTTGCTTGATTTTATGCTTGAACAATAATTAAAAGCAGCATTATGGCGACATATAAAAGAGTGTACAGTTAAAATGAGCTTTATCAGGCATGTCATTGACAAGTAGCAGCAGAAGACAACAGATTTGTAGTTCCAAAGTTAAAGACAACAGAACAATATCACGTAAAAAAATAGCCAATAAAGAATGGCGTCATATGCATGAAAATTTGATATTAAACGATTTACAAAAAAAAAAAATTAGTTTGTTTGCTATAATTAACGAGTCTTGAACTTCGTATAATTGTAGCCTGCAGCATACCTTCCCTCATCAAGTCTCCCGGTACTATCATAACGGCTGGATAAAAAAATAAAATAAAATAAAAGATAAAAAGAAGGAGCTGATTACTCACATAGGACATCTCTAACAACAGCCAAGCTAATGTCGGAATCATCTCCGAGCATCGAGCATAGAAACTGCTCTACCTCTTCCTTCTCAACAACTCCATTACTGTAACATTCCTTGGGCTTCCTCGAGTTCCGTCCAACATACTCCTTCCCCAAAACCGTAGAAATGGTGCCCATGGCTGCAACCACCTTCTTCTGCTTACCCCTTCTGAAACCATTAGTGCAGGTGCCCATATCCAGAGCACAATTTGAATCCATAAACCCCTCAGACGAACTCGAAGTAGAAGACAAATCTAAACCTGAAAACCCACTCGAGCTGGAACACGTGGAAGGATCTTTAGCATTGACCGTGAAGCCCCCTCTCGGAATCTGCGCGGATTTACCAGTATCACACTCGGCGTCTCTATATACCAAAGCATCCTCCTCCAGAGAGGACAAGGAAACAGCATCCACCAACCCCTCCAGCACTTTACGATTTTGCTCATCTTCTGCTTCGATCCCCCGTCCTCCACCTTTCCCATCGTCCGTCGTCCCCGCTGCGTCTTTGCAGGCGGACTTGGGAACCGACGACCGCTTCTTCTTCTTCCTTGAGTTCTTCATCCCCGGAGAAGATCTGCGCCCAAAGAAGGACAAAATCTCCTAGGGTTCTGAAGAATCCGGATTCCAAATCCGGGGTAGTAAAACCTCACCAGAATTAGGCTTTCTGAATTTGAAAGGTGGAATTTTGCAGAGGTAAACGGAAGAGATGGAGGATTCTTTGTTCTGAGCTGAGACAGATTTCATTCTCTCACAAATTTAGTGAGGGAGGACATGAGAGAATCTCACCAAATAATTGAGGATCATTAAGGACGCGTTTGGAGATCGAATGATTATTGAGTGACGGCTTCTTCATGACCACGTCGTCCCATACCCAATTTGTAATCAACCAAACGCTTCCTTTCCATTGAATTAAATTAGTGGCCCCGGGCGTGGTTTGACATTAACGTCTACACTGACTCTTTGAGTTCGAAATAGTTCTGATTAATTCGACAATTTTATTAAAATACTACTATTTTTTTAAATATTTTTTTAAATATTATTTTTTTAAAATTATTTTTCCACATAGTATATTTTTTGTCAAATCAAATTTTTATCAATTTTTTTAATAAGGCTCGTCCTGTGTCAGGTAAAGCCTTTTTTTTAAACCACGGTTGAGGCCGAGCTTCTATTTTAAAAAAAAAAAAAGAAACTCGGCACAGTCAAAGCAGAATTTCTGACAGTGTTAGGAATCTCTGCATGCAGCAGAGATTCGAGTGCGTGTTGGAAGAAGGGGTGGGGGGCAACTTTTGGAGAAGGGAGGGAGGGGGGGTCGGAGGAAGAAGGGTGTTGTGTGTGTATATATATATATATGGTACATTGCAAAAGAAACACACACATAATTTTCTTTGAACGTCTGCAGAGAGGAGCAGAGGAGAGTTGATTTAGAGGAGGAGCAGAGGAGAGTTGATTTAGAGGAGGAGGAGAGCTGAGTAGAAGAAGAAAAAGCAAAGTAGATTCAGTATAAATAAGATTTTAAGGTTAGATTTTTATGTTTATTTTGATATGTAGGTTAGTATATTTAAATTTATATATTTATTTTAATTTTAGTTGGTTAGATTTTACTGATTAGAAGTTGTATGATATTATAATTTTGATCTTATTATATACTTTATTTATTTTTTAGATTGTGTTAGATATTATAACTTGTGTTATTTTATAACTAAATATTTGATTGTATTATTTTGTAGTTATTTTTTGCTTTATATAGTTATTTTTTTATTTAGTTAGGATTTACTTATTTTTTAATATAATGTTAAAAGTCATTTATTAATTGACTTTAATAAAAAGACTTTAAGATAAAAAGATTAATATAAGAAATTGCTAATGATGTTTAAAAATTAATTGTATATTTTTTCCTTTTAATATTTCGTACTATATGAATTATTTAAATTATATATTTTAATTATTTGATAGATTATATATTTTAATTAGTTTTTATAAATTAATTTCACATTTTTTGTAAATTACTTGTAAACTTATGCAATTTAATTTGATAAATTTTTAATTGAAAATAGAATTAAATAATTGTATTATTATTATGTAAAGTAATAAATTGAGATATTTAATTTATAAATATTTAAAATAGAAAATAATAATCTTTGTATCTTTTTTATTTTGAACTTGAACTTAGAAGGATAAATTAAAAAGAAATTTTGGAACATTTTAAGAAAGTAAGATTGGATTATATTTTTAATTTAAAAATTAATTAATTGACTTTAATAAAAGACTTTAAGATAAAAGCTTAATATAATAAATTGTTAATGATGTTTAGAAATTAATTGTATATTTTTCTTTTAGTATTTTGTACGATATAAATTATTTAGATTATATATTTTAATTATTTGATAGATTATATATTTTAATTAGTTTTTATAAATTAATTTCATATTTTTTATAAATTACTTGTAAACTTATGCAATTTAATTTGATAAATTTTTAATTGAAAATAGAATTAAATAATTGTATTACTTATTATGTAAAATAATAAATTGAGATATTTAATCTATAAATATTTAAAATTACTTTAGAAACTTTACAAAATAATTATAGATTTTTTTAGTGTATTAATATGAATTATATTGTGTTATAGGCAGTTAAAATGAGTTATGGCATAAATGTATATATTTATGTGTCACGTCCCAAAATCTGAGCACGTGACCGGCACGGAAAGTGAATTTCATTTCACCTCCGTAAGCCTATTTTTCTTTTAAGCATCATATCATTCTTTTTCATGCAACCAAACCGAGTTCTCTATACGCACTACAATCATTCACATTATATCACTGAATGAACCTACCCGATTACAGAGATTTCTAGATTTATACAACTTAGAATAAAACTTAATTATTATACATTTATCCTGAACAAATGAAAAGGTAATCATGGACTAAGTATCCATAATTCCTTGTACCGATATTTACCTTCAGCTGTCAACTCTGAAAAAAATATTAATAAGAGGGGTATGAGCAAACCACATGCCAAGTGAGCAGACAACACAACACTATTGTAATATCCCAAGAATTTTTATGAATATTTAAAGTCTGATTTGAAGTTTAGTGAAAAATTTAATTATGTGGAAAATTTTCTTTTTGAATTAGTGAAGAAAATGTGGGAATAGAAATTTTTATTTTTAATTTAGGAAATTTTTACAAATTCTCAAGGACTAAAGTGAAAAGAAAAGAAAGTATAGAGGACTTTTGAGAAATGACCAAGTAGGAACCCGAGAAGAAAAATAGAGCTTATGGGAATGAATTATGAGTCCGGTACCGAAAAGATGATGGATTCGAGGTTAAAGTGGAGTTTGAGATATTGAGAGGGACTAAAGTGAAATAAGGAAATTTGTGGGGCACCGAGGATTTAGAAACACCTGAGGTGAGATTTTATGAATTTGCTTTTGCTAGTCTTGACTGAGGGTCAATTGCAGAGCAAGTGATAATTTCACCCCGGGCGAGTATATAGGTGGCCTCACCTATTTTTTATTCAATTTTCTACTTTCCTCTCTCTCTCTTCACTTTCTCTCCTCTCCTTCTCTCTAATTTATCTCTCTACACTCCAACTCTACAACCGAGCTTTGGAGGCTGGATCTCGGGCTACGGGGCGAGCCTCTAGGAGCCAAGCAACATAGGGAAAGCAAGGAATCGAGGTAGAAATTTCTATTTCTTAAGATTTTCTCTATTTTCTAGTTTTAAGAGTGTTTGAGGTAAAATCGAGATTCCGGCTTCGTTTCTCGATTAAAATTGGTGATTTTGGTGTCTAAATGCTCCTTAGACATTAAGGGTGAGATCCCATGGAAGAAATCATGAAAAACGGTGAACATTTGGCCAGATTTGGGCCAAAACCGAAAGAAATCGCGAAGGGGTCGCGATCGTGGCGCCTAGGCGCCATGTGTGGCGCCTAGGCGCCAAGGTGAGATGGGAAGAAGAAGGAATTGGCGCCTGTGGCGCCTAGACGCCAGACATGGGTGGCGCCCAGGCGCCAGGTGTACCGGGAAATTTTAGTTTATTTTTCAATCGGCCATAACTTCTTCATCCGAACTCCGTTTTGGGCAAACTTTATATCGTTGGAAAGCTCTTTAAGTCTAGTTTCCAATGGTATAAGTTTCATTTGAATATTCATTACCAGTTAGGAGTTATGATTCGAGAAGTAAGTGAAGGTCGAGAGTAGTGGTAGGAAATTTCTCTATTTCGTAACTCTGATGGTTTTTGTCTGGTTACAATAGGAATGGTCAAAGTGCAAAGTGGGAGTGCCGAGAGCGTGAAATCCAGGTGAGTGGGTTAATACTTGCTATGATTAAATATCTGTTATTGACTTTTTGTATCATAGTAGAAATATGTTGTATATCCAAGTTTGAAGAGGATGATGTGGAACGATGAGGCATAAACAAATGTGGAACGTGTCTGGTAATGTATATAATTATATTTTCTTATTTTCCCATGAATGGAGGTTATATGATGGATTGTGAATGGCATGTGAACCGAGTTGAATAATTGTTCTATATTATGGGTTATGTTATATACATGCTATGTTGCTGGAACCACATTGATTATGTTGTGGCTTGAATTGTAAATGACTGAGTTGTGTATGTGACTCAAGATTATGATTGAGGATGTTTTTATATGTGATTGTGATTGTGTTTGACTGGAAAGGAAAGGCATGGTGGTGCACCCCATGGAGAAATCTATGTGAAGCTATAAGGGTGGAGAATATAAATGGAGCGATAAGGGTGGATGCGGCGGGGGCCGCGGGCAACGATCCAGAGGTATTCTGGACGACCCGGTTGGTACGGGAATTGCGTGTGAAATTGATTTCATCGATTGCTGTTGTGAATTTTGAATTTTGTTGAAATGCATTTGATTCACTTGGATATTGTTGTGAAGTATTATGAATAATATTATATCATATGATGATCGATCTACGTATGATTGCTGCATGTTATCATTATGATGCATGATTTTTATTTTGTCATAGTATTGTGTTATCTACTCACTGGACACGTGGTTTGCTCATACCCCTCTTATTGATATTTTTTTTTTCAGAGTTGACAGCTGAAGGTAAATATCGGAACAAGGAATTATGGATCCTTAGTCCATAATTACCTTTTCATTTGTTCAGGATAAAGGTATAATAGTTAAGTTTTATTCTAAGTTGTATAAATCTAGAAATCTCTGTAATCGGGTAGGTTCATTCAGTGATGTAATGTGAGTAATGGTAGTATGTATAGAGAACTCGTTTTGGTTGCATGAAAAAGAATTGTATGATTTTTAAGAGAAAGATAGGCTTACGGAGGTGAAATGAAATTCACTTTCCGTGCCGGTCACGTGCTCAAATTTTGGGACGTGACAACTATGACAAAAAAATATCATGCATCATAATGATAATATAATTCATAATACTTCACAACAATATTCAAGTAAATCAAATACATTTCAGCATAATTCAAATAATTCACAACAGCAAACAGTGAAATCAATTTCACACATTTCCCGTACCAACCGGGTCGTTAAGAATACATCTGGATCGTTGCCCACGGCCCCCGCCGCATCCACCCTTATCGCTCCATGTATATTCTCCACCCTTATAGCTTCATGTAGATTTCTCTATGGGGTGCACCACTATGCCTTTCCTTTCTAGTCAAACACAATCACAATCACATCTAAGAACATCCTCAATCATAATCATGAGCCACATACACAACTCAGTCATTTACAATTCAAGTCACAACATAATCAATATGGTTCCAGCAACATAGCATGTATACAACATAATAACTCATAATATAGAACAATTGTTCAATAATAACATACTTCAACTATCCGTATATGAATGAACCCAACAATCAGAGTATGACACATTTCAACTCAGTTCATATGTCATTCACAATCCATCATATTAACTCAATTCATGAGAAAATAAGAAAATATAATTATATACATCACCAAGTAAGTTCCACAATTGTTTATGCCTCATTGTCCCACATCATCCACTTCAAACTTGGATATACAACATATTTTCACTATGATGCAAAAAGTCAATAACAAAGATATTTAATCATAGCAAGTATTAACCCACTCACCTGGATTTCACGCTCTCGCCACTCCCACCTTGCACTTTGATCATTCCTATTGTAACCAGATAAAAACCATCAGGGTTACGAAATAGAGAAATTTCCTACCACTATTCTCGACCTTCATCCACTTCTCAAATCATAACTCCTAACTGGTAATGAATATACAGATGAAACTTATACCATTGGAAACTAGACTCAAAGAGCTTTTCAACGATATTAAAAAAAAACTGATGCTACAGTAACGGTCAACAGTCAACACAACTACAGTAACGTTGACCGAGTCAATGCTACAGTAACGTTGACCGAGTCAACGCTACAGTAACGAGAAAACTCTGGAAAAATTTTCTCGGTGAACAGTAATTTCTAGGGAAAATTGTCGATGTTCTTCGTGTTCTTCATCCAAAAATCCTAAAATCATATCTAAAACAACATTTCTTTTGATTTCTTCCATGGGTTTTCATCCTTAATGTCTAAGGAGTGTTTTAACACCAAAAACCCCAATTTCTACCAATAATCCAAGCTCAAATCTCAAATTTTCATCAACAACACTAACTTTTTTAAAATATCGAAATTCTACGAATTTTTCCTAGTTTTCTCCAAATTTCTTGTTCTAATAACATCATAAACTACCTAGGAATGTTTTAGATTAACATCCACACTTAAATTCATCCATTAAAATATTCTACAAAAATTTTGCAAAATGATAACCAAGGATTTGGTCTTGTAATAAGAGGAAGAAGAAGAAGAAAATCAACTTACCAATCATCCTAACTTTCATAGCTTCCTTCCCCGTGCAAAAATTGCATGAATGGTTGATGAAGAAATTCTCTTGGATGTAATCGAGAGAGAAAGTGAGAAGCTACGGGAGAAATGAGAGAAATGAGAGAAAGAAAAGAAAATGTATACGCATGGGCCCCACCAATTTCTTTTTCGATAAAATCGCTCATAGCCACCTTAGCTTATAAGATTTGTTCACTTTAATCCCTCTCGATGTCTCAAATACCACTTTAACCTCGAATCCATCATCTTTTCGGTACCGGACTCATAATTCATTCTCATAAGCTCTATTCTTCTTCTCGGGTTCCTACTTGGTCATTTCTCAAAAGTACTCTATATTTTCTTTTCTTTTCACTTTAGCCCTTGATAATTTGTAAAAATTTCTCAAATTAAAAATTAAAATTTCTATTTCCAAATTTCGTTCACTAAGTCAAAAGAATATTTCTCATATAATTAAATTTTTCAATAAACTTCAAATAGATTTTAAATATTCATGTAAATTCTTGGGATATTACATTATGTCAATGGAAGGACTGTTAAAAGTCGTAAAGGGGTTAAATTTAAATTTAATGTTTGTGATATAATTTTACTGAATGATCTAAATATCACTATAGAGAAATTGAAAAGTATGATTTACGAGCATTTAAATCTCCCTCCAAGTGAATCAGTGGCAAAAATAAGCTATAGGTATCGATTGAATGGGGAGTATGTGAAGATGAATTTGAAAATTGACAATACAGTTAGATCTATGATCATAAAACATTTGAGAAGTGGAGCTGAAGACCTCGAATTATTAGTTGAAACTTCTGGTCGTGAAACAAAACTTATGACTGAAGCTGGTACATCTCAAGACATCATTCCATTTCAGATGTTATCGCAGCCCCTCATCCAAAGCATGTACAGTCAGTTGTTGATGGCAGATGATGATAAACCGGTGCCGCAACTAAATGATGCTCCTTCATATCCCCGGCCATGCATGGATGATTTTACTAATAAGGATGAGTGTTTTGGTGATAATGCTACAGATGCTGGCTGCGATGTTACTAGTGATAATGCTTTAGATGATGATGGCGATGATGCTACATATGTTGGCGATGACGCTACATATGTCGGCGATGATGCTATAGATATTGGCGATGATGCTACAGATATTGGTGGTGATGATGATGTCAATGGGCAAGGCGAGGGAATTTTGGCCCCTCCCACTAGTGTTTATAGAGATATTGTACACAAAAACAAACCTGTCAGATGAGGAGCTAATTAATGACGACAAACCAAGAATGTCAACAAGGAATAATTCTGATCTCTATGTTGGAAAGCAGTTGAGTGAGAAAATGGCTTTGCGACTTGCAGTGAAAGTATATTGTATAAAAAATCACCAGGACTTTAGGGTGGCCTACCAAAGGAAAAGTGTTGAGGCATATATATGCCATAGAAAGGGAAACAGTTGTGGTTCGAGAGTCAGGGCCATCATAAAAAAATGTAGCAATAACTCGGTGATAACGAGATATCCTGGTCCACACAATTGTGTCCATGCATTGCTGGCTCAAGACCACCTAAAATTGGATGGAGATGTTATAGCAAATCATATTTTTGATTTAGTGGTCAAGCAGCCAAATCTCTCAGTTAGTCAAGTAATTGCCTTGATCCGAGTGCAATTCGGTTACAATATTTCTTATAAGAAAGCATGGGCCGGAAAATGAAAGGCCATTTCATTTGGGGCGTAGGAACAGTCATATGCATTATTACCTCGGTGGATGAAAGCAGTTGAACATTTCATGCCAGGTTCTGTAGTGGTTTGGGATACAGATACCTGTCCCCCAGACAAATAGGGTCCACGACAGTTGTTTCGATGAATATTCTGGTCTTACTAGCCCTGTATAGATGCCTTTCCGTATTTGAAGCCTATTTTGCAGGTGGACGGTACATTTTTATACGAAAAGTACAAATGAACCTTATTAATAGCATCATCTCAAGACGGCAATAATAAAGTGTTGCCCATTGCATTTGCACTTGTTGAACAAAAAAATGATGCTTCTTAGTTATGGTTTCTGTAGCATTTAGACACTCACGTTATTCGTGATCGTCACATCATTTTAATTTCTGATAGGCATCACGGGCTTAGGGCAGGTGCACAAGTTCTTAATTGGTAACCCCACATGTTTTGTTTAAGGCACTTGGCCAGCAATGTGCGCACTACATTGCGTTCTAAGTGGTTAGCATCAAAGCTCGAGCATGCCGGTATGTCCCCTCTTCTATTTCAATATTATTTGGGTGCATAAATGATTTGTGCACTAACATTGTATTATTTTTAATAGGATATTCATATGACCGTCATGAGGTGGATGAGGTTGTTCAAGAAATGCTTAATTCAGATGTAAATTCAAATGGACGGGTTACAAGATGGCTTAGTGAGTTACACCTTGAGCAATGGTCACGTGCATATGATACTAATGGTCGTCAATGGGGTTATATGACAACGAACTTAGCTGAGTGTATGAACAACATCTTTAAGGGCGTTAGACATCTCCCTGTGCTTGCATTAGTGAAAGCTACATTGTACAGGCTAAGTTCTTACTTTGAAAAACAATCGGCGACCACGAGCGTACAATTAAAGGCCAATGAGACATACTCAGAGGTTGTGCGTAACATGATTGCAGAGCATGCAACTAAGTCATCTTCATGCATTGTGCACTTATTTGATCTAGCCACATGGTATTTTGAAGTTGAAGAGGCATACGATCAGTTGGGACGTCGCCAAGGTCGTATTTACAAGCTTAGCTTTTTGGAAAGTCGTTGTGATTGTGGTAAGTTTCAAGTTTGGCATTATCCATGTGCACATGCGATGGCAGCTTGCTCACATGCGGGGCTTAACTATAATGGGTTTGTTCACCATGTTTACCGGCTTGAAATGATCTTAATAGCTTATAACTCACCATTTCATCCGATCGGAGGGCAGGAGTATTGGCCATTGGTAGAAGGTCCTAAACTAATTCCAGATCCATCCTTCATCAGACATAAAGGGCGACCACACTCAGTACGACTACGAATGGACATGGATTATAGACAACGAGCCCAGCCATCTAGATGTTGTTTATATAGGCAACCTGGCCACAACCGATCAAACTGTCCACATCGACATCCTAGTTAGATTTTTTTTATGTAATATTTGATATTTTTCAATGAACTCGCTTCATGTAATATTGGATATTTTTGAATTAACTGGCTTCATGTAATATTTGATATTTTTGAATGAATTAGTATTTTCTACATTAAATTGTCTTATTATTTCTTTCTTTAAATTATATTATTTTTTATGTCAATTGTTGATGTAATATTCTTTCTTCAAATGATATTTTTGAATTAAATCTTTCTTTTTTACATTACAATATCTTATCAGATGACAGATCCGAGACGAGCTGTAAACCCAGGTCCTGACTATAACTCACTTCTGTATCTACAGTCTCACCACATCTCTCAAGATATTTGGGCAAACAAGGTTCGCTTATAAATCAAATATATATAAGCATTATTATTTTTTTTTATGTATTTGTTATTATATATTAATATGAAAAATTATATTTGTGCAGAGATATCGCATTTTACGTCTACGACGATGTATACTTGTTGGCAACCCACCATCAACAATCATTGCCCACTTACGTACTGCTGGGTTCTATGGTGTCGCACGATTGGGTACATTTGAATATAGCCTGGCTCTTGTCTCGGCACTCATTGAACGATGGATGCCTGAGACACATACTTTTCACACCACAAAGGGAGAATACACAATTACATTGCAAGATGTAGCGGTTCAGTTAGGTCTCCCATGTGGTGGTAGACCAGTTACGGGATTAGCATCGATGGACTAGCGGGCATTATGTCAGCAACTTCTAGGTGTTGCCCCACCTTTGAATAAATTAGATGGCTAGAGGTTAAGCATGAACTGGCTTGCAGACACCTTCAATCATTTGCCAGAAGACCCCACAGATGATCAGGTTATCTATTTTACGCGTGCTTATATTTTATGCTTGATCGGGGGTACCTATTGCCCAATAAGTATGGGACAAAGGTGTATCTCATGTACCTGTTGTTCCTTGAGGATTTTAATGAATGTGGGTGACTAAGTTGGGGTTCGGCAGTGCTGGCTCATCTTTATAGAGAACTTTGTATGGCAACGGACCCTAAACAAAAAGAAATTGGTTGTTGCCTCGCTATTTTACACATCTGGGTGTGGTCTAGATTCCCTCGGTTAGCGCCATCGACACGTCCTACCCCAGATGTAGACTCAAAGAACTTTCATGTACTCCCGCCATTAGGATTTCTGTATGTACTATTTACTTGAGTATAGAATTTATCAATTACTAATTACTATATGAACTCATATATTTGTAATTGTTGCAGTTGGAAGGGTGCTAATAATTCTATTGGACCAGCTAAAGAAGCCTTGAAGCACTATAGACTTCTGCTAGATCGAATGACTGATTCGGAGGCATCGTACTTAAAGTGATATTCTTCAAATATGGATGACACTTTATATGTTTATTTTTTCTGACATTTATTTTTCACAGATTATCTGGTGCCCATATGACGGGAAAGTCATTCAGATGCTTCCAGATTACTGTGTAGCTGATCACAATATTTGGCTAGCTTGGGTACTACTTATTTGTTTTCATATTATCGAGTGACATCATGTAGATCGCGTTATTCGCCAATTTGGTGGAGATCAATCGATTCCTAAGCCACCTGTCAATCTTGGCCGTCATCACACATTACAAATGATAGGGAAATATGATCA
The DNA here is from genome assembly GCA_037074585.1 of Biancaea sappan. Taxonomy (NCBI): domain Eukaryota; kingdom Viridiplantae; phylum Streptophyta; class Magnoliopsida; order Fabales; family Fabaceae; genus Biancaea; species Biancaea sappan. The sequence goes on along the minus strand of CM073498.1, from coordinate 4,420,255 downwards.
AAATTGGGCGGTAGTACATGCAGACTTTATCACCCAGTGGTTGGCGTGGCCTCAGCGACTGATGCAACCACAGTATCCTGCACATCGCTTAGAGCACAACTCTGAGTATATGCGGTGGTATTAGAAGCATACGAGAAGATTGATTGATCATGCGAGCAGTTTTGAGGGTTATGCGGTAAATCGTCTATTTAGTATCAAATTTAAATTACATTTTATATATCTACTTTGCTATAATTTTTATGTTGTTTGTAGGTTGACATGACATGGTATTTATATAGACTTGCTCGTGAGGACTCGACACCTGATGATTTAGCAGAGAAAATTGAGCAAGGAGCTATGAATATCATTACTGCCATTGGTGAACAGAAAGAACTCAGGCTTTCTCACCCAGCTCCACCTGCTCAGCATTTGCCTGCTGTAATAATTTCTGAACAAGTGCCAGGCAAGCGTTCTCGGGGCCTTATCGCAACAAGGGAACCTATTCCCTATGAAAAATGCTACGATTCAGGTGCATCCATGCCATATCAGAGTCCATCGACTTCAGTCTATTGTCAGACTCAACCTGACATAGGTTCTAGTGGCGCCGGTCCTTCTTTTGCATAGACTGGAGGCTTTAGTTCTCTATTTGACGTTGGCTATCATACTTCGATTCCTGCACAATATCATTTTGATTATTCATCTTTGTTTACTGATCCTATGACACAGAATGCAGATTTCGGAATGCAGTTCTTCACACCGGATCACGTGATCCCATCAGTACAATCGCCAACGTTAGATTTGAATGCTTAACCGACACCCCTGTCAGAAGGACAACAACAAGGCGGCGAAGAAGAAGAAGAAGAACTCGAACAACGTCGACAGTCTAAACGACCAATTATACGTAGGCGTTGCGGGACTGAGAGCCATTTCTTTTAGATTATTTTTCATCATTTGTTAACTTTCGATCATTTAAAAATATTTTTGTTTGTAAATTGTCGAATTTTTAATTTACAAATTTGTATTTAAATAAACACAAATTAAATCTACATATAAATAACTATTTATGTTTTTGGCATAATTAATGTAAATTTTGATATTTAATTGCATAATTATACAAAATTGGTCATAAATTAATGTAAACTTTGATATTTAATTACATAATTATACAAAATTAATTGACTAACTTATTTGTTAGAAAATTTTTGAATTATTAATTTACAAATTTGTATTTAATTAATCAATTGTAAATTAAATCTACATATAAATAACTATTTATGTTTTTAGCATAATAAATAAATTAATTATAATATATTCATAAATTAATGTAAATTTTGATATTTAATTGTATAATTATACAAAATTGATTGACATTAAATTTATTTGTTAGTAAATTGTGAAATTATTAATTTACAAATTTGTATTTAATTAATCAATTATAAATTAAATCTACATATAAATAACTATTTATATTTATAATATATTCATAAATTAATGTAAATTTTGATATTTAATTACACAATTATATAAAATTAATTGATTAACTTATTTTTTATATAATTTATTTATACAAGTAACTATAAAAAATATATATTACACTTAATAATATTACACAATATAATAATTATAATTAATTAAATTAATTAAAGTTGATTAGGATTTTTTTTTAAGAATGAGGCCGAGCTTTTTTTTTTCGTCAGAGGCTCGACCTCAACGAGGTTGAGCTTCTTTTTTTTTTTTTTCAAAGAAGCTCAGCCTCTGTGAGGTCGAGCTTCTTTTGGGGTCGCTTAAAAAAAGGTTTAACATGACACAGGCCGAGCCTTATTAAAAAAAAATAACAAAAATTTGATTTGACAGAAAATATAATATGTGAAAAAATAATTTTAAAAAGTAGTATTTGAAGAAATATTTAAAAAAATAATAGTATTTTAATAAAATTGTCGATTAATTCATGTTGGATCAGGTTTTATTTTCCATAAACAACTCTTTTTAGGCTTTAAAAGGCTTTTTGTCAAAAAAAAAAAAATATATATATATATATATAATTATAAACTCTTTACTTTAAAAAAATTAATGAAAATCGCCTTTGGTTATAATAATCCCATTTTTTTCTATTTCATTCATGATTGTTAGATAAAAAGGTATATTTGGTGGAAATTTGACCAAATTCAAAAGTTAGTCAATTTTTTTTTCTTTGACTAGTACACATATTGATGTGTGCTAGTATGCGGAGAAGGGTTATCTTCAAAGAAGTCATCTTTTCCGTGGCTTTTTCCATTTATGTTTTTAAATATCTAAACATTTTAAAGCTAATAACAAAACTTTATATTTATATAATTAAAACTAACATATATACAATATTTAAGTCCAGAGTTCTCAAAGTTTTTTAAGAAAAAGTATATATATATACATACATACATATATATATATATATATATACACGGTCCATTACAAAAGCTTCAATAAAATTTTCAAATTTTAAAAAACTATTCTTTTCAACACATGACAAACTCTTTAAGTAAGCTTGGTGATTACTTGATCAATGTGTGATTCTAATTTCCTCTTCTATTTCATTTAGAGGCGCGTGTGTTTATAAGTATGCTTTGTGATTAATCGACCTATGTTTGATTTGACTTTCCCTTCTTTTTTCTTCAGATGTGGGTGATTTTATAACTATGCTTTGTGATTAATTTAGCAATCTTTGATTCTAATTTTCTCTTTTACAGGTTATACAAAATTAGCTTCAATTAGCCTTTTTTTTTTTTGTTTGGGGGGGGGGGTGGGTAAACTTCAATTAGCTCTCAAGTGTCCCAATGCCTTTTTAATCCGTAGATTAGAAATGCCTAAAAATATGTTCTTCATAATTGCTGACTTTAAACATAGTTAAAACTTAAAATGTTAGTGTTCATAGCACTAGAGATTAGGAAAAATCCTAATCATATCATAAGTTATTTTAAGAGTTTTCAGACTCTCAAAACTTGTAACGAGACAAAAATTTTATCTATTGAGTTAAAATTTGATAAGGATTAAGTAATTCCCAACTAATCTTTTTAGAAGACTAAACCCCACCTGATTATATCACTTAATCATTATTATATTTAGCAAGTATTAACTAATTACATGTAATAAGAACGTATATTGAAGTTCTTCTTCTTTCTTTCTCACGCGAAAATTTAGGTGTTTACATACTTTTGAATTATGATTCATGAATGAATTCTATATTATAGGAGCCATTCCCCTCTAAATGTTTTAAATTATTATTTTATATTCTATTGCTAAAAAAATATTTTATAGCAACGTGTCATGTTTAGCAAATTATCATTTGTTCTTGAATTTTGAATTATAATTATCGCAAATACTTGAACTTTCAACAAATATTTAGCTTTAAAAAAAATATTTTGGCAAATTTTGTAAGATTCCTCTTGTTTTATTTTTGATACTAGCATTTCGTTCGCAAATTGTTCCGAGAATTCATTATAGTATATGGAAAGGATATATTTTCATGTTCATATTTTTAGAAGTAGTTATTAAGAATGCAACATTTATGAGAATCAAACAATCATATGGGAAGAAGTGAAAATGTTGGATTTTCATGCGATTATAATATTTTTTTATTTTATCATTTTATTCTGCCATTCATTTATCAAATCTTTTTATGCTAGGTTTTAGATTAGGCAAAAATTCAATATGTGTATGACCATACTTTTACCTTGACTAGTCACATTTTTAGCCTTTTTATATGTAAAAATTTCACTAGAGTTATTTTGAAAAATTGTCAAATATTTTAGGAGATATTAACTTAAAATAAACTAAAAAAACGTTAGATTCTTCCAAATGTAAAAGAAAATTTTCAGGAATATACGTTATAAATCAAACAAAATTCAATTCCTCCAAATCATATTTTCAAGAATGTAAGATTCAAAAAACTAAATACCCGTTTTTATTTATTAGAACTCAAAAGGCCAAATATGAGCATACATGTATAAACACATGTCAAATTACCACTCCTAAATCATTAAGAGCATTTGATTAGTAATTTAGTAGAGCTACAAGTTATAATACAATAGGATATTATCGTGGGTTAGGAGTACAAAAAGCACCATTCTCTAAAAATTAATAACAGCCTCTTATGTCGATATAATACATATTTAGATAGATTCGTGTTACAACAGATAAATAGACTAAATCAATTATAAATAGATAATAGTGACTTCTATTATTAAGTACGTCACATATCTATTCATAATGGATAATATTTATCTATTTTTCAGAAACTGAATCTACCTAAATTCCTCAACATTTGAAATTGCAGTTGATCCAGTCGCTCATGGTTTACCATCAGAACTATGAATGGGGTTCCTCATGGACAGAAGTCAGCAACAACTTTGTCTTTGATACTATTCTGCTCCACTGCTTTAGGAGAGCTTAGGATATTCCTGCCAGATTCCTGAATCTGACACATAATCATTGATTTGTCAGCATCAAGAGATGTATGGAATTGTTGATGATCAGGTGGCTTCCTAAAGCTCAATCCATCATCATTTCTTGTTGGGTAGTGAAAGTCCTGCATCCTCCTCCTACGCATCTCATCCCTAACTACCTGACATTCCAAAAAAAAAAACCACAATACAGAATGAAGAAAACATCCTTACATTTGCAATATCTTTGCTAAGAGAGATATGTCAATGTATGAACAGATATTCTCAAACCCCAAGACACAGCCATTGATTCTGACAGACAAAACAGATCAGAAACAAACAAATTAAAAGACATGTAGCATAAAAAACACAAGTACATGATCATGCATATGATCATATCAGTATATTTCAAATTGACTGCTGCAGAAACTTTCTTCTATTGTACCGGGGTCTCGGGCTTCAATTCTTCTTGATATTCAGTATATTTGATGTCATGGATTTCTGCCTAAAGACCATAAGAAGTTAACGAAAGGAATACTTAAACAGCTGCAAACGGACGCTGCATCATAATTGAATCAGTTAAGTATTATCAACCCATATTTAGTCGTTTTTCATTCATCAATAGGTAAGTTCAATATTAACAATATGTCAATCCCCACAGAACTTCTTGGATGAATAAAGAAACACTCAAAATCTTAAGTTTCCAACCTTTGCAAAGCAGCGGGATTCACTTGGGTTCTTGGCTTTCTATTCTTATTGTGGACTATATCCATACAGGAATTTCTACCCTTGATGGCAGGCTCAAAATTACACATTTATATTTTGCAGTAATTTCTGAAAGTAACTAACCGTATTAACATGGCTTGTTCAGCCCAACCAACAACACTGGCCAAATCCAACCCACCACGGGTCCATGATGCCTCGTCAACACACACACCTGTCAACAAATCCTATCTTACCGGGCAAACAGAAGCACCACAATTTACAGTGCACAACTGCGTGCGTACTAACCCTGTCCCTGAGATCACAAGGAGTCACCATCAGCTTGCTCAGCAAGACCACCATAACACCCTGAGTGCCCAGCTATATAAGCACCTCACCACCTTCCTAGTACGTTAACACACACTCATGCCTAGGCATCAGAATGTTCGTAGGTCCAGTCGATCTTAGCCAATTCTAATTATACTAATTTTACTTTACTTTTTTTTCTTTTGTGGCATGCTAGTTTTATTTTTTTTTTATAGAAAAAGAAGTATTATTAAGGAGAAAAGAGAGATACAAAGGGAATGGTTACAAAAGGTGGAGGACAAGGGATCCTCCTAAGAAAAAACATGAACAAAAAGTAAGAAAACTAACAGACAGAAAAGACACCCCACATAGCCCCTAACAACGTATTAATACAATAACGCCCTCCAGTCCGTGGCATGCTAGTTTTATATTGTTTTCATTTTTTTTTAATGCCAGGTAATATGGCGAAAAATAAAATAGTTATGATGAACTAATAGAGATGAACATCTCAGTACCTCAATAAATCAAGTTTTGTAATCATTGATGGAAAGTCAAAAGAAAAAAAAAAAAGATGATTTATAACCTTGGCCTTCTAAGATTAAGATTTAAGATGACCTCTTAAACTCAATTTAGATACAGAATATTGAAACAAGAGCCTTAAGTTGTTTGAACACGAGTAATACATCTAGAGATTAATAAGTAGTTAAGTAACTGTTATAGAAATAATTATTATCTGGACATAAATAACAAGATGAAAGGGCCACTACAACATCGAAAATTTGGAGCGCAAATTGACATTATAATAGATGCAGTAGAGTTGAGGTATGTTGTAAGCAATACAACGGGTACCTATGTTTTTCTTTCTTTCTTTATTTTGGTCCATAATTTTATTAATTAAAGGTTTACTGATAGAACGAAAGTTGACAGAAAAATCAGACATCCAGTACAATTAAACCTAGAAAGATACAAAATAATATACTTGACGAAGCTAATGCAACAATATACTTTCAGTTCCTCATGTGCACTAGAAAAGCAAGTTAGAGAAAAACAACAAACAATAGGAAACTAAAAATGACAAAACTAACAAGACTAGACTAACAAATCACACGTTGCAATCATTGATAAGTATCTCAGAAAAGGACCCTAAGTTTCCATCAATAAACAATCTGCATACTAATCATGTTAATAACATTGACTTGCATGCCATAAAATACAAGACAAAAAATCTCCATAATATGGAACTTTCTAAACTTCAGTGAGCCAAAATTTTGGGCAACTAAGCATAGGCAGCTCCTACAAAAAGGTTGAAATATAATCCAGTATCACTTTGCCAGCAGTTTAACCATGTTATCCTGCAACTGAGCTGCTCAATGTTCATAATTTGAAACTATACATTAATCATCACAGTTGATTTTCATTCCCCTCTATAGTCTGCCTTGCTATTTCATTTCTACTCAGTAATTACTAATTAGTATACCAGATTCTACTAACAAACCTCAGAGACGTAAAAACTAAAATATACAAATTGATAACTATTTTCTCCTGGATATTGCAAGATGATGAATTGCAAATATGTCACAGCTCTGATCAAAGTTTGACATCTATAAATGCTTCAAACAAATCCTTTACTTTTAGGATTTTGAGATTGCCACTCAATTCAAGTCCAGCTTACAAAACAACAGGTATTTTTACAAATCTATGATTCACATTCTCAAAATGTGTGATTCATCTTCTGGAGACCAAATTTCAGAAACTCTAACATCTCAGCAAATGTAAATGTGCATTGAGACACGAACAAGTGGAGCCACCTTAATCCCAAATATTAGATCCAGTGATATCTCATACTACTCCAAAAGCACGATGATCTCACATTCTTGAGGTTTTAGCTTTGTAATTTTATAAAATAACAATTATATTTTTTCTATGATGATTTTTAGTATTCATATTAAACATGAGAATCTTAAATACCATATTATATTATACCTGATTATCGTTTAACATTATATCCAAGATGCAATGTAATGTAGTGTAACAGCGCACCAAGAGCCTTCTAGGATCCATTCGCACAGTAACAGCCAGAAAGTTATTACAATATTTGATGGAAAGGATTCTAAGAAACACACCTGAAATAACCTAATGTCGAGCTTGGGTGGGCCCAATTGTGCCACAGTCAATGAACCAAAGAAGTTCCCTAGTAATGCAGCATCAGGCACGGATAAACCTTGAAGTAGCCCGGCAGCAAAACCACCCAAGAAACTGTCCCCAGCACCTGTCGGATCAACCTGATTCGCTGTAAATGCAGCAATTTGCATTTCCCCATCCTTCCAATATACTTTGCACCCATTCTTCCCCTGCGTAACCACAACACAACAAAATTGCCTAGCCTCATCCAAATCAATGAAAAAGGCCTCATCAGCTGATGTTTTCAGAAACCCAATTCGTGGCAGAAGGTGAAAGAATCCACTATCCTTCAACCCAACAAGCTTCACGGTCCCATCACCGACATCAAATGTTCGAATCAGAGCCTGAATATCAACAAACACTACATTACAGATATCAAGCATTCTCTCCAGAGTCTCCGGCAATATCTCCCCGCCCACCCCAATAGCCATTCCATAATCGAACCCCGCCGCCGCAGGAAGGTCCGATGGCCGAATTGGGTCGCAGGCACAGACCCGTCTCAGGATCCGATCTTGGTGGCCTACTGCGTCGACCTCGGAATCAAAGTATGCGTGGAAGAGAGTGGTTTTCGAAGTAGGTATCACAGCCGGGCGATGATTCGTCGCGTAAGCAAAGTCCGGACCAACCTTGGCGATCAATTGGTACGAGATGGAGAGGACGTCGAGGACGGCGGAGACGAAGGAAGCGGAGCCACCGAGAGTCTCGCCGACGACGTTGCCATCGCGTATGAGGACATCATGGCAGTAATTGCCGACAATAAGGCCCCGCAGATTGGAGTTCTGCGGCGAGGCTTTATTGTCTTGCACCATGGGCGTCTTGGTGGAGAAGAGTGCAAAGCGATTCAGAGGGTAAAATGACTGAAGGTATGTGGGTCATGGGTAAGATCAAAATTGAAGTTTCGAATTGTTATAGTACATTAAAAGCAAAACGAGAAAAACATGAAATCAAAGAGGGGATATTTGTGAATGGAAAGAAAAGGAGGAAGTAACATTTGTGTTACAGAACAAAGTGGGAGGACGTGAATGTGTGCAAAGAAGAAGCCGACGCGCACCAGAATTAGTTTTCGGTGGCATTATATGCAAGTTTATTTAGGGTCAAATTTTTCTCTTCTATCGTACACTTCATTTTATTTTTAATTTAATTTTTATTATTTAAAATTTATAATTAAATCCATATATTTTTTTTGAAAATTTTAATTTATCTTTATTATTAATACTCTAAATATGCATGCTTGCAATAACAAAAAATAGATAAATAAATTTATTTCATATATATGACATATAATGTAGTCTATGTTAAGTAATCTTAAAAATTAGTTTAAATTAGATAATTTGATCAAAATTTAAAAAATATTAACAAAATTTAGTTATTAAGAATTAATTTTAATACGATAAAAATATAATTATAGTTTTTTATATTTTAAAGACCTAGTCAACAAATTAATTAAGTTGTGAGAACGAACCAAAAGAACAATTCAAGACGAATAATAACAATGATAACAATAATAATAATAAAAGAAAATAATAGAAATAATAATAATAGAAAAATAATACTTGCACAAAAATATAAATATTACAAATTAGTAATCTTCCAAACAAAATGTTCCTTTGATCAATTTTAGAGCCTCATGCTAGTTCTGGTATGCAAATATTGTGGAAATAATAGTATTTTAACATACGCTAAAATAATATGTTAAAATAATTTTTTTTGGCCCAATAATTTTAAGTACATTTGCTCGAGCATTTCTATTATGTTTTGACTTTTGAGTGAAAATCTAATTAGACTGTTTGTATTTTTTCCGTAAATAAGATTTATTTATTAAAAAGTTGCGGCATATTTGTTGGTACTAAACACATAATGCTAATAAATTCTAAGTGTATAATTATTGTTCTCTTATTTGAATTTGAATCCATATTAATTCAAATGAGAAAAAATTAAATAATTTATATGGAGTTACAATTTATGAGAATCCTGTGTATTATTATAATTATAATAACTAAAAGCTAAATGGTGTGATTCCGTGCAGTAGTTGGCTAGTGGGCGATCACCGACGGTCCTAATTGCATTAAATTGCATCCATACAAAGTGACTAAAAATCTTTTGACAGGTGCTCCTCTTCCCATTCTCTGTCGTGGCAATAGCTTTATTTTTCTCACATGGTTTGAACTTTAAAGTGTCATCATCACCTCCAGAGTTAATAGTAACAGAGAGAACAAAATTGACGTACGGTTAAGTTTGTAACGGGTTGGATAAAGTTCCATTTCAGTCTCAGAAGAGAGCTAGGGATTCATGAAACTTCATACCAGAAACCAAAGTTAGTCTCTTAATTCTCATACTTCAAAAAAAAAAATAAATAAATAAATGTAAATTTCTTTTTTTGGTAATTGAGAGACCGGTTGGTTCTAACTTCCTCAAGCCATTAAGTGAGACAAAACAAATAGGCTTGAGGTTTTCAATAAATTCTTTTATGTTATAATCTCTTGACAATATTATTACTCTAAAATGTAAAGATAAGTTTATTGCCCTAAAGTGCAACACTAACATGAGTGCGCTTGGAATGTGATTCTACCTCATCCAGATCCTTTGAAAAGTAGAAAATCACTGGGCGTATATTGACCGGAGTCCGATTCTGGTTCCAATTTGACGCCTAAGCTAAGAATTCTTCGTGTTCTTCTTTCTCTCCCTCTCTCTATTTATTCAAAAAGATGCTCCAATTGATGAATGTGTCTCTTTAGAAACTAACGGCCAATGGATCAGCATAGAGAATAATTAATTCATGAGGATGTCAATACTGTCATTCGTTACAAAAGATTGCTTTAAGCCGTCTAGACAAGTAAAGACAAATGGAATTACATACATTATTAACCATTTGATGATCTGTCGAAGCAAGCAAATAAAAACAATTAATGCAGCGAAGGCCATCAACCAGATCGGATTCCACCCATGAAGGTCCTTGGATCAGGACAGCCTCCAGTAAATTCAGCTTGTGAGAAATCAAAACCCGGGTTCTGCAGAATGAAAAACATATTCATAAGGGGGCAGCAAAATCATCCCCACTGAAACATGATTGTTTCAATATGATTATAATATTTATTTCTTCAGACATCAATGAACTTCATTATTCCATTTTATCTGCTGAATGAAAAAAATTTCAGTGGCCAAAACAAAATGATTCAATCTGATAATAATCACAACTCTAAATTCTCAATGCCAGGGAACTTTGAAATCATCTAATATCATGAATGCACAATACGGTAAATAAAACACATTAAAATTGATAGGTTTATCTTATTAAGAAGAGCTGGCATCTGAACTAAACAATGTTATATACAGGTCGAACAAAACTCAATATGAACCCCCCAAAAAAAAAAAAGTTGGTAAAAAGTTTGATATTCAATTCATATCCATGCCCATTCTTAATTTTAAAAAACCCACTCCCAATCCCATCAAAACACAGTATTCAAAGACTTGTCAGCTAAAAGCCACAGTTCAAACCCTGGCACTACCATTAAAAAAAAAAAAAAACTCTCTGCCTAAATAATCACTCAAGACAAGGGAACACCGTCTAATAACCAGACCAAAGACATGGATACCGGATATTCCAAGGTCAATGCAATCTGAATGCAATAGCATAATGAATAGAAACGCCCAGTAAAATGACATTATTTTTCATCCATGTGTAGATTACTCAACAACTGCCAAAACTACTTGACAGATATTTAAGGATCCAAATCAGCAATTGTAGCTCAATAATTTCTAAAAAAAAGATTATAGCTCAATAATAGTTAGGTAACATTTAAAAGATAATTTTATTAAAGTTTAGGAAATTCAAAATTTTAGGCAACAGATATATAGGAGGGACCAGACCAGCTTGAAGGGAATAGCTCAAGTAGAAGTCCTAAATGCCAGCAAGAAATTCATAAACAATATAAAAGCAGCAGTATCCTGTGAGGAAAAACACTACTTATATTTTTCTAGTTAAAGTAGACAAGAGCAATTACGTTTTTGCTAAAATATTTGAGCAATATGCAGTCCAACAAAAAAATGTGCAATGAAGGAAATTCGGCAATAGTTTCAAGTTGAATGTCATATCCTAAAATAATCCTAACAATATTTCCATCTTACCTATTCAAACATACAGATTTCAAAAGCAAGCTAAATGAAGATCAGACAGAAGAAACAGAGCTTGAATGATCCATGACCAACATACAATCATATACTAATTCATCCATTATATAATGAACAAATGATCAGAATACATCCATGTCAATCCAGGTTCCAATTATTAAGTAATCAATCCAGTGGAAACTGGTATTACATCTAATGTTACATATCTGAAGGCGTCCTTGTTAAAATGCTCTCAGGTTTACATTAAACAGCTGCATGGCCTTAAATGACTAAACTGCCTGCTATGGAGCAAAAGCAGCAGAGTGAACTATTCCGTGTGTGAAGGAATGAACATCTTTTTAGACACAGAAAAGGGAAAAGATGAACTGGTAGAAAAACGAAGTGGTGAACAGAAAAGGTAACAAGTGGAAGGTCAAAATGAGTGACGCATTTTAAGTTTTCGGACCACAACAACCAAGGAGGCTAAAGCTTCTTGATAGAGATATTATTGAGAGCAAACCAAATGACTTTTGAAGTTTTGAACCATTATTCGCAAAAGGAATTGTGTTGAAAGTAAAATTTACCTCTTCTTGAAATCTCTGAAGCATGAGGCGCTTCTGTTCAATATCAGTAGCGTAAGGGTCCAACTGACCCTGACCTAATATTGGAGAAGCCCATGTCTGACCTTTATCTCTCTTTTGCAATGTGATATGCATTATATCATCCTCTGCACGTCAAAACCCAAAATCAGCATAAATAGTACCAGTGAATTTAACCGTATTGATGTCTAATGAACATATTCTCTCATCTGAGACCTTGAAGAGGGACTACCAAAACTGATTCGGATACCAATTTACTAAGAACATAACAAAATGGAAAAATCATTTATATTAACAAATTTAAACAAAAAAAAATCGCAAATCCATCTGTACCAAACAGCAAATAGGGAAATCTAAACCTTTACCTATTGTCCAGAAAGAAGAATCCGTCTTCACTGGGCAAGTAAGATCGTGCTGAGACAGGATACCCAAAAACAAACAAACAAAGAATGAGAAATTAAGGTCCCATACGAAAAGGGCACAGGAGAAAGTATTAAAAAAAAAAAACTATAAACCAAGAGCAAATATGAAATGGGAAGCTTAGCTTACATTGAGATATGGAGGGTTGCCTTTGATGCCAACTTCGACGTGCTTCGACTGAATCTTGCAATAGAATTGCTTCGTATTAACTTTAGGAGGCAGGTTTATATAAATATTCACCTCGTCCAGGGTTTGATCCCACTCGAACACCTTTTGACCTAAATTGCACACAGTTTCAGTCGCTGACGATCAAGAAAAACACACTCAATGAAAGGAAAGGAGAAATCGAGAGACGAAACATACCTTCGTGGATGAAATCGTGACGCTTTTCTGGGGCCAATTTCTCCGCCATTTTCTAGGGTTTGACGCGCTCAGCTTCCCCTAGTGCTTTTCTCCTTGGCTCGCGCGGTTGTATGGGTTCTAGTTTAGTTAGTTAGTCTTGAAACTTCTAGTCCTTTTCCGAGCTACTCAATCAGAATTATTTATTTTTTTACGAAGTATATCTTTTTTTGGTAAATATTTTTAACAAATTTTACAGCCACGAACGGGCGATCAAGTCGAGTTTACTATCGGTATTTATGTAGAATTTGAAGACCAGGGACTATGATATGGCCAGCGCAGGTAATATGTCACCCACACTCTTGCTATATCGTCAATTAATTCAAGTAAGATGTATAAAATTTAGATGATTTATTCGATTACAGAACATACCAAAAATTAACATAAAAAAAGGCAAATATCTTATCATAGATAAAAAAAAAATATTCTCACTATTCGAATTATTGAATTAAATCGTCTAGAATTTGAAACGAAAGATGTGAGTCTAATCTACACAACTCATTGATAAAATTCTACTTAGCATGATCATACATTCATACGAACCCAAAAGCATTTAAAGACAAATGAAAACAACTGGGGGTATAGCCAAAAGGTGTGCACAAGGAATTATGATCCGCTGCAAGCACTTAGAAGCTCAAACTCTTTGTTAGCCATGGTTTTAACTGTGGTTAAATAAACAAAATCGTGGCTAATAAAGAGCTTGAGCCTCAAAGTGCTTGTAACGGATCATATTCCGTGCACAAGCACCCCATGAAGTACCCAGTAATTCTTCCCAACCCTTAAATATATATATATAATCATAATGCATCAGTAGTCAATACAAATAGCGTCATTACAGTATGAATAATTATACCTCGATTTTACACTTACCAAACACAATCCATTTCTTTTTTCTTTTTTGAAAGAATCCTTTTTAACTATATCATGTGCCCTTTATTTCCTGGTACCATCATTTTCACATATCTCATCCTTACACATGCCAAGTATATATATATATATATATATATATATCCTGACACATAAATAATTTCACATTACACTAAATCCTAAATAGAAGGTCAACGATTGTATAACATAAGTAATTATGCCACATCGTAAGGAACACCACAATCCGGTAATACATAATCACACACAACTACATCATCTTCCAAGCAAGTCATAGTAAGTGTCATAACATAGCACAAAATAGATATGTTAAGTGCTCCACCTCAGCAGTATATAGTTTTAACAAGTGCCACACTTCGACACTATGTAGTTTTAACAAGTGTCACACCTCAGCACTATATAGTTTTAGCCAATGCCACATCTCGACATTGTATAATTTTAACAAATGCCACACCTCAATATTATATAATTTTAATAAGTACCACACTTCAACACTTTATTATCTTAGTAAGTGTCATACCTTAGCACTAACTAGTTACAATAATTCAAAGAAGATAAATATAATCAAATCACACCTTCAACATAAATCATATCAAGACTTAATTCACACTTTATTCACAATCTATACTACAATCTCTTCATCTACCATACATCATGTGTATATATATATATACGTATTTATATTTCCACCTTCATACTTCAAAGGGATAGTAAAATGTATATGTACATACATTTTTTTCTAAATTTTCTTGTAAATCAATTTAATATATAAATATATATCTATATACATACATTTATAATTATACTCTTCAAGCCTTCGTTCATATAAAAAAAGAAATGTGATTCTATATATATCACTATACAAGTTTCCCAATTCTTTATATCCCATCATTCCATTCAAGCACACAAACAATATTAATCAACCTACAATAATTGCCATCACATATCATTGTCATCAAATTCATGTTGAATCCTATATATTTCATAAGCACAATTAACATTCGCATTACAAGTTATCATAGTTCGATAACATATAACGTCATGTTCCATCAATCTTTTCATTTTCCATACTGGAGTTAATTTGTCTTACATATGCTATGTCGTCGACATATTATCCTTTGCATACCTATACATTTGCCCAAACATGAATATATTTTCCTTCCAGTCAATTCACGCAGAACATTCATAGAAAAATACACGTATCATCACCTTGAACTTATATTCACAGCGCAATTCGGAGTGATTGTGTATATTGCATTCTAGTATATATATTTCAAGACAGAAGTAAACAAAAAAACAAAATAAAGTAAAAGTTCCCTCACTTAGGAGTTATATTTCTATACTTTATTCTTAAAAAGAGACGTCAAGTGCTTCATCATAAACTTAGAAATTAAATCAAACTAGTAACAACTCCAATTCAAAACATGGTCATCAATCATTTAACTTTGTTCTGTTTTGGGGTTAAATTCAAATCTAAACTTTAAAAAAATTTTGGTATTAATACATAGCTCCAAAAATTAAAAAATTTAGTATAAAGCCTTATTAGTATATTGACATACTAAGATAAAAATTTCATATTTAAATTCTATCGTTTGGCCCCTCTAAAGACCCTTTAGCAACCAGATATTAGTTTTATCTCAGTTTCACATAAACTTAGAAAATTACTTCATTGACCCAGTAATTCAACTCTAAAAATTATAAAATTTGGTAGAGAGTTACTTGAATATCTTCTGTAAGTGACAAAAAAATTGTAGGAAAAAAATAATATCATTAAGTCAGTAAAACAGAACTTAACTCCTGACTGGTCAGATTAACCTTGAACTGAGCTAGGTATTGCTTACATAATTTATTTGACTAGGAAAAACACTTGCAAAAATTCTAAAACTTTCCAGTTTGCATGAGTAACATGTCAAGAACACCTCATAAAAATTTCAAAACTTAAAGACCTCATTTGGTCACCCAAATAGAGCTAAACCCCCAACCTGCCCAGTTTTGTTTCTGTAGTGAATAAGGTTCTAGGTTTTGTTATTGGGTTAGTTTACCAAGCCAAACTCTTCTAAAAATTATGAAACTTTTCAGTTAATGCCTACACATGTCAAAGAATACTTTATAAAAAGTTTTAGGATTTATAAGCTTCATTTGGTCACTCAAACTATATAAAATCAGAACCATAAAAAAAATACTGTCCTAAGTTCATCAATTTGATCTCATTCATCCTCAAACACATCTTCAGAGCTAATTCCCTTCTATAAAACAACTAGTTTAAATCTCATATAACCCACACATAAAACCTCAAAAGATTCAAGTTCAAACCGTGGGATTCAAAGGGAAAATCGGATATCAACAATAAATTCACGTATGAACAATATCAACGCGATTTCAGCATATTTTTCTTGTTAGAACATCCAACTAAAGCTTCTAATTTCACCATAGAACTAACCAAGAAAGGGGAGAAGGGTTTGGACAGCACTTAGGGACTCCAAACACAGCAGAAAAATGGGAAAAACAGCCACATAACTCACAGCCAAACCATAAAATGCAGCAAACGTAAATCTTGTTGCTTACTTGGATGTTTACCAAAAAGAAGGGAACCACCGGTAGAATCCACCAACAACAAAGAGAAAGGAAGAGAGAGCCAAGACCTGTCGTGAATGAGAAGGAAGGAGAGAAGAGGAAGTATGAAGAGTGAATATATGACGCTTGCATCAGGAGAGAATTTTCAAGTGTGAACAATTCAATAATTCCAACCATGTTCTAAGCCTTCATCCAAATCAGCATTTATAATTTATTTCCAAATGAACTAGAATACACTTACACAAAAGAAAAAAAAAATGAGGTCTCAAATAAAAATAAATTATTCACATAATCAGAATTTTAAAAATTAAGCAAATAAGTCCCACCATAAAAACATAGCAACACACATAAAAATTCTTCAAACATCAATAATAAAATAAAATAATAAAAGTTCCACACACCAAAACTATTAATACGCCTCAAGGACTGGGATGTTACATCCATTATACTATTTTAAAATATGGAATATTACACCTCTTCATACTATTTGTCCTCCTACCAAATTGAAAAATGTTCTCCTGTATTTTTCACACACACTACTATACTAGTTACAATAACACTTAGAAATTCGGAATGTTACATAATTAGGAAATTTAATATTATTTTTATTAATAAAATAAATTATATACAATCTCTTATATTGTAGTCTAATTAGAATTTTAATTCTTTTAAAATATAGTATTATATTTTTCTGAATTGTCATAAAAGTTAAAAGCATTATATATTAACTACAATAGCATCCAAAAAATATATTATTTTGAAAAAAGTGCAAGAAATATATCATAAGAGAGGAAATTAGAGAAGATACTGGAAGGATAAGTTATCACCTAATAAATTATATATTTTCTATTAGTTTTAAGCTATATATTATATTTTCACCTTTTTTTAATGATAAAGAGACTTGAATTATGGCCCTTAATTTTACAATACTCAATTTTATATTACTTAAATTATAAGAATGGTGACAATATTTTCTCTTTTTTTTTTGTAAAACATGAAATTGTTTCCGCCAAATTAGAAAAACGAAAAAAAAAAAGGGTAAAGCTCAGGGATGAAATTATGTTATAGTTTAAGGAGCTATGTGTAATTTCTCCTTATTTATATTTTGTTATGTAATTTATGATGGCTCGTTTATAAAAATTACAGAATTTATGTTTGAATTGTATTTTAAGATGAATTCTAAATTTAAGAAGTAATTACTTGTTAAATTATGAAGTACGAACGAATAGAAATAACAGTACATTTTTCAATACTATAAGAATATAATAAATGTTTTCGTTCTATTCCATCACCAAGACACCAACCAAGTGTTTAATTTTGATATTTGTGTAACGTTAAGTATTAAATATTATTGTTATTTATTTAGGTTTGGTATCTTATCATGTAATGACATAATGTGTAAAGTAATAAGAAAGATAGTGAGAATTTGTTAAAATTATTTTATTAAAAAATAATAAATTTTTTTTAGAAGTATAAGTATTTTAATAAAATGTTATATTTTCATCCACATTCCTTTTTTCTTTCATTCGTATCAAACATAATAAATTGATTCATCTCATCCAAAATTTAAGATTTAATTAAATTATAATTCTGGATTAGATTAAATAATTTTATTATTACCCAAATTGAAAAGGACCCAATGCATCAGCCTATTAGCCAATTAGACCCTCCCTTCGCCGATAAGAAAAAGGTCCAATTCAGTGAGTAACGCCAATCCAAGTAATCAAGTTTTTTAACCAAACAAAAGCTGAGGTCAGAATAGATTCGTTAACTATACTTTTATTTTTGGAAAGTATATCATATTTTATCATTGCAATTTATTCATTTTTAAATGCAAATTCCGCATAGCGCGACGGTAGTTCGGTCATCGGTGCAAGAGTTGACGCTCAAATACTTCTAAATATTCTATAATGATTATATTACACGATGCACTATGTATATTATAATTAAGAAAAAAAAACTTGCATGGAGTTTTTTATATGCTTGTTATAAGATTTTTAACTAAAATATAACAGGTATGTAGTTTTCCTATTAAAATACAACAGCGTCAAAATGACATGTGATATGCGGGTTAGCTCGAAATTGTCTGTAAATAAATATATTTAGGTTCAATAAATGAGGTTTGTTTAAAAATAAGTTTAAGGCCCTTAAGTTGGCCCATTTATTTTTCATTTATTTTTACAAAATTATATGATTCAATAAATTATATTATTTCATAATATTATATTTAATAAATATAATAAATTTAGATATAAAATTTTTTATATTTTTTATGAATAAATATAAAATTTTTAAATTTAAATATAATATAATTAATTTAAGAAGAGAATATGAAAAACTAAAGAAGTAGTTATTTAAAAATATTAAAAAAATAAAGTTTTAGATGTATAAATTTTATTTTAATAAAAATTATTAAATTTTTTTATAAAAAAATAAAATCATATTATTTAAATATCTCAATTTGAGACCTGTTTATCTCTAGCCTATAATTGGCCCAACTTATTTGACCCTAATATCATAATACAATAAGTATATCGTCGTTTAAAAAAATAATAAATTTTTTTCCAATCCAATATTAAATGAGTGATTCTTTAAGATATTTTTTACATATGTTTTATTTTTAACGGATAATTTGATTAAAAAAAGTATGAGTTTCTATTAACTAATATTGTTTGTGTCAGGAATCTGTCTTCAATATTCTATTCATCAGGAATTCCTGAGTGTGTAGTATCATGTCTTCACTTCTTTGGGAGAGACTGTCTACATATGAAATAGGCAGTGCAATGAATTGGACCGCAATTGCTCATACTTTCTTTAAATATCTCTTTGAGAATCCTTCACCTCCAGCTCTATCCTCATTCTCAATCTTATATTAATCCCTAACAATTCCACCTGAATCTATTTTGTCATGTTCATATTTGAACTTTAAATAGATAAATTTTTATGGATATTCATCAAATGTAACTATTTTCATGGTCAATAATTATCAAGGTTATAAAAATTAGACTGATAATTAAACTAGTATAAACATATTTTTAAAGGTCAATGATTGAATTATAGTTGAAGTGGTTTTAAAAAATAATATACATAATTAAAGACTATAAATATAAATTTATAAATTAAATAAAAATAAGATTTGACATTAAATTACACAAATAACATTCACAAGCAAAAGTTTATAAAAAAAATTAATCATATAATTAGGAAATATTATTAATTAATGTAATATAAATATCAAATTCATAAAATTTCAATATATATAGTGACATCTCTACTAAAATTAGTTAATTTTTAATATTAATTTTTAATTACTTAATTATAGAATAAGTAAAATAAAAAAATTCAAATGAATTTGTTCAATTATATCATTTAACACCAATTTTATCTATTGGCTAATTCAATTATTATTCACTAATTTTAAAGGTTATTTTGAACTAATTTCTGATCGATTTCTAATTCAACCAATCGAATAAACTAATTCAGTCTAATTATAATAATGATAATTATTATTGTTATAGCAATATAGCTCCACCGTGAAGGCTTGACTCTGAGTTTTGAAGGGTGAGTCCAATTTTTGTACTATCACAAACCTATACTCTTGCCTATTTTAATTTAATAATATATTAATTGTATTTTGATTTGTTGATCGGATTATTTTGGGGTGAAAAAATTTTCTGTCGTAATAGAGGACTTAGTTAACTTAATTAACAATTTACCCAGCAATAGTAATTTGGATGCGAGGAAAGTTGTACTCCCAAAAACAAAATAGGCTAAGCAGTACAATTCAAGTAAAGCTCGTGGATGGTAAATACGACAGTGTCGTTGGAAATTTCGTCTAACGTTGATTGTCTTGGAGGCTGCAAGCTTGGATTAATATGTGCCGTAGCTTAGAGGGAAAAACGACGATCACCTATTACCGTTTGATTAGCTCTGGAAAATTCCCAGAAGTTTACTTCTCAATATTTTATGCCGGACCGATACTGATTCATGTCAAATTAGTACCTTAACAAATTATTTCGTTTCGAAAGGGCAACATGATCTATTTTAAGGTTCACAGTATTGCTGACAGTAAGTGGTAGTAGAATTTAGAGGGAATTGACATATACTTTAGCATAGGTAAAAATATTTTTTATATTTTTAACATTTATATTAAGTTTTAAATTTATATTTAATTTTTTTACGTTAATTATATTCTATGAATTTTATTTTTATTTTAAATTTTTATTTTTTATTAATATTATCTATTTTACTGACAAAAAATATTAATTAAATTATTAGTAAAAATAATAAATTTAAAATAAAAATAAAATACATAATACTCAGCCTCAAACCACTTTTTACGTCCAACATCTGTTAAACTTTAGTTTTTGGAGAAATATATTGTATTTTTTTATGAAAGAAATTTAAGTTGGGTAAATTACAATTTAATTCAATGCTTTCTTTTCGGTTTTCCATAAATGTATTATGCTAACAAAAATTCAAACTTTAGTTTGTGATTTTTTAGAGAATTAGCAATTTTCGCTAAATTAAATTTTCATTAAGTTTAATTAAAAACTTTATATGTAAAGATATAGTTGACACAAAAAAGTACGGAGCGTTATTGTTTTAATTGTTACTATACAATGAATAGCAGTCTCATTCTTATCAGGTATATTCATAAAATTATAATTTATACATGGCTAGAATTTGGAAGGTACAATACAAGTTACAACACCTCAATTCCCAACGTAGAAACCAGGTGAGCATGGAAAATTACTTCATATAAAATGTTTTGATTCTTTCCCAATGCTTTCCATTTTAAGAGAAATATATGTAATACACTAATTGCTCAATTGTTTTTACCAAATAACTTTTACTCACACGACTAAATTGTTTACAATATGTGGTTAGATATATACCCGTTTAATTGATCACATTAAGAAATTTTTACATAATAAAATCATCTATAATTACTTCTAATGCTCGTAAACATTACTGGGTTTTTAATAAGATAAATTTCACTTTTACCAATCTTCAAAAATCAGTTCACATTTGTGTAATTTAACTTAAAATCAATTTTTTATGTAATTTAAAGTTTATTATTGAATAATTTAACACTGTTTAATTAGTATTTTGTATGATATTTTACGTTTAAATTTTTAACAAAATTAATTAGAAAAAGTTAAAATGATTAAATATGTTATTGTTATGTATTTGTTATATTTATATCTTGGTAACTTTTACAGTAATTCTACTATTAAAACTAAATAAATAATTTAAGTTTTAAAACATTAGTAATACAATATCTAAAACTTTTACTTTGAAATGCTCAATTGACTTAGATATGAGAATGTAATTAATTGGATCTCTCATCCTCCACTGGGGCAAAATGCGTTAGATTATCAAGCAATAGGAGGTATCACCTCAACTAGGACCTAGTTGCTCAAGTCTTGATAATTACTACAAAAATTAGGAAATTGTTAAAATTGAAAAAGAAATACAATATATTTTCAATAATAAATAAATTAAATACTGAAAGTGGGAAATCTATCACAAAAATTCAAAATGTAAAAGACAAATTAAGTGGAGGCCAAAATCACAAGAGCTAAAAGCCACACATGATTACCGATCAGATTGGTCTATTTGTTTAATTGTTTTTGGTCGATGGTTTATTGTTTTGTGGGCAAATTGTACAAAACCCCTATGAACTTTGGAGTTCTTGCAATTTACTCCCATAAGCTTTCAAACATAACAAACAATTTTTTTTTCACTTTCAAATATTTTGGAAAGATCTCTTTTATTAGGTTAACCGTCAAGTTAATCGTTAATCAATGATTCAATCAATTTTTTTTATATCCAATCAATTTAAATATGTCATATTG
Source organism: Biancaea sappan (assembly GCA_037074585.1). Taxonomy (NCBI): domain Eukaryota; kingdom Viridiplantae; phylum Streptophyta; class Magnoliopsida; order Fabales; family Fabaceae; genus Biancaea; species Biancaea sappan. The sequence continues at coordinate 4,397,827 of CM073498.1, read as the reverse complement.
ACACTTTCATAATAGAGATGTGTTTGTCTTTTCAACCTAAAAAAATATTTTTTTTGATTTATTAATTCGTTAAATTTATTAGTTAAAAAGACAAATATACTCTTATTACGTCAATATTCACCTAACACATTTAAACTGACTAAACTATTAACTAATAATTAACTTGACGGTCAATATATCGGAATGATATTTTGCAAACATTTAGAAGTTGGAGGGAGTCTTGTGCTAAGTTTAGAAGTATATAAGGTTAAATTGCAAAAATTCCAAAATTCATGGGAGTTATGTAAAATTTGCCCTTGTTGTGTGAATCAAAGTTACTGTGAAGACCGAGACGTCGCAGTTGGCTTCTGCGCAAACTCTCTGCAACACCAAAAACAATATTACATTTACATGATCCACCTATCCCTCATGCGATCATGCCCTCCATCTACGTGGCTCATCCACGCAAGCCCTGCGAAACTTCCACGAAGCTTCAAGATTATATACATATATGCATGCTACTCACAACCGAACTTCCATATCCATCTCACACAGACGGTACAATATTTAACACTACTACCATATGAATAAGCTTGTTCTGTGTTCAAGGTCTTACGTATATATTTAAGCTCGTCATTCACTAACAACACAGAGTATCATCAGAATCGTCTCTCACTCATTCGTTTGTTATTTCATCTAGTATAGTCGTCGATTACCATGGAAGAGGATCTAGAGAAGAATATTAAGGAAGCTCATGATCATGATCATTCGGGAAAGAAGGCTCAGACGTTGTTGAATTCATCTTCGTGTTCTTCAATGGCGGCGAGAAAGAAGTCAGATCCGATCGGTGAGGTGGTTCGCTTCCAAATGCTTCGGAATCTCATGACGAACTTGCAAGAGGTCATCTTCGGCACTAAGCTTGCTGTGCTTTTTCCGGCCATCCCTTTGGCTGTTGCTGCCGATTTTTACAGCTTCGGAAGGGTATGCAATAATCCTTTGTATTACACTTTGAGAGAAATGGAAACACACAGGCATATAATTTTTATTTAAAATTAAGGCCGGTTCAGCTTATTTAAGTGTTTATATAAGAAGACTTTGTATAAAAATCTTTTATATCATAAATTATTTTAAAGTTAAGTTATTTACTATTTAAATATATATTTGAAGAAACATTTTTAAATTATAATTAAAGAATGAGGAAGGTGAAAATTTTGATTTTTATAAAATTTTAAATTATGATTAAAAATATATTTGTCTTAAAATGTAAAATAACTTTACGATTATGTGAATTTAAACTTTCATATAAGATATTTAAAAAATTAACTTCATAAAATAAGTTAAAAATAACTTTTTAAAAATTAATACGCTATTTTGTTTTCATAAAAATACCTATACTAATAAAGGATTTCTATCAAGCTATAAGTTATTTCATATATTACAGTGTAAATTAGAAGAAGTGGTAAGTTGAATGTGTGATGTGATTTTTAATTTCATGAAATTTTCACTTTGTGCCACGTAGGCGTGGATATTTGCTTTGAGTCTACTTGGACTCGCCCCACTAGCTGAACGTGTCAGCTTCCTCACTGAGTAAGTTTTCATTTTTCCCTATGGACATTATATGATGATTATTAATTTTGTAATGTAATACAAATTATGCATGGTATTGTGATTTAAAATATTACATTCCTAACGTTTTTGTTTTTGATCTTTCTTATAACCTTTTTCTCGACGGAAATTCAAGGCAAATTGCATATTACACCGGTCCAACAGGTACGTATAATGTTCGTTTTAATTATCTCTTAGATATTGAAGTTATACATAAAGAAATTTAATTAATCACTATGATCAACGAAAAGAATTATGAATAATTGGTCAATAAAGACGACACCTAATTCTACTAACTACATTATAGCAATGTGAATTTAAGGAAGTTAATCAAGTTTGTTTGGAGAAATAAAAAAAAGAAGATAACTCCGCTTATCAATTACGCTATACCAATAAATGACATCTAGTAAAATGTTAGGTTAACCAATACTGTTCGTTGTTTGCGGACCTCATAGGTCCTTGTGGGTTCTATTAATATCAATGGTGTTGGTAAATTTAATATTTCACTAGATATTTAATGTTCAACAAAAAATCTAAATTGAAAAATTACGCAAGTTTTAGAAAAAGTTATAAAACTCAAAAAAAAAGAAGTTTGGTAAATGAAAGGTAAAATGAAAGAGTGATGATGAGGTTGACATATATGGTGTGACAGTTGGAGGGCTTCTGAATGCGACATGTGGCAACGCAACGGAAATGATAATAGCAATATTGGCACTTCACAAGGAGAAAGTGAACGTGGTGAAGTTCTCGCTTCTGGGATCCATTCTCTCTAACTTGCTTTTGGTTCTGGGGACTTCGCTTCTGTGTGGAGGCCTCGCCAACCTCAAGCGAGAACAAAGATATGACAGAGTATGGCTATGCCACTCAAATTCAATCAAATCCCCTTATTTAATTTCGCCAAATATATATATATATATATTTTTTTTCTTTTATAAAATTATTTTTTACGTCTATAACGTTTACACCAAATTTTAATTTTTTGTCTAATATTTTATTTTTTGAATTAATTATATTCTACATGTTTCATTTTTGTTTCAACTCTATCATTTTACTAATCGTTCAACTAACATTTTTTATTATTGGAATAGACATCGTTAGTAAGAATGATAGATTTAAAAAAATGAAACATGTAAGATATAATTAAAAAAATATTAGAAACGAAATTGAAAATTGATATAAACATTAGGGACGTAAAAAATAATTTTACCTTTTTCCCCCTGAATTCACCAAATTTTCAATTTCATCCCAGAATTTAATTTTGTGTTAATTATATTTTACATCTTTTTAATTAGTTTCAATTTTATCTTTGAACCTTATATAGTCTAAATTGTTAACAACAAACAATGGTGTGACCATCTTTATTGCACACGTCATCACCAACTCGTCTTATTAGATATGTCTATGTTAAATATACACTTGAAATGATAAAATTACACATATTTTCTTCATTTTCAATTGTTAGTGTCGGCAAATTTGTTATTTTTAAGTGTATATCCGATGAGAGCATGCTAGTTAAACAAGTTGATGCTAACATATACAATAAATGTGACCACATTAATGTTTGTCTTTAATAATTTAGACAATATTAGAGTCAAAGATAAAATTAAAACTAATTAAAAATATGTGGGATAAAATTGATACAAAATAAAAGTTTGAGACACAATTGAAACTTGAATCAAAGTCAAAGATGTCATAATTTTACCTTCTATTAATTTGTGTGTGTGTTTGTGTGATGGAACACAGAAACAAGCAGATGTGAACTCTCTGGTTTTACTTCTGGGATTGCTGTGCCATTTGCTGCCGTTGATGTTCAGATATGCAGTTTCTGGGGAATCTTACTCTGTAGCCACTTCCACTCTTCAATTGTCAAGAGCAAGCAGCATTTTCATGCTTATAGCATACTTTGCTTACATCTTCTTCCAATTGAAAACTCATCGTCAGTTGTTTGATTCACAAGAGGTGATTCATTTATTTACTGTGTATATAATATATATGCCCTGATTTCTCCAAAATTGAGTTCAGAAAACTATTTTTTTTTAGAAAAACATTTTTTTCTAGAATATTTATGATATATAACATGATATGCAATATAGGAAAAGGTAAAAGTACTTATTACATCCCTAACGTTTACACTAAATTTTAGTTTCGTCCATTTTTTTTGGCATCAATTATAATATATATGTTTTATTTTTATTTTAAATCTATTTTTTTTAATAACACCGTCTATTACATTGATAACAAATGCTAAGCTGGAGTTGTCTGAGGTGTGTCACGTGTATCGTCTAATCAACATTTTTCATTAGTGAAATAAACGTGTTAATAAAAATAATAGATTTAAAATAAAAATAAAACACGTAGGACATAACTGTCATAAAAAAAATGAGACGTAATTAAAACTTAGTATAAAGTTATGGCCATAAAAAAATACTTTTGCCTATAGGAGAAAAATATACATGTGATAAAATGACTTCTGAAAATAAAAAAAATGAAATTTAGCATTGGTAAATTTCGTCATTTGTCACAAAAAATAATTTAATTGAGACAAATACAATTTTTCAACAACTAAATCAAGATGTTTAATCTTTCAAATACTAAAATAATTGTAATCTTGTAGAGACCAAATCATTAATTTACTTTATATTATAATTAAGTGTGAGTTTTAATACTTTTAATGACTAAATTTTGAATTGAGTAATAATTTTTAATGTCGAGCGCTTTGAATTTTTTGACGAATCGTATTTTGATTTGACTTGAAATTTTGGAAGTACGACTTGAAAGCGGTTATGTATTTTTATATACATATTTTGTTTTATTTTATTATATATTGAGTGAAACACTTTCGTTTGAAGAAATACAATACTTCTTTCTGTCCGTTGATGTAGATCACATTGACTAAACTACATAAATTCGTATGTTTTTTTGCATATTTTATTCTATTTTATTTTCTTTGTTCCGTGTGTTCTGCTTGACATTAAATTTTTATAGATGTAGCTTAGGGGCAAATTTTGAAGGGTGAGTGATGTTTGTTTAGAATGGATGGATAAGCAGAATTTACTTAAAATTATGGCAAAAACTACCAGAAAAGAACCCTAGAAGTGACTGGTTTAAGTGTGCTATATGATGAGCAGGAAGATGAAGAAGAAGAGAAGGCTGTGATAGGATTTTGGAGTGCATTTTCATGGTTGGTGGGCATGACACTCATCATATCTTTACTTTCTGAATATGTTGTGGGAACTATTGAGGTATACATATACACATAACTTGCTTTACATTTATAATTTGATTCATTCTGTTTTGAATACACAATTTTCTGAAACTGTTCATCTTTAATTATTGCCAACTAGGCTGCTTCAGAATCTTGGGGCATTTCTGTAAGCTTCATCAGCATAATATTGCTCCCAATTGTGGGGAATGCTGCAGAACATGCTGGCTCTGTCATATTTGCTTTTAAGAACAAATTGGTATGGTTTTATTCATTTTCTGGAAAGCATTTCAATTTTCAACACTTTATAATAGCAAGGTTGAGTTTTTATATGAGCTGTGAAATGTATATGGGTAACTTTTTTATTAATTATTTCGCAGGATATTTCTCTGGGTGTTGCTATGGGATCTGCAACTCAAATTTCCATGTTTGTGGTAATATGATGATCCTAATACAAAATATCGGACACAAATCCTCTGACTTCACGTTACTGTAACGTGAGATTTGGATAATTCATTTTTGCGTGATTAGACCATCCACATATGAGATTTTCTTTTTTTCATAATCGTAAATCGTCTAATCACATAGAATTAATAGTCTAAATTTTACATTACGAATCTTTACGTCAGAAGATCCACGTCTCACAAAAATATTTTTGTCTTTTTGTCATTAAAATCTGAATATATTATCATCTGAAAATAAATTTCTCAGGTCCCATTAAGTGTGGTTGTTGCATGGATAATGGGCATAAAAATGGATCTAGATTTCAATCTCCTTGAAACAGGGTGTCTTGCTTTTACAATAATAGTTACAGCTTTCACTTTACAGGTAATTAAATTTAATTATGCACAATTTCTTATGTATGTGACCAAATTTTATATTTATAAAAAACTTTATTTGACTAATATGATTTTAATTTGTTGTATCTCATTTAGGATGGAACCTCACACTACATGAAAGGAGTGGTCCTTTCCTTGTGTTACATTGTCATTGCTGCATGCTTCTTCGTTCACAAAGCTCCACTCACCAGTAAGTTCCTATCTCAATTCTAAATTCTCAAATCATCAGAAATTTCAGATTTGTTCATCTTAAAAGACATATATCAAATATCAATGTTGATTGGTTCAAATATTTTGACAATTGTTTCTCATTGTGAAATTGCGAATGGCTCATTAAGTCAGTTATAGTTTATTTGATGGTACTTACTATTTGGATAATCATAATAATTCTAAAACTAATACGTGCATCAAACCCTGATTCACAGAAAGAATGCATAATGTATTTATTAGATAAAAGGTTGATGTGAGTTTTGTCTATTGCTAAGCAAAGTCCTCGTAATAATTAAAAGAAAACTAGTGTTTGAAAAACTTTAAACTTTTATAGTTCGACCCAACTCAAATCAAATTAGTCGGAGCCTAATAAATTTGGTTGAATTATTCTTTTAGTCCTTATAGTTTCACTTAATTTTTATTGTAATCCTTATAGTTTTTAAAAATTTGTAATTGAATCCATATAGTTTCACAAAATTTTAACTTGGCCCCTGCTGTTAAGCTTTCATCAGTATTTCATTAATTTTGATAATGTAACTAACCATATGCATATTAACATTCTAAATATACATGATTTATGCCAATAAAAAGAAAAAATATAGATAATTAAGTGATATTAACTCAAGTATGCGACATGTAATGCAATTTATGTGAAATAGTTAAGATGAATTTGCTTAAATTATGTATATTCAGAAAATTAAGATGGTATATAATTGGTCCCATAGCCAAAATTTAATAGAACATTAACAATATTTTAATAATAGGGATTAAAACAAAAACCATGAAACTATAAGGACTCAATTACAGAATTTTAAATTAAAGGGACCAATTTAAAAATTGAGTGAAACTATAAGGACCAAAACTATAATTAGCCAATACATTTCCAAATACTAGTGATTCAAACATAAAAGACATATATCTAAATCATTTTTAAACTTTCTTCTAATGACAATTTAGGGTTTTATTAGATTAAGGTTCTATTTGGATAGTATAACTTATAGCTTATTAGAGTTTATTTACTAATATAAGTGCTTTTATATAAAAAAAAAAGTGCTTCGATAAGTTTAAATAAGTAATTTATTAATTCTCAAAAAAAATATTTTTAGCGTATTTTATAAAGTCAATTTTTTAAATTTTTTAAAAAAGTCTTGTGTGAAAGTTTAAATTTATATGATCGAGAAGCTATTTTGTCATTTTACAAAATAAATATATCTTGATTATAATTTGAAATTTTTACAAAAATCAAACCCTTCATAATTATAATTTTTAAAAGTATTTTTTTAAATATATATCTAAACAATAAATAACTATGGTATAAAAACTTTTTATATAATATATTTTTTTATAAGTATTTAAATAAATTATTTATTTAAACAAGACTTAAGTAATTAAGTGGACATATATTTTTTATGTTGCAGATCAAATTCCAGGGGACAAAGTGAGATCTCAACAGTACTTCTTTGGTGCCGTGGCCACTTGACTTGATGAGTGGCTTCACTTGTGGGCTGAGTTTCCCAAAGCAAACAAAACCACAACGTCGCCGTTTTATGGATCCTTGAAATGAAACATTTTATATATCAACATCTTTTCATTGGAAATGGAGAGTTTGGGTTCCCATTTATGCTGCAAGTTGTGACCTTTTGAAACTCAGGCTTTGAACTATTTCGCACAAACCCCAAAAACAAAAAAAAACAAAAATGGTTTTTAGGATTTGAAAGGCTTTGTATAGAGCCTTCTTTGTAATAAGGTATCAGTGTTAATTAACCTTTTGGGGTAATCTAAGAAATGCTTGTATGTTCTTTGCCTTTTTGTTCAATATTCCCCTATACGTGATTATCATTTTTCATGTACCTAATTTACCAAACGGTAACAAATTCCTGCCACATTGACTGTAAAAGTAACAAGTGGAATAAAGAATAATTTACTGTAGTTGCGTAACGAAGAATCTAGTGTCTTTAGTGCTGTTATGAGACGACATTAATTTAATCGTCTTGACATCTTTATTAGTGTTAAAAGATTATAATTTTTTTCAAATTTAATTATTAAAAAAATAAAGTATCTCAATTTAATTTTAAAATATTATATTTATACAGCTATAAATTGGGATAATTAGATTGTCAATAAAATTGTAGAAAAAATAGAGAAGAAAACTTAAATAAAATTGTAAAACACACATAGATTTATGTGAGTTTGATTAATGTGACTTATATTTACGGACAGAGAGAAGTTTCTTATTCCTTTAAGTAAAAACTAGTACAAGTGAAGCATAATACAACTACAGAACCGTATACATTACGTACATGACATAACTGACTCGAGTCACTCAAGAAACATATAAAATAGGTCGCTTTATATCAAGTCAATTATGTCATGTACATATTGCATACAGTTCTACAATTGTATTATGCTTCACTTATAATATTTTTTGTATGAACGAATAAAAAAAATTCTTTTTGCTTGTGAAACGAAAACAATCTTAACTTGTTTTCTCTAACTTTTCATGAAATCTTCGTAGCAGAACTTGAAATTCACCTGTGTGTTCTTATCCTAACAACTTAGAGAAGTAATACTTATACGGAATCTAGATGAGTGAATGTAATCTTAATAATAGAATCATAACATGATCCGTCATGTTAGTGAATTTGTAATACCCATAAAAAATAAAATATAAATGCGTATTTACAAACTATGGTTACTATGCTAGTATACGGTACTGTTCATCTGTATAATACTATTTATGTATACGATACTGTTCACTTATACAATTGAAATGTCAAGTAGTAAATGTGGTTTGGTCATAAGAGAAAACTAGAAAGAAGTTCGTAGGATAAAATGACGTTTTGTGGGTGAAAATACCCTCGGGGACTAAAATGAAAGGACTGATTTGAAAAGAAACTTAAAGGTTTAAGGTGAAATGACAGTTTTCCTTTAAGTTTCAATAGTAACCAATAATTGAGTCGCGTTTTGCACAGTAATACGTGAAATATTTTATTAAAAATGTCATTTTCATAAATAGTAAATTGAATATTTTATTACCGCATAGTGACAAATAGTACCGTTGACTTTTCCTATAAATAGACCCTTCCATTTCACTTCTAAACTCACACCTTCAACTTCTCTTCTTCTCTCCTTAAGTTTCTCTTACTCCAATGCTAGGCATATGAGATTTTGGGCCTTTCCTTGTCAGCTTAGGTAAGGATATTATGCCATTTCTATGTCTTTCAAATTTTAGAAGTTATTTTCTTAAGTATGCTCTGTGGTTGCGGCTTTGGCTAATCTTCCACATCAGAAAAACTGTCCTTAGTTGCTTACATATTATTTTGATTTTTTGATTACCGAAATAGGATGTAAACTGTGAAGAATACATGTCTAGGAAAGTTCTGGCTAAGGAAAGACTTGGTTTTTAAGTGTGTCCATTGTGACCCTCCACTCTTTCCTGGAAACTTACCTGGTGTACTCTTTTACAGATTGTATTCTCTATTTCTGGTATAAACAGTCTCTGTATATATAAATAGTGACTGTATGTATGAATAGTGCCATAAGTCTTAACAGTATCTATATGTATGAACAATATCTGTACGTATAAATAGTATCCATACGTATGAATAGTTACCGTACATATAAATAGTACCGTATGTATGAACAGTGTTTGTATGAAAACAATCCTAACTTGTTTTCTCTAATCTTTCATGAAAATCTCTGTAGCGGAACACTGAAATTCACCTGAGTACTCTTGTCTGTAACGACTTAGAGAAGTGATACTCGTACGGAATCCAGGTGAGTGAAACGACCCCGTTTTAATAGAGTTTTAGCATTACTGGTGGTAAAAAGTATGTTGTAGGACACTCCCAAGATTCATAGGGGGAAATTGGATTCAGAATGACGAATCTAATGAGATAATTAATCCAGAAGTATGGATAACACGAAGCAAGTATCTCATGATGATGTGAAGTTTGAATCTTTTCAAAAATCGTTTAATTGTTATCTTGATTTGTGGTTTATAAATCTATAATATAGTTATATGTTATACCTGTTATATAAATGAATATTACATGTACTTCTGATTATGATATGAAATGCTGTACTATTGATTGTGATTGAGCGGGACAGTACCCCCTCTCACGGCAAGGCGGAAAACCCGGTTGAAAGGGTGTATTGACCAATGAGTGTGGAGACAACGATTCCCTCAGTAGGGATACAGCCCGAATTGGTGATAAATCCGTGAGGCGCCCTAGCTAAGAGGATGAGGTTATGCGTCATGGCGGAAATATACAGAATTGGTGAGCTGGCCTGTTTGCGCTCTCCGGGATATATTGTCATTGATAAGTACTAGTAACGTTTGTTGAATTTGATGAATTTTTATCTTCTTGTATGTAGTTTCTAACTATGTCTATTGGTTGAGTATGAGCCTTCGGATATACTTGCATGACTGGTAATGTATTTGAATTTTATTAACGCGAGGCCGATTCGCTCACGGAGTTTAAAAGCTCACACTCTCTATGAAACTTTTTTTTTTACAAATCGGGTTACCGGTGAAGAATATCCGCTAGAAGAGTAGATCACTTTGAACCTTCCCGCTATCGGGTAAGCCCCTCTTTTATTGTAGATTATGTCGTTCTGTAATCGTTTAGGACATCTAGGTCAGGGGTTTGACATTTGGCTTGTATGTCATATAATAATGTATTTTAAATTGATAATCTATTATTACATGCAAATCATCTCTATGATTTTCAGATAAGAAAAATTTGATATATTTTCTTTATATTTATTAAGAAATTGTTATTTTGATAACATAGATAATTTAAACTCACGGGTAGAATTTATCGAAGGGTTTACAGTGATGAGAGATTTATCATTGTGCCGGTCATGTGTCTAGAAAACGGGTCGTGACAAAATTGAGTTAAAATCCCAAGTTTCACCAGTTTAAGTTGACAATAGGATATTAGTGAGAACCCGATACTATTATTTTCTATGAATAATAAATTCAATATATTTACTATATTTACATATTCAAATTTTAAATTATTATTTGCATTATAATTTTTAATTTTCATGATATTTTAAAGTATAAATATTCATAATATGTTTAATCTTTTTTATTGAGAAAAACAGTATGACGTACGAATTTTCTCTGCAATTTTTTTGACATATATAAATATATTTATATAGCTTATGCTTTAACTATATTCCTTGTGGTTTCTTGAAATAGTTAGAAATTAGGACGAAAACACATGATTTCTAAAACGAAGGGAGGGGAAGCTACACGCATGAGGCTTTGGTCTGGTGTTCTAGTATTTTGGTTTACCTTCTTCGTGATTTTCTTTTGTGATGAGTGACTAAATTGATTTTTTGTTAAAATATCCAAAATGTCCCTCCACATACATCTAGACAAATTTTATTGGACTTGGAGTGTGTTTATAAGAGTTTATTTTAAACTTATTTTATGATATAAATATTTGAGAGAATTTATAAAAATAATTTATGACATGTTTATAAGCTGTTTTTAGTTTATTTTTATAAGCTCTCCATAATAACTTATGAAAATAAGTTAAAAATAACTTATGTGAAATTTGTTCTCATAAACTCTTTAACTGTAGAAATAACTTATATATAAATACTTATATAATAAACGCTTATTTTATAAGTACTTAAGTAAGCTATTTATCCATACAAGATCTTAGTATTATTTTGCTGAAATAGTTATTTGACTAATGAGTAATGACAATACTGACGGGGGAGTTTTTCACATAATTTTGAAAGTTACAAGAGTTTTTGCCACGTCAGCTTGCAGAATTATAGTAATTATCAGCTAAATCAATCTTATCTATATAATAGACTAAAACAATTCCACTTTAGTGCATTAATTGCCGGTAGGTCATTAAATTATGTATAATAGAATAAATTTAATAAATAAATTAGGTAAATTAATAAATTTGATAAATTAATCACATCACATTAAATGAATTTTAAAAAATTAAGGTAAATTACTATATAATTGCTATAATTACTATATATTTGGTATATAATTGCTATGTAATTAATAAATTAGGTAAATTTTTTATTAAAATATAATATATTGTCATTTGGTAAATTAGTATTTATTTTATACAAATAATCAAATAATAATTAATTGCTATATATCTATCTTCAGAAGCGATAAACTACATAGTGTTGTTCTTCATCGTGCCTGTCCATTTTCATTCTCTTAATCCACTAGTGCAACTTGACAATGCTCTCTCTCCCAACCAAGCTATCGTTGCTCATCTTTCGCCATTTGATCACCTTCTCCCGTCGATTGAGAACCCAACTAACACCTGGTGATATGACTTTTTAAGGCTCCTGCCTTTTTTCCATTTAGGTACGTTTCTTCAATTATTATTTTTTTGTTCATATATATTTCAGAGAATAATATCATGATACAATAGACTAGCATTATTTTCTTGCCACCGTTTTTCTGAATCGAAGAAGAAGATCATGGTCCAATGAACTAGCAATATTTCCCTGGCGCCGTGTTCTTCCATAGCTTTGGTAGAATATCTCAATCTTCATGTCTATTATTGCAACAATTGGTTTCTTCTAAGAGATGGAAATTTTCCTATAAGAAGCTTGAATATATTAACTTTTTTATAATTCTCACACTGATAAGTTCTTTTGATTTGTGTTGTAAATATATTATTACTTCTTTGACGTGTTTTGTAAAATTTATATTCTTAACATGTATTTTTACTCCATGAACTTTTTTTTTCCACATTTACATGAGCTTCAATATTCTCAAAGACTCTCTTTTATCTTCCTGCAAATTATAGTAGTTCTTATCCTGAAATCCAAACTCATTTTTCCATATATCTCAAATGCATGTGCTTTTCAGTCAGCAATAGTAAGAAGAGTAGTGTCTATCACGGAGGTAGTCATTTTGAATTTTTTGAGGTATATAAACTTTTATCTTCATCAGATCTTAATATTTTTTTTATTTGACTTTCGGAGTAGATTCTTCCTATACAATTGATCTCACATAAACTTGAACCTCGTGCTACGCTGTTACACATAGTATCCTTGAAATTATGTTTTGTAATTGCATTGTTTGAACTTTGAGATAATAAAAAATCTTGAATTAGAAACTAATACACATGTCATTATTTTTTCTTTAGGTAAATTAATAAATTTGATAGATTTGGTAAATTAATGATATTGCTTAATATTAATCATTTGATTTGAATTGATTGAAATTATTTGAATTGAAAATAAAAAATAATTACCTTTATTATTTGACCACTGTAGGATAATTAACGATATCACTTTAAATGAATTGAAATATATACATGATAAATTATTGAAATATACATATATGAGAATCAAGGCATATTGGCATTAATTCTTGATCATACGTATAAAATTTCTTTACAGTTGATTATCCTACATTTCATATGAACAATTTTAATTTAATTATTATTTTTTTGTAAAAAATTTAAATTAAAAAATTTTTATTGCTTACACATACATCTCATTATTTTATTTCATTTGATAACTTATTATATATCATAATATAATGTGGTCGTTTATTATCATAAATTTTATATTAAAATTTATAATTTATATTTGTATAAATAATCAAAATTTCATATCAGAATATTTATATTTAAAAAGTATATACCATAACTAATAAGTCTCATAAGTTTTATAAGTTTCACAAATTTATAAATTATAGTATTATTATCATATTATATGGGTCCCAATGTATTTAATATATTATGTGAGTTATTGTTAAAGTGAACATTGAAATATATTTTTATTGGAATATATTATCAAAATTATTAATTAGTGAAATTAATAATTAGTGAATTTCGTTATTTTATTTGACTTGAATTGATTTAAATGAATAAATGAATTTGGTAAATTAATAAATTTAATAGATTAATGACATCACATAATACTAATATTTTGAATTGGATTGATTTAAATGATTTGAATTGAAATTAAAAAATAATTACTTTTATTATTTGACCAGTGTAGTGTATTAAAAGATTTTTTAGTCAATAAAATAATTTGATTATGGAATTTTTTTTGGTTTAATTATGGAATTGATATGTGAATTAAAAATTTTGCTTTGTTAGACTTTATTATGATTTATTCTTAATTTAATAGAAATCAAAGTTTGAGATATGAATTTTTAAATCATAATCCCTTGACTGAAGAAAAAGATAAAAATTAAATTATTGAAAGATGAAATCTGAGTCCTATAGATCTAGTCTAAACGTAATAGCAACTTTTAGTATTTTTCTTATTTGGATTCGATTGAAACAAAAAAAGACGCATTCAAAAGTAAAAATAAAATCAATATTCAATCAATCATCGATATGTGTAACAAATAACAAATAATCTGCAAATTAACAAATTTACCTATTTTATTCATTTAAATTTATTCTATTAAATAAATAAATTAGTTTAAATCAAAGTTTAAGTAAGTAAAATAGATTTGATTATGGAATTGATAAATCAATTATTTACGTTTAAATAATATATGTTATAACTTATAAGTTTCATATAAATTAATTATAATAATTATTATTTTTATAAATTATAAAAATTTTTAAAATTATGATTTACTAGTACATCGCACTGGTCACAATACTAGTTATTGCTATGTTATTAACGAAATTAATTGAGACAATTTTTTTATACAAGGAAAGACCATTTTTTATTAGGTATAAATCTTTCACAAACCAAAATATTTTATATATATAAAAGTGTGTCTTGACATGCCATTTTAAAATTAAAATTGTTTCTGAATAATTATTTTAATATAAAAATAAATTATCATAGTTTTAATTATATGTACAATATAAAAATAATAATAATAACAACAACAACAAAAAATAGTAAAAAGTATTATATTTTATTTATCTACGGCGGTTTTGAGATCAATAACTAAAAGATCTTAAATAAAATAGTATAAATATGAAAAAAAAATTTATCGACTTCTTTTGATATGAAATAAAAACAAGAACAAAAATACATAAAACTAAGGCAGGTTTCGTGGCTGTTTTCAATTTTTTTTTAAACATAAAAAACATTTAAATTTGTCAGGTAAGTTTTTTATAGTGACATGTCTTGAAAGTAAATTTTAAAATTTTGTTTTTAAAATAAAAATGTAAATATGTTCAAAAAAATTATTATTTTAAAAAAAATGCTTGGAAATTCACAGATGACATTTATATGAGTATAATTTTTGCTACAAAAAAAGACTTTTAGCATCTGTTAGAATTTAGAAACAATGCTAAAATATAAAGGATCTTTCTAATAAATATTGTTGTGGTCGATACAATAACTGACGTTAATTGCAATTTTTATATATATTTTATTTTTTTATAAAACTTGTATTTTTAATCTAATTTTTGAAAAATTATTGCTTTTAATATTTATTATATATATATATATATATATATTCTCTTGACTTGATTTGTGCTAATTTATTTTATTTTATTAAAAGTGTAATTATTTTAAATCATTGTATAAATATGTTTTTAATAATTTATTTAGTTGAACAGTACATTTAACCGATCGATATGTTAAAATAAAGATTAAACTATTATAATTAATATATTTGACTTATATTCATTTTTATTATTTTTTTAAAGTATTGTTATTAACTATTTCATTATATTGAATTTATTATAAAATCATGTGCAAAACTTTTGTACCAAATAATTTTTGACAAAATGATACTTTATATTCCTAATGTTTATTTCAATTTTTATTTGTGCTCCTGAAGTTTTTTTTATCGATTATGTCTTTTATGTTTCGTTTTTTATCATATATGTTCTAAAATAACGAAAATACCCTTTATTCCTCTATCTTTTCTCTTTCCTGACCAAAACTTTTTTGTTTATTCACCTAGGTCCCTAGCTAAGATTTTTTCTTTTGTCTTTTGCATGATTTAAAATCATATTTAACTTCATCTAGGTCTCTCGTTTTAAAATATATTTTGTTTTAAATTTAAATAGACTCCTGTAAAATTTTAAATTTATTCAATTTAGTCCATGTCATGCATTAATCACGTCCATCTCTTGGTTTTGTTTTTCAAACTAATTCAAGACTTCATCCTAGATATTTTTAGGATATTTTCAGTTATTTCCATCCTATAGCAAGGCAAACCATGAATTAAGACTGAGTTTTTGTTTTCAAAACCACTCATATTCTTGAAAACTGAAAAAAGAGCAAGAACATGAATGAGTTTTCTTTCCATTCCTTCATCTTTTACATGGTTAGTAAAAAGTGATTGTGTGTCTGCAGTGCGCCACGCATGACAAGTTACAACTTCAATTGAAAACAAAACAACGAGTAACGAGGATATATGCTATGTAAGGTCCTATGCATGAAGCCATAATCTTTATCGTCACAAATTAATGCAGCTACTAGCACCATGGAAATAAAATCTAGGAATCTTGTATTGCTTGATTAAAAGAGATATTTGCAGAGCTGGATTGGTTGGAAACCGAAAACAGAGCAAGAACATGACTATATGAGTGAGTTTTCTTTCTATTCCTTCATCTTTTAGATGGTAGAATTAATTGAATACACCTAACTTAAGTTAATTCAAAACTTGGGGCTAAGTAGAAGACCAAACTAGAGGAAAAAACCAAAAAAACACCAAAACAGATGCAAAATGACATGAAGAAAACATGGAAGCTTGGAAATTTCCAAAAACTCAGTTTTAATTCATGGTATGCCTTTCTCGTTCTCTAGGATGAAAATGACCGAAAATGTCCTAAAAACATCTAAGGTGAAGTTTTGGACTGATTTGGAAAGCAAAATCAAGAGATAGACAAGATACATACATGACAGAGACTAAACTGAATAAATTCAAAAGTTTACAAGGGTCGATTTAAATTTAAAATAAAATATATTCCAGAACAAGAGACCTAGATGAACTTAAATATGATCTTAAATCATGCAAAAGATAAAAAAAAAATCTTAGCCAAGGACCTAGGTGAATAAATAGAAAAATTTTAATGAGGAAAGAAAGAGAGAGAGAACAAAGAGAGAAGAGGGAGGAATTGAGGGTATTTTCGTTATTTTAAGACATATATGATAAAAAATGAAAAATAAGAGATATAATCAATCAAAAAAATTTTAGAAACATAAATAAAAATCGGCATAAAATGTTAGGGACATGAAGTATCATTTTGTCAATAATTTTTAAATCTTGCTTTTAAAATAAATCTTTCATCTACATGATCTTTTATTTTTAAATTTCTAAAACTCAAATTATCCAGATAGATTTGTGATTTTTAATAATTTTAAAAGTAAGTTTCAAAAAGAATTTCACAAAACTTATTTTTTAAAAAAAAAGAAAAGAAAAAGACTACACAAAAAATTAAGGCCCATGTATTATTATCCAGAAAAAATTGCAATACATATGTATATGCTTGAACAACAACATTTAAATGGGCTGGATATTCCTACAACCCTCAGCTATGCTTAATTATTCCCTCAATATTAATCTATTAATTAATGTTGCAACTTTTGAAACTGTGTCATCCACTTATCTCTTTTGGAAATTCAGCAGTTTGACGGATACAGCAAAGGAACCAAAGAAGATAAGAATGAAGGCGATAAGTACTAACGCAGACACCAACACTGCTGGAACACCATTGATATGACTCTCATATCCAAGACTTGAAGCTAAATACTGTTTCACTGTGCCTTCAAATCCAGGTCCAACTATTATGCTTTCCACATCTCCAAACTGAGACGTGATCACCCCACGTATCGTCCATGCAACTGGTGAAATATAATAGAACCAAATCCACCAAGGAGGAATGCTCTGAAACATGCATGCAACAGTCACTGCTATTAGAAACGAGAACTAATATATATATATATATATATATATATATATATCCCAATTAGCCTTGTTTTAAGTAGCAATCTCTGATTTCAGTGTTAAAGAGTTCTGATGTACTCGGGTTATCTTTCTAACTTGCTCTTCTTCTCTCTCGCAACTTGTCTTGTGCATGTAGTGTTTGTGTGTGCGTTTTTGTTTATTCAGAAGTCACAGTTATTCAAGCTGTGAAATTATAGTTACTCAGTTGTTCTTGATTTGTAGTATATAAAAATAATGTGTTTAAAACTCTATATAAACTTGAACATCCCTCCTTTCATTAGCTAACTTTTGGAATAAGTTGGGTATTTCAAACTCTTTATATAGACTTAAGCATTCTTTTCTTTAAGAGTTAACTTTTGAAATGAATTAGACCTAAATATTATACTTAATATGGTATTAGAGTTATGTTGACTTTTTAATGGTAAATTGCCAATGTTGCACCTATTATTGTTGGCTCTTTATATAGATTTAGACATTATTCTCCTCATAAACTAAATCCAAATATCATATTTAACAACATATGAGCACTAAAATGTTTTCGTCCTCTTTGGACGTTACTTTATGAAGAAAATCTGAGAATTTGTTTGGAGCCGGCCAAATTCAACAAATTTTGACAAGACAACATTAAGTACGATGTATTTTCCATTCAAAACATCATAAATTCTTGATGTCTATATATTTTTATTGTTAACAATTCAAACTTGATTTAAAAATGTAAAAGTAATCATTCCTATTAATTAAAAATAAATTGCTTCGTTGAATAAATTGAAAAAGAATAAAATTGTAGTTATGTCTGATTTATAAATTTCAGAAGCCCATGTTAGTAATAATGCAATTTCTCAAACTCATGGAAATGTTTAGCCAGAAGCATTGACAGGGTTACTCACCGCTTTTGGAATTAGAAAACCTGAGAGAAGATTCCATAGAGAGTAAAACGCAGAAGAAACAACAGCTGCCACGTGTTGGGAAGGTGTAAGACCAACAGCCATCAAGCCGTAGAAGGTGAAGTAAGTGAATGTCAAGAACATGAAGACAAGATAGAGAAAAAACTTGTCTGCAAAAACAAGCACACACTTGATCTTAGTCCAAAGACCCAGGAAGATATGCTGCAAAAATAAGTAAAAAACAGAAACTTTCAATTAAAAAATTGGGGTTAGAGCTACCAAAATGAATTTGATCTACATTTTTGCAAATAAGATGGGGTGTGCGGGTTATTGTGAATTTTTTTCTTTATATATATTTTTTTATATTTTAAGCTTTAATTTTTTTTAATTTAGTTTTATTTTTTTAAGTTTCTTAATTTTAATACTTAATTTTTGTCATTCAAAATAATTAAATTATATTTTAAAAAATAAAAATAGTCTATTTTAAAGCTTAATATATTTTTTAAAAAAATTTAATTTAATTTTTTGAAATTTAATTGTTCTAATATTTAGTTTATATTATTAAAATAACTAAAAATATATTTCTTAAACAAGATAAATAAATTTATAGAGCCAACTCATGACCTATGATAAATTAGATGAACTGAAATTTTTTAACCATAAATTATATAAAATTCAATACAACTCAACTTATACTCATTATTAATTTTATAAAATTTGGGCTAGGATAAATCCGGGCATTGGTCAGCCCTAGTTGGGGCTACGTTACTATTTTTAGTAAACAAGGGAAATCTACTACTGTCTGTATCTTTTCTTTTTCTTTTTATCTTTCCAGAAGAAGGAAACATAATTACAAGTTAAATTAAGAATTTGCTGCTGTTGCAAATGTAAAATGTCATTCTAAGGTAAGTTTAAGGAAAACCAAGTGCCCATGCTTCTTTAATTGTTATTCAATACATAATACATTAACACAAATACAGAGAATTTTTAACAAATAAATATTTTCACTTATAACTAAATACTCATTTAACAGGTAATCTCTTCTGATTATTAGCAGTAAATACGCAAATATAGAAAGGTGATCAAATCTTACCAGCCGTTCTTTCAAAATTGACCATGAAATATGTGATGACGCCAAATATAATTGTCTGAACAAAAATGTAGGGGACCTCCACTAACCCCTGTCGATCAAATTAAGCTTGTATATGATATTTGTTTGACCTTGGCAATCGTTTAGAGAAATTTTGTCCCTAGTGCTTTTAGTTTTAGAGATACTATATTCTAACACAATTATTTTTTAAAAATAATTACGAAATTTTTAATAAAATACAATAAATAAAATATTTTTATAGTTTAAGATTGTATGACTAATTATTTTTTTTAAAAATTATATATTATTTTTATTAAAAATCGGATGAGAAACATTAAATAAATGTTCGATAATTTTTATCTTTCAAAATGTTCTAAAAAAGTGCCAATAAATGAAGGATAAGTCTATCAAAAATTTGATATTTCAAAAAATTTGTTAAAGTATTGAAATTTGTGTAAAATATTTTTTATTATATATATATATATATATATAGATCTTAAGATGATTTGTTATTAAAAAAAGTAACTTAAAGAGGTTCAACTTTAAATGCCTTTTTTTTCTTTTTTTTTTTCTGTTACAGTACTGTGATGGCGCCTACCTGAGCTGCCGCATATGCAATCGGAGAGTACATTCCAGCTGCTTTCTCTCTATAAAATACTGTCCTTTCTATTGAAACAATTGGTTGTACAGATGAAGCATTATTAACTCCAAGGAACAAGCACGAGGAATAAAGGGCTCCCATGGCAACCATCAATTCTCGACTTGATGACCTACAAAATATCAATAACAATTGTTTCATTATATTGGAGACCCAAAACTACAACCGCCAATTACGTTTCTTTAGTCTCTTTTAATTCGCATTATGAGTGATAAGAATGTGTTCACCTTCTTGAACCAACGTCCCAGAAGACGGAACCAATTATCAAAGCACTGGCTGCGGTGAAGTATATCCTCACGGCATTATAATGTGGGCTTCTCCAGTACACAAGATTTTGCTTCCATATACAATAGAAGAATTGGTTTGTCAGGTTTTGTGAATAAGTTGTGTCAAACTTCAGTGGTTTCGAGCCAGGAGGAGGTTCTTGGAATTCCATGATAGATTGTTCCACTCCCCTGAAGCAAAAATTCGAAACAAAACTTTTTATTCATTCATTTCACTAGAAAAACAACCTAACCTTTCCCCCAAAAAATGGGACGAATAACTAGGGAGACTTTTCTAATCATATATAGTCACCTGTATTGTTGAGAATCCCTATAAATATCAGCAAAATCTACACCAAGCTTCTCCTCAGCAGCAGGTGTAGTAACCTCAAGCACCCACGTAGCTGGGTTGTAGCCATCTGGAATAGGGGGGATTCCTCTGATACTCTGTAGACAAAATCGGAAGATAACTACACATTACATCCTAAAAACGACATCATGGATTTCGTTTCGGTATAGAAAACAACAAAAAGTTTAGAGCATTGAGACAAAAACAAATCATGCATAACCATATTTACATCATACTCTAGTCATGGATGAGTGATCAGATAATAAGGGATGCCATATTTGATCGGGTTAGGACGCCTAATTTGGATAAATTGGAAGGACATCCAGGCTATGAGATAAAGTTGCGTTTGTTTTGTCATTGAAAAGGAAATCTGGATCTAAACTGCCATGAGTATACGTCTGCTCTACTCTACTCGTAGTTCATCTTTACGCACAAAGTCAAGTATAAAAGAAGAATTAACAAATGGATTTGACAATGTATAGGCCTCCAACATGGAGTTAAGCAAAAACATGTTAGCAAGACCTCACAATTTTGAAGGCAGAGCAGGACGTTTTCAATATAACAGCTGTCGCAGATATATAAATAAATCTACAACATCATTCTTGTGGACTCCGGAATATAGAGCTTTGGAGGATAAAAAAATGTAATGTCACCTGAAAATAGTCGATCATTATCTGTGACTGCTTACCAAGCTTTCCCCCATATATCACTCGCCCTCCTCGTTTCATTAGAAGTAACTGAGAATGAAAAACCCAAAGGTTAGACTATTTAAGCCAAGGAGGCAGTACGTCCTGTAAGTTATTAGAGCAGTCAACTGGCAAGAAAATAGGAATAGAACTAACTTCATCAAATGCTTCAAAAATGTCAATACTTGGTTGATGTATGGTGCAAACCACCGTTCTACCAGTATCAACAGTATTGCGAACAGTTCGCATTACAATGGCAGCTGCACGTGCATCAAGTCCAGATGTAGGTTCATCCATGAAAATGATGGAAGGGTTCGCAACAAGCTCTACTGCAATTGTTAGTCGCTTTCTTTGCTCCGTTGATAAGCCAGTACTACCTGGCATGCCAACCAAAGCATGTCTCAGAGTATCTAGCTCAACTAGCTTCATTACTTGTTCAACAAATTCCTATAGAACATTTAACTGAATTAATCAATAAGGAAAATAATTAATCACCGCAATCAGATATCAAGAACTGTTTCATGAAGCAGCTTACACGTTTCAACTCTTTGCCGACGTCCTTTGAGAGGCGAAGACGTGCAGAGAACCATAGGGACTCTTCAACAGTCACTTGAGGAGAGTGTATATCATTTTGTTCAACATATCCTGATACTCTGGCAAATGTCTTTTGCACTTTTGGGTGACCAGATATTTTAATTTCACCCTCTATGTATCCTCCAGTTTTCCTGCCAGCTAGCACATCCATTAAAGTGGTCTTTCCTGCTCCACTAGATCCCACTAATGCCGTAAGGACGCCCGGCGAGAAAACTCCACTAACTTCTTGCAAGAGCTGCAACCTTTTTTCTGGTACACCTTGCTTGCTTAATTCCTGAGAGAACAAGTTAACCAGTTAATGGAAAAGACAATACAAGTTTCTGGTGTTTGGCTAGTTACAAATTAAGCTTACATTGTGTACGTAATAAAATCGGTGGAAGCTAAAAACCCCACCTTTGGCATATCTACAAAATAATTGACATTGTGAAATGTCATTGTCAATTGTTGAAACGGCAGAATCATTCCCTTCGCTTTCTTGTCCTCTCCAGCAGATTCGTCGACAGTGACAGTAACTGTATAACCAAGTGATGAATTGTGAGATGTTTTGCCTTGCATTGTCAGCTTTAATCTATCTTGTACCCATGCAAATTTGAACTAGCCCATTAATTACCGTCTCCAGAAGAATTCTTTTCTGAGTCATCAGGAAGAAGTGTTTGCGGTTTCTGGATTGCTGTGGAATGAAATCATAAAAATTAAAAGGAGACAAAGGAGGAAGAAAAGGAAATAAGAAAAGAACATAGAACGAACTGCCGTCCAGGGAGAATAGATGTCTAATTAAAAAAAAAGGAAAAGAAAATATCTAAACTTACGATTCAAATAGGCTAAGGCCAAAGTAACCATGTTGTTGAAAAAAACTGCATAGAGGATTAAAATTCCAACACTGGCCCAATACCAGTAATCGTCGGTTGGTAAGCTGTTCGACTTGAGCATATTATAATCAACTGTGGTGACCCCGTTTGATGATATCTACAAACAGACCGTTTATGTAATTCATATATGTATATTCTACAGCCATCCACGAAATTAAGGGACCATTAATTAACATAAAAACATGACAAAATTAAGTTACATTAGTCTCAGTAAAATACCTGCTGCCACCTTGTTGCAGTAAATTCGTTGACTGAGATTGCGCGTTGTCCATAGTTAAGCGGTGAAATCCAATAGCCCCAAATCCACCACGGTTTAACCATTCCTGAAAGAATAGCAGCCAAATCAGCAGCCTGTTTAACTTGTATCCAATAGATTGTGGCGTAGCATACCTCTGGGGACAATGAATCCTCCCAGCAAGAACACAATCAGCAGTGCAGCTGATCCAAATGTATTGGCAATAACATTTTCCCGAGCAATAGCAGCCATCATTCGAAAGAGGCCTATTGCCATTTGGTGCACTACAAAAAGTAAAAACATGTAGCGGAAAAACCTGAAATATTTAATAGAATGCAATGAGTACGAGTATGAGGCCTTTTTTTTTTTTTGGTTGTGGTGTGTTGTTTTTGTGTTTTTTTTTGGGGGGGGGGGGGGGGGGAAGGGCCGGGAAGGAGGGGGTGAACGCAACAGAGAAGAGTATACAAAATAACATACCTTCCAGCACCAGGGGCGAATCCAACGGTATAGTATACAACTACACTCCAAACAACAGCTTCGACAATGGAGTAAGGCACACGAAGAACCCAACTGGAAATAGACCAAGAACACGCAGTATAGAAAAAATTGTCTCTTTGCTTATAAAAAACTGGAAGCCGAGTTATCATGAGAGGTAGCTCAGAAAAACCGTTAAACATCATGTGAACCAGTCCAAAAAATAAAGCCGAGAGGTAAAGCATTCCATTCCTCTCGTCTGTTGGATGTAATCTTGTTCGAAGGAATATAGTACATGAGACAAATCCAACAAACATGACCTGACAACATGAGAATATATAGATATGTAAAATTATTGAGAACATGATACTAGCAAATAATGAAATAAAAACAGAAAGCAGAGAATATACAGATAGCATTCAGTTCCTTATAGGAAACCAATCCGTACTTATCTTATCAAAACAACGTAAAGAATTAAAAGTTGACTTCTTGTTAAGCATAATAACAGTATCTTGCTATAGGATTTTACTTTTCTCAAAATATTTCTCCGCACTTACGTCCTTAATACGAGCTTATTTCACCCTCAAATCACCAT
The DNA here is from genome assembly GCA_037074585.1 of Biancaea sappan. Lineage (NCBI taxonomy): Eukaryota > Viridiplantae > Streptophyta > Magnoliopsida > Fabales > Fabaceae > Biancaea > Biancaea sappan. Next base: position 4,373,411 of record CM073498.1, on the reverse strand, counting down.
AAGCGGGAGAGATACTAGAAAATCATGAAGTGTAAAAACGATAGATTCATGTAAGCTGGCCAAATGTATGAGTCATAGCCGCAAGAAGTGTCGGGCATATCATGAAAAGCTGAGAATTTCCACTAAATTGAGCCAATAGTTTTAGGGTTTTTCCTAGTTTCCACTAAATGATGTCCTGATTCTTGGTGAAAAGCTGAGCAAAAAGTATTGCGTGCAATGGTAACATTAATTTTCCTACTTGTTTCTCAACAGAAAATCCTTCGACACTTTAAGTTTGACGATTTTGTGCGTTAAACTCTACTTAAGACCATATAAATTCCGATTTGTATTCACCAGGCAAGTGAAACTGTGGAAGGTAGTGGAGACAGTTACACTTGAACACGAACACTAGTTGCATGTAAAAAGAATATTAAGGGAAATTTTTTAATGACCAAATGGAAAAAATAAAAAAATATTAAGCATCACAAATGTATAAGTCATACCTGGAAAGTCCTAAAAATATAAAGGAAACTATGCCTCTTGATCAAGAGCACTTCTCGTGTAAAGCAAGCTCTAGTGAGCTCCCATTTTGATACAGCATATTTAGTTCTGGCCAGAGCTGAAGGATGGCACTTTGATTTATCATATGGAACAGAGAGCATAGATTCCACAGACTTTCCAAACTTGGAATTTCTAAAGGCTTCAGCAATCTCTGAAGACGGAAGGAACGCATATGGCTTTGAAGTATCAGCCCAGTATTGAGCTTGATCCTTTTTAGAGGTCACCTGACCAGAAATAAAACAAATGAGTGAGCAAAAACTTTAGGAAGCTGTAGAACCTAAAGGTACGTTGAGAAGACATTAACCTCCTGAAGAAAGTCTGCAACCCCCTTACGAGGTGGAATTCGGAAACCTAATGACTCAAAAAACTCAAGCACATTTTCTCGAGGGCCATGATATACCACATGCCCTTCTGACAGTAGCACCAGATCATCAAACAGATCAAATGTCTCAGGCGCAGGCTGAAGAAGAGCCATAAGTATAGTTGCTTCCATCAGATGAACAAAATTCTTCATGCATTTTATTATCTGGTACGTAGTAGAGCTATCAAGTCCAGTAGATATTTCATCCATAAATAGAGTTTTTCTTGGTCCAACAATCATTTCTCCTGAAAAAAAGAAAAATGTCCCCACATGTCATTGATTGCGGCAACTGCGCGACTCAAATCGGTGTCATCTCAGTATTCTAACACATCTAGTTCAGAAATAGGCATTTATGAAATTATTAATTTATGGATTATTTAGAATGCTTTTGTTTGGGAGAGTTCAAACTCTTTAGATGTGTTTTAAAATTTGTGTCCTAATAACTATCGGATACGAAAATTCGAGGCAACCAACAATTGGAGCTCAATCTCCAGATCTCTCCGAAACTTTTCCTTATCTTCTGACACTATATACAAAAGACTCCACGTACGTCAATAACAACTATATGCTAGTTTTGCCGTTCTTTCATAAATCAAACCTTTCAGAACTAATATTTGTATTGTTATCCTTGGTCCTAAAAAAAGAAATGTAACTGAAATCTCTTTTTGACTCCACAAGGCTACATTACTCATTATAACTAGTAATAGTTAATTTGCCCCTAGGGACACTGATAGCAAACAGTACTAATTCTTATTAAAAGTAAGGATTTACAGCAGTAAAATAGCTGAAAAGATGAAGAAAAATACTAGAACAGTATTCAAAACCAGACTGAAATAATAAACTCAGCCCCTAGAAATTCCCTAATTACCCTTTAACCTAATAAGAGAAATATACTATAGGTTCCTATCAATACCCACCCCTTAAAATCAGCCTTGTCCTCAAGGCCGAAGTAAACTACTCTTTTTTTTTTTTTGTAGGGTATCTGTATCATTTATTTACACAAGACTGAAATATGGAGAAAACAAATTAGCCTATTCCCTTTCTGTTCAGCAAAGAACAGATCCAGATATAGTGGGCCTCTTTTGTTGGACTTGGGCCCATAGCTGACTGAAATCTAAGCAGTTGGGTCGAGTTACCCAAGTTCTCTAAAAATTGGGTCGGATAACCCACTTTCAGACCCAGCTCTTTATCTCTGTCCTCGTATGCGTACCCATTGTCTTCCCTATAGAGCTTTCTGAACTCGGCTTCAAGATCTGTCACTGTCTGCATCCTTTCTGTGCTTCCTCTTTGGACCATCCCAGAACCCTTTGCTGGCGTGCTCAGTGCTGTCACCGCTGTTGGGAGGCTTTTGAAATTGCTTCCCTAAGATCTGCCCCACAGTTGTGTACCCAAGTCTAATCCATCTTTATTTCCCCTTCTAGTGCCATTAGGGAACTTCGCCGTCGTCCTCTGTTCCATCATCATCGGTGTTGCTCTCCTGCGTCGAATCACCGTTCCTGCCTTGTGCGAATGGCTTTGCACTGATACGCAGAGGAAAGACTCCGTGATAGACGCCTTTCCTTTGCTGCCAACGTCTTCATCTTCACTATAAACAAATATGGTGCTTCCCTGCTTAACTTCTACTCTTTTTCCTCCTAATCTATTAAATTGTTGCAACCCTTTTTGTGTATGCTAAAAATTCTCCATCATCTCCTTTTGCATTTCTTGTTGCAATTTTTGCATCTCCAAAAGAGTTATCCAAAGTTCTTTCATGGACCCTTCCAATCTATCTACCAGCAGAAGCTATTCGTGCTTCCATGGCATTCATCTCCAGTGGCATTATTCGGCAGGTCGAACCAATTGATAGAACGCAGAAAACAACTCTAAAATATCATTGTAATATTTAAAGAAATAAGAAGGATTACAAAGAACACTTCCCCCTAGAATTACAGAAATGTTTGGTAACCAATGAAGGATTACAATGAATCCTCCCCCAAATCCTTCACTGCTAAAGAATATTGAAGTATTCTGCCCATCACAAAGCAGAGCGAAATGCTCTCCATTACTCTAACAAATATTCTCCTTACTGCTCACTAACATCCCTCTCCTTTATTTATAATAAACTCAGCCCCTAGAAATTCCCTAATTACCATTTAACCTAATAAAAGAAATATATTATAGGTTCCTATCACTCCCCTTTTTCAAATGAAATATCTCTCCTTGACTTATTAGCATACTTCTTCATATATTCTTGTGCTTTAGTCAAATGCCCCTTAAGTTCCTTAATAATTGCATTCATATTTCTGATTTGTTCATTCACCTCCGCTACAGTTGATGCCACGTCTTCAAGTTTAAACAAGGTAGGCGAATCTTGACCATACAAGGCTCTAAAAGGTGACATATTCTGCCCAAGCCAGCCAATGTGACCATTTTCCCAATTTATCTAATGTAAAACATCTAAGGTAGCTTTCAAGGCTCCTATTCACAACTTTCGTTTGCCTATCGGTTTTCAAATGATAGGCAGAGCTAAATGCAAGTGTAGTCCCCGACAACTTAAATAACTCTTGCCAAAAATTACTCATGAATAATCTGTCCCTGTCAGACACAATAGATTTTGGCATTCCATGTAATTTTACTACTTCCTTTATAAAAAGCCTAGCCACATCCTTGGCACTAAAGGGATGTGCAAGGGGAATAAAATGAGCATACTTTGTAAGTCTGTCTACTACCACTAATATGGTATTAAACTGGTTGGATTTTGGGAACCCAGATATAAAATCCATACTAATATCCTCCCAAACCTGCTCAAGAATAGGTAGGGGTTGAAGTAACCAAGCTAGACTCCGTGCCTCATATTTACTCTGCTGACAAATTTCACAACAGGCAATATACTCCTGAATTTGTCTCTTCATCCCCTCCCAAAACAGTATGGATGCCATTCTTTAATATGTTCTCAAACATCCCAAGTGACCCCCAGTAGGTGTATTGTGGAATTCAACAATTAAAAGTGGAATTCTAGGGGAATTCTTGGGTAACACTAACTTGTCATGATACAAAAGACAGCCATGTTTCAATGTATATCCTTCAGGAAGTGCATTGTTGGTAAGAAGCTGTTGTAGAATTGAAGCTAATTTTTCATCCTTTTTAATTTCCTCCTCTCAATGGTTCAAATCCTCATACTGTTGTATTGAAAGGCTTTGAATTCTATTTCCTCTCTCCTTAACAAGGCATCTACCACTTTATCCTCCTTTCCTGGCTTGTACTTAATTTCAAAATTATATCCTAACAATTTAGACACTCATTTATGATGTTCTTCACCTACTTCCTTATGTTCCAGTAGGTACTTGAGAGCTCACTGATATGTATTAATGATAAAATGGTGTCCTAATAGGTAGTGACACCATTTTTTGACTAATAGCACAATGGCTATAAGCTCTCTCTCAAACTGATTTCAACTGAAGGCGCACAGCCAAAGCTTGGTTGAAATAGGCAATTGGTCTCCTTCTTTGAATGAATACAACAACAACTCCAACCCTTGATGCATCTGTCCCAAGTTCAAAAGGTTGTGCAAAATTCGGCACCAACTCCATAATTTTGTACGAACCTCATGTAATACCCAATCAACCCAAGAAATCCCCTCAATGCCTTTAAATTCTTGGGTTTGGGTCATTCTACCATTGCTTTGACCTTGGAAGGGTTTGCCTTAACACCATTTGCTGAAAAAATATGCCCCAAATACTCAAGTTGAGTTTTTGCAAAAACATATTTCTTAGTGTTAATTATCAACTGATGCTCCTTTAGAATTCCCATGGTCTCCCTCAAATGATCAACATGAGACTCATAATCTGGGCTATACACTAGGATGTCATTGAAAAATACCAATATGAACTTCCTAATTTGCTGTCGAAATATTTCATTCATTAAGAATTGAAATGTTGATGGAGCATTCGTGAGACAAAAGGGCATTACTAAGAACTCATAATGTCCTTGGTGAGTACAAAATGCGGTCTTGGCTTTATCCCCTTCTTTAATTCGTACTTGATGATAGCCGGACTTCAAGTCAAGTTTAGAAAACACAGTTGTCCCTTTTAATTCATCTAACAATTCGTCAATTATCGGAATCGGGAATTTTTCGGGCACTGTTGTTTTATTCAGTACTCTATAATCCACGTAAAACCTCCAGCTCCCATCTTCTTTTTATTTTAACTAACAAAACAAGACTTGATAGAGGCTACTGCTGGGTCTGATCAAACCTACCGTCAGCATCTCTTCAACCAAACGTTCTATTTTAGCTTTTTGTGAATGAGGATATGTGTATGTTCTAATATTTGGTGGTTGTTCTCCCCGTTTGATTTCAATGGCATGGTCTCTTATTCTTCTTGGGGGAAGTCCTTGTAAATTCTCCTGCACAGAAAGGAATTCTTCAAGTAATTTTTGTACTTCTCTAGTTATCTCCTCTTCCACAGCTTCTACTGTCATTTGCCTAAATTCTACTAAATAACCTTGGCCCCCTTTCTTCAGGCTCCTCCTTATCGATTTAAGTGATACCAGTGTCTTCACCAGTGAGGGATCTCCTTTTATTCGCCTTTCTTCATTTCCTATCATGAATTTCATGGTTAGCTCGTCCCAATTGACCTTCACTTCTCCTAAAGAGCGGAGCCATTCAACCTGGATAACCATGTCCGTTCCACCCATATCAAAAACATGGAAACTTTGTTGCAATTCAACGCCTTGCATTTTAACCACCGTAGGGCAAATATCCCTACCTCGCACCTTATAACCATCTCCCAGTGATACCTCAAACACCTTTGATACTTGAATGGGAATATTCAGTCTTTCTACCAATTCTGACCTAATAAAATTGTGGGTAGCCCCACTATCAATTAGAATCAATATTTCCTCACCTTTAATCTTCCCTTTGAACTTCATAGTGTGATTTTCGATCAAGCCTACTACCGAGTTCATCGAAAGCTCTAACACAAGTGTCTGTTATTCCTTCTCCGATACCACATCCAGTTCGTCGTCTTCTTCTCCCTCACATAGTTATAGAATCATAACTTGTAACTGTTATTTCTTGCATTTATGAGTATGGATATACTTCTCGTCGCAACGATAGCAAAGCCCAAATGACCTCTTCTTAGCTATTTCGGCATTCGTAAGCCGTTTCACCTGCGTACTTGTCGCCTTGCTGTTATTCAAAGAAACAGAGCTATTTGTGCTATGTTTTTCATTAGCTACTGACTTCGACTTAATCCCCTCAGTCATGGTCAGGTTATAAGTTGTGGTAAGGGTCGGGTCTGACCCACCCGAGATTTAGGTTCAACCTCCTTTGGGTTTCACCATATTCCACTTCGTGGCAATGGTCGTTTTCAAGTGTTTTGCCAAAAAGTCTTCCATATTTTTTTCAACCATTGTTTTTCTTTCTTCTATGTTGTGGGCTAGGTCCATTAGCTCTTGTAAGGACCCAAATTTCATTATCCTCAGCTCAGCCTTGATGTCCTCCTTCAACCCATTCCTGAAAGCCCTTATTAGCATCTCGTCAGAAGCTTCACTCAACGAAGTCGACATAGACTCAAACTTCTCTTTATATTCCGTGACTGTTCTAGTTTGCCGAAGGGCCATCAACAATTCATAGGCATCGCCGGCTTGTGAGTGTTGAAATCTATTAAGTATGTTGAAATCTATTAAGTACTTGCCATTTAAAATCGCTCTATGTCTTCATTGGATTCCTCCCTTCCAACCACTGAAACTAGTTTAGTGCCTTATCCTCCAAACATACCACTGCTGCCTCGAGCTTCTCGTGTTCTTCAATGGCATTGATAGAGAAATAATGCTCCAACTTAAACAACCATCCGATGGGATTTTCACCAGCGAAGAGAGGGATTTCTGATTTCTTGAACCTTGCCAGATCCTTCTCGGTATTCTGAGGGTGACTCGTGTCTCCTGTGTCCCTTGCAGCTGCTTCACTATTGGTTCCTTGAGCAACAGTATCCTGGCACTTCTCTCTTTCTTCAATTTGGGTTAGTGATTCCTGCATCTCTAACATCCATAACTTCATCATTTCAATATCCTTTTCCACATTCTCTAATCTTCCCTCCATTCTTGTATTCACAATATCCATAACCCACCTGGATCTAGCTCTAATACCAAATTGATAGAGCCAAGTAGTTTCCATTGACCAAAGTTCTTGAATAGTAATGATGCTATTGAATAAAAGAATGATCCCTTACAGTGGGAAAGAACTGGTATTACAGAAATTGAAAGAAAACAGCAAATAACCACACACAAATGCAATAAACGATTTAGCACTCTAAACTTAGCGAGAACACATAACAAAGACAATACTAAACTTTCGTGAGGTCTAGTGCTATCCCAAAACATGTCCCATACTCTCCATGCCCTTCACCTTTTCCTCTAGACTACTTGATTCCTTTTTCCCCGCTCTGCCAACTCAGCAGAGTTAGTTACATCTTCTCTTTCCTCCCTTGATACTTTCTTAGTCTCGGCCCTTTTCTCCTCAGGCCTAAACTTCTTCCTTTTGTAATATTTAAGTACCACAGGCCAACACATTTGAATGTAAACCAAGTGCAAAAACTATATATGGGGACAAGAAATTGTGGCTCACACCACTGTTAACCAATACCACCACAGGAACACCACTAATTGAACCCCTTAATCGCATGGTTCTATATTCTTTCAAACTGTAAGAAGTAACTCCAAATAAACTCATAGCATTACATTCAAAAGAGTCCTTACTCTTTAACTCAAGAACCTCCATCATTGATAACCTAGCAGTCGCAACCTTAATTTCATCCTCACCAAAAAACAAGACACGTAGGGAACGATTTGGGCATTGGTGAAGAGGATGAAATTTCTCCCCGCAATGGTAACAAAGGCCCTTAGCCTTCATGTCCATAAACTCTTGATAAGAGAGATGGTGAGTACCTCTCGATTTGTCTCCAAATGGTCGTCTGTCATTTTTTAGCCGTCGCATGACATTAGCAATGGTTGAAGGCGTCTAGACTGAAGCTGAGGATGAAGACGAGTTCGCATGCCCACCCATTTGTGAATTATTCGACCCACTAGAAATCTAAGAAGAAGTGGGCTTTGAAAAGCCCAAGGAGCTTGCTAGGTCAGACTCCTTTGTCCACATATAGTTAGCAAGAACATGACCTGAAGACCTTCGGAAGCACCAGTGATATCCCTGTATTCAGACCCACCTCTCAATTCCAGTTCAATGTCGTACACGAGCTACATCACTTGCCAACGGCTAGTTGGATGAAACGTGTTCACCCACTGGCGAACATAAACTTGTAGACCACCCATAAACAACCCAACAAATTGTGACTTAGGCAAACCAGAAATCTGAGAGGAAATAATCTCAGATTGTTCAATGTATTCATCCACAATAGTAATTTGATGAAGAATCTTGAGTTGCTCGAATGGGTTGCCTAGAATGGTACCACCAAAATGCAACAACAAAACCTCTTTAAATTTAGCCCAAGAGAGATTTGCCTCAGATTCACGAACCAAGTTGAACCAGTGAATAGTATGCCCTTCCATACAAAGGCGAACCAGCTTAAGTTTTAGATCATCGGAGGTATTATGAACCTCAAAATAAGTCTTTGCACGAGAAATTCATCCATCGGGATCAGTGCCAATAAATCTTGATAATTCAACATTCTTGACTGACAGACGAAACTCATCGTGATGTCAGATATATATTTTCTCTCTCACACTTAATATAAGAGAGAGACGAGAGAGGAGAGAATTTAACTCAATATATATTCAACTCAATTGAATTCCAATAACACACACTGGTGCATGCCTTTTATAGGCTACAAGGAAACCTATTGGTGAAGGAAAAGTGTTGATACATGGATATAATAAAATAAGCAAACCCAAATGCTAAAAAAAATGAGGTATATTGGTGAAATGATGTTTAGGGATGATGCCCACAATTCAGAAGATAAGTGCTCTGGCTAAAGTAATTTTCGGCGCCTACAACAGTAAGAATCAGCATATGGCATGTGACTTCAACTTCCAAAGCTTTATTTAATAATACTGACATTGCCTCCCTTAATTAAGCTTGCAACGTTGTCATTTCGAGCAACTTCTTCAATTTGTAAAATAACTCAATTTTCAAAGGTTTTGTAAAAATATCTGCAATTTGTTTTTCAGTGGGACAATATTCAATCACCAATTCCTTTTCAGCTACTAACTCTCGAATTTTATGGTATCAAATATCAATATGCTTGGATCGTCCATGATAGACTGGATTTTTACTTAATGCAATGGCAGACTTGTTGTCACAAAATATTTTTGTAGGAGTATTCTATTTCTGGTGTATCACTTCTAAAATTCTCCTTAGCCATACTGCCTGTGTAGCACAACTGGCTGCTTTTATATATTCTGCTTCGGCTGTAGAGAGCATGACAACTGGTTGTTTCTTTGATGACCATGATATTGCACCAATACCCAGATGAAATACATACCCTAATGTGCTTTTTCTCGTTTCTAAATCCCTGGCCCAATCACTATCTGTATATCTAACAAGCCTTACGTCATTATTATTAGCATAAAAAATTCCATCAATCAGAGTACTTTAATATAACGAAGAATTCTCTTGGCTCCTTGTAAGTGACAAACACGTGGTTCCTCCATAAATCTACTAAGCAGTCCAACTCCAAAGACTATGTTCGGTCGAGTCACGGTCAGATATCTCAAACTTCCAATCAAACTTTTGTAATGGGATGGATCTACCCTCTTGTCATCATTTTCTCTTGTCAGCTTCATCTTTTCTTTGATTGGTGTGGAAATCGGTTTTGAATTTTCCATTTTGACTTTCTTTAAAATATCACTAGCATATTTCTTTTGAGAAATGAAGATTCCATCATTCTGCTGAATGACCTCAATGCCAAGAAAATAGGACATTAGGCCTAAATCTGTCATTTTAAAGTAATTTATCATAGCCTCCATGAATTTTGCAATCATCTTTAAATTATTGTCGGTGAAGATTAGATCATCAACATAAAGGTACACAATAAGAATAGCTCCAAGCTCAACAAATTTAATATATAAAGTGTACTCAAATAGACATCTTTCAAAGCCATGCTGCATAAAGTAGGAATCGATCTTCTTATACCATGCTCTTCGTGCCTGCTTCAACCCATACAATGCTTTCTTCAATCTGTAAACTTTATCTTCTTTTCCATTTCTCACATAACCTGCAGGCTGCTTAACAGATACTTCTTCTTCCAGCGTACCATTAAGAAATGCAGACTTAACATCCATTTGATATATTTTCCAGTTATTTTGTGTTGAGAGAGAAATAATCATGCGAATTAAGTCTAATCTTGCAACGGGAGCAAATACTTCAAAGTAATCAATACCTGATTTTTGTTTGTATCCTTTAGCAACTAACCTCGCTTTAAAGCGATCAATCTCACCATTGGGCTTATACTTCGTTTTGTATACCCATTTCACTACAATTGGCCTTTTATCTGCTGGCAAATCTGTTAGCTCCGACGTTTCATTCTTCTCAATTGCTCAAATCTCATCATTCATTGATTTTCTCCAATTCTCATTGTTTGAAGCTTCTTCAAAATTTACTGGCTCACAATCTGTAAATAAAGCAAAATTGATAATTTCTTCGTCAGAAGTATCATTATTGTTACCCACAATATAGTCCTCTAATCTGGCTGGTGATCTTCTGTTCCTCTGTGGTCTATTTCATGTTTCTGGTTTATTAGTTGTTGGGACTCCTTGTCCATTCTCCTCTTCATAATTGTCTGGAATTATCACCGTATCCTTTTGGGCCTTCAAAGACCAATCCTACATTTTTTCTTCATTAAACGTCACGTCACGACTGATTATCATCTTCTTTGTCTCTGGATTGTAAAGTCTACATGTTTTTGAGTTTGTAGAGTAGCCAATGAAAATACATTTTTCACCTTTGTCATCTAATTTCTTTCTGAGCTGATCTGGTACGTGGGCATATGCAATACATCCAAAGACTCTGAGGTGCCAAATTGAAGGTTTTCTTCTACTCCAAGCTTCTTCAGGTGTCTTATCATGAACATTCTTTGTAGAACACCTGTTCAAAATATAAACAGCAGTGGCAATAGCTTCTGCCCAAAATTCCTTAGGCAATTGTTTGGCTTTCAGCATGCATCTCACCATGTCCATGATTGTTCTGTTCTTCCTTTCTGCTACTCCATTTTGTTGAGGAGTGTATTTAGTTGTAAGTTGATGTTGGATTCCATACTGTTTAAATAAATATGTACAGGCAAGGTATTCTTAGCCTATGTCTGTTCTAAGTGCTTTGATTCTGCAATCACTTTGTTTTCTTACAAATGCCTTGAATGTCTTGAAGACGTCACAAGCTTCTGATTTTTTCGTCAAGAAATACACCCAAGTTTTTCTGCTAAAATCATCAATGAAAGTAATAAAATATCTGCTACTTCCTTCTGTTGGTATTTCAACCGAGCACAGATCTGAATAAACTATCTCCAATAGTTTTTCCGCTCTCTAGGATTTTCCAGTTGGAAATGATTCTCTATGTTTTTTTCCCCATTTGGCAGGTCTCACATATTCCATTAGTAATATTCACAACAGGTAATCCAGAAACATATTCTTTTCGTGATAAATAATTTAATCCAGAAAAGTGAAAGTGACCAAATCTTATATGCCATAACCAATCATTATTAGGAATTATAGAACTCAAACAAGGAAACTTATCATGTTGGATTTTCAAGGGAAATAGGCGGTTGGGAGTCATTTTTACCTTAACAATAAATCTCCAACTTTCATTAGTCATCGTGTAGTAACCATGGTGAATCTGCATGTTGTAACCTTTCTGACAGTTGTCCTATACTTAATAGATTAAGGTGAAGACCAAGAGCATAGAAAACATCAGAGATAAAATTTTGTGAACCATCTTTCAATCTTATAGAAACTCAGCCTTTTCCCAAAATTAGAATATTTGAATTATTACCAAATTTCACTACAGATCTTAATGTTTCATCTATAGAAGAAAATAGCTCCTTTTCCCCACACATATGATTACTACATCCAGTATCTAAATACCAAATATTTTTATCTTCTGAAAATGAATTACTTGTCAGAAATAAACTTTGTGGGTTATCAGTATTCTCACCAGCATCTTGATACTGATTTTCTGCCATGTTTGCTTGATGTTTGAATCTACAATCTGCAGCTTTATTCCCAAATTTTTCACAATAAAAACAATTAAAATTTGTTCTTTCTTGATAATTGTTACCTCTTCCTCTTCCTCGATTAGTAAACCCAGAATTGTTTCCACCTCTTCCTTGATTGGATGATTTGAGATTGTTGTCTCTTCCTTGATTGAAATTGCTACGTCCTCTTCCTCTGAAATTTCCTCGGCCTCTACCTCTGTAATTTCCTCTTCCTCCATTGTTGAAATTATCACAACCTCTACTTTTAACATTTTGACTAGATTCGGCAACATTGTTGAGATTCACCTGACTCTTCAAGGCTTCTTCATTCACTTTTTTGGTCTTCTCCAAAACTCTGCTCACGTGGCTTTCAATGCTTCCCTGCAACTCTGCTACTGTCATGGTGTCTGTGTCGTGGGACTCAATTATTCTAGTCACCACATGGTCAAACTTCATTGGCATGGTGCGTAGAATTTTTTCCACCACCTTGCTATCAGAAATTTCTTCTCCATACACTCTCATCTTGTTGACGAGATCTGTAACACGTGAAAAATATTATTCTACTGTTTCTAAACTAGTCATTTCATACCTTTCATATTCTCGACGTAGAGACTGCAGTTTGGATTTCTAGGCCTTTTCAACTCCTTTATATGACAACTTCAAAATATCCCACGCTTCTTTGGCTGTTTTGGCTTTTGCTATTTTGCCAAAAATTGAGTAATCTAGACCTTGATGAATTTGTGAAAGTGCCAACTGGTCTTTCTTTTGAGCAGTTTCATCAGCTCCTTGTTGTAGTCCTGATTCCACCAAGCTCCAAATATTGTGAGCTCTTAAATTTGTAGACATCAAAATTTCTCAATAACTAAAATCTAATTTTCCGTCTAATTTTGGACCGGTCCAGACAATATTGAAATTAATTGCCATATCTCTCTCTCCCAAAATATACTGTAAAAAAAAAATTTGACATAGTGAGGACTCTCTTGTTCCTCATACACTTAAAATATTTTTATGCTCACACTACTAGGCTTTGATTCCAATTTGATGTCAGATATATATTTTCTCTCTCACACTTAACACAAGAGAGAGACGAGAGAGGAGAGAATTTAACTCAATATATGTTCAACTCAATTGAATTCCAATAACACACACTAGTGCATGCCTTTTATAGGCTACAAGGAAACCTATTGGTGAAGAAAAAGTGTTGATACATGGATATAATAAAATAAGCAAACCCAAATGCTAAGAAAAATGAGGTATATGGGTGAAATGATGTTTAGGGACGGTGCCCACAATTCAGAAGATAAGTGCTCTGGCTAAAGTAATTTTTGGTGCCTACAATAGTAAGAATCAGCATATGGCATATGACTTCAACTTCCAAAGCTTTATTTAATAATACTGACACATCATAACACTCACGAATAGAGTCCAAAAGTCTTTCAATGGTTGAAGCAGATTTCACCAAATGAGGAACAGATGAATCACTCTCCACATGTCTACTAGTAGTCAAACAACTTAACTCACTGAGAAGAGCTTGCTGATTTTATGTCTGTTCCATTTAAATAGCATCTTGGCGTTGTCGAAAAGCAAATAAGGAAGCATCTTGACGTTCTTGAAGAGCAGATAAAGAGGCATGAATTGAAGCTTCCAAAGATACAATGGAAGACTTAACAGAATCTATATGAACCCCAATAGCTTCAACATTGGCAGAAACATTTGGACGATCAGCTGCTTTCGGCGACATGGCAGAAAACGATAGATTGGACCAATTTGATAGCAAACAATACTACTTCTTATTAAAAGTAAGGATTTACAACAGCAAAATAACTGAAAAGATGAAGAAAAATACTAGAACAGTATTCAAAACCAGAGCCAAGCTCCTACAGAAACACTCCCATGGTGTCCTCTGCCCTTCACCTTTCTAAAGTTCTTTCTGCCTACCTTCTCTCACACTACCCTCCTATTTACGTGCCCCTTCCTAGGCATAGGCACTACATAGGAACAGGTATCCCCCTCCAATCTAACAAACTTCTCCAGCTCAACATATTCTCCCTTCCTATTTCTCCTTGTGTATACTTTCCATTGTTTGGGCTAAAGATCAGCACTTGGGCCTACTAACAAAGGATCCCCCAGCCCATCATTAATAGTCACAGATCCATCAGACACTATATATATATATATATATATAGAGGGAAATGAACTAAAACTGAACCACTCTAACTGCAACAGAAAGAACAACCCATGTAATGTCAATAACTTCAGATGTGGCAATGACAAGTTCTAAATATTTAGCCCAGAACAATTGCAGCTAATTCCAGGAAAGGGGAGAGAGAAACCTGTTGTAACTCTTTTCTTTTGGCCACCTGACACTCCCCTGAGCATATCGCTGCCAACTACCGTCTCTGCACATACATCGAGACCGAGTACTTTCAAAACATAGTCTGTGCTCACACTGTGCCTTTTACCTCCAATAGATGATGCCTGCGGAGATTAGAGTTAATTCAATTTCAAACATATCAGACATTAGGACAGCTATGAATAGGCAGATCAACGCGTGCATTATTTTCATACAAAACTACACATTTTATATGGCAACCTTCATGAAAGCATCAATTTCTGGACTTGGTCGTATGTTCCTCTCCCTTTCTCGGCGGCTCAGATCTTTGGTATATTCTGAAAGCAACAGATGGAAGGGGAGGGGGACAGGGAAAAAGAGTAAATACATGTGTTAAAAGATTGCCCACGGGGAAGAATTAAAAAGCAAAATCTATGAAGTTACGTAAATTTTTTATAAAATATAATACCCTTAACATAATAAAGTTAATATACCTGCAAAACCTTCGCTTGCACCTTGACATCTAGCAGCAAAATCAAAGGTTTCTCGTACTGTCAATTCCGCAATGTGATTATCTGTTTGGCTAATGTATGCAGAAGTCCTTTGAACACAGAACTCATCTAGAGTATGTCCATTATAAGTGATACTACCAGTTGCCTGAAGAGGAAAGAATATATAGAATAGTTAAAAAAAATTCAAAAATTCAAAAACATATTTATTAAGAATGCAAGCATAACAGATTATCATCGTGATAAAGTTCATGCTATTAAGAACAGCCCTTCTCAGCAGTGGAACGAAGATAGAAATGCTCAAGCTTCAAGCCTAATGCTTTCAAGTTTTAAAGCCAAAAACCGAATCCCTCCACTGAAGACACGGCAACACCCAATTCCAAAAGCCCTTATCACATAATAAGTGGATCTCCCCGTCCGCGTCTCTTCTCGCCAGTCGTCATTCGTCAATGTTATTAATCGTAGTTTAATTTTGATTCAATCACTTATAGTTTCTTCAAGTGCAAATCATCATTCAAGAACATCGTTAACAAAAGCATCTATCCAAGTTCATTTTTAGTACTCTTTTAATTATTTATAATCAATATTACTGGACTAACAAGCAGAATAGGAATTTTCAACATTCAATAGTTTAAGCTGAACAATTGTAGTTATTGACACAAGGGGAATTATGACAAAATAAAGAGACTACTACACTTTTTCCTTTAAATTTTTCACTAGTATATTTTAGCGTAGAACTAATCTTACTCAAACTATTGGAGTTGTCCCCATAAATATTTTGATTCAATCACTTATAGTTTCTTCAAATGCAAATCATCATTTAAGAACACCGTTAACAAAAGCATCTGTCCAAGTTCATTTTTAGTACTCTTTTAATTATTTAGAATCAATATTACCGGACTAACAAGCAGAATAGGAATTTTCAACATTCAATAGTTTAAGCTGAACAATTGTGGTTATTGACAACAAGGGGAATTATGACAAAATAAAGAGACTACTACACTTTTTCTTTTAAATTTTTCACTAGTATTCTTACATTTTATTTTAGCGTAGAACTAATCTTACTCAAACTATTGGAGTTGTCCCCATAAATATTTTTTGGCCAACCCAAATTCTTGATAAAAAAAAAAAACTTTCAACTGCAACGGTACTCCTTCTGGTCAGTGCCTTGTAGAATTTTAAAATAGTGTATTATACATATGTTTCCTAAAAAATATATATGTGTCTATCAATAAGTTGATATTCTTCAACAAAAAAGTACATGTTTGATTAACCAATAAAAAAAATTTTATAATTAGGGGTGACAAATGAGTTATTTAGGTTTGGTTGATAGTAGTTAGATTAAAGATAATTTATATTAGTTATGATTTGCTCTAAATTACTTTTTGAATCATCGTTGAGCTTGTAACTCAAAGTAGTATGAAAAAGAATAAAAACAAGCGGCATTATAAAATCTTTTTGCCTATTCTACTAGGGTTTCTTCCTCAAAAGCACTGCGGCTCAACCCTCACCCATTTCTCCCCTTCTCTCTTTCTTCTTTTCTCATTTTTGTTATTTTTTTCTTCTTCTTCGTGAGAGTGCCTCCTATTCATTTTATAGAAGGTTTCTCCTCTTCTTTGAAAAAGGTTTTTCGAAGATCCTCCCTTCCTCCTCTAATCCATGCACCTTCATCGTCCAGCAGATCTAGCCTTTCCTTGCCGATGGCGTCGGTGAGGCTCAACAATAGCTCTCGTTGGTCCTTGATTCGATGAAACATTTTTTGTTAGGGTTGAGCGTGCGTCCAAGATGGAGTTGTTTCTGGCTAGGCTTGTTGGGCCTCTTGTGAGTCATCAAAAAAATATATATATTTATTATGCTAAAAGACCTGCACATTTTGCTTTCTCTGGATAAGAGTGTTGAATATGATGTGTTGTCTTTACTTTTTAGTCTTCTGGCTAGTATTGTTGCTTTGATTTAAGTACTGTTTTTAGTGTACTATCCTAAATTTTGTATCTTTTTATCTCATAAATTTAGACTTGTGTTATAATAGTTTACCTTTTATGTAAAATTTTATGTAGCTCTAACTTGGTGCCATATTAATGAAAATTACTTCCATTTGTCCCCAAAAAAAAAACTCAAGTAGTATGAGAATAGGTTAAGAAACTAGGATTCAAATCCTTACAATTTTTTTTTTAAAAAAAAAATTTGAATCAGTAATGACTCATTATTTTTTTTATTAAGGTGATCCACCCACATGATTCTTATTTAAATCACTTATGGGTGTGCCGAGTAGGTGGTGTATATATATCTAGTTATAAATATCTATAAGCATGCACATGTGTGTATATATATATATATATCTTTATAAATTAACTATGTATTGTATATGCTTCACTTCACAATTGAATTTAAACAAAAGGTTAAATTGAGTCAAGAGATCAATTATATATAGATTGATCCAGTTCAATTCACATTTCACAAGACAAATAAATAATCTAACTTGATCAACGCATAAATCTAAATGATAAAGTTTTAAGGGGATCATAATCAAAAATAAATAGTTCAATTATGTAAATATATATGGATTGAATTTCTCAACCTTTAGGTTGTCGTCAAGCTTTCCAGCAAGAGCTTTAAGAAGGGACGTTTTGCCCGATCCTGGAGGTCCCAATAGCAAGGTCATCCTACACAAGAAAAGTCGAATTGGGATTAAAGCAAAGCGCACACATGAATATTCCCCCAAAAAACAGGGGAAAGAAAACAAAGAAGCACACATGAAAGTCCTGAACTTCTCCCGAAAAAAAAGAAAAAAAAAACACACATGATACTGTAAGAATGACTCAAAACGAATGAGAAAAGAAGCATAACCTTTTAGGTTTGATGACGCCACTGACATTATTTAGGATGGTTATAGACTGCCTTTTAGGTCGAAATATCATCAATGCCGTTAGAATTTTCTGGCCGCAATCACATCCAATGCGGTTCAGATCAGTACTAGATGAACATGAACGCAACTAGATAATAATCAGGAATTAAAATTACAGAAAGAAATCCAAAAATGAACCTCAAGGACGTCCCTTGTGAAATTCACCAGAGTTGGCAGGGATCTTGAGCCAATTTGAACATTAGCCCGAATATCCAAGTCCTTGTATCTCACCTCAACGTTGGGCACCTCCAATTCAACCCTGTCTCAACAAATAATAAGAAAAAAGAGTGGAAAATAGTAAAATATAGTCCATAGGGTCATAGCTCATATAGCACTAGCTCAGTCTTCAAAATTAAGATTAACTTGATATGTCTAAGTTCACTCCGACTCCACTAAATTTCTTACTCTCTGTTCGTGCCTCTCTGTAAAAAAACATATATATATATATATATATATATGCACTTACCTATCGAGCCGCTCTTTAATTGCAGAAAGGAGCCTGTGATTGTCTTGATCATTGGTAGCTAAGGCGTGCTTGACGACGAGTTCACGGTGAGCGCGATTCAACTTCCTGACATCGACTACATTCTCCGATCCGCTTCCATCCTCTGCCACACCTTTCGAAATCGTTCGCCTGAGAAGCGCGAAATTGTCCCGCTTCTGCGACGGCAACCTGGCGAGCGCCGCCCACCGGAGCTCCTCCTCGTCCTCCTCCAGCGTCTCCAGGTTCGACGCCCTCCCGAAGCTGTCGTTCCTCCCAAACGATCCGACTTCGTAGAACTCGCTTCCGTCCGACGCTGCCATTCTCGCCCACTCTCTCTTTCTTTCTTTCTTTTTTTTATTTTTTTCCCTCTCTCTTTCTCTTTCTCCTTCACGTTGTGATCAGAAAGGAGTGTGAAGAAAGGATGAAAGTGCGTGTGCGTGGGCGTGGGCGTGGGCGTGATGAGGGTGGGCTGTGGGAGAAGAGAGGAAGAAGTAGGAAGCGTGAGCTCTGGCTTGGCTAAATTTGAAATGCTGGAATGACGGATAAGCCCTCGCCTTTGGCGGCATGGACCGTGGAGAGAAAATATGTTCCAGCCTCCAGTCGTTGAATTAGTTAGGATCTGACCTTGCATTCGTTTCCAATTCAGTTATAGCTTTTGTCCTCTTCTTCGGATGTTCCATGATTTTCTACTACCTACGCGTGTACACACTATAAAAGTGGAATTTGAGAATTACTGCTGCGTCGTCAATTTGATTTACATAATTTTTTTTTACCATGAGAAAAAGTTTTTTTGTTGTTATTATTGGTTAAATTATAATTTAGTCCCCTATAAATTTATCAAACTTTATTTTCATATAAAATAGTATCTATAATTTTTTATTCATAAGTTAGTTTATGTCATGAGAATAATTAACTTTGCTATTAAAATAATCTTACATATCAAATGATGTGTACATTTGTAAATATATCAGTACGCACAATCATTAATTTTTATAAAATTTAATTGTCATGTGAGGACAAAATGAGAATTTTGTTGACATGACAATTGAGTTGGATAAAAATGAATGACGAGACATGTTGATATATATACAAATATACACGTTATATGTCATATAAAATTATTTTAACAACAAAGTTAATCATACTGACAGCACGGACTAACTTATATAAATGGAGAAATTATAAAGATCGTTTTACATGAAAATAAATATGGGGACTAATTTACAATTTTGGTGAAACTATAGAAACTAAAATTATAATTTAACCTTTTATGTTTTAATTTTTAATTTTAATTCAGACAATCATTTTAATATTTTAGAATGAATTTTTAAAATTGATTAAAAGGTAATAAAATTAATTTAAAAAATAGATTGTTTAGTTTTTATTCTCTAATATTTAATTATCTTCATTCCACATTTTGTATAAAATGCTATTGGCATAAAAGAAATTAATATAATTCATCTATTTTAAATTAAATTAAATTAAATTAAATTGATGCTTTCCATTGTAAAAAATTCATAGATTGCAAAATAAATTGTAAATCAAACATGTATTAATATTATCACACATTTACAACATCAGTAATTCAAACGTTAGAAACAAAATTACTAATAATCTAAAAAATTGCTTACACTAACGATATTTTGAGATGACAACATTTTATGACAACAGCTTGAATGTTACTATTTACCAAAAAAATTCAACTAAATCAAAACAATATGAAACAATATAAAATTGGAAGAAAACTAAATTCAAGCAAAATTAACACTCTTTCCCTTCTTCCTTTGAAACTTAATGTAAAACTTCAATTCCTTGCTTTTCAATGAATAATTTTGTTTGATAAGCTTAATTTTCTCTTTATTTTATAGTGAGGAAAATTGTACCATATATAATACCTTTTATTTCTTGACATTATTCTTATTAAAATACCACATAAATAAATACTAAACTACCTAATTAATTATAAAAGGAAAGACCTTTTAATTAAAATATTAATTAGATCTTTCAATATTACACAAGTAATATATATATATATATATATATATATATATATATATATCAAATAATTTTTTTCTATATTTTGACAGTACCAAACAAATGTGATTACCTATATATATATAGGATTTAAGTGACATTCTAAATCCTTCCCGTTAGCCATCGAAACCATATGAATAAAGATTTTAGTTACATTTTATTACATATGCCAATAAAGTACATAATTAAGCACACAAGTAGTATAATTTTTACCTTTTGCATAATTTTCGTAATATTAAAACAAATATGAGTACCTATATATATATATATATATGTCACGACCCAAAACTTGAACGCGTGACCGGCACGGAAGGTGAATTTCATTTCACCTCTGTAAGCCTATTATTCTCTTAAGCATCGTACCATTTTTTTAAATGTAATTAATTTAAATTACATAATTTAAGAATTAAAATAAGAGAATTATTCCTCTTTTTACAAAAGATAAGAAAATACGGCTAAACTGAGTTTTTTATACACACCACAGTCATTCACATTACATCACTGAATGAACCTACTCGATTACAGAGTTTTTCTCGATTTACACATTAGAATAAGACCTAAACATTATACCTTTATCCTAAACAAATGAAAAAATAATCTTGGCATAAACATCATCATATTAGCAAGTTCTTCATACCTGAAACTAAAGACAACTTCTACTTGAGAGAATCCTACCATATTCACACACAATATATATATATATACATATAGATATACATAATTGATCTAACAGTATAATCATCTAAGTTTTGGTGTACAAAATATTTATCAAGACACACATATTGAGGTCACCTCACAGTTATTAACAACGCATTTAAGATTAAGCCAAATCACATTTCAAACAATTCAAACAATTCATACAATTCTAAATCAAGTTCCCAGACATTTTTCGGGTCCCGTCCACAATAAGTAGTCGTTGCCACACGACCCCTACCGCATCCTCCCTTATTTCACCCCTGTCCTCAAAGGGACAAATATATAGTCCAACCTTTTTTCACCCTGTCCTTAAAAGGACGAATATCATATTCAATATCACGTGGCCATAGTGATTTCATTTCACCCTTATTTCATCCCATGGGATCCCATAAACTCCATTTCTATTTTTTTCGAGATCAAACATAATCACATTAGACAATCATAGGTAATAATATCCATCTCATTTCAGGAAAAGTTCACAATAGTCACACATTTGCATATTTCAATGCATAACATGAATGCATTAATTTCATGTCACACATATATATTTATAGTACACCTTTAATATATACAGTAAATAAGCAAACAAGGTAAGGTATGATCTCTCACCTTGATATTTGTCCAATTTTACCTTGGACCTTCCTCGAATATGTGTAAGATGATGGAAGGTAATTTTCTCTACATCCAAATTAATCACAACATTTTAAAATATGTGGATGATGCATTAAAGAATCCATCCCTACAAGATAATTACGTCAAAAACATAACAATGTCACAAAATAGGAAAATTCTTTGCTATAATTGACCTTTGATCACTCCTCTGAATATAACTCTCGAATAACAAAGAATTTTCAAATGAAACTTGTACTATTAGAAACTAGACTCAAAGAGCTTTCTAACGGTATCTTATTTACTAAAAATAGAGTCCGAAAGAAAGAGTTATGAACATTTTAAAACTGATACTACAGTAACGGTCAACGTAGCTACAGTATCGTTGACTAAGTCAATGCTGCAATAACGTTGACCAAATCAATGCTACAGTAACGTTGACTGAGTCAGTGCTACAGTAACCGAAAAAAATCTGGAAAAATTTTCTCGATGAACAGTGTTTTCTGGAAAATTTTCAGAATGAACAGTGACGTTCTTCGTGTTATTCATCCAAAAATCCTAAAATCATATCTAAAACAACATTTCTTTTGATTTCTTCCATGGGTTTTCATCCTTAATGTCTAAGGAGTGTTTTGACACCAAAACCCCCAATTTTTACCAACAATCCAAGCTCTAATCTCAAATTTTCATCAAGAACCCTAACTTTTTTTTAATTTCTAAATTCTATGGATTTCTCCTAATTTTCTCCAAATTTCTTGTTCCAATAACATTATAAATCACCCAAGAATGTTTTAGATTAACACCCATATTTAAATTCATCCATAGAAACATTCTACAAAAATTTCCCAAATTGATAACCAAGGATTTGGTCTTGTAAGAAGAGGAAGAACAAGAAGAACATCAACTTATCAATCATCTTAACTTCTATGGATTCCTTCCCCAAGCAAAAAATAACATGAATGGTTGATAAAGGAGTTTCCTTAGGATGCATAGCCGAAAGAGAGAGAGAGGAAGTTACGGGAGAATGAGAGAAAGAAAAGAATAAGAGAGAAAAATAAGTGTTTAAGTGTGTATATGTGGGCCCCACTAATTTTTTTGAAAAAATTGCTCATAGTTACTGTAACTTTAAAATTTGTTCACTTAGGTTCTTGAGAATTTGTAAAAATTTCCTAAATTAAAAATTAAAATTTCTATTCCCAAATTTTCTTCATTAATTCAAAAAGCACATTTTTCACGTAATTAAATTTTTCAATAAACTTCAAAATAGATTTTAAATATTCATAAAAATTATTGAGGTATTATAATATATATATATATATATATATATATATTTTTTTTTTTTAAGTGGTTTTTCAAATCCTTCCCGTTAGCCATGTCATAACCATGTGAATAAAGGTTTTAAATACATTTATTACATATGCAAATAAAAGCACATAATTAAGCACATTATGGAATAAAATCATACCATTCTTAAAATCATTTTAAATGTTAAAAAAAAGAAAAAACAGAAAAATGTGTATGTTGGATGCAAGAGGTGCCACATCACCTGCTTCATAAACCAACGTTATTTTATTTAAAAAAAATCTTAAAATATAAATTATTGGTTGTGAAATTCGATAGCACAGATTGGACTAAGTATGAGATCTCTTCCCTTGCAGATTTATACTTTATATATATATATATATATATATATATATATATATATTTTGTTTTGACAAATTAAAATTATTTCCCTTAAAAAAACACCAAACTAAAAATATATAAGATAGACTACTACAGTGCAAACTTGAACTTATAGGATAAAAGATACATAATTTAGGACAGTACCCTAAAAACAATACCTAGATCTAAACAACAATACTAGAAGACTAAAAAGTAGGGACAACACATTTCATCTTTATACTCTTATCCAGAGAGAGAAAACACAGAGTAGATATTTTAGCAATTTTTTTTAAAGACAATGGATCTGGTGGCAAGTCTGGAAAAACCCTGAGACCCATAGGGCTTGCTCGTCTAGAGCAGATCCTCAGTGCCAAAGATCTCAATTTACTACTCCAGTAGCTAGAGAACAAACAAGAGCATCTAGCTCTGATCAGAGAGATGAGGAGGAGACACGACAGAGGGTGGGAGAAGAGGGAGATCGTGAGTACTAAAGCGAGAACAGCTTTGGCGAGCAATTTGGCCACGAGATAGAGGCACTCTTCTTCGAATCAACGTGAGGAAGCCTAGAGGCCTTTATGACACCAGTGTGATTAGCTTGTTGGTACTTGCCATAGATCTTTCAGAAAAAAAACCTCTTCCTTGGAAAATGAGGAAATCTTTCATATAAGAAGAAACAAAACTCCTATGGAATGGAGGAAAAAAGCAGATGAAACAAAGGAAGAAAGGGAAGAGAGTGTGAGGAGGAGGTGAGGGCTACCTCCAAGCACGGCTGCTTCCACAAAAACCTAGCAGAGGAGACTTTGAACTTTCTTGACAGCTTAGGTGTCGTGTGTTTTGTGGTTTTTACTTGTTACTCCATGATACTTGTTATGCCAAAGTACTTTTATGTTTGTACTCAATATTTATTGCCACAATAACTGGAAAAAACGTTTATTCTCTAAATGACTTTTAAAGCTATTGGGCCAAGTATCTTTGCCTTAACTGATTAGCAATACTTTAGTACTCAAACTTTCTACTTTGTTTGTCCAAAGGCCCGAGATTTACCTGGTTTGCACCAAGTTGGCCCAATAGCTTTAAGTCAGTTAGAGAATAAACTTTTTTTCCAGTTATTGTGGCAATAAATATTGAGTACTAAAGTACTGCTAATCAGTTAGGGCAAAGATAAGAAAGAAACTACAAATTAATATACTCAAAAAATAGCGTATTCAGTGTAATAATTTAAAGTAACTTAATATTTTTAAATTAAAAATAATAATTTTTTTATTTATCAATATAACAAGATTATCTATAATTATAAAATATAAATTCTAAAAATGAAAAAAATTTCACTTTAATTTGTACCTTTTTAAAAAATATTTAAGGGATATTTAGTACCAAAAATGTTAAACGATTCCAGAAATGCTGTAAAATAATGTCATATTTTTGTTTAAGAATTCATAGTTAATAAAAAAAATTATTACTGGTTTAAAATTTTTCAAAAAGCATTTAAGTATTGCATTAAATACACTATTTTCTGGAGCGTTTATCATAAACTTATCAGCAAAATCATTAGTATTACTAGTACGGTACCTCTACACTATCGTGTGGTGTAGTTCATAGTTGTCAATGAAGTTACATAACTTTTTTTATATTTGAGTAAATTTTAAAATTAAAAAAAATTATTTGCTTGTCAAAGTATATGGAGCCAGTTGCTAATCAATGTCCTTAGACACTAATTTTAAGAATGCATTTAATATTAATGGGATTATAAATATATTATTATTTTAATAAAAAGTTCAAACAAAACTATTTAGTGGTTGTGATTATAATTTTTAAAGATAATAATAACTTTTATCTAATATTTTTAAATTTTCAATTTAATATTCATTAAAATAATTAGTTATATTTAAATAATACTACAATTTTAGATCTCATATGTGGTTTACAAATTAAGAATTTTACTGGACAAATTGAATTTTACCAATTAACAATTTCAGTAGATGAAGATTATCTTAAATTCAAATTATCTACCGAGATAGCCTTAAAACAATATCTTAGATGACGACAGTCATTGTGTTCATCCATTAAGATAGGCTTCATCAAAGGATGTAGACAACAATGATAGAGACAAAAGAAGGACCTTGTGCCTCCAAGTGATAATGATGGCAAAGAGAAGTGTCTCAAGCCTTCAAGAACACAAACAAAGTACAGATGGAAGAAGACAAATGCAAACGACGTCGTTCGACGAGGCATATGACGCTATGATTATAAGCTCTCGGGTCAAGCAATCAGTATGTAGGGTCCAGTAAAGATGATGTGATAGTTTAGATTGGTGTAAGTCCGCAACTGATGTGTTCAAAACTTTAAATAAATTGACGTAATTATTTTGTAATTTTGGTCAATATTAACAATTAGTTAACTAATGAATTATTGGATGGAACAACTTTACCATATGTGATAAAAAATTCGAAAAAAATTTGTATTGAATTTGATAATTTATAAAAATTATTTACATAATACAAAAAAATTATCAGAATTGTCGCTTTCCTTTTTAATTTAATGTCGTGTCTATAGAAAATTATAGAAGAAGTAGAAAATGCAGACAAAAACAAGTGGAGAATAATACTGAAACTATGGAAGGGACAGTTGCAGTAGAGTCCAGAAGCTAGAAAGTATGAGTCCGGCGCCCCTGTTTTTCTGTACTAGAAAAGCATGTGCTTTTTTTTAGCAACGGTTTTAACCGTTGCTAAGTAAAAAAAATCGTTGCTAAAATATAAATGTAGCTAATTTTAGCAACGGTTTTTATGTTTCGCGACACTTTAATTTTAGCAACGATTTTAGAATTTTAACAACGATTTTACGGTACCTCTACACTATCGTGTGGTGTAGTTCATAGTTGTCAATGAAGTTACATAATTTTTTTTTATATTTGAGTAAATTTTAAAATTAAAAAAAATTATTTGCTTGTCAAAGTATATGGAGCCAGTTGCTAATCAATGTCCTTAGACACTAATTTTAAGAATGCATTTAATATTAATGGGATTATAAATATATTATTATTTTAATAAAAAGTTCAAACAAAACTATTTAGTGGTTGTGATTATAATTTTTAAAGATAATAATAACTTTTATCTAATATTTTTAAATTTTCAATTTAATATTCATTAAAATAATTAGTTATATTTAAATAATACTACAATTTCATATCTCAGATGTGGTTTACAAATTAAGAATTTTACTGGACAAATTGAATTTTACCAATTAACAATTTTAGTAGATGAAGATTATCTCAAATTCAAATTACCTACCGAGATAGCCTTAAAACAATATCTTAGATGACGACAGTCATTGTGTTCATCCATTAAGATAGGCTTCATCAAAGGATGTAGACAACAATGATAGAGACAAAAGAAGGACCTTGTGCCTCCAAGTGATAATGATGGCAAAGAGAAGTGTCTCAAGCCTTCAAGAACACAAACAAAGTACAGATGGAAGAAGACAAATACAAACGACGTCGTTCGACGAGGCATATGACGCTATGATTATAAGTTCTCGGGTCAAGCAATCAGTATGTAGGGTCCAGTAAAGATGATGTGATAGTTTAGATTGGTGTAAGTCCGCAACTGATGTGTTCAAAACTTTAAATAAATTGACGTAATTATTTTGTAATTTTGGTCAATATTAACAATTAGTTAACTAATGAATTATTGGATGGAAGAACTTTACCATATGTGATAAAAAATTCGAAAAAAATTTGTATTGAATTTGATAATTTATAAAAATTATTTACATAATACAAAAATTTATCAGAATTGTCGCTTTCCTTTTTAATTTAATGTCGTGTCTATAGAAAATTATAGAAGAAGTAGAAAATGCAGACAAAAACAAGTGGAGAATAATACTGAAACTATGGAAGGGACAGTTGCAGTAGAGTCCAGAAGCTAGAAAGTATGAGTCCGGCGCCCCTGTTTTTCTGTACTAGAAAAACAGGTGCTTTTCTTTTTAGCAACGGTTTTAACCATTGTTAAGTAAAAAAACCATTGCTAAAATATACATGTGGCTAATTTTAGCAACGATTTTATGGTACCTCTACACTATCGTGTGGTGTAGTTCATAGTTGTCAATGAAGTTACATAATTTTTTTTATATTTGAGTAAATTTTAAAATTAAAAAAAATTATTTGCTTGTCAAAGTATATGGAGCCAGTTGCTAATCAATGTCCTTAGACACTAATTTTAAGAATGCATTTAATATTAATGGGATTATAAATATATTATTATTTTAATAAAAAGTTCAAACAAAACTATTTATTGGTTGTGATTATAATTTTTAAAGATAATAATAACTTTTATCTAATATTTTTAAATTTTCAATTTAATATTCATTAAAATAATTAGTTATATTTAAATAATACTACAATTTTAGATCTCAGATGTGGTTTACAAATTAAGAATTTTACTGGACAAATTGAATTTTACCAATTAACAATTTTAGTAGATGAAGATTATCTCAAATTCAAATTATCTACCGAGATAGCCTTAAAACAATATCTTAGATGACGACAGTCATTGTGTTCATCAATTAAGATAGGCTTCATTAAAGGATGTAGACAACAATGATAGAGACAAAAGAAGGACCTTGTGCCTCCAAGTGATAATGATGGCAAAGAGAAGTGTCTCAAGCCTTCAAGAACACAAACAAAGTACAGATGAAAGAAGACAAATGCAAACGACGACGTTCGACGAGGCATATGACGCTATGATTATAAGTTCTCGGGTCAAGCAATCAGTATGTAGGGTCCAGTAAAGATGATGTGACAGTTTAGATTGGTGTAAGTCCGCAATTGATGTGTTCAAAACTTTAAATAAATTGACGTAATTATTTTGTAATTTTGGTCAATATTAACAATTAGTTAACTAATGAATTATTGGATGGAAGAACTTTACCATATGTGATAAAAAATTCGAAAAAAAATTTGTATTGAATTTGATAATTTATAAAAATTATTTACATAATACAAAAAATTTATCAGAATTGTCGCTTTCCTTTTTAATTTAATGTCGTGTCTATAGAAAATTATAGAAGAAGTAGAAAATGCAGACAAAAACAAGTGGAGAATAATATTGAAACTATGGAAGGGACAGTTGCAATTATGGACGGATCCACATGCATGCATGTGGGGGGCAATTGCCCCCACAACTTTTTTTTTTTACTTAGTATATGTAGTCAATTTTTTTTACCTTACAAAAATTTAAATATTGCCCCCACATTAAAATTGAATTATGTTATGTCTTATATATTTTATATCATTTTTATCACTTATATATATTTTTAATATGTTTTTAATAAAAATATTCATAGACTATTTCTCGTCCCCATTGGCCAAAATTTCTAGATCCGTCCCTGATTGCAATAGAGTCCAGAAGCTAGAAAGTATGAGTTCGTCGCCCTTGCTTTTCTTTTTAGCAACTGTTTTAACCGTTGCTAAGTAAAAAATCGTTGCTAAAATATAAATGTGGCTAATTTTAACAACGATTTTTATGTTTTGCGACACTTTAATTTTAACAACGATTTTAAAATTTTAGCAACGGTTTGAAACGTTGCTAAAAAGAAAAGCACATGCTTTTCTAGTGTAGAAAAACAGGGGTGTCGGACTCGAGGAGTCAAGTATAATGTTAATTAAAAAACAAACAGACAAACACATAAATAAATAATAGTTAAACACGTGTCGTATCTGAAGTACTCATAGTGCAATCCCACGAAGATGGCCTTCACATTTAAAAACAAATAAAACAAAAGTGAAGGCTTTCAAAAATGCTATTTGTGAGGCCCACAGGGTTAATTAGCCAAGTGCGCACATTTTTGGTGGTCCACATTTTACTTTTTTTTCGTGAAAAAGGCTGTCTGTGTGATGTGAGGTGCTTGCGTATATTACTCATCTACCAAAGTATAAAGGGCCGTTTATCACATTGATTTTTTCTAAAAAGGAAAATATCTTTGTATTATTATGCCTTTTTTTTTTTTTGTTATTTGGTGTGATTCATTGTAGAGAATGAAGTTTTCTATCATAAAAAAATAGTCTACTTTTCTTGAAATTTTTTTTATTGCTCTCTCGATGGAAAAGGTGTTTCCTGGATGAAAAATAGGTATTTAGATGGTTTTGTCCCAAGCATTCTGCACTATTGTTCTCTTCAAACAAGCCGACTGATTGAGAGGCGGACTGAGAGGGAGAGAGTTTGAGACGCCGGCCGTGAGAGAGAGCTTGACAACCGGGCGGCCGGTGCCTGACAACTGGTCGGCCGGTGCCTACAATCAGTCGATCGGCTCCTGCAGCGAATGCCGACCCAGGAGCCAGTCGATCGGCTCTTGGCAGTCAATACCAACGATGGATTTGAATTTTTGGTTAAGGGTAAAATAGTAAATTATTTTTATATTTATTTTTTATTATTTTTAAAAAATTATAATAATCTTATTTTCTTCTTTTCTTTTCCCGTACATACTAAACAAATTTTTTTCTTTTTCCTTGTCCTTTTTCCATTCTCTTTTCTTTTTCATTTTCTTACTTCCTTTTCATTCCTACTCTTTCTTGAATACCAAACGTCTTCTAAATCTTGTGTGTGTGGAAGTAACAAGTCATCGTAATAAGTGTGAATTATTGTTAATTTATAAAGTTTTGGAAATTTTTATTTTTAATAATAGTAATAATAATATAAATAGGTTATGTTTCATTTTATTAAATGACTAAATTATAACTTCTATTATTTAAAGTAATTGAAAAATTTTATTTTAAAAAAATAAGTCTATGGGC
Organism: Biancaea sappan; assembly: GCA_037074585.1. Taxonomy (NCBI): domain Eukaryota; kingdom Viridiplantae; phylum Streptophyta; class Magnoliopsida; order Fabales; family Fabaceae; genus Biancaea; species Biancaea sappan. Next base: position 4,343,315 of record CM073498.1, on the reverse strand, counting down.
TAGACTAAAACTTTTGGGTCATCAATTATATAAAACATGTGTTTACCGTTGGTTTTATAGAGCTTTGGGCTAAGGTTAACCTATTTAATTGTCTTAATTAAATTATTAAAATATTATATTTGTTCTAATTTTATCATTCTCCCTATTAAAGAGTGTTAAATTAAATTAATTAATTTCGTGTGAATTAGCATTGATTAATTAATTAGTCAAATTATCTAATTAATTAAGTAATCAATTTTTTGCCTAACACTAACCCTAGAAAAAACTGGTTCCTGATTTATTATAAGTAATGTATGATAGGTTAGTCAATTGGTTCCGTATCACATTAATAATTAAATTAAATAAGAAATTTATTATTTAATTATTTTAATAAATTAAAATAATAGTCAAAACATAAAAGAGAGAGTGAAAATTAGAATTTTCTAAAGGACTCATATTATATATATATATATATATAGGCGTAATTGTTATTAGTTTTTATTGTGATTATAATCTCAATCTTGAATATAAAATTGCTATAAAACAGAGTTTTTTATAATAATAATTTTGAGATTTATCAACAAAAGATTAAAAATTTAATACTAATATAATTAATGAATAAATTAAGATGATTGATTATTTTAAACAATCAAAATGAGTATATATACAAGATCGTGTTTAACTCCAATTTGTCATTCTTCATATTAAAGAGATTTTTTATTACGATAAGTTTAAAATTTAATAATGAAGATGACAAAATTAATATAAATATTATTATTTAATTAAATAAAAATACTGAATTTATTAGAAATTAGATTAAACTGACTTTAATATTCATAAACTAACTGGACAACTTACTCTTAATATTAGTCAAAAGACTAGTACATATGCAAGATTTATTTTCTAATCATGTTAAGTCCAATTTGGGCAATGAGACAGTCTAGGGAACCAAAAAAAAAATTGAGTTTAAAAAGAAACATACTGAATTTTTTTTTAAAAAACACATTTGAGTTTAATTTTGACTAATGGCTTATTGTTAATTAGCACTGCAATTATTATTGGGACAAACCTCTTTGAACTTTCAAAAAGCCAGGTAATTATTACTATAATATTTTTTTTTTCAATTTTAACCCAATAATTAATAAGTATATGTTTCTTTTAACTGTTGGCGCATCTTATCAGATAGTTTTTATTTGCCTCATGAATTTATGTATGAGATTATTATGTAATTTTAAACTGCAAAAAACTTAAAATGATTGCGTTCGAAGACCAAACATAATAAGTTATTACTTTTTTTTTATCAGATTTAATATTGCAGAGCATTGAGGTGAAAATTGTAAAAATATTTGAAATTGCCTAAGAAAAAACATGAAAGAATTAGTTTCCAATAATTGGTATAATGATTAACAAAGGCAGATTGTAAAACTTGAGAAAGTTTATGGAAAATTTGAATCCATATTGAGTTTTATTATGAAAACATTTGTGTAATTTTTTATAAATTTGCTATCAAGTTCTCTAATCAAGATGTGAAAAGTGTGTGATTTTTGAAGCAGAGTAATAAAAGTGTATAGTCTTTAAAAAATAACTTTACATTTTTACAACTCATCATTGCATGATTGATTTTTCAAGAAAATTTTCACATATGCTATGCTTTTATTGGAGAACTTGATAATTAGAATATAAAGAATTCTATATAAGTTTTTTTTTATTAAATCACTTTAAAATTTATATATTTCAAAATTGGCAAAAGTATACTTCACGTCCCTAATGTTTACACTGGTTTTCATTTATGCCCATGATGTTTGTTTTTAGTCAAATATGTCTTATATATTTAGTTTTTGTCAGATATGCCCTTTTTTCAATACCGTCAAATTATTTAACAAAAAATGCTGACTAGATTGTTATGTGATAAAAATATCAACCACGTCACTTACCACGTGTACTCATAACCTAAAATTACAAAAATACCCTTAATAATAATTTTAAAAAATTGCTTTTCTCTCTCTCATTGCTACTTTGCTCTCTCTCTCTCTCTCTCTTACCACTTTTCTCATTTTTTTTCTCTCCCTTTCTCGTCTCTTTGCCTCTCTATTCTCCCATCTTTTTCCCTCCCTCTTCTCTCATCTCTTTGCCTCTCTCAAAAGCGCCATCAACTATGGTTTGGTAGGAAGTTTCTCAGTGGGCCAAAATGGCGAAACTCTCATTGTTGATTTAGTTCAATTTATATGTTGTGCACACCACCCACCCATCAAATGAAATCAATCAGTCAAATATTGTCCCAAGATCGGCTATTATTAGTTTGCTTTTAAAATCATCTAGGACAAGTTATGTTGAGGCCAATGTGAAACTGGCCTTGTTTTATGATTGGCTTTTTTTCAATGATAGTGTGGATAACATCATGAACATAGAGCTTGCAATGTTATTGATGCTGCACTATATTCTCAAGCACATTGACATGACTCACACTCTTCTTGAATTTTTGTTACTTATTATGGAAAATTATGATTTGGAACATAAGGTGCGTTTGGTGGAGCTTCCCAGAAAGGTGGATGCAGGAGTTGATGCCAGATTTCCCACTTCACAAGTTTGGTAGAGTTGTTGCCACAATGACTAGTGCTGGCAAAATGGGCCGCCCGGCCCTGCTCATAACGGGCTTGGCCAAGCAACGGGTCGGGCCGACTTGGATTCTCATGTCCAACCTCGCTCGTGTTAGCCCGTCGGCCAAACAGGCCGGCCTGTGGGCTAAGCTTTTTTTTTAAAAAAATTTAAAATAATATAATGTAAAATTAAATTAGTTGGTTTTTTGGGTAAAAAATAGAAAATAGATTAGCCAGAAAACAAAAAAAAAGTTAATATATTCCAAAATTGTATGTTATCTGGAATTTTTGAATTTATCCATTCCAAAATTGTATGAGTTAAGCAAAAAAAATAAATTAAGAATGGATGGATAAATTTCAAAATTGCAGAAAAATTTAGGATAAATTTCAAAATTGTACAATATGAAACCATGAATTTATCCTAATTTTTTTTAAAAAAAGGGGCTAAACGGCCTATTTTTTAATCTCCAAGCCTGCTCAAATACGAGCTGGTAGAGCTTGGCCTGCGGGCCAAAGCGCATTTTGCTAGTACTAACAATGATGCAGGAAAGCTTGAATGGAAACCTGCCTTTGTCTTTCCATCATTTTTGTATAGATATTTTCCATCCGAAATTAGATGGAAAACCGGGATTCTGTCGAGATTTTTTGATGAGCTTCCAAATTTGCCTTGTCCTTTCTTTGCCAATCCCATTTCTGTCTTATTGTGAAGCCATAAGTAGTACAAATGGGTCATGCTTGGTCAACGGCATCGTGGTAGAGTTATTGTTCTTAGTGGACAATGATTGTAATACCCGTTAATTTCGGAATATAATTCGCTTGAGAGTATTTTAGAATTTTACAACGTTACTTTAGTTATTTATTTTGGTCATTTTTTTTAATTTTCATATTTAATTGTTCTCTTTGAGTATTATTTATGAAAATTGAGTTAAATGACTGGATTGAATATTTGCACCATGTGGGCTATATTCTAAGAATGGTGAAATTCATGAAAAAGTGGTTTAAGAATGGTCAATTAGTCCATTTATTGTAAATTGACTGGATGGGTTTGGATGTTGGGTTATGAATACCCATGGGTTATTCAATAACCCATTAGAAATATTTAATATAAAGCTTCAATAGTACCCCTCTCATTTCTCACGCAGAAGGAAAAGCTGAAAACTGAACAGTGAAAGTTTATCTCGTTTCTTCATCCTCTTCTCAAATCTTTTCCTTGATCTTCAGAGTTTTGATTATTTGTTCGGTTCAAAAGCTTTGTAAGGATCAAAGGTAAGCTTTAATCTCATTATTTTCCTTAAATCTAAGTTTATATGGAAGATTAAAGGAGGTTTTGTTCTTGAAGATTTTGATGATAATTCATGAATCTTAGTTGTTTTAGAAGTTATATTTGAGTTAGGATTGAGTTATAGTCGGTTAAAAGAGTTGAGATTCTGATTTTGAATCAAGAAAGGAAAGGATGAAAATTTTCTGGGAAGTTTCTGCAAATTTGAAGTTACTGTAGCGACCATAAAGTTTGGAAAAATTTTTCGAGTTACTGTAGCAGTTACTGTAGTGTTGGCAGTCAACGTATTGTAGTGTTGGCAGTCAACGTACTGTAGCGAACCGTCACTGTAGCGAATCGTTACTGTAGAGAACCGTCACTGTAGCAATCAGAAATTTTGTATATTTTCGTGATTTTGTTTCCTTTCTTATGTTTTCTTGTAATATATTTTACTAGGAAATTTTCCTACACAAATTCTAGTGTGGAACAAGGTAAACTTGGACAAACATCAAGGTAAGTGAGTAACCTTGCTAAGCTAATTTGATATTACTAGTCAAAGTACAATATAAGTCTCATTTACAATATTATTGGATATTAATCAATCAATTTTTCATATGACAGTATAGGATGATTGATATATTTTTTTTACAGAAATTCAAAGGAATAAGAGTATGTAGAAATTATTTTATTTCATGGCAATTGTACTATGTGAGAAATTCTCACTATCTTATTAATCAGTAAAGATCTACGGGATCTAATACATGAGTTTGAAAGGGTTAAAGTCTCATACTACTCAGTGCATAACGATGAAAAACTATACACGAGTTTGAAAGGGTTAGAGTCCCATACTACTCGGTGTATATCTATGAAACCTATACACGAGTTTGAAAGGGTTAGAATCTCATACTACTCGGTGTATATCTATGAGAACTTATTCACGAGTTTGAAAGGGTTAGAATCTCATACTACTCGGTGTATATCTATGAGAACTTATTCACGAGTTTGAAAGGGTTAGAGTCCCATACTACTCGGTGTATATCTATGAGAACTTATTCACGAGTTTGAAAGGGTTAGAGTCCCTTACTACTCGGTGTATATCTATGAAATCTTATTCACAAGTTTGAAAGGGTTAGAGTCTCATACTACTCGATGTATAAGACAATTAATTATATGAGTAAATGTGGTATTTGTACTTATGATATTTTATATAGTACAGTTATTTACTTACTGAGTTTTTAAATAAACTCACACTCCCTATGATTATCTTTTCAGATACAGAAAACAAGGAAGAAGAGTATCCGTTTGAAAATTAGAAGTCCCTTGGAGTTATTATCTGTTTCTGTCTGGTGGGATACCAGTATAGTACTTATTAATGTGAATACTAGGAACGCTCTGTACTTACTATAGGTATCCTAGGCTTGCGATGAGATAAAAACATCAGATTATGTATGCCTATATTTGCTTATCAAATGAATATAATTCTGTCTTGTAGAATGAATGATTAAGGTTGAATGTAAAACCTTACAGAATATATATAAATAACTTATGTTTGAGAATTTTATCAAATGAGTAGTATCTTTTCACATGTTCAATTTTTGGGATGTGACAATGATGAAGCCAGTTTGTTGCTCATAGTTCTCGAAGGCATTGATGATGTGGTCGAACTGGGGTTTAGGGCTAGGTAGTTGGGTTTGCATGTGTCGTGGACGATGAACATGGTAGAGGTGCGACTAGTGAGCTTGATAAGGTGGAGGACATAGACTTAGATGAGGGATTTCTTGGTGGCGTTGGAGGCTTCGAGGAGGTTGATGATGGTCGGTGTCACACCCAAAATGTGATCGACCGTTGTTCCTTAAAAAAAATGTACATAAAATCAAATTTCAAAATTGAAAACTAATTTTATTAGGAGCCGCCACCAAAGTTTAATTTGTTGGAAAAAAACTTGGAAAAATCTTTCAATTTGATGGTATGTGTTTTGAGGAAAATGAGTTCGAAAATTGAACCGTATAAGGAAGGTGTTAGGCACCCTATACGTCCGATTTAGAAAGTGAGCAATTATTTCGTATTTGCCTTAAATTGTCCTCCTCGGTCACATAAGACCATAATAAAAAAAAGTATCAAAACAAATGGATATGTACAAGGGCGGACTTGGCTAGGCAGAACCTAGATCCTACGTACCCATCGATCGGGATCAAAGTTCATGTAGTTCGTCATCTAAAATACCGTAAGGGCCAGAAGAAAGACTAAAATTTTTTGCGGGAAAAACTAGAGAGGTTCAAAATTAATTATTTTCATAAATCAAACGAGACTGAAGAGTTGTGATTGTGTTTGAATTTATGAGAACAACTTTCTTGATTTTTGATTCTTCCCATTTTAAAAACCTTTTGATTTTTTGGATTTTTCCTTTTGAAGATATTTAGAAAGAAATCGAAATAAATATTTTTTGGATTTTGAGCTTTAAATATTTTTTTTGAGATTTTGAAAGAATAATTTCAATGAAAGCATATTTTTTGGATTTTTGAAATTGTCTTGAGAATGAAAATAAAGAAAATATTTTTCTTGGATTTTCGAAATTATTATGAAATCATTTGAAAGAAAATATTTTTTGATCTTATGAAATTGTTTTATGAAATTATTTGAAAGGAAAACATATTTTGATTTTTTTTAGAAAATACCTTGTGAATAAAATTTAAAGGAAAAATATTTTTGAGTTTTGGAATTTATCTTGTAAATGAAACAAAGAAACATTTTTTGAGACTTTTTTTTTAATGGAAATGAAAACAAAGGAAACATATTTTTTTTCTTGGGATTTTTGAATTTATCTTGAGAATGAAAAACAAAGGAAACATATTATTATTTTTTTTTTGGGTTTTTGAAATTATTATGAAATCATTTGAAAGAAAACATTTTGATCTTATGAAATTGTTTTATGAAATTATTTGAAAGGAAAACATATTTTGGTGTTTTTAAAAATATCTTGTGAATAAAATTTAAAGGAAAATATTTTTTAGTTTTGAAATTTATTTTGACAATGAAAACAAAGAAACATTTTTTTTTTGAGATTTTCTTGAATGGAAATGAAAACAAAGGACACATATTTTTTTTGGAAATTTTGAATTTATCTTGAGAATAAAAAAAAGAAATAATAATTTTAATGATAACATATTTTGGATTTTTTTAAAATATATTGAAAATGAAGTTAAAGGAAAATATTTTTGGATTTTTTGATTTTGAGAAAAGATAAAATACACACAAATACAATTACACACACACACACACACACACACACACACACACACACACACACACACACATATATATATATATACTGGTTTAATTTTTTGTGCATATTTTTATGTAAATATGTATGCAAGCGTATATATATGTGTATTTGCATGCAAATAATATTCATGCAAATACACACACACACACACACACACATATATATATATATATATGACGAATACCTATACATATTTATGTAAAGTGTATAAAAAAAGAAAAAAATAAAAAGAAAAAAATGCATGCTGATCAATATATATGCACACTTTTCTATCTTTTCATCTAGGTCCCTATGTGAAAATTTTCCTTTGTTCTTTTGCTTGATTTTATATCATAGTTGTCTTCATATAGGTTTCTCGGTCTAGAAAGTGTTTTATTTTTGAATTAAATCAATCCCTGTAAACTTTTGAAAATTTTCAATTTGGTCCCTAGTTTGCATGAATCACGTCCAGGTCTCAATTTTTCTTTCCAAATCTGTCCATAACTTCTTCTAGGATGTTTTTGGGTCATTTTAGGTCCATTCTAGTCCATAGAAAAGGAAAAAATAAATTAAAACCAAGTTCTTGGGAATTTCCATATTTTCACGGTTCATCACGTCACTTTGGTTCTTTCCATGATTTTTCTGGTTTTTTGGTTCTATTTTGATCTTCTTTTAAGCTCCAAAGTTTAAATTATGGTGTACAAAAATAACTCTACAAAAAAAAAAGATGAATGCATGAAAGAAATCAACTTACCTTTATAGTTGCTCATTTTTTTTTGGATTTACTGCACTCCTCTCGGTTTTGAGCTTGTTAGCAGCTGAACTTCACTCCTTCAATCACCACGTTTGCTCCTCAATTGCCCAAAGTGTTTGTGAGTAATTTATAATTGATCTCCTCCTTCCACAATACTCCAAAAGAAGGCAAATCTTTCGTAATTTCTACATAGAAATAGACTATGTATTTTTTGTTCTTTCTTTTTCTCTCTTGTCTCCCCCTCCTGAAAGGGAAGAAAGGTCATTTACTTATAGTTGGAGATGGGGGTGCAAAATGATTATGTTAGTGGAAAAAACTTCCAAATCATGTAGCTAATATTTTGTCCTCATGTTCTTTTCTTGACTAGTAGTATAGATTGCCATTTGAAAAAAAAGAAAAGGGACATAGTAGAAGTATCTTGGCTAGAGATTCCTGACCATGCATGTGGAGGAAGAACACCACCATGTGTGTGTGATAAAAAAAAACATGTAACATTTTGGACTTTTATTATTTTATCATTATTTTAATATTTTTTTTGTTATTTTATTATTATTATTTTTTTGCCTTTTTATTTTAAGTATTTTTTTACAAAAAGAAAAGAAATTATAATATTGTGGACAAAATTAGGTGTTAAAGTTTCCCCTCTTTACTCATTATTAAACAAGATTATGAGATTAGATTCAAGATATTCTTGTTTAAGAAGTGAGTAAAGATAAGAAACACTTAATTTTGTCAAGATGCTAATGATGTGTACAAAAAATGATGTTTAAAAGGATGGGTGCCAGTTATATCCGGGCTTTGAAAGGAAAAGTGCGGTCGTCTCCAGTCTTTGAAATGCTAGGGGCCGGTCCTCTCTGGGCTTTGAAAGGATAGGGGCCTGTCGTCTCCAAGCTTTGAAATGTTGGAGGGCCAGTTGTCTTCAGGCTTTGAAAAGATGGGTGCCGGTAATCTCTGGGCTTTGAAATGTTAGAGCCGGTCGTCTCCGAGCTTTGAAATGTTAGGGGCTGGTCGTCTCCGAGTTTTGAAAATATGGGTGTCGGTTTACACCTGAAGCTAAGTATGTCACGGTTAAGTAGTGGCTAAAGGTAGAGTATTCTGGGTGTCTAGCCCGAATATGTGTAATGTGCGCGCAAGTGGTAGCTCCGATGACTAGCAACAACGTTTATGTAATACCCCAATAATTTTTATGAATATTTAAAATCTATTTTGAAGTTTATTGAAAAATTTAATTATGTGAAAAATGTGCTTTTTAAATTAATGAAGAAATTTTGGGAATAGAAATTTTAATTTTTAATTTAGGTAAAATTTAATTATGTGAAAAATGTGTTTTTTGAATTAATGAAGAAAATTTGGGAATAGAAATTTTAATTTTTAATTTAGGAAATTTTTACAAATTCTCAATGACCTAAGTGAACAAATTTTAAAGTTACAGTGACTATGAGCAATTTTTTCAAGAAAATTAGTGGGGCCCATATGTACATACTTAAACACTTATTTTTCTCTCTTATTCTTTTCTTTCTCTCATTCTCCTGTAGCTTTCTCTCTCTCTCTTTCAGCTATGCATCCCAAGGAAACTCCTTCATCAACCATTCATGTCATTTTTGCTTGGGGAAGGAATCCATAGAAGTTAGGAGGATTGGTAAGTTGATGTTCTTATTCTTCTTCCTCTTCATACAAGACCAAATCCTTGGTTATCATTTGGGAAATTTTTGTAAAATGTTTCTATAGATGAATTTAAGTATGAGTGTTAATCTAAAATATTCTTGGATGATTTATAATGTTATTGGAACAAGAAATTTGGAGAAAATTAGAGAAATCTATAGAATTTAGAAATTAAAAAAAAGTTAGGGTTTTTGATGAAAATTTGAGATTAGAGCTTAGATTGTTGGTAAAAATTAGGGGTTTTGGTGTCAAAACACTCCTTAGACATTAAGGATGAAAACCTAGAGAAGAAATCAAAAGAAATGTTGTTTTAGATATGATTTTAGGATTTTTGGATGAAGAATACGAAAAACGTCACTGTTCATTCTAGAAATTTTCCAGAAAATTTCTAGAAAACACTATTCATCGAGAAAATTTTTCCATATTTTCTCAGTACTGTAGCACTGACTCGGTCAATGTTACTGTAGCATTGACTTAGTCAACGATACTGTAGCTGTGTTGACCGTTGACTGTTACTGTAGCATCAGTTTTAAAATGTTCATAACTCTTTCTTCCAGACTCTATTTTTAGTAAATAAGATACCGTTAGAAAGCTATTTGAATATAGTTTCTAATAGTATAAGTTTCATTTGAAAATTCTTTGTTATTTGATAGTTATATTCAGAGGAGTGATCAAAGGTCAAATTATAGCAAAGAATTTTCCTATTTTGTGACATTGTTATGTTTTTGGCATAATTATCTTGTAGGGATGGATTCTTTAATGCATTATTCACATATTTTGAAATGTTGTGATTAATTTGGATGTAGAGAAAATTACCTTCCATCATCTTACACATCTTCGAAGAAGGTCCAAGGTAAAATTAGACAAATATCAAGGTGAGAGATTCTACCTTACCTTGTTTACTTATTTACTATATATATTAAAGGTGTACTATAAATATATATATGTGACATGAAATTAATGCATTCATGTTTTGCATTGAAATATGCAAATGTGTGACTATTGTGAAATTTTCCTGAAATGAGATGGATATGATTGCCTATGATTTTGTAATGTGATTGTGTTTGATCTCTAAAGAAATGGAAATGGAGTTTATGGGATCCCATGGGATGAAATAAGGGTGAAATGAAATCACTATGGCCACATGATATTGAATATGATATTCGTCCTTTTAAGGACAGGGTGAAATAAGGTTAGACTACAGATTTGTCCCTTTGAGGACAGGGGTGAAATAAGGGAGGATACGGCAGGGGCCGTGGGGTAACAGCCACTTATTGTGAACGGGACCCAAAAATGTCTGGGAACTTGATTTGGAATTGTTTGAATTGTTTGAAATGTGATTTGACTTGATCTTAAATGTGTTGTTAATAACTGCGAGGTGACCTCAATGTGTGTGTCTTGTAAATATCTTGTACACCAAAACTTAGATGATTATACTGTTAGATTAATTATGTATATCTACATGTGTGTATATATATATATATATATATATATTGTGTGTGTGAATGTGGTAGGATTCTCTCAAGTAGAAGCTGTCTTCAGTTTCAGGTATGAAGAACTTGCTAATCTGATGACGTTTACACCAAGATTACTTTTTCATTTGTTTAGGATAAAGATATAATGTTTAGGTCTTATTCTAATGTGTAAATCTAGTCGTATTTTCTTATCTTTTGTAAAAAGGGAAATAATTCTCTTATTTTAATTTTTAAATTATGTAATTTAAATTAATTGCATTTAAAAGAATGGTATGGTGCTTAAAAGAAGGATAGGCTTACGAAGGTGAAATGAAATTTACCTTCTGTGCCGGTCACGTGCTCAAGTTTTGAGTCGTGACAGTTTAAGGCTCACAGTCCTGGAAGGATCCGCTGGCCAGAGTTACATTCTAGAAGAGCACGGCAAAGATAGAAAGAGGGTAGCTTCACGAAAAGAGGAGACAACAGAGTAGAAGGGAGAGATTTGCAGAAAAAAATTTCAAAATGAAAATGTGTAAACTAAGAAAAACTGTACAGAAATATTTAAAACAATCAACAATAGTCTCTACATATCAGCACGAAGGCCAAAACAAAGAGATACAAATCCAAAAAAGATATAAAATGGTAAAAAAATGTATTTCTTCAATTTCAAAACATCTTTAAAAATCGCAACAGCTCAAGTGAAGAAATATGGTGGGTAGAACAACAAGTCAGCCGCAATAAGTACAAATCTTTGACTTCCATGGTAATTTGCATTAATGACGTGTTGTTTGCATGCTCCCTTATTCCAGCTTTGGTTGCCAATTTGCAGACTCTATAGGGTTGGCATGTAGGGGTGCGGTGATTTGCATTATTTATGGAAAACTCAACCCTAACATTTCTTTATAAGAGCCTTTCAAAAATATGAAAACATCACGAGTTCAAACTAAGAAATCTATACCTTTTCTCTTCTCTTTTTTTTTTTCTCTTCCAAACACATATACCAATTCAGAAATTCACCTCAATGGCTTCTAAGCAGTTTATCGATCTTACCATCCTACCCAAGAAGGAGGAGCTTAACCTGATTCTACGTTTGGGGTAGGATGACAAAGGTAAGTAACCCATGGAGGAGTCTCCAGAAAGGGATATCAAGAGAAAGAGGCTCGACAAGGAGTTGGAGGGGGTAAGCATAAGCCGTACTTCAGAAGATGAAATTGCACTTCTGAAGAAGGAGGTAGAAAGGCTGAGGTAGGAGGTTAAGGGTCTGGAGCAACCTACAAGAAACCAGTATAATGACTTGCGAGAAAAAATTGACAAATATTATTTTTGGTTGACTCAGTGTTTCTGTAGCCAAAACCAAAAAAACATTGAGTGCCATAATAAGATTTATATTTTTCTCCAAGAAATTATAAAGGCTCTCAGAAAGGGTAATGGTCAAGAGATAACACTACAATTCACTACTCCTAAGAATGAACTTGGGGCTCCCTCTTCATTTAAGAAGCCGGTTTACCCATAGATTACATATGCTATACTTTGTAATTTCTCTTCCCTTTTTTTTTTTGCATAATGTAATCTTCAGTCTTTCTCTCTCTCCTTTTTTCTTTAATGCAAGTGGTTTCTTTTTTTTTTTTGGAAGATGCATTTCAAGAACACTAAAAGAAAGAAACAATCAAATGAAACCAATCTAGATTCAACAAATAACCAAACCAATAAAATCAGACTTAAGATCATAAAAGAAACCAAAAAAAAAAATTATGTTGCCTCTCAAAAGCGCCTTGTTTATAGTCTTTAGCTAGACTTTATTTGGTATCTTTGTTCATCATTGCCTTCTTCCTTGAGACTTTCATCTAACTAGACCCTCATGTTCTTGACTGTGTTGCTAGATATAACTTATCGTTGTTTTTGAATTTGCCCCAGTTTTGTAATGAAATTTAGCCTTTGACGTTAAAGAGCTAAAATTGCTTTCTCGTGATACCATCGGATCGAAACTCAACTTAACCAGTTCTTTGAACCAAAAATCTAGAGATCTCACAGATTAAAGGGAGCTTAAACGAGTCGTTTGATGTGATTCTTTATTGAATGTTATCATTTTCATTTGTTTTATATGGAACAAAAGGAATAATTGTCATGGCTATGTGGAGTTACTTTCTAGGCAAATGAGACATTATTAGAAGAATAATTCTCATCTATTAAAAAGCATGAAGAGAGACATATAGTTGAGATAACAAGGGTAATGAAATAATTCGAATCAATTGGAATTTGAAAAACTATAATTAAATTGATTCTTCTATAGAATGTCCTTTGTTCTTGAGTTGACTCTTTGAATGAATACGTGTTATAATAGATATATTCTCATGATGCCATAACCCAATTTCTATTTTGCATATCCTCCTCTGTGCTTCTGTATGTTGAGGGAAGTAAGCTGAAACGTCTGACTCCCCATTTCTTATGTTTGATACTTTGAGGGCTTCTCATTGCTTTAGCTTTTGCCTAGGCAGCCCTTTCAGGTTTTTGGTCTAGCAAGCACCTTTTTTTTTAAAGGATCGCTTTTCATGTCTTTAATCTAGCAGGTTTTAGTGAGCTCTAATTTTTACCTAGGTCTTCTTTTCAAGTTTTCGGCTCAGTGAGCTTATTCCTTTCTTTTTTTACCAAAAAAAAAGCCCTCTTTAAGCATAATATCTCTTGACTGCATTAGAGTTGATAGGCCTTAACAACTCCTGACTATCCATATCTATTAGGATTAATGAACCCCCTGAGAAGGTAAATTTAACCACATAAGGCCCCTCATATGAAGGCGCCCACTTGCCCCTGGGATTATTTTGATTTGGTAATATTTCTTCAGTATCAAATCACCAGCCTTGAACTCTCTGGGACGTAATTTTTGATTGAAAGCCCTGGCCATCCTCTTTTGGTATAACTGCCCATAATAAATAGCAGTTAGCCGTTTTCCTTCAATCATATTCAGCTGCTCATATCTAGCTTTTACCCACTCATCTTCCCTTAGATTAGCTTCGATGAGCACCCTCAAAGACGGGATTTCTACTTCAATAGGTGTCACTACCTCTGTCCCATAAACCAAAGAATAAGGAGTTGCCCCAGTTGAAGTACGTACGGTAGTCCTGTAGCCGTGTAAAACATAGGGAGCATCTCGTGCCAATCCTTGTATGTTACTGTCATCTTCTCAATGATTTTCTTGATGTTTTTATTTGCAGCTTCGACTACACCATTCATCTGTGGTCGGTAAGGTGCTAAATTGTGATGTTTAATCTTGAATTGGTCACAGAACTTTTTAATTTCTGTTCCATTCAACTTTCGTGCATTATCTGTGATAATCCTCTTAGGCAAGCCATACCAACATACGACATTAGTCTTCATGAATCTGATGAAGATTTTTTGAGTCACATTAGCGTCCATTTGGTGAAATAGTTGATGGCGACCAAGATAAAGCGGTGTACATTCGATGCTTTTGGGTTTATAGGGCTGATTACATCAATGCCCCATATTGAGAACGGCCATGGTGCTGTTAAATTATGTAGCGAAAGTGGAGGCGCATTGATTTTATTAGAGTAAATCTGACACTTGTGGCACTTTCTGACATATTCTATGCAATCCCTTTCCATAGTCATCCAAAAGTACCCACATCTTTGAATTTGTTTGGCTAAGGTGTGGCCGTTAGCATGAGTCCCACATATTCCTTCATGAAGTTTCGTAATAATTCTTTGAGCTTATTTTGAATCAACACATCATAAAAGCATGCCATCATGACTCCTTTTATATAAGACACCATCATTAATAAAGAAATTCATGGCCAAGCTTCAAATTGTCTTCTTATGATTTTCTGTAGCTCCTACTGGGTGAACCCTATTTTTCATGTAAGTCTTGATGTCATAGTACCAAGGATGTTCATTAAATTCCTCCTCTATGTTCAAGCAATGCACTAGTGTATCACTTGATTTTATTTGGATTAGTTGGACGTGCACTCCGCAGACAAGCTGAATCATCGCTGCTAAAGTGGCCAAAGCATCTGCAAACTGGTTTTTATCTCTTATCATGTGATGAAAACTGATTTCTTCAAACTGATCTATTAGCTGGATCAGGTATTTCTGATATGACACTAATTTTGAATCTCTGGTTTGTCATTTTCCATTCACTTGGTAAATTATTAGAGCTGAATCGCTGAATACCTCTAGGTTTTTTACTCCTAAGGTAATGGTTGCTTGTATTCCACTGACGCATACTTCATATTCTGCTATATTGTTCATGCAGTGAAATTCCAGCTTCATGGCTACTGGGAATTGCTTTCCTTCTAGAGATACTACTACAGCTCCAACATCGTTTCTTTGTGTGTTAACAGTCTCATCAAAATACATTTTCCATCTTTCTCCATTATCATCAATATTACCTCGCTCTTTATCGATAGTAACGATATCCTCATCCGGGAAATGGAACTTCAAAGGTTGATATTTATCAAGTGAGTGCTCCGCCAAATGATATGCTATTACACTCCCTTTGATGGACTTCCTCGTCATATATACCACATCATACTCAGATAGTATCACTCGCCATTTCGAAACCCTTCCAGCTACATATTGGTTTTTAAAGATAAATTTCAAAGGGTCCATTCTAGAGATTAGCCAAGTGGTGTAATAGAGCATATGTTGTCTCAACCTTCTTGTTGTCCACACTAATCCACAACACGTTTTTTCAATCATTGTATAGCGTGTTTCACAATCATTGAAATTCTTACTCAGGTAATAAATCGCCTATTCTTTCCTTCCCAATTCGTTGTGTTGCCCTAGCACTGCCCCCATTGATTCGGGTAAGATTGTCAAATACAAGATTGAAGGCCGGCCTGGTGTTGGAGGAACAAGGATTGGGGAGTTTAGTAAATAATCTTTGATTCTATCAAAAGCTTGTTGGCAATCATCATCCCATTTCTCAGTGTGGTTCTTCTCTAACAATTTAAATGTTGGCTCACAAGTTGCCGTCCAATTAGCGATGAACCTTGCAATGTAATTCAGTCGCCCCAAGAAGCCTCGAACTTCTTTTTCTGTTTGGGGAGGTGGCATTTCACGAATAGCTTTTATTTTGTCAGGATCAACTTCTATCCCCTTTTGACTTACAATGAATCTCGATAGTTTCCCGGATAAGGATCCAAAAACATATTTATTAGGATTTAATCTGAGTTTATACTCGTGTAGCCTCTCGAATAATTTTCTAAGGGCTGCTACATGACTTTCTCCTTTAATAGTCTTGGCCACCATGTCATTTACTTATACCTCAATTTCCTTATGCATCATATCATGGAAAAGTGTAACCATGGCCCGTTGGTAGGTTGCCCCAGCATTTTTCAGCCTAAATGACATTACTTGGTAATAATAAGTCCCCCACTGAGTGATAAAGGTGGTTTTCTCCTTGTCCTCTTCATGCATAGGAATTTGATTATAGCCTGAGAAACCATCCATGAATGAATAACAATGGTTGCATGTTGTGTTGTCAACCAGTATATCAATATGAGATAGGGGAAATCATCCTTTGGACTACCAGTATTTAAGTCCATATAATCTATGCAGATCCTGACTTTACCATCTTTCTTAGCTATAGGCATGGTATTTGCCACCCATTGAGGGTGTCGAGCGACTTGGAGAAAACCCGCATTGAGTTGTTTCGTTACCTCTTCCTTAATCTTTAGGGATATCTCTGCATTTAATCTTCTTAACTTCTGCTTTTTGGGCTTCACGTCTGGGAAAAGTGGAATCCTGTGTAAAGTGATTCTTGGATCAAGCCCTGTTATGTCTTGATAAAACCATGCAAAAACGTCAAGATATTCCTTAAACAATTTGATCATTTCTTCTCTTTCTAGGTCATCGACAATTTTTAACTCTCTTTTATCCTCTTTAGTCCCCATGTTTATTATTTCAATCACCTCTTCATGAGGACTTATCCCTTTTTCGGTAGATTCAAGGATTTTAGTGAATGTTTAGACTATTTCTTCATCATTAGATTTATGATTTTGCGTATCCATGGTAACACATGAGTCATTCAACCAGGTCTCAAGAATTCCCATATTGGACAAGAGTTTCGAGGAATGCAAATTCCTGGAGGGTAAAGAAATGAATGTGAAATGAATTGGAAGAAAAAAAGGAGAGCAAACAAAGCAAAAGTTAGAAGAAATACGAAGCATTTCAAATTTCCATTTATGTTCCATAAAAAACATTATTCATGAAAATGAAAATGGCAACATGGCAATCAAAAAACAATTACTTTAAATCAAAAACATCTTGGACATCCTCAATCTCCTAATTCTTCAACGAGTCTCCAGTATCATCATTCATAATCTGAGGCTTAAATCCTTGCATATCATTTTTATCCTCGGCCACCATAGAACTCTCAGGTTGGTTTATCACTTCGGATGGCGTTGGAAACGAAGCTCTTATATGTGGGACTTCTAGCTTGCCACGTTGTTTATTTATGTTGAGTTTTCCATTTATCTGATCCTCTATCGTAGGCTCATATCCTAACCTACGTCGATTTGTATTTGATGGAAGGACAATTGGTTCTTTAATGCCTTGTATGTTTGCACCTAAACTTCTGCCTGCCTCGAACCCATTCCTTTTCATGATGGTTGTTGTTGTCATAGAATTTATATCTTTGTTGGGTTCCTTAGTTGCCTCAACTTCCAAGCCTGGGAAAGCTATCTCAGTTACTTGCTCAGCAGCCTTAATATATGGGACAGAAGTTGGCTTTGTTACCATCAGCTCCTCTCCTCCTACCTCCGTCAATAAACTTCACTTTTTGGTGTAGGGTAGATAGTACAGCGCCTGCTGTCACGACCCGTTTTCTGGGCACATGACCGGCACAATGATGAATATCCCATCACTGTAAGCCTTTCGATAAATTCTACCCATGAGTTTAGTCATTATCAAAATAACCATTCCTGAAGAAAATATATCAATTTTTCTTATTTGAAATTCATAGAGATGATTTGCACATAATAATAGATTCTCAATATAAAATACATTATTATGATGACATACAAACCAAATGCCAAACCCCTGACCTAGATGTCATAGACGATTACAGAGCAACATAATCTACAACAATAGAGGGGCCTACCCGATAGCAGGAGGGTCCAAAGTGATTTACTCTTCTAGCGGATATTCTTCATCGACAACCTGATCTGAACAAAAAGGTTGTACAGAGAGTGTGAGCTTTTAAACTCAATGAGCGAATCGGCCTCGCGTTAATAAAATTCAAATACATTACCAGTCATGCAAGCATATCCGAAGGCTCATACTCAACCAATAAACATAGTTAGAAATTACATACAATAAGATAAAAATTCATCTAATTCAACGAACGTTACTAGTACTTATCAATGGTAATATATCCCGGAGAGCGCACACAGGCCGGCTCACCAATTATGTATATTTCCACCATGACGCACAACATCATCCTCTTACATACAAGAAGATAAAAATTCATCCAATTCAACAAACGTTACTAGTACTCGTCAATGGTAATATATCCCGGAGAGCGCACACAGGCCGGCTCACCAATTATGTATATTTCCACCATGACGCACAACCTCATCCTCTTAGCTAGGGCGCCTCACGGATTTATCACCAATCCGGGCTATATCCCTACTGAGGGAATCGTTGTCTCCACACTCATTGGTCAAGACACCCTGTCAACCGGGTTTTCCGCCTTGCCGTGAGAGGGGGTACTGTCCCGCTCAATCACAATCAATAGCACAGTATTTCATATCATAATCAGAAGCTTAATATAATATTCATCCATATAACAGGTATAGTATATAACTATATTATAGATTTATAAACCACATATCAAGATAACAATTAATCCGTTTTTGAAAAGATTCAAACTTCACATCATCATGAAATTCTTGTTTCGTCCTATCCATACTTCTGGATTAATTATCTCATTAGATTCGTCATTCTGAATCCAATTTCCCCCTATGAATCTTGGGAGTGTCCTACGACATACTTTTTATCACCAATAATGCTAAAACTCTATTAAAACGGGGTCGTTTCACTCACCTGGATTCCGTACGAATATCGCTTCTCTAAGTCATTACAGACAAGAGTGCTCAGGTAAATTTCGGTGTTCTGCTACTGAGATTTTCATGAAAGATTAGAGAAAATACGTTAGGATTGTTTTCGTACAGATACTGTTCATACGTATGGTTACTGTTCATATATATGGTTACTATTCATACGGTTACTATTCATACGTACGGTCACTATTCATACCAGAAATAGAGAATACAATATGTAAAAGAGTACAGCAGGTAAGTTTCCAGGAAAGAGTGGAGGGTCACACTGGACACACTTAAAAACCAGGTCTTTCCTTAGCCAGAACTTTCCTAGACATGTATTTTTCACAGTTTACATTCTATTTCGGTAATCAGAGAATCAAAATAACATATAAACAGCTAAGGACAGTTTTTCTGATGTGGAAGATCAGCCAAGGCCGCAACTACAAAGCATACTTAAGAAAATAACTTCTAAAATTTGAAAGACATAAAAAGGGCATAGTATCCTTACCTAAGCTGAAAAGGAAAGGCCCAAAATTTCAGAGGCCTAGCATTGGAGTAAGAGAAACTTGAGGAGAGAAGAAGAGAAGTTGAAGGTGTGAGTTTAGAAGTGAAATGAAAGGGCCTATTTATAGGAAAAGTCAACGGTACTATTTATCACTATGCGATAATAAAATATTCAATTTACTATTTATGAAAATGACATTTCTAATAAAATAATTCACGTTAATCATTTACGGTTACTGTGCAATTTCGGAAAAGTCACAGGCGGCTTTACTATTGAAAACTTAAGGGGAAAACTATCATTTCACCTTAAACCTTTAAGTTTCTTTTCAAATCAGTCCTTTCAATTTAGTCCCTGAGCGTATTTTTACACATAAAACGTCATTTTCTCCTACAAACTTCTTTCTAGTTTTCTCTTATGACCAAACCACTACTAGTACTTGACATTTCGATTGTATAAATGAACAGTATCGTATACGTAAATAGTATTATATGTGTGAATAGTACCGTATACTGAAATAGTAACAGTAGTTTGTAAACAAATATTTATATTTTATTTTTCTTGGGTATTACATTATCACCCCCTTAAGAGAATTCGGTCCCCCGAATTCAAAACTCATCTCAAGACTGAAAAAAGTGTGATTACTTCGTCTATATCTCATCCTTTGTATCTCTTTCTTTCCAAACATCTTCACATCCTTGGTAAGAATTACAATAACACTATACTATCGGCTATGAACTCTAGACCGCATTAACAATTATTTTGCATAGGACTTTTTCCTTTTTTAAACAGTAAACATTCTCTTCCTCATCAGTTTGATTTTCTCCACAATCTTTTGTACCATAAAGTGTCTCATCCTCATAACCTTTACCAAACTTAACCACCTAATCAGAGACGAACTTTGTCTCTATGTAAAACCTCAAATAGATGTCATCTTCAAAAGTGGCACGTGGTCTTTCTAGTTCATACTGAATATCAGAACACATGTTTCCACACATAGCTTATAACTTTTACGAATACAAGTACCTTACCCGAAGGCGTCATTTTGGCCATAGGTAATACTCTTGCCCGAAGGCGATCCTTCTACCTTAAGGCGATACTCTCAGCTGAAGGCGTCATATAAAAGGCAAAATCACATGAAATCATTACATAAATCTCTAGGAAGAACAATCTTAGAAAATGTGATAAGTAAATAACATACTCCTCATGCATAATTATATATAGAAATTCCTCTCACCTCAATGACTCATATAGAGTTGTATCCCTTCAATGATTATTGCAAACCCATAGTTCTCTATGTATAGGTTCATAAAATACTTATTTAGTACTCCTCCATAGCTCATAAATGCAATGAAATATCATTTTAGTAACTCTTCTCAGTCAAAAGGATATTACCATACTCTACTTTAGAATTTCCATAATCAAGTACGAAATATAAGTCCAACATCTTCTCATTCCTCAAGTTCTTTAAGAAATCACTTCAACAAAGAAGATCTAAATACTAACTTAAATTTTATTTCTAGTACATAGATAATTTTAATACATGAAGCTTAGACCACATATAGCTTTAGGTACAAACAAAAGAAAAAATAAATTAAGGACGAGTAGGCTTTTGAAATGTAAAAGGTGCTCCAGGTCTAGAAGATGAAGGTGCTTCAGACCTTAAGGAGGAAGCTAATCGTTGCAGCCTAGAAAGGGTTTCTGGAGGAAGCGCCTGAGAAATTTGACGAAGAGCAGAAGTTACTCCGTTCATACATTCAATACACCTTGCTTGTTGGTCACGGAAATTTTGAGTTGCAAACATTGAATGTCTATCAACTCGATTAGCTAGTTCCCCGAAACGACGGTTTATCAGTTTCTCTTGGTTTTCAAAGAGACGATTTATTAGTCGCTTCTGGTCCTCTGTCTTGTATTCCAGGCTCTCTATCTTACACTCCAGATTTTCGATCTTACGCTCCAGGAACGCAAGCTTATTTTCTGAGGATGTTGCAGTACTGTCCTCCTCCAACTCTATTACATCCCTCTTTCTTTTCTTAATTTCTGGTGACCTGTCTACAGGTCTCTTCTCTTTGTTGTCTCCGAGACTTAGATTTAAATCAAGCTCTACATTGCCAGTCTCAAAATTCAAGTTGAAAGACTTATTATCGGCCATTTCTCTAGGGATCTCAGAAATAACTTCGAATGAGAAAGGAATGGAGATTGAGAAATATGTATGTAATGAAAGAAGTAGGTTTGCTTGGTGCGATGAGTAGGGTAACAGGCATACAAGATTTATAGATAACCCGAAGCCCCTTAAAGCCACCACAACCTATACGCCGCTTGCTAGGAGGTTTACAGATCACATATGTCGCAATGCCAGCAATTAATGTCGGACATGCAAGTAAATAGTAAATATAATTTAATGCAATTAACATAAGTCAAAGATTTCCTGAAAGATTTTCGGCTAATCATGACCTTTCTCAAAATTTTCGAATAATCGCTGTTTCAGTCTATGATTTCCTCACTCTATACTTGTCTTATAGTGTAATCTCAGATCACGATATCACTCTATGATCGGGTAGTCTCATATTAGCCTTATCTTATATTCTAATCGGTGTCTTTATTCTGGATTTATATGTATATCAATATATATATTTTAAAACAAAGTTAACTGCTTACGGTCGCATGCATTAAGCATTATCATGATGTAAGGAAATCACTGCCTTTCATTTGCCCATGAGAGCATTATATGTAAGTATGTGTAACCATGAAGATGTATTATCCTCTACACATTTCATTCTATCCAAGTCATTTCGATTTCATATTCTCTATGAGTATATGTAGGATCATCACATATTCTCCTTGATCGTAGCCTTCACTCATTATGCATGAATAATATACATACATGTAATTACAACATGATTCAATCAATTATGTATATTATACTCAACTGAAGGCTCTTAAGAACAACACAATAAAACAGAGAAATGCATTTCAGTTCATCATAAAAGCATCCAAGGCAATCTTTAATGGCTATATTATTAACTTCTTTAAATTTCGAAAAATGCCAACGGGAGAAATGGGAAAACCAAGTAAAATCGGCCGCAAATCCACCGAATACTGACTTTCGTGGTTTTGGCATTAATACGACGCATTGTTGGTGTGCATGCCTACCCTAGACTTCTGGCTTCCAGCTTGCAGAAATCCATAGGTTGATCGTGTAGGGGTGTGGTGAAAAGATATCTTCTTTGTCTCTAAGTCCTAATTTTTCTCTATAAAAATCATCCCAGCGTTCTCAGTTACTACACCACAAAGAGTAATAATCTCCGAGCCTACAATCCCCCAGTATTCCTCTCGCCTCATACTCTTACAAAAATTTCTAAATTTTTCCAAATCATGGCCTCAAGGAAGTACATTGATCTCACAGTAGAGGCTAAGGAAGAAGAGCTCGACTTAAACTTAAGTCTGGGCAAAGACAAGGGCAAAAGACCTTTTGAGGGGTCTCCAGAGAAGCAGAAGGAGAAGAAAATGAAGAAGATCGAGGAAGCTGAGGAGACTAGCACGGGCCATACCTCGGAGGACAAAATCGGCTGTCTAGAGCAGGAGGTGAAAAATCTGAAAAAGATGATAGGAGACCTGGAGAAGTTAACTAAACGCAATCATGCAAAAATGACTTCAAGAATAGACAGGTTCTTCTATTGGTCTACCCAGTGCTTCTGCAATCAACAACAAAGAAGTGTTGATTGTATGAATGGAATTTACACTACCCTCCGCGACATTGCTCTGTCTCTCGCTCCAAGGAATGGTCGAGGGCTGATGATACAATACAACCCTCCTAATCCAAGACCACCTCGCTTTTAGATTACTCATGCATGAGTAAACTTCTTCTTTTTTTGCAATGTAATCCTTCAGTTTTTTTTAATGCGAGTGGTTTCTTTTATTGGCTGGTACCCTAAAATAATATAGCTACACAAATTCAATCATGAATTCAGCTTATAAAATCCACCATATAAAAATTTGATCCGACAACAACGGAATCAAAACAAGTAATAATCTTTCCTTTACTAAGTTCAAAAGTGTAGCCACATCTATCTAAAATTAAACCTGACAACATAATTTCTAAGAAGAGATAAGTCTCGGAGGGAAAGGAAATGAAAACATCATACAGGACCTTCAGTAGAGCCGTCTCTCTATAGTTATGCCCGGGTTCACAACGATAGAGGAGGTCCTACTAAGGTTACCTTGCTCTGTAATCACTAGGAGACCTAACAACCTTTGCTCTGATACCAACTTTGTCACGACCCGTTTTCTGGGCACATGACCGGCACAATGATGAATATCCCATCACTGTAAGCCTTTCGATAAATTCTACCAATGAGTTTAGTCATTATCAAAATAACCATTCCTGAACAAAATATATCAATTTTTCTTATTTGAAATTCATAGAGATGATTTGCACATAATAATAGATTCTCAATATAAAATACATTATTATGCTGACATACAAACCAAATGCCAAACCCCTGACCTAGATGTCATAGACGATTACAGAGCAACATAATCTACAACAATAGAGGGGCCTACCCGATAGCGGGAGGGTCCAAAGTGATTTACTCTTCTAGCGGATATTCTTCATCGACAACCTGATCTGAACAAAAAGGTTGTACAGAGAGTGTGAGCTTTTAAACTCAATGAGCGAATCGGCCTCGCGTTAATAAAATTCAAATACATTATCAGTCATGCAAGCATATCCGAAGGCTCATACTCAACCAATAAACATAGTTAGAAATTACATACAATAAGATAAAAATTCATCTAATTCAACGAACGTTACTAGTACTTATCAATGGTAATATATCCCGGAGAGCGCACACAGGCCGGCTCACCAATTATGTATATTTCCGCCATGACGCACAACATCATCCTCTTACATACAAGAAGATAAAAATTCATCCAATTCAACAAACGTTACTAGTACTCGTCAATGGCAATATATCCCGGAGAGCGCACACAGGCCGGCTCACCAATTATGTATATTTCCACCATGACGCACAACCTCATCCTCTTAGCTAGGGCGCCTCACGGATTTATCACCAATCCGGGCTATATCCCTATTGAGGGAATCGTTGTCTCCACACTCATTGGTCAAGACACCCTGTCAACCGGGTTTTCCGCCTTGCCGTGAGAGGGGGTACTGTCCCGCTCAATCACAATCAATAGCACAGTATTTCATATCATAATCAGAAGCTTAATATAATATTCATCCATATAACAGGTATAGTATATAACTATATTATAGATTTATAAACCACATATCAAGATAACAATTAATCTGTTTTTGAAAAGATTCAAACTTCACATCATCATGAAATTCTTGTTTCGTCTTATCCATACTTCTGGATTAATTATCTCATTAGATTCGTCATTCTGAATCCAATTTCCCCCTATGAATCTTGGGAGTGTCCTACGACATACTTTTTATCACCAATAATGCTAAAACTCTATTAAAACGGGGTCGTTTCACTCACCTGGATTCCATACGAACATCGCTTCTCTAAGTCATTACAGACAAGAGTGCTCAGGTGAATTTCGGTGTTCTGCTACTGAGATTTTCATGAAAGATTAGAGAAAATACGTTAGGATTGTTTTCATACAGATACTGTTCATACGTATGGTTACTGTTCATATATATGGTTACTATTCATACGGTTACTATTCATACGTACGGTCACTATTCATACCAGAAATAGAGAATACAATATGTAAAAGAGTACAGCAGGTAAGTTCCCAGGAAAGAGTGGAGGGTCACATTGGACACACTTAAAAACCAGGTCTTTCCTTAGCCAGAACTTTCCTAGACATGTATTTTTCACAGTTTACATTCTATTTCGGTAATCAGAGAATCAAAATAACATATAAACAGCTAAGGACAGTTTTTCTGATGTGGAAGATCAGCCAAGGCCGCAACCACAGAGCATACTTAAGAAAATAACTTCTAAAATTTGAAAGACATAGAAAGGGCATAGTATCCTTACCTAAGCTGAAAAGGAAAGGCCCAAAATTTCAGAGGCCTAGCATTGGAGTAAGAGAAACTTGAGGAGAGAAGAAGAGAAGTTGAAGGTGTGAGTTTAGAAGTGAAATGAAAGGGCCTATTTATAGGAAAAGTCAACGGTACTATTTATCACTATGCGGTAATAAAATATTCAATTTACTATTTATGAAAATGACATTTCTAATAAAATAATTCACGTTAATCATTTACGGTTACTGTGCAATTTCAGAAAAGTCACAGGCAACTTTACTATTGAAAACTTAAGGGAAAAACTATCATTTCACCTTAAACCTTTAAGTTTCTTTTCAAATCAGTCCTTTCAATTTAGTCCCTGAGCGTATTTTTACACATAAAACGTCATTTTCTCCTACAAACTTCTTTCTAGTTTTCTCTTATGACCAAACCACTACTAGTACTTGACATTTCGATTGTATAAATGAACAGTATCGTATACGTAAATAGTATTATATGGGTGAATAGTACCGTATACTGAAATAGTAACAGTAGTTTGTAAACAAATATTTATATTTTATTTTTCTTGGGTATTACACCTGCCTTATGGATCCATGGCCTTCCTAAGAGCATAATATATGATGCATCCACGTCCATGACTTGAAAGTTCACCATAAATGTACATGGGCTAATTTCAAGGGGTAAATCAACTGTACCTAATACCTCTCTTCAAGTTCCATCAAATGCCCTTACTGTCATGTCACTATCCTCCATCCGTAATAATTCTAATTTCTCGAATGTGGACAGTGGAAAGACATTTAAAGCTATCCACCATCAATTAGAACTTTGGCTAGGATGAACCCATGACATTTAAGGGTGATATGCAAAGCTTTTGGTTTGCTAGCAATAGTTCCATCGCTTTCTTCTGCTGAAAAGGAAATTGCAGACATAGATTTGGCGATGTTTATTACATCTGCTACTCTTTCTGAGGAAGTATTTGGTCGTACAAATGTTTTTCCTAAGACCTTTAGTAGAGCTTGGCGATGCACCTCTGAATTCATGATCAGCGAAAATATTGAGATTTTAGCAGGAGTCTTGTTGAGTTATTCTAAGATATCATATTCACTTTGTTTCATGATTCGCAAGAACTCTTCTTCATTATCTTCAGGTTTCTTTTCTATTACTTGTCCCTTTTTGTTTACCTTCTTCATTTCAGTAGGAAGGTATACTCTGCCGCTTCGTGTCACCCCTCCTGTATTGGCTATGTTCATCACGAGTTCTTCCTTAGGTACTTTAACTGTCTCCTTGTTGTTGGAAGGAATCTCTATTCGGCTGCCATACCTCTATGGCACCGCATGATTGCTTAGGTAGGGAAATGATGCTGGCATGTTTATAACCATAGCTGGTTGTTTTTGAATTGACATTTTAGGTTGAGGGGTATAATTAATTGTGTAGTAAGCTGACTCGATTCCTTTCTTACTGACTAGGCTTAGTGTTTCTGTTATTGTACAAATCACTTCATATGCTTTCACGGGCTATTATCCCAAAAGTAATCATCTTCTTAACCAAAGAGTTGAACTCTAAGCATTCTTCTGTCATGCCCTATTTTTGCTTGGTGATACTCACAATGTTTTAACTCTTGAGCCACCACCACTTCATCTTTTCTTGTCATCAATGGTTCTAACTCATACCCAGCTTGTTTAAGATTCACATAGACCCACTTCATTGACATCCTCATGTTAGTCAATTCCCCTAAAGACTTAGTCTCTTTTTCGACAGTGTTCACTTGGTGCTCATGACTAGGCATTGTATTCTTCTCAATGGTGGAGTTCTTTCCTGACTTTAATTGGATATGGTTTGAATCGATTAAATCTAGTACGTTTCTCTTGAACACTATACAATTTTTAATTTAATGTTCGACAGCATCCATGTGAAAATCATATGTGGTATATGGATCATACCATGCTGGATATGGGGGATTCATTACTTTACCCAGTCGAGGCCCCAAGAGTTGGGCAGCTAAAGGTCTGTTTGGTTTATGAAAACATTTCCTATTTTCATTTTCAGTCTTCATTTCTTGAAACACTGAAAACATCTTTTTGGTGTTTTCAGATTTAGGCATATTTTAAAAAATGTTTCAAGAAAACGTTTTCAGTAAACTCAACCAAACACATTTTCAAGTATATTTTCTATTTTCAGTGAAAATGAAAACAGGAAATGCCCAAACCAAATAGGCCCTAATAGATTTTTGTATAGTTCAGCATTTGTTGTGCCAAAATTTGGCCAAAGACGATTATCTATTAGTCATGGGGCTCTTTTTCTGCCTAATTGAGTACATATATTTGGCCCCGATTGACCTTGATTTTGATTGCTTGTTTGGTAAAAATTAGATTGCTGTTGGGGGTATGATCTTATTGGTTGAACATAATTTACATCTGATTCCTTTTTTTTGTGAATTGTCCCTTCTTTAAGCTATTTTCTATATGGGGGCTTGAGAGTTTTTTTCACGAATATCGGCATCAATTCTTTCTCCGATCTCAATTAGGTCTACAAAGTCTGTGACATGTATCCCAAGCATAATCTTATAGAATGGGTCTGGCAGGGTGCGAACAAAGTAAGAACACTATTCAGACTGGATTAACGGAGGTTGTACTTATGATGCAGTTACCATCCATCTTTGGTCATATTCCTTGAAGGTTTCAGAACTCTTCTTCGTCATTGCTTTTAATTGTTCTCTAGTCGGAGCTATTTGCAAATTGAACTTGTACTGCCTCATGAATAAGTCTGCTAAGTCCCTCTATTTTTGAACCTTTGAGTGGTCTAGTTGCATAAACCACAATAGTGCGACTCCAGTTAAGCTCTCAGGGAAAAAATAATAATTAAGAACTTCTCATTACGGGACCAGACACACATCTTAGTGTAGTATGACTTCAGATGGTAAACCAGATTTCCAGTGCTATCGTACTTGGAGAATTATGGTATCTTGAATTCCTTTGGGATCGTTATCTCAGGAGTTAGGCATAATTCATCTAATTCTAATGATCCCCAAGATACTAGCCCTCGTAAGGCTCACAGTTGGTATTTGACTTCTCCAATTTGCTCCTTAAGACTTGTGTCCTTTTTATCAACCCTTAAGGCTGGGATCTGGACTATGTATATGAGATCGTCACCAGGATATCCCTACACGGTGTCATCCCCTATGATTTGATCAGTATGGCCAAGTGCATTCGTGATTCGGGTTTGGGAACCTATCCCTTTATCTAGTGCAGGAACAACCATTGTCTCGTTCACTTTTTCTTTTGGATTGACATATGCTGATGTTGGGTTAATTGTCTCAGCTTGTGTTTCAATAGTGATAGGCATAACGGGTGGATCTATTTGTTTTCCTTTCATTGCTTCAGTCAATGCTAAGATCATTTCGGTCATGTGAGCAAGTTGCCCTTCCAATGCCCCAATGCGTGTAGCGGTGTCATTTTCTATTCTTTGATTGTCTTCGGATTGGCTTTCCATTATACTACTTCGTGAACGGGTGTTGTATACACGAGTCGATGGTAAGGTCTGATTAGACGATTTTCCTTTAGGAGGCGCAATAATGAAGTTTTTTCTTCCTCTGAAAAGATCCAAAAAAAATTTTAAAATCATGTTATTATTGCTCTTTTTGAAACATTTCCCTATTGAAGCATGAGTGTTTTATTTTTATTTTTATTTTTATTTTTTTGAGACTAAGGGGGCGTTTCCCCGAAAACTCATGAAGGTTCATGACTTCCATCGAATTGTGATGAGATTGCTGATGGTTTTATATAGTTGAATGAAATTTGGATAGCACCAACATTTCTCGATGAAGAAGAGTATTCAAGTGAATTCAAATGATACTAACCAGATGAAAAGACATATTTATAAAATTCGGATGACACCGATATTTTACTTAAAAGAACAATTAATTCAAATTTGGAATACATCGACATTTGCCTCATAGACTACATTATTATTCAATTACAACTCCACATCCCTAAGAATTCCTTTGTTTCATTGTACAATTCTATCAACTCTCTTTCTGGGAGCCTAAACGGCGTAGCTTGATCTTTAATTGCCTTCACTAGTGCAGCCAATTTTTTCATATTTAATTCAACCTCATTTATTAACTTCTAATTTTTGTTTATTGCTTCTTTACATTGTTATATGATATGCTCTACATTGGACCTCAGGTGATTGATGCGCCCTGCCTCTAATTCTAAGGGACTATTCTTACTCTATAGTCTAGCAATTGTCTCATCTTTTTCTGTAACTTTTTCTAAAGCTTGACTCTTTTCTGGCCTCAAGTATTGCGTATCTTCTTCAAGGTATGCTATTTTCTGATAATACATATCGATAGGACCTTGTTGTTCATCTACGGCCCCAGACAATTAGCATACCTCAGACGTTAAAATGTCGATTTTGGCTTGTGAAGTACGAATGAGGTTAGCACAAAGCGTTTCCCTTTCCTCTTCTATTTTATGGATCTTCTTTATCAATAACTCACACTCTTCTTCTTTCTTCCTTTTTTTCACTGGTTATCTTCTTTAATACCACATCTTTTCCCCCTTTCTTTAAACCATTGCGGGAATTCAGGAGTATTCAGGACTAGTCCATCTTCCGAACGGCCCTACTTCCTTGTAACTTTTTATTTCTATGTTTTCCTACACAACTTGAATTTGTTCCTATAATTCTTTGCTATACGAATCTTGATATTCAAATTCAACTTTTTTTAAACCTTGTGTCACATCCCAAAAATTGAGCATGTGAAAAGATACTACTCATTTGATAAAATTCCCAAACATACGTTATTTACATATATTCTGTAAGGTTTTACATTCAACCTTTCCTTTCTTTTGATTCAAAACCAGAATCTCAACTCTTTTAACCGATTATAACTCAAATATAACTTCTAAAACAACTGAGATTCATGAATTATCATCAAAATCTTCAAGAACAAAACCTCATCTGATCTTTTATATAAACTGAAATTTAAGGAAAATAATCGGATTAAATCTTACCTTTGATCCTTACAAAGCTTTTGAACCGAACAAATAATCGAAATTCTGAAGATCAAGGAAAGGATTTGAGAAGAGGGTGAAGAAACGAGAGAAAGTGAATTCACTATTCACTTCAGCTGCTTCGATCGTGAGAAGAAAATAAGGGGGTACTATTGAAACTTTATATTAAATATTTCTAATGGGTTATTCAATAACCCATGGGTATCCATAACCCAACATCCAAACCCATCCAGTCAATTTACAATAAATGGACTAATGGACCATTCTGAAACCACTTTTCCATGAATTTCACCATTCTTAGAATATATCCCTCATTGTGCAAATATTTAGTCCAGTCATTTAACTCAATTTTCATAAATAATATTCAAAGAGAACAGTTAAATATGAAAATTAAAAATGACCAAAATAAATAACTAAAGTAACGTTGTAGAATTCTAAAATACTCTTAAGCGAATTATATTCTGAAATTAACGGGTATTACACCTTGTGTCCTGGGGATGTATTGCATCTGACCATAATGTCTTAGAATCATGGCTAGGTTGTATGCTATGCAACCTCTGGACCCTATCAGCGGCACACATCAAAATTCACTATACCATAATAAAACACTTCTTGTTGCCACCCCAGATAAGCTCCATGTATAAGATGATAAATTTATAGATCGAAAGACTCTAACCCACTCTTGTTTATTTTTTTGTTCAATAGGAGCACGTAAAAATCTTTCTACAGGCTTTGGTATTGGTCCATAAGCTCTGTACTTTTTCCCAAAGACATGATTACACATCCAAACATACAACATGTGTATGCAACACCTGAGGTTTCCTTTTCCACTTCTTCGACTATGACTTAAAGATAGGAATGTGTCTGCCAAGATCGCTGGGATAGGGTTGACTCCATTATGTAGTATTGCTAAAAATACATCAATTGCTTTCTGGCCCACTATCCCCATGGTTGAAGGGAAAAGTACAGACCCATAGATTGCTAGAGAAAATAGATTAAGGTATGCTTTTCTGTTATGGCGCATTTTGGACTCATTCAGAATTCTTAAGATGTAGCTCAATTCCCATCCTATGGTATCTCCTCTTTTTACCATTGACTTCTTTATCTGAACATACGATACCCCAAACAGTGCAGCCATCTTATTTAAGGATGAATTGACACATCCTGGTATGTAGATTAGCTGGTGATCGTTCAAATGCATATCAAGCATGAGTCCATATTCTTCTATTGTGGGGGTCGTGTCCATATCTTCAAATGTGAAAACTCGCAATGATGGATCCCAATAATTCATTGTTACTAAAATTGCCATCTCTTGAGGCTTCACATATAATAGATCAGCAATCCTTCCAAATTTCTTTAACAACAAATCTTTTTCGGTTGGAGATATTAACTCGTGGTAGAATATGAGCTCTTGAAGACAGTTGACTTTAACCATCACTTTGATTTCCACTGGCAATGAGCTCTAATGGCCTTTAGATAATGCATCACCATCTCACTCTTGGTGGGCCTTTATTTCTTTCATGAGTTTTCGGGATGAACGATTGTCAGAAAAAGCCATTTTTATTTTTTGTGTTTTTTTTCTACTCGTGCTTCACCAATTAACTAAAAAGACAGAGGAATTATAATGATGTTTAGGAAGCAGAAAAGTTTTCTTTCTTTTCGAGTGAAGAAGAGTGGAATTAGGAATATGGACCATTTTTTTTAAAAAAAAAAGAGTCAAAATGGAAAGTAGAAAGAAAAAAAAATTAAGAGATGACCAAAGTTGTTTCCCATACGTCTTGCTTAAGGATCTTTATTCTTTTAGGCCAACTAAGTGCATAGGTTTTAGGGTGGATTTACAAACATATGGACATAAAGGTCCCTAGACTGCCCTCATAATCGAAACTCATGGGGATCTCCGATTGCCAGCATTAAGAGCATAAGAGTTATACTCTCTGTGAATCCCATATTGACAAAAGAGATCAGTCTAAGCAGAAGCTTTCATGATCCCCGCAAGGAATAGACCCTCTGCGACATCACTAGACTTCCTTCTATCCTATGGTTGTGCTCAGCCCGGGTGTAGGGCTAATGTATGCAAGGAATGTATTGGTGCATAGTGTGTGAAGGGATCAACCAATCTACCAGGAGGAGAAAATAAACCATATATATACAAGTGAATGTGTACAAAAGTAGAATGACGAAGATAAATAAATAAATAAATAATGAAATCAAAATAAATAGAGACAAAATGGTAACTAAGGCAAAATATAAAATTTGGTTGCATACTTAGGAAATCAATATCAACTCTCGAAATTCCCCAGCGGAGTCGCCAAACTGTCACACTCAAAATGTAACTGGCCGGCATTCCTTAAAAAAGTGTACAAAAAATTGACTTTCAAAATTGAAAACTAATTTTATGAGGAGTCACCACCAAAGTTTAATTTGTTGGAAAAAACTTGGAAAAATCTTTGAATTTGATGGTCTGCGTTTTGAGGAAAATGAGTTCGAAAATTGAACCGTATGGGGAAGATGTTAGGTACCCTATACATCTGATTTAGAAAGTGAGCAATTATTTCGTATTTGCTTAAATTGTCCTCCTCAGTCACATAAGAACATAATAAAGAAAAACATCAAAACAAATGGATATGTACAAGGGCGGACTTGGCTAGGCAGCGTCTAGGTCTTATGTACCTGTCAATCGGGATCAAAGTCCACGTAGTTCATCATCTGAAATGCCACAAGCGCCAGAAGAAAGACTAAATTTTTTTTGCGGGAAGAACTAAAGAGGTTCAAAATTAATTATTTTCAAAAATCAAATGAGACTGAAGAGTTATTATTGTATTTGAATTTATGAGAATATCTTGATTTTTGACTCTTCCCATTTTAAAAGCCTTTTGATTTTTTAGATTTTTCCTTTTGAGGATATTTAGAAAGAAATCTAAATAAATATTTTTTGGATTTTGAGCTTTAAATATTTTTTTTGGGATTTTGAAAGAATAATTTCAATGAAAGCATATTTTTTGGATTTTTGAAATTGTCTTGAGAATGAAAACAAAGAAAATATTTTTCTTGGATTTTTGAAATTATTATGAAATCATTTGAAAGAAAATATTTTTTGATCTTATGAAATTGTTTTATGAAATTATTTGAAAGGAAAACATATTTTGATGTTTTTTTAGAAAATATCTTGTGAATAAAATTTAAAGGAAAAATATTTTTGAGTTTTGGAATTTATCTTGTAAATGAAACAAAGAAACATTTTTTGAGACTTTTTTTTTGAATGGAAATGAAAACAAAGGAAACATATTTTTTTCTTGGGATTTTTGAATTTATCTTGAGAATGAAATCAAAGGAAACATATTTTTTTTTTGGGTTTTTGAAATTATTATGAAATCATTTGAAAGAAAACATATTTGATCTTATGAAATTTTTTTATGAAATTATTTGAAAGGAAAACATATTTTGGTGTTTTTGAAAATATCTTGTGAATAAAATTTAAAGGAAAATATTTTTTTAGTTTTGAAATTTATTTTGAAAATGAAAACAAAGAAACATTTTTTTTGAGATTTTTTTGAATGGAAATGAAAACAAAATAAACATATTTTTTTTGGAAATTTTGAATTTATCTTGAGAATGAAAACAAAGAAAATAATAATTTTAATGATAACATATTTCGGATTTTTTTAAAATATATTGAAAATGAAGTTAAAGGAAAATATTTTTGGATTTTTTGATTTTGAGAAAAGATAAAATATACACAAATACAATTACATATATATATATATATATATATATATATATATATATGATGCACACCTATACATATTTATGTAAAATGCATAAAAAAAAGAACAAAAATAAAAAAGAAAGAAATATGCATGATGATCAATATATATGTACACTTTTCGGTCTTTTCATCTAGATTCCTATGCAAAATTTTTCCTTTGTTCTTTTGCTTGATCTGATATCATAGTTGTCTTGATATAGGTCCCTTGGTCCAGAAAATGTTTTATTTTTCAATTAAATCAACCCCTGTAAACTTTTGAATTTTTTGAGTTTGATCCCTGTTTTGCATGAATCACGTCCATTCTCAATTTTTATTTCCAAATCTGTCCAGAACTTCTTCTAGGATGTTTTTGGGTCATTTTAGGTCCATTCCAGTCCATTGCAAGGGAAAAAAATAAATTAAAACCAATGTTCTTGGGAATTTCCATGTTTTCATGGTTCATCACGTCACTTAGCTTCTTTCCATGATTTTTCTGGTTTTTTGGTTCTATTTTGATCTTCTTTTAAGCTCCAAAGTTTAAATTATGGTGTACAAAACTAACTCTACCAAAACAAAAAAAGATGAATGCATGAAAGAAATCAACTTACCTTCACGGTTGCTCTTTTTTTTTTTGGGATTTACTGCACTCCTCTCGATTTTGAGCTTGTTTTCAACTGAACTTCACTCCTTCAATTACCATGTTTGCTCCTCAGTTGCCCAAAATGTTTTTGAGTAATTTATAGTTGATCTCCTCCTTCCACAATACTCCAAAAGAAGGTTAATCTTTCTCAATTTCTACATAGAAGTAGACCATGTATTTTTTGCTCTTTCTTTTTCTCTCTTATCTCCCCCTTCCGAAAGGGAAGAAAGGTCCTTTATTTATAGTTAGAGATAAATGATTATGTTAGTGGAAAAAACTTCTAAATCATGTAGCTAATACTTTGTCCTCATGTTCTTTTCTTGATTAGTAGTATAGATTGCCATTTGAAAAAAAAAAAAGAAAGAAGGGACATAGTAGAAGTACCTTGGCCAGAGATTCCTGACCATGCATGTGGAGGAAGGACACCACCATGTGTGTATGATAAAAAAACATGTAACATTTTGGACTATTATTATTTTATCAATATTTTAATATTTTTTTGTTATTTTTATTATTATTATTATTTTTTGCCTTTTTATTTTAGGTATTTTTTTTACAAAAAGAAAAAAAATTATAATATTGTGGACAAAATTAGGTGTTATAGTGGGTATATTGCAGAAGGTGTGAATGTAAGCCAGGATTCAAAACTCTTTGTCGAGTTTGGACATCTGGATGGTTTGGCATTTGTAGGAGATGAATCTCTAGGAGGGTTTGTGCAGGACGGAGACGAGAGGGACAATGATGGCTGTCATTATTATTGTTTAA
Organism: Biancaea sappan; assembly: GCA_037074585.1. NCBI lineage: Eukaryota > Viridiplantae > Streptophyta > Magnoliopsida > Fabales > Fabaceae > Biancaea > Biancaea sappan. The sequence goes on along the minus strand of CM073498.1, from coordinate 4,307,625 downwards.
AAAAGATAAGAACTAGAGATTAAAAAATATATCAAAAATTTTAAAAGCTAAAGTCTAAGAAAAAACATTTAAACCAGTATCAGGGATATTTTAGTAACTGCGCAATATATTCTCTATTTTCTTTCCTAAAAAAATGTACATACGAAACACATTTTTTCTTGTTTCCATCATTTTTTTATAACATATGTAACACCCTGAAAAATGGGCATATGACTTAACATACAAATTACAAAGAAAATAAATTTACATATTACATTTTCTTATTTCCCATAACATCAGGAAATATTTACAATGAAAATGCAAAGTAAATTGTAACCAGTTAAATAAACCCCCTAAAACATAGTAGGACCTGGATAGCCTATAGGTTTACAGAGCTTTACTATCAACATAAAGCCCAAAAAGATTGGTTCATAAAGAATCCTCCACAAAATTAGAGTATATCTCCAAGTCACCAAACTCCCATTGGTTTCCTTCCTCCTCAACTGTTATTTCTGAAGAAGATAACTACAGAGAGTGTGAGTTTATCAAAAACTCAATGAGTAAATGACTACACAATTAAATAAAGCATAAGTACAAATACTATATCACATCCACAATATAAATAATTACCTCTAACACGTACAGGCATATTCAGATACTCAAATATAAGTGTACCTGATTCTGTGACTGTAACGAATTATTTCCCTTGTGAGTTCATACTCTCGCATTCTACATCAATCACATCCTACATCCTAATTCAACACAAAACATATACAAGCACAAATGACCACAATGAATGCATTATGCAATGTTTTTCCTGTTCTTTCCCATGCTTACCACATTGAGACTGTAATACCCATGAAAAATAAAATATAAATGCGTGTTTTCAAACTATTGTTACTATTTCAGTATACGGTACTATTCACCCGTATAATACTATTTACGTATATGGTACTGTTCAATTATACAATCAAAATGTCAAGTACTAGATATGGTTTGGTTATAAGAGAAAACTAGAAAGAAGTTTGTAGGAGAAAATGACGTTTTATGTGTAAAAATACCCTCAGGGACTAAATTGAAAGGACTGAATTGAAAAGAAACTTAAAGGTTTAAGGTGAAAGGATAGTTTTCCCTTTAAAGTTTCTAATAGTAAATAAACGAAAATTTTCAATCGTACGCGTAAGGTGCACAGTAACTGTATTATTAGAAATGTCATTTTTATAAATAGTAAATTGAATATTTTATTAGCGCATAGTATCAAATAATACCCTTGACTTTTACTATAAATAGGCCCTTCCATTTCACTTCTAAACTCACACCTTCAACTTCTCTTCTTCCCTCCTTAAGTTTCTCTTGCTCCGACGCTAGGCTTCTGAGATTTTGGGCCTTTCCGTTTTTGCTTAGGTAAGGATACTATGCCCCTTCTATGTCTTTCAAATTTTAGAAGTTATTTTCTTAAGTATGCTCTGTGGTTGCGGCTTTGGCCGATCTTCCACATCAGAAAAACTGTCGTTAGCTGTTATTTTGATTCTCTGATTACCGAAATAGAATATAATCTGTGGAGAATACATGTCTAGGAAAGTTCTGGCTAAGGAAAGACCTGGTTTTTAAGTGTGTCCAGTGTGACCCTCCACTCTTTCCTGGGAACTTACCTGGTGTACTCTTTTACAGATTGTATTCTGTATTTCCGGTATGAATAGTACCGTACGTATGAATAGTGACCGTATGAATAGTACCGTACGTATGAATAGTGACCGTATGAATAGTACCCATACGTATGAACAGTATCTGTATGAAAACGATCTTAACGTATTTTTTGTAATCTTTCATGAAAATCTCTGTAGCGGAACACTGAAATTCACCTGCGTACTCTTGTCCGTAACGATTTAGAGAAGTGATACTCGTACGGAATCCAGGTGAGTGAAACGACCCTGTTTTAATAGAGTTTTAGCATTACTGGTGATAAAAAGTATGTCGTAGGACACTCCCAAGATTCATAGGGAGAAATTGGATTCAGAATGACGAATATAATGAGATAATTAATCCAGAAGTATGGATAAGACAAAGCAAGTATCTCATGATGATATGAAATTTGAATCATATAGTTATATACTATACCTGTTATATGGATGAGTATTATATTGTGCTTCTGATTATGATATGAACTGTTGTACTATTGATTGTGATTGAGCGGTACAGTACCCCCTCTCACGGCAAGGCGGAAAACCCGGGTTAAAGGGTGTCTTGACCAATGGTGTGGAGACAATGATTTCCTCAGTAGGGATATAGCCCGGATTGGTGATAAATCCGTGAGGCGCCCTAGCTAAGAGGATGAGGTTGTGCGTCATGGCGGAAAAATACAAAATTGGTGAGCCGGCCTGTGTGCGCTCTCCGGGATATATTGCCATTGACGAGTACTAGTATCGTTTGTTGAATTGGATGAATTTTATCTTCTTGTATGTAATTTCTAACTATGTCTATTGGTTGAGCTTGAGCTTTCGGATATGCTTTCATGACTGGTGATGTATTTGAATTTTATTAACGCGAGTCCGATTTGCTCACTGAGTTTAAAAGCTCACACTGTTTGTACAAACTTTTTGTTCAGATCAGGTTGCCGCCGAAGTACATCTGCTAGAGGAGTAGATCACGTTGGACCTTCCCGCTGTCGGGTAGGCCCTTCTTTTGTTATACAGTATGTTGCTCTGTAACCGTCTAGGACATCTAGGTCAGGGGTTTGGTATTTGGCTTGTATTTCAGTATGATAATGTATTTTGTACTGAGGATCTATTATTTTTAATTAAGAAAATCTGATGTATTTTCTTTGTATTTATTAAGGAATGGTATTTTGAGAATATAGAGATAATTACTAACAATTTTACTTGTGGGAAGAATTTATCGAAAGGCTTACAGTGATGGGATATTCATCATTGTGCCGGTCATGTGCCTAGAAAATGGGTCGTGACAAAGTTGGTATCAGAGCATAGGTTGTTAGGTCTCCTAGTGATTACAGAGCAAGGTGTCTTTAGTGGGCCTTCCCCTAATGTCGTGACTGCAGCACGACCATAGGATGAAGATCCACCAAAAGCCCTGTAGAGATTAAAATCCATTTCTTTCGTGTCTTTACTTGAAGCATAATAGTGACGATATATATTATTCTTAATTGTAGAATAAGTTTAGATGGCACCAAGAAAATCAAACGCTTCTGGAATCCGCACAAGATCTGGCAGGGCCTTGGTCCCTCCAGCTGCTCAGTCAGCAAATGCAAGACTGGAGATGCCTAACCGTGCAGAAGATAACCATGCACAAAACAGAGAAATATCCACTGAAAACCCTAGAAGAAATGTTGGAGAACCATCACAAATCGACGCGACTGTAGTGATGGAAGCATTAGCTGCAATGCAGAACGAGGTGAATGGGCTAAAGGAACTTCTGATGGGACAATCATCTGAAGATGGCTCACAGGCATCAGTACATGCTGCAAAAGTACAAGAGATAGACCAGATGCCACCTCCACCCCCTCCTCAGGATTGGGTAGGTACAGAGGTCAAAATCTCAGAATTTATGAAGCTGAATCCGCCAACCTTTGCAGGAGATGTTAATGAAGACCCACAACGTTTTCTAGATGACTGTGAGAAAATCCTTGACACGTTAGAATGTCCTGAACCTCGAAAAGTAACCCTTGTTGCCTTTCAGTTAAGAGGTAAGGCCGACCGCTGGTGGCGAACATGGAAGAAGGGCATGGCCAGAAATGCCCCACCCGTTAAATGGAATGATTTTAAAAGAATTTTTCGAGAACAATTTATTCCGGAGAGTATACGAGAAGCAAAGATGAATGAGTTTGAGGCACTCCGGCAAGGATCACGAACCGTCGATGAATACGACAATCTGTTTATAGAGTTGTCTGAATATGCTACTCACATGGTCCTAACTGAGAAAGAAAAGATCCGACGGTTTATTAAAGGCCTTCGAGAGTCTTTATTTGACAGGGTGGGATCGAAAATACGAGATTTTTCATTTTATACAGAAGCCGTCGACATCGCCCGTATGATGGAAGAAAGAGATATGCAAAAAGAAAAATGGAATAACAAAAGAAAGAGGAAACAAGATGAGAAATCACGCTACCACGGAGAGAGTTCTGGACGTGCAGCCTCTACCGCTAATGCACCACAGCGTCAACAAAGTGGTACAGGGGGTCAACAAAGGCCCTGGTGCTCTAAATGTGAAAGAAATCACTTCGGAGCTTGTTTTGTCAACAACAACACTAGGGTCTGTTACCAATGTGGTCAACAGGGCCACATCAAAAGAGATTGCCCCCAACTCTACACGAGATCTGGCCAAGGGTCAGTACGCCCTAATCAATCAGAGGCTACTGTTGCCAACAGATCCCCTGTAACTGTAGGAGGCAATGGAATCGGAAGAGATGCTGGCAGAGGACAAGGTGGTCGAGGGCAGGCTTCAGCAGGCCGAGGGAACGCTCGAGTATTCGCTTTAACCCGTCAAGATGCTCAGGCGTCTAATACGGTGGTAGCAGGTACTCTTCTGATTGAATCAAATTTTGCACATGTTTTGTTTGACTCTGGCTCTACGCATTCCTATGTGTCACTATTCTTTGCTAAGAACTTTAAGCAAAAAGTTGTTAGATTAGAATGTCCGTTTTTAGTAACTACGCCTACTGGAGGCACCTTACTAATAGAACGAGGCTATCGAGCTTGCAAGGTAAGAGTCGGAGAAATGAATACAACAGTAGACCTAATGCTGTTAGATATGACAGACTTTGATGTCATCTTGGGCATGGATTGGCTGGCATCTTGTCATGCCACCCTGGATTGCTATAATAAGATAGTTAAATTTAATATTCCGGGGGAGCCTTCTTTCGTATTTCATGGTGAACGGAGTGAAATTTCTGGAAATCTTATATCTTTAATGTGTGCCCAACGTTTATTGCGAAAGGGCTATCAAGGATACTTGGCATTTGTTAAAGATATTAAGAAAGAAGAACTAAAAGTAGAGGACGTTCCAGTAGTCCAGGAGTTTGTAGATGTCTTCCCAGATGATCTACCAGGTATACCCCCAGATCGAGAGATTGAGTTCCAGATAGAGTTAGCACCAGATACTCGCCCAATCTCCATACCCCCTTATAGAATGGCACCAACAGAATTAAAAGAGTTAAAAACTCAGTTACAGGACTTGCTAGACAAAGGCTTTATAAGGCCAAGTTATTCACCTTGGGGAGCTCCTGTTCTGTTCGTGAAAAAGAAGGACGGATCGATGAGACTATGCATAGATTACAGGCAACTGAATAAGGTAACTATCAAAAATAAATACCCGTTGCCTCGCATCGACGACCTTTTCGATCAACTTCAAGGAGCCAAGTGTTTTTCAAAGATTGACTTGAGGTCTGGTTATCACCAACTCAAGATCAAGGAGGAGGATGTGTCTAAAACAGCCTTCCGTACCAGATATGGGCACTACGAGTTCTTGGTGATGTCATTTGGATTAACGAATGCACCAGCTGCTTTCATGGATTTAATGAATAGGATTTTTAAATCCTTTTTAGACAAATTTGTCATTGTCTTCATAGACGACATTCTGGTGTACTCAAAGACTTCAGAAGAGCACGAACAACACCTTCGTGTTGTATTGCAGACATTGAGGGATCATCAATTGTACGCCAAATTCTCTAAATGCAAGTTTTGGATTGATCGTGTAACTTTCTTGGGACATGTGATCTCCAAAGATGGCATCCAAGCAGACCCAAGCAAAGTAGAAGCGGTCAAAATGTGGCCTAGACCTACCTCCGTCACGGAGATTCGCAGCTTCTTGGGATTGGCAGGATATTATCGTCGTTTCATCCAAAATTTTTCCCAGTTAGCCGCCCCTCTCACACGACTGACTAGGAAAGGGGTAAAGTACCAATGGAATGACGCTTGTGAAGAAAGCTTCCAAGAACTCAAGAAAAGGTTAATCTCCGCACCTGTATTGGTCTTACCCTCAGGACCAGGAGGTTTTACAGTATACTGCGATGCATCAAGAGTAGGGTTGGGATGTGTTCTCATGCAGCATGGCCAGGTAGTGGCATATGCATCGAGACAACTTAAGAAACATGAACAAAACTACCCCACCCACGATCTGGAAATGGCAGCAGTAGTTTTCGCTTTAAAGATATGGCGACATTATCTATACGGAGAAACTTGCGAAATCTACACTGACCATAAAAGTCTAAAATATATTTTCGACCAAAAGGACTTAAACTTGAGGCAGAGGAGATGGGTAGAATTACTAAAAGATTATGATTGCAATATTCTTTACCACCCAGGCAAAGCGAACGTGGTAGCAGATGCCTTGAGTCGAAAATCTATGGGTAGTCTGGCCCATATAGCAGTAATAAAAAGACCCTTGATCCAAGAACTACAAGAGCTGAGAGCAAAAGGTGCTACTCTTGAGGTTACAAGGACAGGATCATTCTTAGCCCATATCAGGGCTAGATCTTCCCTTGTTGACCAGATACGGATATCTCAAATGGAGGATCCTGAGCTTGTCCAAATTATGGAAAAGGTGAAGATTGGTGAAGTGAATAGTTTCACACTCGACGATACAGGAGTCTTACATTTTGAACAACGGTTGTGTGTACCACATGTTGGAACTCTTAGACGAGACATCATGGAAGAAGGCCATCGTGCTGCATATGCTGTACACCCAGGAGCCACCAAGATGTATCAGGATCTGAAACAGATCTACTGGTGGAAAGGAATGAAACAAGACATAGCAGAATTTGTATCTCGTTGTTTAACCTGTCAACAGGTTAAGGTTGAGCATCTAAAGCCAGGAGGCTCGTTACAACAATTAGAGATTCCTGAATGGAAATGGGAACGAGTGACGATGGACTTTGTTGTTGGTCTACCTCGCTCCACAGGAGGTTATGACTCAGTTTGGGTCATCGTTGACCGACTAACCAAATCAGCACACTTCATTCCAATCAAAACCACTTATGGTGTAGTAACGTTGGCACAATTGTATATTAAAGAAATAGTAAAGTTGCATGGAGTACCTATATCTATCATTTCTGATAGAGGTCCTCAATTTACCTCTCGTTTCTGGAGAAGTTTTCAGGAGGCATTAGGTACTCGAGTGGACCTTAGTACCGCTTTTCACCCACAGACAGACGGACAGTCAGAGTGGACGATTCAGACGCTAGAGGATATGTTACGAGCTTGTATTCTAGATTTCAGTGGTAGCTGGGAAAAGCATTTGTATCTTGTAGAGTTCGCATATAACAACAGCTACCAGGCCACTATTGGGATGGCACCCTTTGAGGCCTTGTATGGGAGACGTTGCAGATCTCCGATCGGTTGGTTCGAGGTAGGTGAAGCAAAAGCATTAGGACCTGACTTGGCCCAGGATGCCCTAACCAAGGTTAAGACAATACAAGATAGGATGCGAGCAGCTCAAAGTAGACAAAAGGCATACGCTGACCACAGACGACGTGATTTGGAGTTCTCAGTCGGCGATATGGTATTCCTTAAGGTCTCTCCAATGAAAGGTGTGTTGAGATTTGGAAGGAAAGGAAAGTTGAGTCCTAGATACATCGGGCCTTATGAGATTCTAGAACGAGTGGGAAAAGTGGCTTATCGGCTTGCCCTACCTATGGATCTGGAAGGGATTCACCCTGTTTTTCACGTATCCATGTTAAGGAAGTACCTTCATGACCCTTCTCACATACTTCACCCTTCTCAGAATGATTCTATCCTAGTAGATGAAAACTTGTCATACGAGGAGATACCGGTGGCGATCCTCGATAGTCAAGTAAAGAAACTCCGATCTAAGGAGATTCCATCCGTCAAGATTTTGTGGAGGAATCAAACTCACGAAGAAGCCACATGGGAAGCCGAGGCCGACATGCGTTCTAGATATCCGCATCTTTTTACGACTTGAGGTAATTTAAATTCGGAGGACCGAATTTCTTAAAGGGGGTGATAATGTAATACCCATGAAAAATAAAATATAAATGCGTGTTTTCAAACTACTGTTACTATTTCAGTATACGGTACTATTCACCTGTATAATACTATTTACGTATATGGTACTGTTCATTTATACAATCAAAATGTCAAGTACTAGATGTGGTTTAGTTATAAGAGAAAACTAGAAAGAAGTTTGTAGGAGAAAATGACGTTTTATGTGTAAAAATACCCTCAGGGACTAAATTGAAAGGACTGAATTGAAAAGAAACTTAAAGGTTTAAGGTGAAAGGATAGTTTTCCCTTTAAAGTTTCTAATAGTAAATAAACGAAAATTTTCCATCGTACGCGTAAGGTGCACAGTAACTGTATTATTAGAAATGTCATTTTCATAAATAGTAAATTGAATATTTTATTAGCGCATAGTATCAAATAATACCCTTGACTTTTACTATAAATAGGCCCTTCCATTTCACTTCTAAACTCACACCTTCAACTTCTCTTCTTCCCTCCTTAAGTTTCTCTTACTCCGACGCTAGGCTTCTGAGATTTTGGGCCTTTCCGTTTTTGCTTAGGTAAGGATACTATGCCCCTTCTATGTCTTTCAAATTTTAGAAGTTATTTTCTTAAGTATGCTCTGTGGTTGCGGCTTTGGCCGATCTTCCACATCAGAAAAACTGTCGTTAGCTGTTATTTTGATTCTCTGATTACCGAAATAGAATATAATCTGTGGAGAATACATGTCTAGGAAAGTTCTGGCAAAGGAAAGACCTGGTTTTTAAGTGTGTCCAGTGTGACCCTCCACTCTTTCCTGGAAACTTACCTGGTGTACTCTTTTACAGATTGTATTCTGTATTTCCGGTATGAATAGTACCGTACGTATGAATAGTGACCGTATGAATAGTACCGTACGTATGAATAGTGACAGTATGAATAGTACCGGACGTATGAATAGTGACAGTATGAATAGTACCCATACGTATGAACAGTATCTGTATGAAAACGATCTTAACGTATTTTCTGTAATCTTTCATGAAAATCTCTGTAGCGGAACACTGAAATTCACCTGCGTACTCTTGTCCGTAACGATTTAGAGAAGTGATACTCGTACGGAATCCAGGTGAGTGAAACGACCCTGTTTTAATAGAGTTTTAGCATTACTGGTGATAAAAAGTATGTCGTAGGACACTCCCAAGATTCATAGGGAGAAATTGGATTCAGAATGACGAATATAATGAGATAATTAATCCAGAAGTATGGATAAGACAAAGCAAGTATCTCATGATGATATGAAATTTGAATTATATAGTTATATACTATACCTGTTATATGGATGAGTATTATATTGTGCTTCTGATTATGATATGAACTGTTGTACTATTGATTGTGATTGAGCGGTACAGTACCCCCTCTCACGGCAAGGCGGAAAACCCGGGTTAAAGGGTGTCTTGACCAATGGTGTGGAGACAATGATTCCCTCAGTAGGGATATAGCCCGGATTGGTGATAAATCCGTGAGGCGCCCTAGCTAAGAGGATGAGGTTGTGCGTCATGGCGGAAAAATACAAAATTGGTGAGCCGACCTGTGTGCGCTCTCCGGGATATATTGCCATTGACGAGTACTAGTATCGTTTGTTGAATTGGATGAATTTTATCTTCTTGTATGTAATTTCTAACTATGTCTATTGGTTGAGCTTGAGCTTTCGGATATGCTTTCATGACTGGTGATGTATTTGAATTTTATTAACGCGAGTCCGATTTGCTCACTGAGTTTAAAAGCTCACACTGTTTGTACAAACTTTTTGTTCAGATCAGGTTGCCGCCGAAGTACATCTGCTAGAGGAGTAGATCACGTTGGACCTTCCCGCTGTCGGGTAGGCCCTTCTTTTGTTATACAGTATGTTGCTCTGTAACCGTCTAGGACATCTAGGTCAGGGGTTTGGTATTTGGCTTGTATTTCAGTATGATAATGTATTTTGTACTGAGGATCTATTATTTTTAATTAAGAAAATCTGATGTATTTTCTTTGTATTTATTAAGGAATGGTATTTTGAGAATATAGAGATAATGACTAACAATTTTACTTGTGGGAAGAATTTATCGAAAGGCTTACAGTGATGGGATATTCATCATTGTGCCGGTCATGTGCCTAGAAAATGGGTCGTGACAGAGACTCAGTCCAGATTTTTTTCCTCAGACTATTATTGCTCAATAGGTTTATCCTAGAGGTCCACCATGTTGTTCCCACTCTTTCGACGTTTTTCCCAAGAATATCCACATCCATGGGTTACTAGCCGGTTCCCTCTTATGTATGAATAAGCAATGCACGATATGTGATGTATTTCCCACTCTTTTTTCGCTCTTACCATATTGAAGTCCACCCTTCAATGGGTTTATTCCAGAGGTCTACCCCTCTGTTTCCTCTCATGGATCCACATTCCCACACAATTCCTTTTTATATACAATATATTAACATGATAAAATGTAATGCACATAACAACCAGTAATTCATTCATCATTCATAAACACATTCACAATACATTTCCCAAATCTAAACACAATTTAGCCTATACACATTCCACATAACAACCTCACAAATCACAACCAATTTCTACTAATTAGTTAACACAAATAATTAGGGAATTTAATAAAATATGCCTTATCATGGTGTGAATGAGATTTATATTGTACTTAAATAGTTTTAAATAAAAACAAAGTTAACAAGGTCACCCACTCACCTTGATACCGATAAAGTTTACCGTATACAAAATCTCAGGATATGAAGCCAATGAAGCTCTCAAGTCACTTAGAACCAACCAAAATCAATAAATAAATAAAACAAGAAAATTTTTTACTACTAACTCTGACCTTTGGTCACTCATTTGATCATAACTCTTATCCAGTAAGTAATTTCCAAAACAAACTTATACCATTGAAAACTAAAATCAAATAGCTTTCCAATGATATAAAATTTTTTAAAAATGGAATCCGGATGAAAGAGTTATGACTATTTGAAAAATAGACCAAGAATCTTGATACGGCTGGTGCCACATACACACCTGGCGCCTAGGAGCTAAGGCCTTTTTTCCTCCCTTTTCTTCTGCAGTGTAGCGCCTGGGTGCCACGATCACGACTCATGTGATTTGGCCTAGATTTGGCCAAATCTTCAATATTTTTTATGACTTCTTTTGTGGGTTCTCATCCTTGATGGCTAAATAGCATTTGGATACTAAAACTCCCAATTTTAACCGACAAATGAAGCCACAATCTCAATTTTATCCCAAATACCTTTAAAACTAGAAAATAGGAAAAAGTTTGAGAAATTGAAATTCTTACATTGATTATTTGCTTTCCCTTGGATGCTTAGCCACTGATGACCCGCCGGAGAAAGGCTCACCAAAGCTTGTTGGAGGATTTGGAGTTGAGAGGGTGAGGTAGAGAAATGGAAGAGAGAAAGAGAGAAGATAGAGAGTAAGGAGAGAGAGAAAAGTAAGAAAATGAAGAAAAAGATGTGGGACTACCTATATATATCTGCCCATAGTGAAATTATTACTTTTCCCTTAGGTAACCTCAGTTGACGTTGATAGTCAATTTGGATATTTCTTAAACTCTAGGTGCTACCTTAGTTTCTCATTTCACTTTAATCCAGCCCATAGGTACCCGGTTCCCTCTATGCCTCATGTTTACCTTTTCTCAATTTCCTATCCTTTAACACTATTTCCATGAAATTTCCTCTTCCTTTAGTCTTTCCTCAACTCTCAAAAACATCATCCGCAATAAAATATCCAGTCCAATTATTTATCTCTATTTTCATAAATAATATTCAAAAAGAATAAATTAAATATCAAAAATTTAAAAAAACTAAATAATTCCATTAAAATAATGAAAATTTTCATTATAAAAATCATAATACCGTCAATCACGTGATCCAAAATTGGCAAGTATTACAACATAACAAACACATTTTTTCTTGTTTCTTTCATTTTTTTATGACATACCAAACATATTTTTTTTTCATCTTTTCTTTCTCTTTGCCTTTCCTTTCTTTTACTGCCTATCAAACGGGCCCATAAGAATATCATAATTAAAGGCGTCTCATAAGCTTTTCAGCTACTTGTTGGCAAAATAAGAAAAAATAGAGAGACGAAAGAAGAGAAAGGCAGAGAGATAGAGTGATAGGAGAAGAGAGAAGGAGAGAAACTTAGAGGAGGGAAGTGGAGAGAGAGAGGGAGAGAGAGAGAGAGAGAGAAAGAGAGAGAATAAGAGCAGTGTAAGAGAGAAGGACAATTTTTTTAAAAAAAATTATTATGAAGGGGTATTTTTGTAATTTTAGGTTATGAGTACACCTAACAAGTGACGTGGCTGATAATTTTTGTCACACGGTAGTTCAGTCAACGTTTTCCATTAACTAATTTGATGATGATTAAAAAAAGGGCATATCTGACAAAAACTAAAACATGTAGGACATATTTGACCAAAAACAAACTTCAGGGGCATAAATGAAAATCAGTGTAAATGTTATGAAAAATATATATTTCAAAAAGAATATTTAAAATTGTGAAAATATTCTTGAAATATTTACAATTTTTAATTGGAAATTATTGCAACTAAATATTTTACTACCATTATTATTTCCTAATTATTTACAATCAGTTTGAGTGCACCATTTCTCTAATCTTTCCTTTCTCCAAGTTTTCTACTCTCTACTTTCACTGGATAAAGAGTTCATTTTCTACTGTTCTGGTACCTGGGTTTCACTAAAAAAGGTTTGTTTAATCTTGAGAGGAAGTTCTGCAGACGCGGAATAATTTCCTTAAGATTTTTGTAAAAATGTCGTTACCAACACAACCTAACATACAATGTTAAGTAGACGTACTTGGTGTCCTTGTCGCTTATAGTAGTATTTTAAGAAAGCAAGTAAACATACACACACAATCAGCCTTTCAAGGAGAAACGTACCTGGTATCATCGTTATTCTACATTACTGACTTTATATCCATTCAAACAACACATCCTAATCATTCTTTGCTCTTTTGTTTTTAAACTGAGATTACCCAAATTTGATATATAAATCCTATATGATAATAATAAAGTGACTTCCCACTAATGTCTCCCTTAAGGGAATAATAATCTAAAATCCAAGAGGCAATAATTATAACCCCCTAATGCCCTCTTGTAATCAAGTGAAGGATACAAGAGTGTTGTTATTAAAAAAAAAATTGTCATGGTCAATAGTTAATAAGATTGTGGTTTAATTAATAGAAATTTTATGGGTTCTGTCACACCCCAAAATTTACATGTGAGATAAACATAAAATACCTAAGGTGTACCTCTGTGGTACCCCTTAATCTCTATGAATATTTTTAATATCTATAACTATGTGAATCATAAATGTTTCAAGAAAGATATTTTGTATACATATTCAGAAAATGTTCAACATTCTTACACTATACAGTACTATACAACCTCCCAAGCCTAGGTGACCTACTAGATTACAGAGCATTTCCTAATCTTTACCAAATCTATATTTATTTGTTTACCAGACAAAAGTGTAGTATATCCTTAAAGGCTATAAATTCTCCTCCTCAACCACTATATCTGAAAAGATAATCATAGAGAGTGTGAGTTAATCAAAACTCAGTGAGTAAACAACTGTACATGAAAATATCACAAGCACAAATACCACATTTACAAATACAATCAATCTATCATTTATTTTAAATAATTATAGTATTACATTTGTCTGAATTTACGTATGATTTCTTGGGTGATCAATCCCTCAATCACTTTGCATTATGTGCCATAAATACTTGCACCGAGTGACTTGGGAATTTAACCCTCAAACTCTTTGTGCATAGGTTTTCACAGTTATACACCAAGTAGTATGGGACTCTAACCCTTTCAAACTCGTGCATAGATTTTCACAGTTATACACCGAGTAGTATGTGACTCTAACCCTTTCAAACTCGTGCATAGATTTTCACAGTTATACACCGAGTAGTATGGGACTCTAACCCTTTCAAACTCATGTATAGATTTTCATAGTTATACACCGAGTAGTATAGGACTCTAACCCTTTCAAACTCGTGTATTAGATCTCGTAGATCTTTTGCTCATCGATAAAATAGTGAGAATTTATCACAATACAATTACTATGAAATAAATTAATTTACACATACTTTTATTCCTTTGAATTTCTATCATCAATCATAGCAATCATCATATATTGTCAATTGAAAGATTGATTGTTTAACATTTCAATAATATTATAAATGAGACTTATATTGTACTTTGTCTAATAATATCAAATTAGTCTAGTAATGTCACATCCCAAAAATTGAGCATGTGAAAAGATACTACTCATTTGATATAATTCTCAAACATACGTTATATACATATATTCTGTAAGGTTTTACATTCAACCTTAATCATTCATTCCACACTACAGAATTATTTTCATCTGATAAGCAAATATAGACATACATAGTCTGATATTTCTATTTCATCGCAAGCCTAGGAGACCTATAGAAAATACAGAGCTTTTCTAATATCCACATTAATAAGTACTGGTGTCCCACCAGACAGAAATAGAGAATAAACCCAAGGGGCTTCTAATCTTCAAACGGATACTCTTGTCCTTTATTTTCTGTATCTGAAAAAAATAATCATAGGGAGTGTGAGTTTATTTAAAAACTCAGTAAGTAAATAACTGTACTATATAAAATATCAAAAGTACAAATACCACATTTACTCATATAATTAATTATCTTATACATCGAGTAGTATGGGACTCTAACCCTTTCAAACTCATGAATAAGATTTCATAGATATACACCGAGTAGTATGGGACTCTAACCCTTTCAAACTCGTGAATAAGATCTCATAGGTATACGCCGAGTAGTATGGGACTTTAACCCTTTCAACTCGTGTATAGGTTTCATAGATATGCACTGAGTAGTATGGGACTTTAACCCTTTCAAACTCGTGTATAAGATTTCTTAGATATACACCGAGTAGTATGAGACTTTAACCCTTTCACACTCGTGTATTAGATCCCGTAGATCTTTACTCATTAATAAAATAGTGAGAATTCATCACATAGTACAATTGTCATGAGATAAATAATTTCTTCATACTCTTATTTCTACTGATCATCATATACTCCCATATGAAAAATTAATTGCTTATTATCCAAATAATATTGTAAATGGGACTTATATTGTACTTTGACTAGTAATATCAAAGTAGCTGAGCAAGGTTATTCACTCACCTTGATTTTTGTCCAAGTTTACCTTGTTCCACACTAGAATTTGTGTAGGAAAATTTCCTAGTAAAATATATTACAAGGAATCATAAGAAAGGAAACAAAATCACGAAAATACGTAAAATTTTCTGACTGCTACAGTAACAGGTTGCTACAGTAACGGTTTGCTACAGTGTCGGTTCGCTACAGTGCCGGTTCGCTACAGTAACGTTGACTGCTACAGTACCGTTGACTGCCGACACTACAGTAACTGCTACAGTACCCGAAGAAAATTTTCCAGATTTTTTCCCGAAATTTCTGGTCGCTACAGTAACTCGAAGAGAAATTTCAGATTTTCAGTTGCTACAGTACTTCGAATTTTGCAGAAAATCTTTCAAAAAATTTCATCATTTCCTTTCTTTTGATTCAAAACCAGAATCTCAACTCTTTTAACCGATTATAACTCAAATATAACTTCTAAAACAACTGAGATTCATGAATTATCATCAAAATCTTCAAGAACAAAACCTCCTCTGATCTTGTATATAAACTGAAATTTAAGGAAAATAATCGGATTAAAGCTTACCTTTGATCCTTACAAAGCTTTTGAACCGAACAAATAATCAGAAATTCTGAAGATCAAGGAAATGATTTGAGAAGAAAATGAAGAACTGAGAGAGAAATCTTTTCTGCTTCCTTCGGCTGAGTGAAAAAGTGAGGGTTACTATTGAAACTTTATATTAAATATTTCTAATGGGTTATTCAATAACCCATGGGTATCCATAACCCAACATCCAAACCCATCCAGTCAATTTACAATAAATGGATTAATTGACCATTCTGAAACCACTTTTCCATGAATTTCACCATTCTTAGAATATATCCCTCATTGTGCAAATATTTAGTCCAGTCATTTAACTCAATTTTCATAAATAATATTCAAAGAGAACAATTAAATATGAAAATTAAAAATGACCAAAATAAATAACTAAAGTAACGTTGTAGAATTCTAAAATACTCTTAAGCGAATTATATTCTGAAATTAACGGGTATTACATTCTACCCCCCTTAAAAGAATTCGGTCCTCCGAATTAAAACCTTACCTCAAGTTTCAAATAAATGTGGATAGTTTTTCCACATCTCATCTTCTGCCTCCCACGTAGCTTCCTCGCGAGAATGATTTCTCCAAAGAACCTTGACAGTAGGAATTTCTTTGGTACGCAATTTTTTTGACTTTTCTATCAAGGATAACTACTGGTACCTCTTCGTAGGTGAGAGTTTCATCAAAATGAACTTCTTGGGGTTGAATGACATGAGAAGGATCAGGAAGATACTTCCGTAGCATTGACACATGAAATATTGGATGAACTCCCTCTAGGTTGGAAGGTAGGTCTAGGCGATATGCCACATTACCCACTCTGTCTACAACCTCATATGGGCCAACATACCTCGGACTAAGCTTGCCTTTCTTCCCGAATCTCATTACTCCCTTCATAGGTGAGATTCGTAAGAAAACCATATCACCTATTGCAAATTCAAGGTCACGTCGTCGGTTTTCCGCATAAGACTTCTGTCTACTCTGAGCAGTTAACAACTTTTCTCTGATCAGTTTAACTTTATTTATATCTTCCTGAATCATCTCAGGTCCAAATATTTTGGTTTCACCAAGTTCAAACCAACCTATAGGAGATCGACACCGTCTCCCATATAAAGCCTCAAAAGGTGCCATCTGAATACTGGCTTGGTAACTGTTGTTATAAGCAAATTCAATAAGAGACAAATGATCTTCCCAACTTCCACTGAAATCCATCACACAAGCTCTTAGCATATCCTCTAAAGTCTGAATTGTCCTTTCGGACTGTCCATCAGTCTGAGGATGGAATGCTGTGCTAAGATTCACTTTGGTACCCAAAGCCTCTTGAAAGACTTTCCAGAACCGAGAAGTAAACTGAGGTCCTCGGTCTGATATAATGGATATTGGTACACCATGAAGTTTCACTATTTATTTAACATAAAGTCGAGCAAGTTTTGCTACACTGAAAGTGGTATGAACAGGAAGAACATGTGCTGACTTAGTAAGTCGATCCACTATGACCCATATTGAGTCATTTCCTTTTGTTGACCGAGGTAAACCTACTACAAAATCCATAGTGATCCTTTCCCACTTCCACTCGGGAATATCTAATTTTTGCATCAAACCTGGTGGTCGTCGATGTTCAGCTTTAACTTGTTGACAAGTCAAACATCGAGCTACAAAGTCAGTCACATCTCGCTTCATGCCCTCCCACCAGTAAACTTGTTTCAAGTCCTGATACATTTTCACAGCACCAGGATGTACAACGTAGGGCGAACCATGAGCTTCCATTAAGATTTCATGTTTCAAAGATTCAATGTTGGGGACACAGAGTCTCCCATTAAACCATAAGACTCCTTCTTCATCTACCAAGAAACTTGGTGCTAGACCTTGCCTTGCCTTATCTCTGATTTTGACCATATCAATGTCATTTTCTAAATTTACTTTTACTTTTTCAACAAGAGATGATCTAACTGTTAAATGAGCCAGAAATGTACCTGACTCAGTGATCTCGAAGACTACTCCATCAGCTTCCAATTCTTGTAGTTCATGTATTAGAGACCTCCTTATAGTGGCAATGTGAGCTAAACTTCCCATAGACTTTCGACTTAGAGCATCAGCCACTACATTTGCTTTACCTGGATGGTAAAGGATGGTACAATCATAATCTTTCAGAAGTTTCATCCACCTTCGTTGCCTTAGATTGAGATCTCTCTGCTCAAAAATGTACTTAAGGCTTTTGTGATCTGTAAAAATTTTACAAGTTTCCCCATACAAGTAATGTCTCCATATCTTTAGGGCAAACACTACAGCTGCCATTTCCAAATCATGAGTGGGGTAATTCAATTCATGCTTTTTAAGCTGACGTGAGCCATAAGCTATGACTTTACCATGTTGCATCAACACACATCCTAAGCCTATCTTTGAGGCATCACAGAATACAGAGTAACCCCCTGGTCCTGATGGTAGGATTAAGACTGGTGCAGAAGTTAAACACTCTTTCAATTGGGTGAAACTTTGCTCACATGAATCATCCCAAATGTATTTAACATTCTTTCGGGTTAACTTATTTAATGGGAGAGTTGTCTTAGAGAAATCCTTGACAAAGCGACGGTAATACCCTGCTAAGCCAAGAAAACTACGTACTTCAGACACAGTTGTTGGTCTAGGCCACTGTTTAACTGCTTCAATTTTACTTGGATCTACATGAATACCTTCTTGGAAAATAACATGTCCCAAAAATGTTACATGACTCATCCAGAATTCACATTTTGAGAGCTTTGCGTACAACTGATGCTCTCTCAAAGTCTGAAGCACTATTCTCAAATGTTCAGTATGTTCTTCATGACTCTTTGAATATACCAAAATATCATCAATAAACACAATTACGAACTTATCAAGGAATGATTTGAACACTCTGTTCATTAAATCCATAAATGCTGCTGGTGCATTTGTCAACCCAAAAGACATCACAAGAAACTCATAATGTCCATACCGTGTACGAAAAGCAGTCTTAGGTATATCATCATTCTTAATTCGTAACTGATGATATCCAGACCTTAGATCAATCTTTGAGAAGTATTTTGCTCCTTGAAGCTGATCAAACAAATCATCTATCCTTGGTAAAGGATACTTATTCTTCACTGTGACTTTATTCAGCTGACGATAATCTATACATAATCTCATAGAACCATCTTTCTTTTTCACAAAAAGAACAGGAGCACCCCAAGGTGAAAAACTTGGGCGAATGAACCCTTTGTTTAACAAATCTTCCAATTGTTCTTTGAGTTCTTTTAGCTCAACAGGAGCCATACGATAAGGTGGAATAGAAATTGGTCTTGTGTCTGGGACCAAATCAATACTGAACTCAATATCTCTTTCTGGCGGTAATCCAGGTAAATCTTCTGGGAACACATCTGGGAATTCATTAACCACATGAATGTCTTCTAACTTCTGTTCTTTCTTTTCTAAATCTTTGATAAAAGCTAGAAATCCCTGACATCCCTTTCGCAACATACGCTGGGCACTTAACATAGATATCATGTTGCAAGGTACATCACCTCGATCTCCTTGAAACACAAAATTACTCCTCCCCGGCATATTAAAGGAAATAACTTTGTCACGACAATTTATAGTAGCATGACAAGAAGATAACCAATCCATCCCTAAAATCACATCAAAATCTAACATATTGAGAACCATAAGATCTATCTCAGTTTCCATGCCTCCAACGATTATTTTACAAGAACGATAACATGTTTTAACCATCAAAGTCTCTCTCATCGGTGTGGAAACCAAGAATGGTTCTTTAAGAATAATCGAATCAAATGCAAATCTCTTGGCAAATAGGGGCGACACATATGAGTGAGTAGAACCGGGGTCAAACAAAATACGTGCAGCAAAAGTATTAACAGATAATATACCTGTAACTACAGCATTGGATGTTTGAGCATCCTGTCGGGTTAGAGCATATACTCTTGCATTTCCTCTGCCAGCAGCTTTTTTTCCAAGGTCACCTTGGCCTCTTCCAGAACCTCTTCCCATACTACCCCCTGTTGAAGGGGTTGGTGTTTGAGTAATAGAAACAGAAATAGATTGTGGTCGAGGCGGCAAAGTAGACCCTTGACCTGGTCCTGTCATGAGCTGAGGGCACTCCCTTACAAAATGTCCTTTTTGTCCACAGTTAAAACAACCTGTACCAACAGTGTTTAACCTGCATTCTCCGAAGTGAAACTTTCCACATTCAGGACACTGAGGTTTCTTCCTTCTAGCTTGAGTACCTCCTCTACTAGAAGAACTAAAACCACCCCTGCTCTTTGAACGAGGCTTAGCCACACTGGCTGTAGAATACAATGACTTAGTAGGAGTGGCTGGAGCATGTTGTGATGCAGTAAAGGGTTTCAAAGTCCCTAAGTCTTCCCTTTGATCAAAAGATCTCCTCCAGCTAACTGAGCTGGTGGTACAATTTCAGCTTCAACAATAGGAGGATCCACTGGCAGGTTAGCTTGTGCAGCTCGACCTCTCATTTCAGCCTCAAATCGGTCAAATCGTTCATTCATCAAATTAATCACATGTGCAATAGTTACATTGCCAACGTGAGCATCAGGTTCGACTCTCCTTGCTTGCTCACTAGTTGCGCCCTCAGTACTTTGAGCATGTAAACTATCACCACGGTTAGGATCATCTTGCACATGTACTGGTGGATTTATGGCCCTCCTTGGACCCATATGCTCATTATTATTAGAAGATCCTTCTGACATTGATCTGTCACAGATCTACACACATAACGAATAATTTTCAGACATAAACAAAATATCACTTACTAGCCCCACTGAAAATTATCTATAAAATGACGTTATACTCTACAAGGTCTTTTATGGAACCTAATCCTATGGTCATGCCGCGGCTCATGACAATAGGGAAGGGCCCACAAAGATCACTTTGCTCTGTACTCTATAGGGGACCTATAAAACCTTTCCTCTGATACCAAATTTGTCACATCCCAAAAATTGAGCATGTGAAAAGATATTACTCATTTGATATAATTCTCAAACATACGTTATATACATATATTCTGTAAGGTTTTACATTCAACCTTAATCATTCATTCCACACTACAGAATTATTTTCATCTGATAAGCAAATATAGACATACATAGTCTGATATTTCTATTTCATCGCAAGCCTAGGAGACCTATAGAAAATACAGAGCTTTTCTAATATCCACATTAATAAGTATTGGTGTCCCACCAGACAGAAATAGAGAATAAACCCAAGGGGCTTCTAATCTTCAAACGGATACTCTTGTCCTTTATTTTCTGTATCTGAAAAAAATAATCATAGGGAGTGTGAGTTTATTTAAAAACTCAGTAAGTAAATAACTGTACTATATAAAATATCAAAAGTACAAATACCACATTTACTCATATAATTAATTATCTTATACATCGAGTAGTATGGGACTCTAACCCTTTCAAACTCATGAATAAGATTTCATAGATATACACCGAGTAGTATGGGACTCTAACCCTTTCAAACTCGTGAATAAGATCTCATAGGTATACGCCGAGTAGTATGGGACTTTAACCCTTTCAACTCGTGTATAGGTTTCATAGATATGCACTGAGTAGTATGGGACTTTAACCCTTTCAAACTCGTGTATAAGATTTCTTAGATATACACCGAGTAGTATGGGACTTTAACCCTTTCACACTCGTGTATTAGATCCCGTAGATCTTTACTCATTAATAAAATAGTGAGAATTCATCACATAGTACAATTGTCATGAGATAAATAATTTCTTCATACTCTTATTTCTACTGATCATCATATACTCCCATATGAAAAATTAATTGCTTATTATCCAAATAATATTGTAAATGGGACTTATATTGTACTTTGACTAGTAATATCAAAGTAGCTGAGCAAGGTTATTCACTCACCTTGATTTTTGTCCAAGTTTACCTTGTTCCACACTAGAATTTGTGTAGGAAAATTTCCTAGTAAAATATATTACAAGGAATCATAAGAAAGGAAACAAAATCACGAAAATACGTAAAATTTTCTGACTGCTACAGTAACGGGTTGCTACAGTAACGGTTCGCTACAGTGTCGGTTCGCTACAGTAACGTTGACTGCTACAGTACCGTTGACTGCCGACACTACAGTAACTGCTACAGTACCCGAAGAAAATTTTCCAGATTTTTTCCCGAAATTTCTGGTCGCTACAGTAACTCGAAGAGAAATTTCAGATTTTCAGTTGCTACAGTACTTCGAATTTTGCAGAAAATCTTTCAAAAAATTTCATCATTTCCTTTCTTTTGATTCAAAACCAGAATCTCAACTCTTTTAACCGATTATAACTCAAATATAACTTCTAAAACAACTGAGATTCATGAATTATCATCAAAATCTTCAAGAACAAAACCTCCTCTGATCTTGTATATAAACTGAAATTTAAGGAAAATAATCGGATTAAAGCTTACCTTTGATCCTTACAAAGCTTTTGAACCGAACAAATAATCAGAAATTCTGAAGATCAAGGAAATGATTTGAGAAGAAAATGAAGAATTGAGAGAGAAATCTTTTCTGCTTCCTTCGGCTGAGTGAAAAAGTGAGGGTTACTATTGAAACTTTATATTAAATATTTCTAATGGGTTATTCAATAACCCATGGGTATCCATAACCCAACATCCAAACCCATCCAGTCAATTTACAATAAATGGATTAATTGACCATTCTGAAACCACTTTTCCATGAATTTCACCATTCTTAGAATATATCCCTCATTGTGCAAATATTTAGTCCAGTCATTTAACTCAATTTTCATAAATAATATTCAAAGAGAACAATTAAATATGAAAATTAAAAATGACCAAAATAAATAACTAAAGTAACGTTGTAGAATTCTAAAATACTCTTAAGCGAATTATATTCTGAAATTAACGGGTATTACAAGTAAGGTCATTCACTTACAAAGTGTTCCAGTTTATTCAAGGAACTACCACATCTAGTTATTTAGTTAACTAGAGAAATCAATTCACAAAGGTAATAAAATAATTCCCAATGATATTGTAATTTTTCTCAACTTGAACATACACTGGTAATCTTCTCAATTTCACAAATAATGCAAATGTGATTTATATTGTGCTTTGACTAATTTAGTAAATTAATTTTGTAAGGTTGCCTACTCACCTGTATTCCACGCTCTCGGCGCTCCCACCTTGTGCCTCAACCATCCCTATTGTAACCAGGTAAAAATCATTAGGGTTACAAAATAGAGAAATTTCCTACCACTATTCCCGACCTTCACTTACTTCTCAAATCATAACTCCTAACTGGTAATGAATATCTAGATGAAACTTATACCATTGGAAACTAGACTCAAAGAGCTTTTCAACGATATTATTAAAAAAAAAAAACTGATGCTACAGTAACGGTCAACGGTCAACGTAGCTACAGTAACATTGACCGAGTCAACGCTACAGTAACGTTGACTGAGTCAACGCTACAGTAGCTGAGAAAATCTTGAAAAATTTTCTCGATGAACAGTAATTTCTGGGGAAATTTTTCAGATGTTCTTCGTGTTCTTCATCCAAAAATCCTAAAATCATATCTAAAACAACATTTCTTTTGATTTCTTCCATGAGTTTTCATTCTTAATGTCTAAGGAGTGTTTTAACACCAAAACCCCCAATTTCTACCAACAATCCAAGCTCAAATTTCAAATTTTCATCAAGAACACTAACTTTTTTCAAATATCCAAATTCTACGAATTTCTCCTAGTTTTCTCCAAATTTCTTGTTCTAATAACATCATAAACCACGTAGGAATGTTTTAGATTAACATCTACACTTAAATTCATCCATTAAAATATTCTACAAAAATTTTGCAAAATGATAACCAAGGATTTGGTCTTGTAATAAGAGGAAGAAGAAGAAGAACATCAACTTACCAATTATTCTAACTTTCATAGCTTCCTTCCCTATGCAAAAATTGCATAAATGGTTGATGAAGAAATTCGACGCATAACCGAGAGAGAAAAAGTGAGGAAGCTACAGGAGAATGAGAGAAAGAAAAGAATAAGAGAGAAGTGTATACGCATGGGCCCCACCAATTTCTTTTTCGATAAAATCGCTCATAGCCACCTTAGCTTATAAGATTTGTTCACTTTAATCCCTCTCGATGTCTCAAATACCACTTTAACCTCGAATCCATCATCTTTTCGGTACCGCACTCATAATTCATTCTCATAAGCTTTATTCTTCCTCTCATGTTCCTATTTGGTCATTTCTCAAAAGTAATCCATATTTTCTTTTCTTTTCACTTTAGTCCTTGAGAATTTGTAAAAATTTCCTAAATTAAAAATTAAAATTTCTATTCCCAGATTTTCTTTACTAATTCAAAAAGCACATTTTCCACGTAATTAAATTTTTCACTAAACTTCAAATTAGACTTTAAATATTCATATAAATTCTTGGGATATTACAGGTTCAATATTGAATTTTGAGAGTATTATAAAATTTCATAAAATTCTATTAACATAACTATTGACATCGTGAAAAATTTTTCTTTAAGCATTTAATATTAAAATGCTAAAAAATTATGTTTGTGGAATGTTTTAATTCTACAAGTGGCCATATTTTTGTGAGCTTTCTAAAGCTATGTGAAATGAAAATTTTTTGTGTGAATTTTTAATTTTATATTTCAATTTTATGACCAATAACTCAACATTGTTATACCTCATTGTATAATAGAAGTGTTTTCATTGAATAGCATTAGAAAAATACTGATTCTATTTTTCATATATGGCATATTGTAATACCTCAAGAATTTATATTAATATTTTTTTTAGTCAATTTTGGAGCTTGTAAAAAAAATTTAATTAAGTTATGTGGATATAAGATAATGTTGGATTTTGGGAAAAAAAATATATTAAGAATATCATAAGGACTTAAGTGAATTTTATTTTTAAACAAGGTGGCTTTTTGTAATATAAGCCAAAATAAAAAGTTCTATCATGTAGTGCCAAAGAACATTAGACATGTGTATTCCACTATGGTCTACATGCCAAAACCGTGAAGCTTCAGTAAGCAAATTCTGGACTTCTCTCTTTTAACTCTATCAACTTCAATTCCATCTATCTCTCTCTCTTCTCGGACTCATCATCTCCGCAAGTGGGGTTCTTGGTCTTCAACTCAATGATATTATTGAGAGCAAAACAGTGCAGCAAATAAATTGATACAACGTCAGGTAAGTCGGGAAAATTCTAATGCTATGAGAAATCAAAATATTTGTTGTCTCGTATGAGTTTGTACTGGAATCTGCACTTTATAATCTTGAAATTCAACATGAAATGATATGAGTTTGTGTTTAAAAGGAGACTGGATGTTAAAGAAAAATTTGCTGCCTTTAGTTCATATTTCAAATAGGCTATCATTGAATCTGTATTATTTGGGTTACTGAAAAAAGAAAGAAAGAAAGAAGCATGGTAGTAAACTGTAGGGACTAAACTGAAAATATTGAAAGGTTTTCTGGAGTTGATTTAATTTCAAAAGAATATATATTTTTAATCTATAGCTCTAGATGAAGTGAAATATGAGTTTAGACCAAGTAAAGGAAATAAAGAAAATTTACCAAGCAGCTGTGAGGGGATAATATGACAATTTTAAATGCATATAGTTTTCTGTATTTTTGGATGACTAAATCAACTCCTAAATTCATGAAATTTTGTGAAGAGATTCTTTTTATTGTGATAATATGATCTGGAAAGTTTCAAGTTCACTAAAATTATTTTGCTTGGTCAAATAAATGTGAGAACAATACTTTGTTGAATACAGAGCAAATCTGGGAAGTTTCGGAAATTAATTTGGTTTTAATAGCTAAAGACCTCTTTTTAATATGAAATTTTTATGCCACTTAGATAAGACATGAATCTAAGGATCTAAAAATTTTCATGGCGTTTGGACATGATTATCCAAGTCTAAAATGCACAACACCGTATCTATTCAGAATTTAGACAGTTCTGACCTTTAGTCACTAATAAGGTCTTTAGTAGGGTCTAACGATAGAGTTAAATTCTGAAAATTTTATCCTAGTATGTTAACATACTAATAACGATTTTTACCAAATTTCATAATTTTTGGAGCTATAGTTTATTCCCAGAAATTTCTTAAAGATTAGTCTTGATTTTAACCTCAAAACAGAACAAAGCTAAATGAATGATAGCCTATGTTCTGATTAAGTGTTATCTCCTTGCTTGGCTTGATCTTTAGGCCTTTGATGAGTTCCTTGGCATTTATCCTCTGATTTGAAGTGTAGAATTTTAGCTTGGAATCGAGGTGAGAGATCCTACCTTACCTTGTTTGCTTATTTAATGTATATATTAAAAGTATACTCTATATATATATATATGTGACATGAAATTCATGCATTCATGTTATACATTGAAATGTGTAAATATGATTCTGTTGTGAACTTTTCCTGAAATGAGATGCATATGGTTGCCTATGATTGTGTAATGTGATTGTGTTTGATCTTGAGAGAAACGGAAATAAAGTTTATGGGATCCCATGGGATGAAATAAGGGTGGAACGAGATCACTATGACCACGTGATATTGAATATGATATTCGTCCTTTTAAGGACAGGGTGAAATAAGGTTGGATTACAGATTTGTCCCTTTGAGGACAGGGGTGAAATAAGGAAGGATACGGCAGGGGCCGTGGGGCAACGGCCACTTATTGTGGACGGGACCCGAAAAATGTTTGGGAACTTGATTTGGAATTGTATGAATTGTTTGAATTATTTGAAATGTGATTTGGCTTGATCTTAAATATGTTATTAATAATTGCAAAGTGATTTCAATGTGTGTGTCTTGATAAATATCTTGTACACCAAAACTTAGATGATTATACCGTTAGCTCAATTATATATATCTGCATGTATATATGTATACCTATATTGTGTGTGAATGTGGTAGGATTCTCTCAAGTAGAAGTTGTCTTCAGTTTCAGGTATGGAGAACTTCCTAATCTGATGACGTTCACGCCAAGATTACTTTTTCATTTGTTTAGGATAAAGGTATAATGTTTAGGACTTATTCTAATGTATAAATCTAGAAAAGCTCTGTAATCGGGTAGGTTTGTTCAGCGACGTAATGTGTATAATTGTAACGTGTATGAGAAACTCAGTTTAGCCATAATTTCTTATCATTTTGTGAGAAGAGAAATAGTTTTTTTTATTTCTTAAATTATGTAATTTAAATTAATTGCATTTAAAAGAATAACCAAAATAAGGTTTAGTATTGTGCTTAAGAGAAAGATAGGCTTACGGAGGTGAGGTGAAATTCACTTTCCGTGCCGCTAACGTGCTCAGATTTTGGGACGTGACACATATCATCAATGAGATTGTTTCCTCAATTTTCAAATTGATCCAAAAATTTTATATATCAATATCTACAAATATTTGATTGCAAATCCATAAAAAAAAGAAGGTTCCAAAATGACGTGTAACTCATAAAAATTTCATAGCAATAATACTTTTAAAAGTTTAGATGAAATCATTTTGAATTCTCAAATTCCAAACCACCACATGGATGTTTATTTAAAGAATTCCACATCTTATGTTCATCCAAAATATAATACTCTTGTTGCACTTGTAAAACTTCACATATGTGAAATCACAATTTAAATATAACGTGAATTTCTTCAAAATTTACAATCACAATTTATATAAAATAAATTTTTTCAAAATTCACAATTTCTTTTTTTTTTTTGGTGTGCGCACATATGCCACTAAATATCTCACAAAATAGATAAAAGCATTTTCTCAAAATACTTTTCAAAAATTATAATTTGTCACGTGACTTTATAAAGCTGAAAAAGTGTAACTAAAATAAATTCCACAAAGTACAATTTATTTTCCATATGACTTTATATAGCCGATAATAGTAGAATTAAAAAAATTTGTGTTAGTAGAATTTTGTTTGTAAAAGGAAATGAATTCTAAAACCTTGATTATTATGTTATGAAAATATCTCTTTTAAATGTGGAATGATGTGTGTACATAGATGATAAGTGGAATATTTGCCTGTATATGTATGACATGTTTATTAGCATCAGTGTTACATAAGACAAATATTCATTTACATCTAATGTTGATATGAAAGACATGTGTGAAATAAATGTGACTTAGGGGTTGAAATCATAAGAAATAGCTGTCACAAGAACATTATGTTGAAAAAAATTTAAAAGTTTGATCATTTTAATGACAAACTAAGTGAATACCTCGTATGATTTTAACACTCAATTAAGAAAAATATAGGTGAATCTGTTGTATTTAATGAATTTCACCTAGCCTGACATATTATGTGTTGTGTGTCAGATGAGTGTCTATATGCATACAATTCTAATGAAAGAGTTGAGAGGTACCATTAATTATGGTATCATATAAAATGGATTTCCCATTGTATTAGAATAATATAATATTGATAATTGGATCTCTGATTCATATGAAACAAAATCTACTAGTGGTTAAATCTTACCTTTAGTGGTGGGATGATATCTTGGAGAACAACTAATCAAAATTTTAGAGTCACTCTAAAATCATAGTTCAATACTCTGGAGTTGGCTGAAAATGAAACTAAGTGGTTGAAAAACTTCTTAGCAAATCTTTCCGTTGAGTAAGAGCCCAATGATATCAATGTCTATGTATGATGATTGCTAGGTGGCAATAGCCATTGTAAAAAATGAAACTTTCGATGGTAAGAGCAGATAGTTGTTTTTGAGACACAAAGAAATATCCAATTGGTTGTGTGAAGTCAAAAGTGAATTTGACCAATTCTCTGACTAAACATGCATGTAGGAAGGAAATCATTCCTTCACACATTGAGGGAAATGAGACTTGAGCCAATTGATAATTAATAGTGGCAATAACCTAACCTTTATGATTGGAGATCCTATGAAGAAGATCCATATGAGTAATAATAAGCCATCTATTAGTTTTACTAGGACTGTTTTCTCAGTCTTGGCAAAATCTCTAGAGCATTCATAAATACTAGGCAAGCGCACGACCGAAAACGCACACAATGACGTTAACAACAGAAATTGTGGGGTTGAGATATGACTGGTAAGACCTCTAACCTACAATAAGAATTTACTAGTTCATAGAAGCTATATACTTCACAACTAACTCTATGGGTTAAGTATTATCAAGTTTAGTTCATAGTCTAAAAGACACCAAACTTGATGCATCTACACCCATAGGCGTAACCTAGTAGTTTTTCAAAACTTCTTTTTGAAATATATAGGGGATTGTTGTAAAAAATAGATATTTCCAAAAGAATATTTAAAATTGTGAAAATATTCTTGAAATATTTATAATCTTTAATTGAAAACTATTGTAATTAAATATTTTTGACTACCATGATCATTTCCTATTTATAACGATCCACCCATTCATAATTTTTAATTATCACCATTTTAGAAATGTAACTTCTCATTTAATTTACATGGACAGTTACATTTTTTCTTTAATATAAAAAGAGAGTCATTTCTTTAGTTTGAGTGCACCACTTCTCTACTCTTTCATTCATCCAATTTTTTACTCTCTGACCTCACTGGGTTATAGAGTTTATTTTCTACTATTTGGTACTTGGATTTCACCCAGAAGAGCCTGTTTAATCATGGGAGGAAGTTCTACAGACACGAAATAATTTCCTTAAAGAAAATGTCTTTTGAGACGCGATTCACGTTGTGTTGGTGATGGCATTTTTACAACAAGATAATTGGTCTAACATGTTCTTGTGCATAGAATTCTCATATGAGATGTAAGTGCTCAGCGTACTAATATATATGAGTTTCCAATCATGAAACTATAAGAAAAAATTTCATAAGAGAGAGCTTAAGAAGAGAATAATTATTCAATAAAAATTTTCCCTTTTGTATGGTTTCAAAGATGTTCTCTTATTATCTCTTATGAAATCTATCTCCTAACCACAAAAATCCATGTCACAAAAATTGCAGGGAAAATAGAGAAGATAAATAGAAATGAAATTTTAGAATATACACAAATTTAAGCGGTTTGATCAATGTGCCATACATCCATGAGTAAAGAAAAGTTTCTTATTCTTCAGGCAAAATTGTTACAATTACATAATAAAACCACATAACCATTTACAAAATATATACATAATCGGATCGCTCCAGAAAATACATAAAATGAGTTGTAACTATACTGCATGGGTCCCCCCGGTACCCCAACAGGTCAAATCTATCGGCCTTCGCCTTGCTCACGTCACATATTTCTCATTTTTTGGTCATTTTGAGTATTGCTCCCAAATTTCAAACCAAATCATAAATCTCTTTAAAAAAAATAAAAGACACTCAACAACCTAAAAATACTAACTTTCAATGTGAGGAAACTGTGCAAAGTCATCGTAAGGAGACTTACCAATGCATGCGACCATGTTATACCATTTTTTTCCCCAACGTAAAAGTTGTCCCACTTTATTCTAGTCTTTAATATGAAGGGAGATTATGTAGAGAATTCAACTTTTGGAGATGTCATTATCATTAATAAGATTTTTTACCACCATCTATGAAGACTTCATGTTAGTATTGTCAAACGGGTTGATTTGTCACAAGCTAAAAGATAAATAGGTATAAACAGGTCGGTTTATTTAGACCCACATACCTCTTTATTAAGTTCA
This sequence comes from Biancaea sappan, assembly GCA_037074585.1. Taxonomy (NCBI): domain Eukaryota; kingdom Viridiplantae; phylum Streptophyta; class Magnoliopsida; order Fabales; family Fabaceae; genus Biancaea; species Biancaea sappan. The sequence goes on along the minus strand of CM073498.1, from coordinate 4,277,163 downwards.
AAGCTGCTCGTCTTAGACCTCAGGTCTAAACGAACTGGTCTGCGGGCTATTTTTTTTTTTGTAACAAAAATTAATATTTAAAGAATATAATTTTAAATTTTTTATTAAAATATAATTTATACATGTAAAAACATTACTTTTTTAATATTTTTAAATTACCAATAACTTTAATTTTTTATATATTTTTTAAATTAACCTTATTATATTTAAATTTTAAAATTCTATATTTATTTTTAAAAAATTACAAAACTTTTCATATCCAAATTTATTATATTTATTGAATATAATGTTATAAAATATAAAAATGTGATAGAGTGAGATTACTTATACTAAATAATACAATATTTATAAAAAAATAAAAAACAAAAGAAAAATTTAAAAAAAGTTAAGTGGGCCTGCCCCGCAAATTTTGACCGTTTAGCATGCGGGCTAGGAGTGTGGCTACGAGACTAAGAGTCTATAGACACATTAAACCAGTAGGCTTCAAAGATCTTATTAAAAAACTATGCTTAGATCATAACAAGTCTATCTCCAAAGGCACAACAAAGGGTTCATGCCTCTTATTTCAGTAATTTCCTTTGGCATTAAGGCTATTCTACCAAGCGTGATATCAAGGCTTATCTTCTTATGACTATCCTTTGAATAAATGTGAATATGAGATTTCTCAGTTGAGATCTTACCTTCTGTTGATATGTTCACAAACTCTTATTCCTGTAACTACACCCCAAGAACTGGATTTTCTAAGAGAGCTTTTATGATATACAGGGTCCTTATAAGAGGCAGTGTAGAGCATACTTACATCTCTGTGTGGAGATGATCATAAGCATGATAGTAAACAGATTTTAAAAAGAAAGAGACACTTAGAAAGAGATCATGGTGGAAAACACACAAATGATTTTATTTTTTTTATTTTTTTGTAATAGAACTTGTTCTGCTAATTACAAAGTTAGGAGCCGCTATTTATAGTTGAGGCTTGGACACAAATAGACAAAACAAACACTGTTGAACAATAGTAAACTAGTACAACAACTTTAATTCTAGACCGCACATTTGTAAAATAACTTTAATAAAGTTGCTTTTACGTGGCCTAATCTATACTGTACACGTATTTACACATGATTTAATTCTACATTGTCCATTTGTCATTGATGACATCACTGATGACATCACGATGATGTCATGATTGCATCAACATACTCAGTCCCGATTTCTCCATAGCATCGACTCATGTGATGGTGAGAGGTTCATATTAGGATCATCATTTGAACTGGATGCATCGTTTGTCTTCTTTTTTGTTTGTGTAAGCTATAAATCCTTAGGGTCCACATTTGGGTCTTGAGAGTCTTAAAACAGGAATACCTATAGGTCGACCAATGGGCTGATCCCTTTTATAATAATGTTTTATTACCATTATTATTTAGAGTCGCATATTTACACATATAAGAATTTTCACTAATACCCCAAACTAACTTTTAAATATATCAAATAGGTCTCTCAAACACATACTTTATAAAGATATTAATTTGGACCTAATTATAGATAAACACATACATATATGTCCTAATATGTGGACATACACAAGTATTGATATGTAAGTTCACCCAAATGATTATTACCACTTAATATACATTCACAAAAAAATAATTTTATATATATATATACACACACACACACATAAAATAATTAACGCTAACATATTGTGTGTGTGTGTGTGTGTGTGTGTGTGTGTGTGTGTGTGAACCTTAAATAAGTCTAAATTTTTGACATGAAGTTGTGTGAATTATTAAAAAAAATGAAGGTAAATTATAGTTTGTTTCTATTTGATTTTTGGACTTTGTTCGAATTGAAGTCTGTAATTTAATTTAATTTTTTTTATTTTTGTGTCAAAAATATTTTTTGAATTATGTGGAGACAAAATAGTTTTATGTACAAAATTAAAAGACAAGTAGGCTGGCAATATTTTGTGCCAAAATTTTAGTTCCATAATTAAGAGAAGTAAGAGACTTAAAATAAAATTATTCAGTGCTTAAATATTATATTAACAATTATTTCAGCTAGAAATTTAAATTCTTAAATAAATATTCATAAACAACTTTCTTAAAACCTCTAGCAAATATCTATTTTTAGTAACCAATATTGATCCTAATTCATATTAATTCTAGTCAAATTTTTAAAAGAGGCAGGCGCTATATTTTATCTATTATAATAAAGTTTAATAGAAAATAGATGCATAAACTTTAAAATTAATAAAATATTTCCTAAATTTTAAATTACATAAACTAAAATTGACATTATTGCATGGCTACCATAAACTTAAGTTAAATATTGTCATCAAAATATCAATGAAAGGGTCTAGAAGAAAAAGTTAATCTTCACAAAATGGTGAGTCTAAATTAAATATTTAGTATCTGAACTCAAATAAAATTGTCTTAAGTGAAAAAAATAATGTGAGAAAGTAAAAGAATATTGTCATCGAAATCGAAGTTATAACTGTTTCTTATGAGTGAAGTGTACTTCCCAATTATTTGATAAGCAAAGCTAATCAAATGACCAAAATTTTATCGTATATCATATTTGGAGGCCTATATTTCGTAGTTAGTAAAAATGATAGATATAAAATAAAAAATAAAATATTTAAAATATAACTAAAGTAAATAAAAGTTAAGAAAGAAATTAAAATTTAATGTAAATATTAAAGATGTTTACCTAACATATTTATTATTAAGTCTATTCTAAAAAATTTTTCAAGATCGTAATATATGTGAACCTAAGAATTGATAATGATACTTTCAAGTGCAAGACTTCTTATCATTAAATGCGTGGCCAATGCAAGCCTCTGTCATTTGCCCATGGGGCCATATCGCCAGAATACGACGACGTTCCTTATCTTGGTCAATAAATAAGAAACACGGCCTCTCAAGTCTTAAAACGGCTCCAAAAATCTAACACATCGGCTTTGGTGGCGCCAACACACTTCACTACACCGGAATACCATGTTCTCGCTGAGGCTTCCTATTTCCGTCGAGAATACTCTAACTTCACTTTCTAAGCCTCATAGTGTTACTCATACTTCTTCTTCTTCTTATCCTCGTTCCCAATCACACCGATTCCCTTCCCTTCCTCTTATCCCCAATTCCAAACAGCGTCGCAACAGCACCATTCTTCCTCCTCCAAATGTGGCCGTTGGGGAAGAGGTTGAGGGCGAGCGAAACAGTGGAACCTCGACGGTGCCGGAGCCGATGCCGCAGGGGCTCCGACCGGAGCTGATGCCGAAGCACGTGGCGGTGATTATGGACGGGAACGGGAGGTGGGCTAAGATGCGGGAGTTGCCGCCATCGGCAGGGCACCAAGCCGGCGTGGAGTCGCTGAAGAAGATTATCGAGCTGTGCTGTAGTTGGGGGATTAGGGTCCTCACCGTCTTCGCGTTCTCTTATGACAACTGGGTTCGCCCAAAGGTCAGTTCCATCGAAGCTTCCTGCTTTTGAATTTGAATTTAGCAGTATTCCAATTTGGGAGCGTTTTCTTGGATTGGTTGTTGTGATTTTTTCTTTTTTGCGTTGTGATTTTTTCTTTTTGACAAAAAAAAAAGGTATGGAGAAACTTACGTTCCTTGAAGTAAACTAGTTTGGTTCAGATTATTGAGGTGTAAGATTTTTTGTAGGTGTACAAAAGGCTGGATTCAATTCTGAGTATGAACCAAATCGAGCTGATCTGATCGTTTTATCTAAGTTTAGAATCTATTTGATTATAATTTTGGATGGTTCATTTTAGTTTTTTGGACAGTTCGATTTTGTTTGGTTGGCACTAGCAAGTTCAATTTTTAGGTAATTTTATTAGATGATTTTTAATTTTTCATATCAACAATTCTTTTTTTAAAAATAAGAGGTTTATTTTTTAAAAAAATACTCTCATTCTTATTTATTTTTAAGAGATATGTATTTAACTTTGATATCTTAAGTTTATTTATATATATGTATATAAATACAAATATAATATAATATATAAAAATTTATTTTTTAATTATATGTGATTTGGTTCGGTCGATTATAATCGACCAACTAAATCGAATCAAAAATTTTATTTTTTAAAAAATTGATCTAAACCTTATTTTTTTAATTTTTACTCAATTTAATTTATTTAATTTGATCCGATCGGCTTTGTATACTTCAAAGATTCTTCTAGGATTAATTTTCTGCTTTTAACTTAATTATGGAAGATTAGTGCTTATACCAGAGGAATGTCTTTTCAATGTTATCTTATATATTTATTAACATTCAAAAATTAAAAATAAATAAATAAATCTTTGATGTGATTTAAAAAAATTAAAAATAAAGTATTATTTCTTTTGAGTTTTTGGCATTGCTAAGGCTAAACACAAATACAGAAGATTAGGGGCAAAGGTGATATAGGATGCGGATACTTTAACATAAAGATTTGTAAGGTAAAATTTTGGACAGCTTGTTTTACGTGATTGGTTGGTTTATGTTTATATAAAAAAATTTGTACATGTAAATCTTCTAATCACAAATAAATAGTCCAAATCTCTAAGTTATAGTGATGTGAAATTAAAAGATTTACGTCTGGTGATATGTGTGTCCACAATGATATATGCCTAGAATATTTTATTTGTTTGATATATACAAAAATGTATTTTTAAAAATTTTTAAAATATTTTTAATGTAAAAATAAATGTAATATTTTTTATTATATGTGTGTCCACAATGATATATGCCTAGAATATTTTATTTGTTTGATATATACAAAAATGTATTTTTAAAAATTTTTAAAATATTTTTAATGTAAAAATAAATGTAATATTTTTTATTATATTTTTAAAAATAGTGACAAATTATTTAGTTTTTTTTATCCTCTCATATATAAATTTTTTTTTATTACATAATCTTGGTGACAACAAACACCAAGAAAAAATTATTAATTGAGTAGTTTGACAATTTAAGAAAGAAATAATATTCTTTCACCGTCAAATTTAGTTCTTGCATGTATATTAAAAATAATAAAATATTTTGGATAACAAAAAACAATATGTATGAAATAAAATCTTATAGAGGATACCGTTCATCTTTTATGTATTTATAATAGATGTAAGAATATAAGAATCAAATTGCTGCAGTTCCATCCTCCATGTGCTAAGTTTTAATGTAAGTGACTTATTTGATGTGAAGATTTGGTTGTGGTGCAGGTGGAGGTAGATTTCCTGATGAGCTTGTTTGAAAGAACAATAACCGCGGAAATTGAAGCCTTTAAAAGGTACCAACTGCCAAGTTCCTTTGGAGAGGTGTCAACCCGTCTAACTCAACTCAAATCACACTATTTGAGTTGAGTTAGGTTAAGTCTAATTTTTTTCAATATGTAAAGTGACGATTTAAAAATTTTTTAATTTAACTTAATTTATCAACTTGATATATATATAATTTAATTTTAATTTTTCTTCTCACTTCTTAAATTTAACTATGAATCATCACCATCTCTTTTTGTCTCTCATCTCTTTCTGTCTCTCATCTCTTTCAATCCTTCTCCATCGGACCATCACCCTCTCTCTCTCTCTCTCTCTCATCTCCTTCCTTCTTCATTGCAATCTCTCTCTCTGGACCATCACCCTCTCTCTCTCTCTCTCTCTCTCTCTCTCTCTCTCTCTCTCTCTCTCTCTCTCTCTCTCTCTCTCTCTCTCTCTCTCTCATCTCCTTCCTTCTCCATTGCAATCTCTCTCTCTGTCTCTCATTTCTCAGCTATCATCTCTCTCTCTCTCTGAGTATCTATCTTTCATCCACTTGTTCGTATGAACTAGAGGGATGAGAGACAAAGAGAAAGATGGCGATCGAGGAGATAAGAGACAAAGAGTGAGATGGAGATGGAGAAGGAAGAGAGAGAGAGAAAAAAAAAGGGAAAAAAAGAAACAACCCGTCAACCGACTCGAACTGTCTTACATTGGATCAGTTCGAGTTAAAATTTTTCCTAAATCCGACCCGTGCCCACCCATGTTCCACTACTTTAAATGTCCTTACCAACCTTTTTCTAATTATTTCACTTTAAACTAAAAATCTTTTACCTTTTTAAAATTAAGGCAAGAGTATTTTTTTGTCTTTAATGTTTACATTAAGTTTTAATTTCGTCTCTAACTTTTTTTTTGCGTCAATTATGTTCTACGTGTTTTATTTTTGTTTCAAATTTATCATTTTTATTAACGTTGACTATTCCACTAATAAAAAATGCTGACTGAATAGTTAGTAAAAAAGGTAGATTTGAAACAAAAATAAAACATATAAAACATAACTGACGCAAACAAAAAATATTAGGGACATAAATTCTAAATGTTTCAATTTGTTTCAAATCTATCATTTTTACTAACCATATAATCAGTATTTTTCGTTAGTAAAATAAACGACGTTAATAAAAAAGATATATTTAAAATAAAAATAAAACATTTAGACACAGCTAACTCAAAAAAAAAATAGAGATATAAATAATACTTTTGCATGAAATTAATTTTACTACATGTATTTTATATATCACTTTAGTATTTGATAATTATTTTTTTAAAAAAAATCTATCATAATATGATGCAATTTTTTTTAAAAAAGAATAACTAGTTTTTAGAATTGAAACAAAATTAAATTTACGAGTTTTTTTTTTCAAGTTAGTTCAGAATAACATTTTGGTCAAATATTAGAAAAGGGGAAGGGGTCATCTGTGTGGGTCTGCCAATTGTTTTCCAACTTCAGAACCACAAAACAAGGCAACATGGTTAGAGGATTTAGTTCCATTGTATACAAAATTTAAATTCAACCTGGTTAATTGGTTTTGGTTTCATAAAATATTAAAATTGGTTTTCGTAAGTACTTTTAAATTTCGATTAGTTAAGCGACTTGTTAAATGACTTATTTAAGGCACAAATATTATTTTTATTCCTAAACTTTGAATCTTTGACTCAATTTTTAATTTTGTCTTAAAACTATATTTTAAATTAATTTTGTCTTATGTCATTTTAATTAGTTTTAATTTTGTTCATGAATCCAATGTTTTCTAAATTGTTAAAAATAAGCATTAATATAACAACTTTTATTCTACATGTCAACATCAACTCATTTAATTAAAGGAAATGATATGGAGAGGTTGAGCTCTCATAAGCTCGGCCTCCCACACCACAAATTTTTTTTGGGCTTAGTGCCCAGGTTAAAAAAAAAGTCTAACATGTATTTCAATGCGTGTTGGCTGTTGAGCAGTCGAGCTCGATCTCTCTTGAGCAATATCTTTTAATTAAACATATTTACATTAAATATATATTTGAAATGATAAAACTACCTCTAACCTCAGGGTGCCAAAATTGAAAATGACAAATAGAGGAGCATTTTTGTCATTTTAACTATATATTTAACTTGAATATATCTAGTTAAACAAATTAGTACTAATATGTGTAATAAAAGTGGTTATATCATCGTTTATTATTAACAAATTAGATGACGTTGAATTTAAAAAAAATTAAAATCAATTGAAAAGATGATACAAATAAAATTCTAGGACAAAATTGAATTTTAAGGATGAAAAATACTAATTTTTCCTTTTTAAAAAAAAATTAGTTACTCCTCAAAGCAATTAAAATTAAACATGTCTCATATATGTGCGTGAGATTACATTTGGAAATGTATTTAGTCTTTCATTTTTTTGGTCAAATACATATATCTGGTAAGGCTGAGAATTTAATCAACTCAAGAGTTTAGTAGGCCAAGATTTTGGGCCTAGTCTCTTACATTTTTTTGAGTTAAAATCTAATTTCGTAAATGGTAAAACTCAAGATGTGATTGGGTTGAGTTGACTGGGCCTCTCTCTTTCTCTCTCTCTCTCTCTCTCCTCTTTTTTTTTTGTAAAAAGAATAATCAAATATCTCTCTCTCTCTCCTCTTTTTTTTTGGTAAAAAGAATAATCCATATTTGATCTGTATTATATAAAAAACAATTCAAATTATTTAAGAGATATTATCATCTTACCTTCTCTTACCAATTCACAGGGAAGGCATCCGAATATCTGTGATCGGAGACATGACAAAGCTCCCAGAGTCTCTGCAGAGAATGATAAGGAGCACAAAGGAGAGCACGAAGGAGAATTCCAAATTCCAGTTGATAGTTGCCGTTAGCTACAGTGGAAAATATGACGTCGTACAGGCCTGCAAAAGCATGGCCAAGAAGGTCCAAGATGGCGTGATCCAATTAGACGACATCAATGAGAACCTCATCGAACAAGAACTCGAAACCAACTGCACCGAGTTCCCCAACCCTGATCTGATGATCCGAACTAGTGGCGAATTAAGAGTGAGCAACTTCTTGTTGTGGCAATTGGCCTACACAGAACTTTACTTTGATCGACAATTGTGGCCTGATTTTGGGAAGGACCAGTTTGTGGAGGCTTTGGCATCGTTTCAGCAGAGGCAGAGACGCTTTGGTGCACGAAATTCATGAGTATTGTTTTTTGGACAATTAAAAATGCAACATATTACATTGGCATAAAGCTTAATTAGTTTATTTTAGGGCTTGGATAAAGAGAGGCTCAGTGCCATAATAAGCATAGTTCACCTGAGCCTCGCTTGAGTAGTGGGGTAGATGATAATATGAATAGAGTGACGAGTTGTATAAACCAAAATAAATATTATATATATAGAGATAAAAGTATTTTTTATATCCCTAACATTTGTACCAAAAATTAATTTCGTCCCTAACCATTTTTTTATGTCAGTAATATCCTATAAGTTTCATTTTTATTTCAAATATATCTTTTTTATTAACGCCATCTATTCTAATGATGAAAAATACTGATTGGAGGGTTAGTAAAAAATGTAGATTTGAAACAAAAATGAAATATATATATATATATATGACGTAGCTGATACAAAAAGCTTGGGACGTAAAAATAGTAATTTTGAGTCTTACAAGTTTCATTTTTGTTTCAAATATAATTTTTTTTACTAACTACTTAATCAATATTTCCCATTATTTGAATAACTGACGTTACAAAAAAAGTAAATTTGAAACAAAAAAATACAATATATAATTGATCAAAAAAAAATTAAGGATGAAATTAAAATTTAATATAAACGTCAGGGACGTAAAATCTCTCTCTCTCTCTATCTCTCTATATATATATATATATATATGATTAGTAACTATTGGACGGAAGAGTTTTATTGCAAAAAATAGAGAATTTATAAAAGAAAATTTTGTATTAAATTTTATAGTTCATAAAAATTATCTGTACAATTAAAAAAAATTTCAGCAGTTTCTTTGTAATTTAATTTCTTGTCTATATAAAATTACTGAAGAAGTAGTGGAGAATAATATTGAAACTATTGAATAGGCAATTGGAGTAAAGTCCAGAAGCTAGAAACAAACAAACAAACACATAAATAAATAAATAACAGTTAAACAAGTGTCATATATGAATCACTCATGACTTAGTGCAACCCCTTGAAGATGGACTGGGTTCCTCTCCATTACCTCAAAAGTATTGGAGAATCCCAAATTTTTATTTGGGTTGTTTGATTGAAGTCACACACAGTTCAAATCATGCATGAAGGTTTTTTTATTGGAGAAGGACTAAACTAAATGAATTAAAAGTTTACAGGGATTAATTTAAATTCAAAATAAAATATACTCTAGAATGAAGAACTTGAATGAAATTAAATATGATTTTAAATGAAACAAAAGATAAAAGAAACAAATCTTAGATAGAAATTTAAATGAATAAATTATTTATTAAAACTCTCCAATATAAAAATTTTTCTATGCGATTTGAGTCTTCCATAACTTTAATTGGATAACTTAAATAAAAGTATGAAACTCTTTAATATTTTTGAGATATTAAAAAGGATGACAATCCTATAAGATAGGCTCTCCACATTTAAAATCAAATATACAGAACTGAGGGCTTTCAAAAATTCTATTTGTGGGGCTCACATAAGAGTTAAAGGCTTAGGGTTAATTAGCTACGTACACACATTTTTGGTGGTTCACATTAGACTTGGGTTTTTTTTTTTTCTGTGAAACAGGCTGTACCTGTGTGATGTGAGGTGCTTGCGTATATTGCTCATCAACCAAATTATAAATCTTTTCTGGGTGAACTGACAAGTCATCCTAGTAAGCGTGAATTATTGTTAATTTATAGAGTTTTGGAGATTTTTAGTTTTAATAATAGTAATAATAATATAAATAGGTTATGTTTCATTGCGTTAAATAACTAAATTTTAATTTCTATCATTTAAAGATTTTAAAAAAACTTTAAAACAAAAGATTTCATGGACTAAATTAAAATTTTTTAAGTCATAAATTATATAAAGTCTGATCTAATGTATACTTACCATTAGCCTTATAAAGCTTTGGGTTAGGATTAGCCCATCGGACCACTTTAATTAAACTTTTGAAATATTATATTTGTTGACAAAAAAAAAGAAATATGATTTATTTTAATTTTATCATTTTACCTATTAAATAGTGTTAAATTAATTTAATTAATTTTGTATGAATTAGCATTGATTAATTAATTAGTCAAATTACTGAATTAATTAAGTACTCAATTTTTTGCCTAACACTAACCCTAGAATAAATTGGGTCTTGATTTATTATAGGTAATGTATGATACGTTAGATTGCCAACGAGCCTATAGCGTAAATGCTTGTAGTAGCTCGTTTTGTAGTCAATTGCGGTCCATTATCACATTAATGACTAAATTAAATAAAAAATTATTATTTAATTATTTTAACAAACTAAAATAATAGTCAAAACATAAAAGAGAGAGTGAAAACTAAAATTTTCTAAATGACTCGTTATCTATATATATATATATATATATGTCTATCTTCTTTGAGTTTATCAATAAATACACGCAATTGTTATTAGTTTTTATTGTGAGTATAATCTTTCAATATTGAGTATAAAATTGCTATCAAAGAGAGTTTTTTATAATGATAACTAGACGTTGTTCCGTGCGATGCACGAATGTTTATTTATTGACAAATTATAAATTAATGTATATAAAATGAAATAATATTAATTATTTGAAATACCGTTGAAATAAAATATTATATTTAACTGTTATTAAATAACTCTCATAATAATTTTAAAATTATTGAATATTTTTTTATACATCACATTGAATGTAGAGTTCGTATACTTATCTTCATAGTCAAGTGATAGAATTTTTAAATCACTTTTATATTTAACTGTTGAAATTATGAGATAAAGTCTGTGAATAAATACAAGAATAGGTAGATATAATAAAAAGAGATATTTTAGATAATTGATATTATTTCAAGAATTCATTATTTTTGAGTGAATTGTAAATTGATATATATATATATATATATATATATATATATATTTATATGTATGAGAGAGCAATGGAAAGAAATTCACATATAAGTAGCATAGTATAATTCTATCACATTATTGGAAAGAAATTTACTTAATATTATTGAATATATATTTCCTTATATATCATACTCATATATAATTAGCAAAACAAACTGCTATTAGAATTTGCCTACAAATATAGATTATTCATTTAATCTTATCTCAAAGTTAACAATTAGCAAGGCTAATAACATTTCCATATAATTTTTTAAAAATTAATTATTAAATGTTTAAAAAATTCAAAAACTTAGTATGAACCTTTTAACTTGTACTATGAAATTTAATTATTAAAATAATCCAATTTATTATTTTTTTAATTTATTATAGTACAATAGAAAAATATAAAAAATTATATATTCATTAAAAGGCGTATAACTTTTTAGATTAATAAAAAATTTTAAGAAACTTTGAGAAAGCCCATGTATTATCTTTAACAAACCTTTCTACATGAAAACCCTTTTAAGATTGGGGTATTACAAAGCATAAGCCCACCATATCTTGTGCTAACATATAAATTCTCAATCTATTTCAACTTAAAATTTAAAGTGTTAAGTGACAATCTATGTATAGTTTTATTACAGCCTAACAATATTCTAAAATTCATCAGAAAGATTCTCCTTACTTAACCAAGAAATAAATTTATCTCGCTTTGCAAAAGAAAAAGGGGAGTAAGATTTCTCTTTAGACAAAAATTGAAATAACATGCCAATTTCTACAACTACAAAGAGTCCCTTAAATACTGGCATTGAACATGAAACATTCGTATAGTATGTTTATGAAACCAAGTAATAATATCACAAGACAAACAGAAAATCTAGGGAATCTACTCAAATATTTAATGTCAAACATGAATTCCCTGAATTTTAACATTAAATGCTCTATGGATCAATTAGTTTATTTTCACACACACAGTCACAAATTTAGTTTATAAGCTCAATCACTATGTCACTTCTAATTCTGCAAAAATTTTATGCTGAAATGTACTCACACAAACTATTTTATCTTTCTTGGATTAATTTTTGCAGTTGGACATTTTTGCTATCCTCCAATGACTAAGGAGATAAAACATAAACTCACAAAGTCACAATGTTCATAATTATAAAACAACATGACTGTCACAATAGTTGAGATAATAGCTTTGTGTTTTCAGCCTCCAATTCCTGGTTATCTCATGAAGTAGCTCTCTTTCCCGGTCATGATATGGTTGAAGCTGCAATATTGCATAAACCAAATATTTCTCTTTGAGTAATAAAGGGAAAAGTCAATAGAAAGCTACACATGCAAACTGTAAAATATAAAAAGCAATTGTTCCAACAAAGAGAAAGAAAAAGTTATCATAACAAAGCAATACATAAAGCAAATGTCCTCAGTCAGACTAATTTCATCCCTATTTTTCCCATGGAAAGATTCCAACAAAATCCGGACCAGGCTGGCAATAAGAAAATCAATGATAAGTTGTGAGAAGAACAGCAGTTATCTCCCAGACATGCATGCATGTTCACCAATTTATTTATAATATTCTAGCAAAGGAAATATGAGAAACCTTCATCCCAGGCATCTGGACCCAATCAACAGTGGTTCCCGTAGCCTTTGAAAGGAACTCTGCCAAGGTCTCCTCTACAATTGATAGGAGATTGCAAAGATCACCAAAAGAAAAATTTAAGGATTTATTGAGGAAATAGATGTGATTTTTTTTAATTTATTGAGGAAATAAATATTTAATTATTTTTTATTAAAATTATTATTTGAAGCCCATAGATGCGAAATTCTCAAGAATTTGAATAACTATAAATATAACTTAAATATGTAAATACTATATACAAGAAGACTGCTTAAAATTAGCCATAAAATGAAACAATATGACAAGAAAATGGATCGTGAGAATATATTGTATTATATGGTCTATTAATTTTTTTTAATTTTATAATAAATAATTTAAATTGATTTGTTTATTTTTTTCTTTAATAACGATCATTTTTTATAAAATAGAGAAAAATAAATTGTCCAAATTATAAAATAGACTCTTATTTTACAATTTAATTCAGAAAAAGAAGTTAAAAAAAAAAAGAACAGAAGTTAGGAGTTATATTTCTCCTTTTTAACTTTTAGAGAACACACCATCTGTGCCATCTTGGTGCTATCATCATCTTCCTCCACCTTAGGTTTTTCCTGCATTTGCAACAGAAATGTTTGATATCAACAAATACGGAAAAAAAATGGATGAGCATATTGAAATTGGCTGATCAGAATGAACGTTAGTACTTTGAGGGCAAAGGTATCAACAGTGAACTTGATAGCATCTACTGCAGCTCGTGATCGGAGATAATATATCCCAGTTTTCAGACCTTATCATACACAGACATTAGTAGATACATCAATCTTTAAAGAATTCATTAACTCTTAGCATTTACATGATTATCAAAATCAAGCTGGCCGAGACACAAATTACTCGTATTGAAGGCATAAGCAATCAAACTTGGCAAAATTTCATTGTTTCATCCACTTATCACCCTTTTTTATTAAGAATTTCATGTAGAATTACTTGGAAGGATACATAATCAAAGATAACAGTATGTTGTTTCAAGTCTCTTATCAATACAATTTCATGTCAGAACCCGCATTGAAATTCTCTTTCTTGATCAATTAGAAGCACAATTAGCATATGAAAACTTGACAAATGGAAATAAAAGAATCTTGCAATAATACTCTAAAATAAAGAGTTAACACTGGATACCCAACAGAAAAGAGTGGCACAAATAAACAGTCTTAAATTTGGTTCATCAAACATGCATATCCTGACAGTTGACACAAGAAGCAGACCTCAATGAGACATGTTGCTCCCTCTCCATCCCAGGCTATTGATTTTGCGCGACCTTGCATTACCTGAAAAGGGGAAATATGTATATATATATATATATTGACTGAAGCATTTTGAACCAAAAATCTTGAGCTTCAGCAATCTGAGAAAAAGGGAGAAGAATAGGAGCTCATGCATCTTCTTAAACTCTTTTTTTTATTTTTTTTTCCCAGGGGGAGCATAAAAAGATATGAATTAGCCGATTTAGCTCTGAGTTACCAATTATATCCTCCCTTGATGATAAACACAGTCACACACACACACACACACACAGACATACAGAGGAAGGTGCTATTGTTATTATATAGAAAGAGGAATGGAGATAATGCCAACCACATAAATTAGTTTATACACCACGGCCAGCATGATGCACAATATATATAACTCGGAATAGTTTATATCAGCCTTCAAAAAATCTCAGGCTTCAGCAATACAAGACAAAGGTAAAAGGATAGCAGTTCATCCATCTTTTTAGCTCTGACTCACCAATTATGCCCTATCTAACATGCGCGCGTACACTTAGAGGTGCTATAATTATTATAAAGAAAACTGAGATAATTCATATAAGTAAATTAGCATATACTTCACAACCAGCATGATACACAATATATATAACTCTGAATGGTTTATTGGTTTATGACATTACCTCTGGCAAAAAAGATTATATTTCCTACATTTTTTCTGGCTTTACAACAGTAAAACCTCCCATAAATGTAGAATATCATTTTCATTAGAATGCGCATTGTCAGGGGTTTATAAGTCCCACTTGTAGCCGTGAATCCAGAATCCAAATTGATCAATGGATTAACACTGATTGAAAATTAAGCACCAAATCTAACTTGATATGCAGAAGTTGTAACAACAAAAGAATCAGGTATAATATAGATAGTTTTGGCAAGCAATATGGTTGAAGATTTTGGATCAATCCAGAATCCACTACATGGAAACACCCGAAGAAGACAAAGGAATTATTTAAAAAAAAAAAGCAATGCGTAGCATAATCAATTGTAAGATACAAAAATGTTATGAAAAATAGAAGGAAAAATGGCATTCATATGAAGAGAAAAATGTTTGTGTTCATATTTAAATGTTTTGCAGCATGAGCTTTAAGGCCATCAATCCAACTATACCAACTCCATCACTGAATTGTTCTCTCTGGCTATACAATATGTGGTGCACAAAATTAATAGCTCATATGTCAGTTTCATCAATTAATTTCCGTGATGATCTATAGAAATTGTAGCAAATTGCATAATACCTTTGGCAAATTAGGTTGTTCTTCATCATCAAAGGCTCTCCTCAAAACTCGCTTTTCAATTCTTCCTTCTTCTGGTTTTATCTGCACAGATTAAATCAATTGTAAGCTCAATAAGACCTGTAACATCTTTTATCAATCCGATCAAATCTTATAACTTAATTTGTTCATACCATTTTATATTGGGGATTAATGTTCATAGCAACATTGATAAACTCTATCCGAAAAAGCTACTCGAGCTTCCAGACCCCAAGCAAATATTGATTTGTTGGCTCGCCAGCAATCATGTTGGTAAAGTGCTTTAATCTGCAAAAATTCAAAAAATAAAAGGATAAGGTTGACTTATATATATATATATATATATATAAACACTTGTAGATAACAAATTGTGTTGTTAAAGCAATAATCATAATAATCATAGTCTCTCAAGTTAAACATAGAATAAGCATCAACATTACTACCCCTCCTCCATGGAGTAAATGTTCTCTGCACAGAAAGTAGATCTGGAAGAAGTTCATTGCCTTGGAAAACCTGGACACCAAGACCCCATGAAACTGAGAAGGTCAATAAATTTGATCTGTCATAGCAGACAGCTTGCTGCAAGATCCTAGCAGATTTACAGCTGTGAATAGATGTTCTAAAGCTTGTGTTCTGTTCATATCAGGAAAGAGAGGCTCCACTGTCTCCAAGTGATGAAGGGACAACAAAGGAGATAATGGATGTGCAGCCAACATACCAAACAAATTCCCTCTCACATCTACCTGGTATAGAAGAAAAAGATTAAATAAATATCACTATAAAGTTTGCCACTTAGATTGAATGACCTATAATAAATTTAATGAAGTCAAGCAGCCAAAATGATATCTAGAAAAAGAAGAAGTTAGATCAAGTTCATGATATTTAACTACGGTGCTAGAGAAGCAAACAGAGAAAATCCTAAACTAAATCTATAATGTAATACCCATTATTTTTTTTTAAGTTATAAGTATTTAAGAATTTCGATAAATTTATTTTGAAGAAAATAAATTCCCTATCAGTTTAATTTTTGTATACTCGTTTGTGCATATTGTTGAAAATATAAATTTTTAATTATAGATTCTATAAATTGTGGGATATAATGGATGATATGATATGAAATTAATCCCATTAAGTAAATATACAGTTCAAAAGTGGAATCTAGAATGAAAACTGGTAAGTGAGACTGGTAGATGAAATAGTATAGGAGAATGGTAGATGAAAACTGGTAAGTGAAACTGGTAGATGAAATAGTATAGGAGAATGGTAGATGGAATAGTAGTAAATAGTACCATAATTTCTCCTATAAATAGGCCATTCCATTTCAATTCAAAACACACACCTTCAGTTTCTCTTCTCTCCTTTCCTCAAAACTTCTCTTGCTCCAGCGTTAAGGCTCTGAGATTCTAGGTCTTTCTTCCTTAACCTAGATCCAAGGTAAGAATACTATGCCCCTTTTCTGTGCCATTCAGATTTTTAAAAGTTATTTTCTTAAGTATGCTCTGTGGTTGCGGCTTTGGCCGATCTTCCACATCAGAAAAACTGTCCTTAGCTACCTATATGTTGTTTTGATTCTCTGATTACCGAAATAGAATGTAAACTGTGAAGAATACATGTCTAGGAAAGTTCTGGCTAAGGAAAGACATGGTTGTTAAGTGTGTCCATTGGGACTCTCCACTCTTTCCTGGAAACTTACCTGGTGTACTCTTTTACAGATTATATTCTCTATTTCTAGTATGAATAGTACCTGTACGTATGAATAGTAACTGTACGTATGAATAGTAACTGTACATATAAATAGTAACTATACGTATAAATAAATAGTAACTATATATAAATAGTATTTATATATATTTTTGAATAATACATATACGTGTACATTTTTATATGTATTTTTGAAAAGTACACGTACGTATACGTGATTATATGTATTAAAGAATTATATTAATTGAATCCATTAAATGTAATTGTGTAGATTTAAAGAAGATATAGTAACTTGGATTTCAGGTGAGTAGCTAAACCTACTTGGATACTTATTTAATTATATGAATAGTCCAAGTAATTTACATATTCAGAGTATATCTACTATTACCTTTGACTGAATATTTCAATTAATATGGCTGTGTGCCGAATATGATTATGGTCATATGCTATGGCTGTGTGCCGAATGTGAATATGGCTGTGTGCCGAATATGATTATGGTCATATTTATGGCTGTGTGCCGAATGTGAAAATGACTGTGTGCCGAATATGAATATGGCTGTGTGCCAAATATGATTATGGTCATATGCTATGGTTGTATACCAAATGTGGAGATAGCTGTGTGCCGAATATGATTATGGTCATATTCTATGGCTGTTTGTCGATTATAAGTATAATATGATTTTACTTATACATTTTATACATATACTTGTGTATTGTTAATCACTTGATGATTATCTGTAATTAAGTTTCTATCCTTGTAACATTATCTATTCATTGAGATTATTATCTCATATTGTGGTAGATATATTTTTTTCAGATCCTGAGATTAACGAAAAACATCCGTCTGAGGAGTAGCGTAAGTTCAATATCCTAACCCTCTTTGCTTCAAGGGTTGGTGTTTATTTGAATTAAAGCTGTTTCTTCAGTTTTAAATTCTAGAAAGCTCTGCAGTCAAATAGGACATCTAGGAGGAAGTGGTTATTGTACATAATTATGTTATTACAGTACTTTAAGTTTACTGTATGTTTTGTAAGATTGTAGCTTATTAAGTAAAATCTGAGTATTTAACTAAGATAAGTCTTTGTTATATTATTACTCTCACATTTTAGAATGATTATTATATGGAGCTAAAAGCATAGGCTTACAACTAGAGAGTATCTCTAAGTTGTGCCGGTCACGTACCATTTTGAGGGTCGTGACATATAAGATCACTTACATACCTCAAATGTGCATGAGATACCCCACACACACACACACATATCTGCATGATAGTCAGTACAGAATATGCAGGCAAAACATTCGAAGAACCCTGCTTTATTAAACATCATGTATATTGTTATCTCTCTCTTACACGACAAAATCATCAGAGCCATCTCCAGAGTTCACCCATTTCACTCTTAATGACTTGATCTTCCTTGACATAAGAAACATGAATGCGCTTGCTCTTATTGTGCACATCATAGGTTTCTATGTGGTAGATAACGTCTTCAATGGTATCTATACCATCCTGCATACGCAGTGTACATATGGTTTAGTACTACTTTTATGTCATTTTGTAAATTGCCTTGTGAAATCTTGAGTACTGCTTTTTGGAGTAAAAATACCTGAACTGTAAAGTGAAACTCATGGTGGAGAGTCCGTATATAGTCCGCAACTTCTTTTGCAGCCTTCAAATCGGGTGAACCCTGCTCAATATAACAATTGGGCATTAATAAACGACATCGATATTTAATATTGCATTGTCATTATCATTTGAATTAAAATGTAATGTGAGACTAAAACTGACCTCGAGGCGAACACAGAAAGAGTGTAGTTGTGTTCCCCACTGTTTGGCAGCCTTGGTGTGACGGAGGTAGCGAGCATTGATGGATGCAACCAAAGAAGAGTCTAAGCCTCCAGACAGTAATACCCCAAAGGGCACATCTGTCATCAGCCTTTTTATCACCACCTGTTTGTCATCACAACCACCATTCCGTCATCAATTAGGGCACTAAATCCCTCATTTTGGCTTCAGCAAATTTTAATTGACTGATTGTACCAGATAACTATTGAATGAAACCTTTTCGAAAGCATGCCTCAAAGCAAGAGCATCGTAAGGGGTAGAAGGAATAAATATTTCATTGATCTGTCAAAAGAAAGGCCAGATGTTTAAAAAATAAAATGGCCATTAAAGACGATAAATCTTCTCTACAATAAGGTATTGAACATTATTACGACAGGGAGAGTGCCAACGATGTTTCCTCAATTCATGTAACAAAAAAAAGAAAAGTTTTGAAAGCATTGTTACCTGTCTATGCAAATGCATATTCATTTGAACACTCTGACTTTCTTGAACACTCTGATTTTCTTCAACATTCTGATTTTCTTCAATATTCTAATTTTCTTAAGTGGAATCGCAGGGATGATCAGAAGCTTCCATATACATAAAAGCAAACACAAAAAGATATGCCCATTGAAGGGGAAATAGGGCAAAGGCGGAGATGAGAATTTGGCCATGGTTGCTGGAGCACAAGCCGAGGACGAAGCAAAGCACAAGAAGAGAAGCTGAGCATTATAATTACAATTTTGAATTTTGAATATTGAAAAAAAATGAAGCGGGAGAAGAAAACCATTAAATGCAAGAAAAGGATGAAATACACTGCAGTCAAAACACTCTGAGACGAGCACGCAGATGACCATTTTTGATTGGTAGAGAAGATGATGGAGAACAGAATGTTCATAATTTCAGTCAAAATAGCAGAGTGTAAGATAGATAAGAGTGAAAAGCTGTACACAAAGGAAGAAAAGAAGAAGTAGCATTGACTGAGAGGAATGAATCAACCAATCAGATAAATGAGCATTAAATGAAAAGAATAAGAGCAATAAATAACAAAGCAGTTTGGTGGAATTTATGTTATAAAGAAGATTTTGAGATTTAATGACAAAAGATTTAATAATTTAATACTAATATAATTAATGAATAAATTAAGATGATTGATTACTTTTTTTTTTTTCGGGGTGGGGAAAGAGGCCCAATCGGCCTAAGACAAAGAAGCACTACAACTAGCTTTATTGCACTTCTTTGGATCCTTCTGCAATAGCTCAACCACCCTGCCAGGTAGAGCTTCAAGCACACATAGACCTGAGTCGCTGTAGAGCTCCACCGTCATGAGATGGTGCGCCACCGCGTTGCTTTCCCTAAAGCACTGAGTCATTGTCGCTTCCCAATCTCGATTTAAAGTCTCCTGCACTTTTCGAATTAGTGAATCAAGCATATGTTTTCTTGGATAGCTTTGCCTGACAAGCTCAGCCACTATCCTTGAATTAGAATCGATCATTACCCTTCAAAAACCCAGCTCCCAGGCAAGATCCAAAGTTATGCTGAAAGGAGATCCTGGCAACCTAGATTCTCCACAAACCCCTTCAACCAATTTCCTGTCGAATCCCTAAGCACTCATCCACACCCTGTAGATAAGCCACCTTGTTTACAAGAAGCATCCACATTACACTTGATCCACCCCTCGGCTGGCGAATTCCACGACATGTCCCTCTTTGATTTGGTCCTTCTTGAACTTTTCAGCACACATGAGCATTCCTCAAAATTTTTGGCTGCCACTATGATACTCCAGTAGAGATTTGTTGTATCACACGTTTCATTTATGAAGACCCAGGCATTAAGATGGATCCAGATTCTTCGAATAGCTTCCTCGAAGGTAATCTTCCAGTTCAATCCTTCCAACTTGCCCATTTCTCTATTGCTGTTGAGCATAAACCAATTAATGGTATCTCCTCTAAAGAAATTTGGCCAGAATTTGGGGTTAACTAACATCTTCCATATATCTCTAATGGCAAGACAATCTCGAAAGGCATGAATTACTGTCTCCTCAAAGGTTCTACAGCAATCGTACATCGGATAAGAGGTAAAATTCCTTCTCACTCTCTGTTTATTTGTTAAAATTTTATTATGGCCACATAGCCACATGAAGGTCCTAGTCCTCTGGTTCCCAGGCCAGTTCCATATAGGTTTCTAGTGTCTACACGTACTATTTAGCTCTTCCTCAAAAATTTGTGTGAAGGACATTGAAATCCACCTTTAGATAATTTCAAGCTATAGTGTCCTCAATATCACCTCTTTTGTCAGAATAAGATTTAACAATCCAATCACAAACATCTTTAGGTAGCAACTATATTAAACCTGCCATGTTCCATTCCCCATTTGGAAGGAAATAATCACACACATTTATTTATGTCAAAGTCCCTAATGAGCCCAATTGCAATATCTCTTAGGTGAAGGCCCTTTTTACAGCAACAATCATTCCAAAAACTGATGTTCCAACCACTGCCAATTTTCCAAGATCTTCTTCAACTTTCTTCCAAACTTTGCAAATACCCTACCATAGGTTAGAGCTTTGATTCTTACTAGTAACTTTGGAATAGTACCATCCCGACACCCATATTTACTCCTCGAAGTGCGAGCCCAAAGGGAGTCTTTTTTTATTGATAAGGCCCCAACCCAGTTTCATCAAAAGAGTCTAATTCATGTATTCCGTCTCCTGGAATCCCACTCCATCATTGTTCCTCTGTTTGCAAAGGTCATCCCAAGCGAAAAGGTGAGAACCCTTTTTGTTATCCTTGGAGTCCCATATGAAGTCTCTCATAATCCTGTCTATGCTTTCACAAACACTATTGGGAATGAGATTTGTCTGCATGTAATAGACTAGAATGGTATTTAGGACAGATTTAGTGAGAGTAATTCTACCAGTGAGAGAGAGGAAATTTGCCTACTATTTGCTCAAAGATACACGAAGTTTGTCTTCAAGGAACTTATAGGTGCTTCTACTCACCCTATTGTGGTTTAGGTGGATGCCTAAGTATTTGCCAAGGTTTGGCACTAAGGCATACCCTGACTCACGGTTCAACTCTGATGCCACATTAATGTGAACATTCTGAGAGCAAAACAAATGCGTTTTCTCCTTATTAACTTTCTCCTTTGCAAAAGAGGTTTAGACAATAATGAATAACCCTCACTTCTTCCAAGTCTTTTTCTACAAATAAAATTAAGTCATCAGCAAAAAATCATATGTGAAATATTAGGTCTTCTTTTATTAAGTTTTATAGGTTTCCATTTATTTAGAGATATAGCATACTCGATGATATGTGTGAGTCTTTCCATACAAATAACAAAAAGATATGGAGAGAGGGAATCCCCTCGACGGATCCCTCTAGAAATAGAAAATTCCTTAGTAGGTTCCCCATTCCAATTAATTATCACCCGACACATAGAGACGCATCTCATAATGACGTTAGTCATCTTTTAAAAAATGCCTATATCTTTGATAATATCGGCCAAAAAATCCCAATTAAGTCGATCAAAGGCTTTCTCCAAATCCACTTTGATTGCCATAAAACCTTTCTTGCCTTTTTTGTTCACCATAGTGTGAATCGCCTTAGGTGATAATATTATTATCAACACTATGGTGAGCTGGGACAAAGCTACATTGAGTAAGGGAGACAATATCATTCAGGAGCAGTTTGAGTCTGTTTGCAATCACTTTAGTAAATCACATTGCAAAGTGTAATAGGTCTGAATTGCTTGATCAAGTCTAGATTCTCCACTTTAGGAATAAGAACAACATCAATAGTATTGATCCCATCAATCTTAGAAGGGTCTAGGAAGTAGTCCTTAACAAATTTACAAATAGACTCATCAACGATGTCCCACTGACTTTCAAAAAATATATCATGTAAACCATCAGGACTAGAGGCTTTCATGACACCCATGCTAAATACAGCATCCTTGACTTCCTCAGAAGTGATCTCTGCTTCAAACCTATCCCGACTAGCATCATCCAACTTAGGGAATAAACCCTCCAAAGTTCTATCAAAAAAAATAAATAAATAAACCCTCCAAAGGAAACGGCTCCATATATGGTTGATCTTCAGTCAAGTAAAGTATCCTGAAAAAAATCTAAGACCATAGTCCTAATCTCAACCCTGTCAGTGACCCAATTACTCGCCTCATTTTTCAACACTTCCGCTCTATTCCTTTTCTTTCTAATCATGGAGGAAGCGTGAAAAAATTTAGTATTCTTATCTCTAAACTGAAGCCATTTATGTCTGGCCTGATGACACCATAAGATTGCTTCTTGCAAAAGAGTCTTCTCGTACTCTTTCCGAAGGGTCTCCTGTAGGTTATTTAAATAAAGGTTATTTCCTTCCAAATTAGCTCTATCAATGCAGCTCAATCTGTTGGTCAGCTCTATTTTCCTCTTATTAATATTGCCAAAAACGTCATTGTTCCACTCCTTAATCCTATCCGTGAGACTAGAGACAACCACCGGCCAACTATGATCATTACACCAATTCTTTTTAAGCAAGTCTTAAAAGAATTGTCTGTAATCCAAGCCGCAATAAACTGAAACTGATTATTAGGTCTTCAATCATTTTCCCCCCTTTCATCCTAAGAAGCAAAGGTCTGTGGTCAAACTTAAGCCAATTGAGATGCTGAATAAAAGCTTCTTTGAAGTTGGTAAACTATGAGAAGTTTGTCAAAGCCCAATCAAGCCTCTACTGGATTCTTTCATTTTTCTAAGTGTACCTAGGACCAAAGAAATTCAAATCCATTAAATTGCAATTAAAACATCAATTATTAAAATCACTCATTGCTTTAAGATTAAGACTTGCGCCCCCTGTTTATCCTCCACCATTTTGCAGGAGTTAAAATCCCCAACATACAACTTCTTTGAGTTCCTCGTCGTATTGTGAATAGAGTCGATTTGACTCTATAGGCTTTGTCTAACACTAGGTATGGGACTACCATAGACATAAGTGAGAAGGAAGCTTTCTCCCCCATCCCGACAAGTGAGGTTAGAGTGTAGGAGTTGATTTGAAGTGTTGATAATCTCTATCTTCACATGGTTCTCTTTCCAAAGTAACCAAATTCCACCAAAGAAGCCTTCAGCCTCAATTCTATAGCTTTTGTCATAACCCAATCTATCAATAATCTTGTCTACTCTTTTCCCACTGACCCTCAGCTCAATAATAATTAACACCTAAATTTTGTATCTAGCTTTAAGCTCTTTTATCAAGTGGGGAAACAAACAAGCCCCTGCACCCCTAACATTCCAAGATAAAATATTTATCATGATTAGAAAAGAAGAAGATGATCAAAACCAAAAACAAATAATTAAACCAGGAGAACTAAGTCCAAGAATTACTTCCCTGTATCTTCCAGCCTCTTGCTCGGCTTCTCTTTTTGCTGCACCTATGCACACATGGTAGTCAATTCTGTTAGTAGCGCATATTGGTCTGGAGGTTTGGGGTTTAAAATACCATCACCCCTCTCCCCTTGACCAGTATCATTGACCTCTAAAATCTTAGAGACATCCAAGTTAGATAACTGAGGTTTGGCTTTCCCCCATTGGTGGCTCATCTTCTTTGCCTTTTGGAGTTTAAATGTGCCCACTGAATTAGCCTTTAGAGCACCAGTAGTGAGGTTCTTGTCTCTTCCTTTTGTATTTATAGATTTTTCATTTTTTTCCTTTTATAATTCCAGCATTTACATCCTGACTTGATCTCTGTATATGTCCCTGTTGTAGCTCCAAAACCATATTACTGCTCCCTTGTTTATTTCCTAAGTTCATATACATAACATTGTCTATTTTCTCCTACATATTATCAAAGTTGACTATAGTAACTTCCTCTGCTTGTTCACTTTGCTCCTTCAAAGTACTCTCCTTCTCCATAATGTCCTTCTCCACCCCAAAAATAGCAAACCGTGAGCCACTATTGTCTGATCCCTCCTGGGGCGTAGGACCTAGTCTTCTACTAGTCAATTCACTTGCTGGATTATTTTGATTGGCGCTGGTCTGAATTTTTTGTGCTGTTCTTACTGTAGGAGTTTCTTTTGACTAACATCTAATTACCAAATAAGCCATCCTGGTTATCCTGCTGTTTGTTTATCGCTTTTATATTTTATGGACTGCTATGTGTCACTTTTGTTTATCTTGTCTCCCTTGGTCTGGTTTGTTGCAGTAGAGTTTCGTATTGGACGTGCTTCCTTTTGGTGACCATATCTATCACAAATGAAGCAAATAGAATTAAGGCCCTCGTATTCAATATTGTAGGTCCTATTTGGAATCTTGACTCTTGGAACTATTTTTTTTTTTTTTATCAAGGTTAAGCTCCACACTAATCCGTGCAAATCTTCCCCTCTCCGTTGTGTTTAGTTCACCTCCAATATGGTTTTCCTTAATGGTGTGAGCATCAACTTTTTAAGTCTTTCCAACTTTATTTCCAATTTTCCATATCAGGTGTTTATCATAATACTCTATTGGAAGGTCAAGAACACGAATCCAAGCTGAGATTTTCCTCTTGACTCTTCGAAGGGTCTAAATTTTGATTCCACCTACGGATGGTAAGATACTGACCAAAAATCATTCACGGTCCTTCATACATAACATGTTCATAATCCATTGACTCATAAAAACGAACCAAGAAAAACTCATTCTGTAGGTCTATCAATTTAAAGTTCCCTGCCAAATTCCATAATTTGTGTAATCTTGCATAAAGAACTTCATATCCAATTCTTCTTCCCAGTAGCTTTATGATTATGGCTTTCCTCCAGGGCCTACAGAGAATTTCTCTTCAGAAGAAATTTGTATGGATGGGCATAAAGGGTCTGTTTGATCATTGTCCTTCTCCTGCAAATCCTCCTCAGATTCAAAATCCTCATCCTATTTCTCCTGTTCTTCGCTACTGTAGCCGTTCTCAACACCATTAACCCCCATCAGCATATTCTTGTAAGAAACAAGGTCCTTTATTCTATTACTCTGTTGCGAAACTCCATTACCGTCTTCCCCATGCCTATCAGTTTCAACGTCATTCACCTGTTCTGCTTCCCCATTCCCATTTCCGTCTTCTTCTGTTTCGTTGCTGTTCATTTTAAATCTCTTAGTCCTTGTCACCCTTTGATCTTCCTCATCAGATCGAATACCCTTATCTCTGATTTCCGTCTACCTTGCAGGAACCAAGAACCAGAATCTTGGAGAGATTCAGACTTGCAACGAGAGGCCGAAGTTTCGACGATTGATTATTTTAAACAATCAAAATGAGTATATATACAAGATCGTGATTATCTCCAATTTGTCATTCTTATTAAAGAGATTTTTTATTACGATAGGTTTAAAATTTAATAATGAAAATGACAAAATTAATATAAATATAATAATTTAATTAAATAAAAATACTTAATTTATTGGAAATTAAATTAAACTGACTTTAATATTCATAAACTAAGTCGACAAATTAATCTTAATATTAGTCAAAAGACTAATACATATGCAAGATTTATCTTCGTTAAGTCCAATTTGGACAATGGAAGAGTCCATGGGGGGAAAAAACATTGAGTTTAAATTTGACTAATGGCTTATTGTTAATAAGCACTGCAATTATAATTGAGACAAAACCTCTTCGAACTTTCAAAAAGCCAGGTAATTATTACTATAATATATTTTGTATTTTTTTTAAATTTTAACCCAATAAATATACGTTTCTTTTAACTGTCGGCGCACCTTATCTTAAGAGTTTTTATTTGCCTCATAAATTTATGTATGAGATTATTATGTAATTTTAATCTGTAAAAACTTAAAATGATTGCGTTCGAAGACTAAACCTAATGAGTTATTACTTTTTCTATCAGATTTAATATTGCAGAGCATTGAGATGAAAATTATAAAATATTTGAAATTACCTAAAAAAATGAAAGAATTAGTTTCTAATAATTGGTTTTTTATAAATTTGTTATCAAGTTTTTTAATCAAATGTAATAAGTGTGTGATACTTCAATCAGAATATGAAAATTTTATAATCTTTAAAAAATAATTGTATATTTTTGCAAATCATCATTATATGATTAATTTTTTAAAAAAATTTCACATATATGATGCTTTTATTAGAAAACTTGATAATAAAAATATAAAGAATTCTATATAAGTTTTATTATTAATAAATCACTTTAAATTTTATAAATTTAAAAATTGATAAAAGTATACTTCATATTTCTAATATTTATAGTAATTTTTATTTATGCCCCTAAAGTTTATTTTTATTAAATATGTCTTACATATTTTAGTTTTTGTCAAATATACTTTTTTTTTTTAACAATCAAGTTAGGGACAAGAATTAGGAATAAAAAATATACTTTTACTTTCAAAATTGTGTAAATTTCAAGATAATCTAATATAAAATTTAACGCTTTAAGCAGTGTTCATAGGTCCAAATCGAATTCGCCGGTTTAACTGAAAAACAGAAAATCAATAAATTGGTTGGTTTTTTGGTCTGATTTGTACATGTGAACTAATAAAGCTGACCGGTCAAGTGGTTCAATCATTTTTTTCTTTTGGAATTTTTTTAAGTTTTACTGAATATTATTATGTATTTTTAAGAAATTTTCAAAATTTTAAATTATTAGAATATTATTTATTATTGGTATAAATATATCTGTAACATGTCTAAAAAATTTTAATATTTTAATATTTTATATTATATATTATATATTTTAATATCTATGACATATACATTAATTATATATTTTAATATATTTTAATTACCACAAATTTGATCACAATTCTACCACAGTTCAATTATTGACCCTTGAAATACTTTTTCGACTGATTCAATAATCAGTCCAATTTTCTGAACCTTGATTTTAAGAGATGAAATTTCCTGTAAAAATTATGAAAGTGTTTGGCATGTGATGAACTTGCCTCCATTGTTATTCTCCTATAACTAAGGCCTCTCAGTCCTTAAGAACATTTATAATAATGCAACTTTAATGAGTTGTTTATTATGGATATCATAGTATCAAATCAATATTTTTGACTTTAAGTAACTCTTCACTATTTTAAGTAATTTTCAACTTCAATGATGTAACTTTTAAAAACTCACAAATGAATCCCACAAACAACTTTTGACTACTTTAACATTTATTTTTGTTTCAACTTAAAATATTAACTCATTTTAATTTTAATTTTGAAACAATAAATACATAATATATATATATATATATATATATATATATAATATAAAAAATAGCAAATAAATTTAAAATATATTTTAAAAATATGAAATATATTTAAAATATAGCAAATAATTTTTTTTGATCACTTGTTCGTCAAGTATTAAAATGATATCATAATATTACATAATATTCTATTTTTTTACGTAATACATAATATTATAATATTAAATTTACTTGCAACATGCCAATTGATCACAAATAAAATTAAAAATGATGAAACGCAGAACCAGGCATTTCAATATTTGGTGAAATATGACAGCGAGACTCGCAGAGAGACATGAAGGAAGATTGAAACATCTTGATATTATGAAATTCTTTTTATCACCAAATATTGCCCCACGTCTCTCCATTCTCTCTGCAACCAGAGGCGTTGAACCGCAGAACCAGAACTCGTCGACGTCGCACCCAGAAGCCGGTGAACACGCTGCCGGAGATTCTCTTAATAGTTGAAGACCCCAACAGGAGAACGCGTTGCCGGAGACGCTGCCTGGATTTCTCTCTCAGGAGAGGAGTGATGAAGAACGTGACCACTTAATATTGCATATTTAATATTTATTTTTTATTATTTATTTTATTAAAAATTAATTCTTATATAAGAATTATTTTTATACAAGGACTGTTCTTGTACTTAATAAACATGTTGACAAATTTCAATAATAAAATTTAATAAAAAAACGTATTTTAGTTTTAAAAATTCTCATTAAAATGCTATAAGTTCACCAATAGATAGATAGACACACCGTGTGTCTCACTAGGTATTGTATGTCAGCATCAAACTTTTTTTCAAATAAACTTTTTAAACTTTATATTCAAACTTATTTGTTTAAAATGATTTCAAACTAAGTTTTAAAATTTGAAATTTATTTAAGTAAATTAAAAAAATATCCTGACAACCAGGTGAATTTCCTATAACAAATATATATATATATATATATATATATATATATATATATCGTAACATATTAACAAGGGGTATGAAAACAATATGTGGGTACTATTATTTTTTATTTCTAGTCCCAAATTAATAAAATTTTCCAACAAGATACCCTTTTTTTCCTTCCTTGAATGTCCATAGTATAGCGAAACAGGTAAACTTAGCATATTCTCAAATTCTCATTAGATGTAATAAAGTATCTTAATCGTTGTTAGAAATAAGTGATCTCCAAGCCGAATTATGAAACATATATATTTGTGCGACAATAAAATAAATTTTGTTCTTACTTTCTGTGTTCTTGAAGGTGATTTTTCAAATGCTCTCTCACGTTGATTAGCTTCTTAAAACTGCAAAAATGGTAGGTGCACTCTACTTATTAATTGGCTAGTCTGTGGAAAGACTATTGATGGAAGAGTACTCTAATAAATTTATGCCAGCAACGGTTCTAACCGAAGACAACGCTGGGACCAAACCTACCTTCGTTCCTTGGGCACACAAAGAAGCACGCGGATTTGTTCCATTTTTCGAGCCTTCTCAATAGATTTTAGTTGTTCATTGATGGCTTATTATACAATTTAAAAGATGCACATCTTATAAACCGTACTATGAACTTTGATAAATGATCAGAATCCATTCAAAAAATATTCTAAAACTGGAGCAGATTCAGTCCCCACAAAAAAAAAATGTCTCAATCTCTTATTTCAAGTTCAACTAGCATAAAGCTATAAGGATATTCTCCTAAAATGATTTATTGAACTCTCATAACAATGGGAATCCTCTAGATTGTTGTATATGTCTCAGAGCCCTTTTACTTGTGACTACACCTCATGCTAAATCTTTGGTCCAATACGTTTTAATGCATAGGATCCTCATATGAGAGGTAAGTGCAGTGCATAGTAACATATTTGTGTTTCAATCAGAAAGCTATGAGATAAGAGTTCAGAAGGGAGAATTTAAGAAAAGAGCAATTATTCAATAAAAAAAAATTCCCTTTTGTATGCTTTCAAATATGTTCCCCTATTAAATTCTCTCTTATGAAATTTGTCTCCTAATCTCATGACTTAAAAGAATCTAGATTTTCTGCTTGATCAAACAAGATCGTTTGATTAACATTGATAGGTGAAGCTCATTTGATCGCACAACCCTACTTGACCAAGCAAGATACCATGCTAACAAAAATTCGAAGGCATTTAAAAACCTAAAATTATGAACTCAAGTCATCTTTGTGCAATGGCAGATCCACGTTATAGGGTGTGGGGATAATTGCCCCCACAAGAAATTTTTTTTTAATTAATATATGTGTTAATTTTTTGTTCTCACAAAAATTTAAATGGTATCCTTACATGGTAAATTATGATCACTCATCTTATTAAGAGTATTTAAAAATCATACAATATTTTCAAAATATGAAAATGCATAGAGAGAAATTGTAATTTGTAAAAGTTTAAGTGTCTTGTGTTTTATGTACGAGACATTGGATGTAATTAGGAATTTGGTGAGAACAAAAATTAATTGTGTAATTTCTCATTTTTTGCTTAGTGATTTGTTTCTCATTTCTCACTCGTGAATGTAGGTTTCATATTGAAACCAAAATATATTATATCTTGTGTATTTTATATCATTTTTTATCGCTTATGTATATTTATAATATTTTTTTAATAAAAATATTTTCTAGACTTTTTTTTGATCTTACAAATCAAATTTTTAAATCCATCTTTGCGTGAGAAGATTTACATTTACCAATGCATGCTGCGATGTTGTACCCTTTTTTTTTTTCCGAACATAAAAGTTGTCCAACCTTACTGTAGTCTTTAATGTGAAGGGAAATTATGTGGAGAATTCATCAAGATATGTCAAGCACTAGTTAACAGGCCAGACCGAATCGGCTCGGCACCGTCTTACTATAAACGGGCCAGTCACAGGCCGGCCTGTTTTCAATGAGCCTGCATATGCAAACCCAAGACCGCCCTGGCCAGGATCGCAGTTAAACGGTCCAACCTGCAATCTTTTTTTTTTTTTAGAATATCAGATCCAATGATTCATTGAGCAGTGAGCTGTGAGCACAGCCACAGCCCACAGGCGAGGCACGGAGGAAAACGAAGATGAAGAGGGATTCCAAGAGACTCCTAATTGAGAAGACATTGTCATATGTGAGAGAGAGGCATGATTGAGAAGGAAAGAGAGAGTGTTCGAGAGAGAGAGAGAGAAGTCATCATGCACCATCGTGGTGCTCACCGGAGCTCTGCCTCGCCCTTTTCTTCCTTCCCCTTCTATTTCCCCTGCTGTCAATGTGAGGACAGAGACAAAATTGGTCGAGAAAGTGAGAGAGGAAGGAAAAGCCGAGAGAGAAGGGAAGGTCGTGCTGATTTGAATAGAGGCGCTAATGATGAATGATTGAATGAGAAAGGAGAAGATAAAAAATAGATTTGGGGTGAGGATGAACCAAAAAACAAATAATTAAAAAAAAAGGTCAGTCTGCGGGCTAAACCATTTAGCCTGCAATCCTAAACGAGTTAAACTGTTTAGGCCTGTTTAAAACATTGGGTCTAAATTGTTCAACTTAGGACCGCCCATTGACAGACAGTCCACGTCTAGTTCGCGGGCTACGAGCTTTTTCTCCATTACTAGATGTCATTGTTATTAATTAGATTCTTTGAAAAAAAATGTACAAGAATCTAAATGCAAGACTTTAAGCACATGTCTTTACGCATCCTTGAGGAGATTTTAAGATTGTGAAATTGAAGTATTGAGCCCTTTATAAATTTATTATAATATGAATATATAACCAACTATCAACCATTACTTTCGTTCTTTTACATTTCAGAAAGCTATAAAAAACAGATTTTAACTCGTTATTAATTATTGGACTTTTGAATATTAAAAATTTTTAAAATATTTGTATGATAATAATAAAATATTAATAGTAATTAAATTGAGGGATGGACCGTTTAACCTGCAGTCCTAAACAGGTTAGACTGTTTAGGCCCATTTAAAAAATTAAGTCTAAATTACTCAACTTAAAACCATCCATTTACAAACAGTCTCAGTATAACTCGCAAGCTACGGGTTTTTTTCCTGTTACTAGATGTCATTGTTATTAATTAGATTCTTTGAAAAAAAAAAATTGTACCAGAATCTAAATGCAAGACTTTAAGCACATGTCTTTACGCATCCTTGAGGAGATTTTAAGATTGTGAAATTGGAGTATTGAGCCCTTTATAAATTTATTATAGTATGAATATTCAACCAACTTTCAACCACTACTTTCGTTCTTTTACATTTCAAAAAGCTATAAAAAACAGATTTTAACTCGTTATTATTGGACTTTTAAATATTAAAATTTTTTAAAATTATTTTAAAGAATATTTGTATGATAATAATAAAATATTAACAGTAATTAAATTGAATTTCTAAAACTTTGGACTCAACATAATATTAATCAAAACAAAATATGTAAATATGCAAATCAATATTGAAAAAGATGAATGGTTTGTTTGAAAAAAGAAGAGACAAAAATCACTTTAAATCAATGCTTTATTTTTTTTGAATTTATTGTACCAACAAAAACTAAAATAAGGTTTCTTATAAACTATAAAATTTCACTGCCAAATTACATCAACCTCTTTTTTTGGAGTGTTTATTAGAAATAATATGCAAGTTAAATTTTTTTGGTAGACAAATAAGTAATTTTACTATACGACAAAAATTATCAAGTAAGGCTACACACATTTGTAATCTAATTTATACAAATTTTGGCAAAAATATTTTTTACTATCTAAAAATTTATATTAAATTTTAATTTTATTTTTAACATTTTTTATATGTTAAATATGTGTCAGAAACAGGCAAATTTAAACTTTAAAATCTAAGTCTGTCCAAAAACAAGTCACCTCACGTTTAATTCATTTTTGGTTCGATACTAATTGGTCTATAAATAAGAAACATGCCCTCTCAAGTCTCAACTCGAAACGGCTCCAAAAATCTAACATCATTGGTTTTGGTAACACACTTCACTACACTGGAATACCATGTTCTCTCTGAGGCTTCCTATTTCCGTCGCCAGTACTCTAACTCCTCTTCTTAAGCCTCATTGTGTTACTCATACTCCTTCTTCTTCTTCTTCTTCTTCTTCTTCTTCTTATCCACGTTCCCAAACACACCGATTCCCTTTCCTTCCTCATATCCCCAATTCCAAGCAGCGTCGCAACAGCACTACTCTTCCTCCTCCAAATGTGACCGTTGGAGAAGAGGTCCAGGGCGATCCAAACGGCGGAGCCTCAACGGTGCCGGAGCAGATGCCGCTGGGGCTCCGACCGGAGCTGATGCCGAAGCACGTGGCGGTGCTTATGGACGGGAACGTGAGGTGGGCTAAGATGCGAGGGTTGCCGCCGTCGGAGGGGCACCAAGACCGTGGAGTCGCTGAAGAAGATCATCGAACTGTGCTGTAGTTGGGGGATTAGGGTCCTCACGGTCTTCTGGTTTTCTTATGATAACTGGGTTCGCCCAAAGGTCAGTTCCGTCGAAGCTTCCTGCTTTTGAATTTGAATTTGGCACTCTTCCGATAATCGGATTTGGGAGCGTTTTCTTTGATTGGTTATTGTGATTTTTTTTATTTGATATGTGAACATATTTTTTATTTTTATTTATAGTTTTTAATTTTTAAAATCTATTTTTTGAATCATTGAAAATATTTTTTTTAATATTTTTAGATTTGAGTATATTTTAGAAAATAGAAAAAAATACTTTACTCTTATGAAGTTTGTTCATTGTGCAGAAAATTTTCATGAAATTTAAAATTAAGTAAAAGACATCTATGAACTTTTATATTATGTCAAAAATTACTTGTCAGTTAGTTGATCGTTAGTCAACTGACGGTTAATGTTGATATGAACACTGAAACGTCATATCAGTAAATGATTTATGTGTCACATCAATTTTTTTCACTCAATTGTCGTATTCAATAGAATTGTGACACGTGACATATACTTAGCTTTGAAAAAAAAATCAAAGTAGCGCATGTACAACAAAATTTAAACTTGAGCTTAAATAAAAGAGAAAAAAACTCTCTACTATCTAGCCACTAATACACGTTCAACATATGTTTGTAAAATTTAATATATATATATATATATATATAAACTTTTGTTATTATATTCAAAATCCAAAACAATATACATCAATTATTATATTTTATAAAAAAATGATAAATCTTATAATAAGAAAACATGTTATTATATTCATAACTTATTTTAAATTATATAAAAATTAAAAAAATTTAATAACAAATCTTATAATATAAATTTAATTATTATTTATACTTATTAAAAACAAAATTTATATTAAGAAATAATTATAAAAATATACTATGCATATTAAAATTATTTTTTTAAATAATATTTAAAAATTATATTTTTAATAATAATTAATTTTTAATATAATTTAAAATGATTTGGCATTATAATATAAAATTTTAATATAAGATTTGATATTATAAAATTTAATTGTTACTAAAAATTATAATATCAAATCTTATATTAAAAAATAATTTTAATATGCATAGTAGATTTGTATAATTATTTTACTTAATAAAAATAAAAATTATATTATAAGATTTGTTATTAAAATTTTTTAATTTTTATATAATTTAAAATTAGTTATATAAAATAATAGTATATGTTCTTATTATAAGATTTGTTATTGTTTTATAAGATATAATAATTAGTGTATATTGTTTTGAGTTTTGAATACAATAACAGATGTTTTTATATATATATATTAAATTTCACAAATATATGTTGAATGTGCATCAGTGACTAAATGGTGGAGAGTTCTTCTCTCTTTTATTCAAGTCCAAGTTTAAATTTTGTTGTGCATGCGGTACATTGATTTTTCTTCAAAGTTAAGCATATGCTACTTTGATGTGGCACATAAATCGTCTGTTGACGTGACATTTCAGTGTCTATATCAATATTGACCATTATTATAAGATTTATTATTGTTTTATAAGATATAATAATTAGTGTATATTGTTTTGAATTTTAAATACAATAAAAGAGGTTCTTATATATATTAAATTTCTCAAATATATGTTGAATGTGCATCAGTGGTTAGATGGTGGAGAGTTCTTCTCTCTTTTATTCAAATCCAAGTTTAAATATTGCTGTGCAGACGCTACTTTGATTTTTTTTTCAAAGCTAAGCATATATTACTTTGATATGGCACATGAATCATCTGTTGACATGACATCTTAGTGTCTATATCAACATTAACCGTTAGTTGACTAACTGTCAACTAACCGACATGTGATTTTTGACACAATATGAAAATTTATAGGAGTCTTTTGCTTAGTTTTAAACTTCATGACGATTTTCTGTACATAGAGCACACTTCAGGGAATAAAGTGCATTTTTCTCTTAAAAAATATTTTTAAGAAAATATTTTTAGTTAACTCAACTAAACTCATCTTCTGTTTTCAGTGAAAATAAAAGCAAGAAATACCTAAACTCAATAGACACACTTTCCTTGAATTGAATTAAACTAGTTTGATT
Organism: Biancaea sappan; assembly: GCA_037074585.1. Classification (NCBI taxonomy): domain Eukaryota; kingdom Viridiplantae; phylum Streptophyta; class Magnoliopsida; order Fabales; family Fabaceae; genus Biancaea; species Biancaea sappan. Next base: position 4,241,377 of record CM073498.1, on the reverse strand, counting down.
CAGATTAAATTATTGAGATGTAAGATTCTCCTAAGATTAATTTTCTGCTTTTAAATTAATTATGGAAGATTAGTGCTTATACCGGAGGAATGTCAGAGGTATGTACAGTACAACAGAAGATTTATTATTTTAAATATTATCTTATATATTTATTAATGCTCAAAAAATTAAAAATAAATAAATATATCTATTATGTGATTTAAAAAAATTAAAAATAAAGTATCATTTCTTGTTGTCATTCGCATTACTAAGGCTAAACACAACTGCAGAAGATTAGGGGCAAAGGTGATACAGGATATAAATCCTAATGTGAAGGTTGGTAAGGTGAAATCTAGATTATCTATTTTGTACAATTAGATGGTTCATGTTTATGAAAAATAAAAATCGTAGATGTGGACTGTCCAATGATACAAAATAGACTAACTCAATCTCACATTACAATGACATAAAATCAAAAATCAAAAGATATGCATCCTATGATACGTGTGTGTCTACAACCATATATGTATAGAATATTTTATTTGTTCCATATATACAAAAGTGTATCTTTTAATTAATTTTTAAAATATTTTAATTATATTTTTGAAAATAATTAAAAATAGTGACAAATTATTTAGTTTATATATATATATATATATATTATTTTTTATCAAATAATCTTGATGACAACAAATCGCCAAGAAAAAAATTACTAATTGATTAATATGACAGTATAAGAAAGAAAAGAAATTAAAATAATATTCTTCCACCGCCAAATTTAGTTCTTGCATGTATATTAAAATATGTTGGATCACAAAAAACAATGATGTGTATGAAATAAAATCTTATAGAGGATACCGTTCATCTTTTATGTATTCATTATAATAGAAGTAAGAATATAAGAACCAAATTGATGCAGTTGTTTGTTCTAAGTTTTAATGTGAGTGACTTACTTGACATGAAGATTTGGTTGTGGTGCAGGTGGAGGTAGATTTCTTAATAAGCTTGTTTGAAAGAACAATAGCTGCGGAATTTGAAACCTTTAAACGGTACCAAATACCAAGTTCCACTGCTTTAAATGTCCTTCACAAACTTTTCTAATTATTTCATTTTAAACTAAATATATTTTTACTTTTTCAAAATTAAGGTAAAAGTATTTTTTATGTCTTGATGTTTATATTAAGTTTCAATTTCGCCCCTAACGTTTTTTTTTTAATCAATTGTATCTTACGTGTTTCATTTTTGTTTTAAATCTACTACTTTTACTAATGTCGTATATTTCTGACAAAAAAATGCTAACTGAGCGGTTAGTAAAAATAATATATTTGAAACAAAAATAAAACATGTAAGACATAACTGACGCAAAAAAAATAGGGATGTAAAAAGGGTGGGTTTAAATTTTACACGTTTCAATTTTGTTTCAAATCTATCTTTTTTAACTAATCATACAATCAATAATTTTCATTAGTAGAATAGAGAACATTAATAAAAATAGTAGATTTGAGACACAAGTGAAACATTATTGTAATACCCGTTAATTTCGGAATATAATTCGCCTAAGAGTATTTTAGAATTTTACAACATTACTTTAGTTATTTATTTTGGTCATTTTTAATTTTCATATTTAATTGTTCTCTTTGAATATTATTTATGAAAATTGAGTTAAATGACTGGACTAAATATTTGCACAATGTGGGATATATTCTAAGAATGGTGAAATTCATGGAAAAGTGGTTTAAGAATGGTCAATTAGTCCATTTATTGTAAATTGACTGGATGGGTTTGGATGTTGGGTTATGGATACCCATTGGGTTACCCAACTAACCCACCACATTTTAACTCTCTCTCTCCCTTCTAGCTTCATTTTCTCCCGTATCTTCTTCATTCACTCTCTCACAAGTCTCTCGACCTTCAACCTTCCCTCTCAACTCTCATATAGATTTGGTGTTGTTTTTGAGAATTGTTCGGTTCAAAAGCTTGGTAGAGATCAAAGGTAAGCTTTAATCTCATTATTTTCCTTAAATTTCAGTTTATATAGAAGATCAGAGGAGGTTTTGTTCTTGAAGATTTTGATGATAATTCATGAATCTCAGTCGTTTTAGAAGTTATATTTGAGTTATAATCGGTTTAAAGAGTTGAGATTCTGGTTTTAAATCAAAAGAAAGGAAAGGATGAATTTTTGAAAGATTTTTCTGCAAAACTTGAGTTACTGTAGCGACCAGAAATTTCGGGGAAATCTGGAAATTTTCTTCGAGTACTGTAGCAGTACTGTAGTGTCGGCAGTCAACGGTACTGTAGCAGTCAACGTTACTGTAGCGAACCGGCACTGTAGCGACCGTTACTGTAGAAAAACCGTTACTGTAGCAATCAGAAAATTTTGCGTATTTTCGTGATTTTGTTTTCTTTCTTATGTTTCCTTGTAATATATTTTACTAGGAAATTTTCCTACACAAATTCTAGTGTGGAACAAGGTAAACTTGGACAAACATCAAGGTGAGTGAATAACCTTGCTAAGCTAATTTGATATTACTAGTCAAAGTACAATATAAGTCCCATTTACAATATTATTTTGGATAATAAGCAATCAATTTTTCATATGGGAGTATATGATGATCGGTAGAAATAAGAGTATATAGAAATTATTTTATATCATGACAATTGTACTATGTGATAAATTCTCACTATCTTGTTAATGAGTAAAGATCTATGAAACCTATACACGAGTTTGAAAGGGTTAAAGTCTCATACTACTCAGTGTATATCTATGAAACCTATACACGAGTTGAAAGGGTTAGAGTCTCATACTACTCGGTGTATACCTATGAGATTTTATTCACGAGTTGAAAGGGTTAGAGTCTCATACTACTCGGTGTATACCTGTGAGATCTTATTCACGAGTTTGAAAGGGTTAGAGTCTCATACTACTCGGTGTATATCTAAGAAATCTTATTCATGAGTTTGAAAGGGTTAGAGTCCCATACTACTCGATGTATAAGACAATTAATTATATGAGTAAATGTGGTATTTGTACTTTTGATATTTTATATAGTACAGTTATTTACTTACTGAGTTTTTAAATAAACTCACACTCCCTATGATTATTTTTCAGATACAGAAAACAAAGAAGAAGAGTATCCATTGGAAGATTAGAAGCCATTGGAATTACTCTCTATTTCTGTCTGGTGGGATACCAGTACTTATTAATGTGGATATTAGAAACGCTTTGTATTTTCTATAGGTTTCCTAGGCTTGCGATGAGATAAAAAATCAGATTATGTATGCCTATATTTGCTTATCAGATGAATATAATTCTGTAGTGTGTAATGAATAATTAAGGTTGAATGTAAAACCTTACAGAATATATGTAAATAACTTATGTTTGAGAATTCTATCAAATGAGTAGTATCTTTTCACATGTTCAATTTTTAGGATGTGACAATTTGGTATCAGAGGATAGGTTTTATAGGTCCCCTATAGAGTACAGAGCAAAGTGATCTTTGTGGGCCCTTACCTATTGTCATGAGCCGCGGCATAACCATAGGATTAGGTTCCATAAAAGACCTTATAGAGTATAACGTCATTTTATAGATAACTTCTCAGTGGGGCTAGTAAGTGATATTTTGTTTATGTCTGAAAATTGTTTGTTATGTGTGTAGATCTGTGACAGATCAATGTCAGAAGGATCTTCTAATAATAATGAGCATATAGGTCCAAGGAGGGCCATAAATCCACCAGTACATGTGCAAGATGATCCTAACCATGGTGATAGTTTACATGCTCAAAGTACTGAGGGTGCAACTAGTGAGCAAGCAAGGAGAGTCGAACCTGATGCTCACGTTGGTAATGCAACTATTGCACATGTGATTAATTTGATGAATGAACGATTTGACTGATTTGAGGCTGAAATGAGAGGTCAAGCTGCACAAGCTAACCTGCCAGTGGATCCTCCTATTGTTGAAGCTGAAATTGTACCACCAGCTCAATTAGCAGGAGGAGTTAATGTAAGGGAGGTAAGAATGTCTGAATTCCAGAAAATGAGGCCTCCTACTTTTTTAGGGGAAGATCCCAAAGAGGACCCACAATGTTTTCTTGAAGATTGTGAAGCAATCTGTGATGCTATAGGGTGTTCTCCTACTCAAAAGGTAGAATTCACTTCCTTTCAGTTAAAGGGTAGGGCCAGTAAATGGTGGAGAAACTGGAAGAAAGCTAGAATTCAAGGCGCACCGCCAGTTATGTGGACAGAATTTTACAGATTGGTTATGGATGAATTTCTTCCGGCAAGTGAACGATCATCTAGGGCCAGGGATTTTCTGTATCTACGACAGGGAACCATGACTGTTGATGAATATTCAGCTCAGTTTGTTAAATTATCTGAATATGCCCCTGAAATCATTCCTTCTGAAAGGAAGAAAATAGAAAAGTTTGTGGAAGGGCTTCGTGATGCCTTATATGATCAAGTGGGTTCTAATATGAATGATTACTCTTCGTACTCAGAAGCTGTTGATGTGGCCCGAAGAATGGAAAAGAGGTCAAAGAATAAAGAAGAATATCGTCAAAAGAAGAAGGCCAGATATATGAGATCTTTTGATCAAGGGGAAGACTCAGGGACTTTTACTGCATCACAACATGCTCCAGCCACTCCTACTAAGTCATTTTATTCTACAGCCAGTGTGGCTAAGCCTCGTTCAGAGAGCAGGGGTGGTTTTAGCTCTTCTAGTAGAGGAGGTACTCAAGGTGGAAGGGAAAAACCTCAATGTCCTGAATGTCGAAAGTTTCACTTCGGAGAATGCAGGTTAAACACTGTTGGTACAGGTTGTTTTCACTGTGGACAAAAAGGACATTTTATAAGGGAGTGCCCTCAGCTCATGACAAGACCAGGTCAAGGGTCTACTTTGCCACCTCGACCACAATCTATTTCTGCTTCTATTACTCGAACACCAACCCCTTCAACAGGGGGTAGTATGGGAAGAGGTTCTGGAAGAGGCCAAGGTGACCGTGGAAAACAAGCTGCTGGCAGAGGAAATGCAAGAGTATATGCTCTAACCCGACAGGATGCTCAAACATCCAATGCTGTAGTTACAGGTATATTATCTGTTAATACTTTTGCTGCACGTATTTTGTTTGATCCCGGTTCTACTCACTCATATGTGTCACCCCTATTTGCTAAGAGATTTGCATTTGATTCAATTACTCTTAAAGAACCATTCTTGGTTTCCACACCGATGAGAGAGACTTTGATGGTTAAAACATGTTACCGTTCTTGTAAAATAATCGTTGGAGGCACGGAAACTGAGATAGATCTTATGATTCTCAATATGTTAGATTTTGATGTGATTTTAGGGATGGACTGGCTATCTTCTTGTCATGCTACTATAAATTGTCGTGACAAAGTTATTTCCTTTAATATGCCGGGAGGAGTAATTTTGTATTTCAAGGAGATCGAAGTGATGTACCTTGCAACATGATATCTATGTTAAGCCCGGCGTATGTTGCGAAAGGGATGTCAGGGATTTCTAGCTTTTATCAAAGATTTAGAAAAGAAAGAACAGAAGTTAGAAGACATTCATGTGGTTAATGAATTCTCAGATGTGTTCCCATAAGATTTACCTGGATTACCGCCAGAAAGAGATATTGAGTTCAGTATTGATTTGGTCCCAGACACAAGACCAATTTCTATTCCACCTTATCGTATGGCTCCTGTTGAGCTAAAAGAACTCAAAGAACAATTGGAAGATTTGTTAAACAAAGGGTTTATTCGCCCAAGTTTTTTACCTTGGGGTGCTCCTGTTCTTTTTGTGAAAAAGAAAGATGGTTCTATGAGATTATGTATAGATTATCGTCAGTTGAATAAATTCACAGTGAAAAATAAGTATCCTTTACCAAGGATAGATGATTTGTTTGATCAGCTTCAAGGAGCAAAATATTTCTCAAAGATTGATCTAAGGTCTGGATATCATCAGTTACGAATTAAGAACGATGATATACCTAAGACAGCTTTTTGTACACGGTATGGACATTATGAGTTTCTTGTGATGTCTTTTGGGTTGACAAATGCACCAGCAGCATTTATGGATTTAATGAACAGAGTGTTCAAATCATTCCTTGATAAGTTTGTAATTGTATTTATTGATGATATTTTGGTACATTCAAAGAGTCATGAAGAACATACTGAACATTTGAGAATAGTGCTTCAGACTTTGAGAGAGCATCAGTTGTACGCAAAACTCTCAAAATGTGAATTCTTGATGAGTCATGTAACATTTTTGGGACATGTTATTTTCCAAGAAGGTATTCATGTAGATCCAAGTAAAATTGAAGCAGTAAAACAATGGCCTAGACCAACAACTGTGTCGGAAGTACGTAGTTTTCTTGGGTTAGCAGGGTATTACCGTCGCTTTGTCAAAGATTTCTCTAAGACGGCTCTCCCATTAAATAAGTTAACCCGAAAGAATGTTAAATACATTTGGGATGATTCATGTGAGCAAAGTTTCACCCAATTGAAAGAGTGTTTAACTTCTGCACCAGTTTTAATCCTACCATCAGGACCAGGGGGTTACTCTGTATTCTGTGATGCCTCAAAGATAGGCTTAGGGTGTGTGTTGATGCAACATGGTAAAGTCATAGCTTATGGCTCACGTCAGCTTAAAAAGCATGAATTGAATTACCCCACTCATGATTTGGAAATGGCAGCTGTAGTGTTTGCCCTAAAAATTTGGAGACATTATTTGTATGGGGAGACTTGTAAAATTTTTACAGATCACAAAAGCCTTAAGTACATTTTTGAGCAGAGAGATCTCAATCTAAGGCAACGAAGGTGGATGGAACTTCTGAAAGATTATGATTGTACCATCCTTTACCATCCAGGTAAAGCAAATGTAGTGGCTGATGCTCTAAGTCGAAAGTCTATGGGAAGTTTAGCTCACATTGCCATTATAAGGAGGTATCTAATACATGAACTACAAGAATTGGAAGCTGATGGAGTATTCTTCGAGATCACTGAGTCAGGTACATTTCTGGCTCATTTAACAGTTAGATCATCCCTTGTTGAAAAAGTAAAAGCAACTTTAGAAAATGACATTGATATGGTCAAAATCAGAGATAAGGCAAGGCAAGGTCGAGCACCAAGTTTCTTGGTAGATGAAGAAGGAGTCTTATGGTTTAATGGGAGACTCTGTGTCCCCAACATTGAATCATTGAAACATGAAATCTTAATGGAAGCTCATGGTTCGCCCTACGTTGTACATCCTGGTGCTGTGAAAATGTATCAGGACTTGAAACAAGTTTACTGGTAGGAGGGCATGAAGCGAGATGTGACTGACTTTGTAGCTCGATGTTTGACTTGTCAGCAAGTTAAAGCTGAACATCGACGACCATCTGGTTTGATGCAAAAACTAGATATTCCCGAGTGGAAGTGGGAAATGATCACTATGGATTTTGTAGTAGGTTTACCTCGGTCAACAAAAGGAAATGACTCAATATGGGTCATAGTGGATCGACTTACTAAGTCAGCACATTTTCTTCCTGTTCACACCACTTTCAGTGTAGCAAAACTTGCTCGACTTTATGTTAAAGAAATAGTAAAACTTCATGGTGTACCAATATCCATTATATCAGACCGAGGACCTCAGTTTACTTCTCGGTTCTGGAAAGTCTTTCAAGAGGCTTTGGGTACCAAAGTGAATCTTAGCACAGCATTCCATCCTCAGACTGATGGACAGTCCGAAAGGACAATTCAGACTTTAGAGGATATGCTAAGAGCTTGTGTGATGGATTTCAGTGGAAGTTGGGAAGATCATTTGTCTCTCATTGAATTTGCTTATAATAACAGTTACCAAGCCAGTATTCAGATGACACCTTTTGAGGCTTTATATGGGAGACGATGTCGATCTCCTCTAGGTTGGTTTGAACTTGGTGAAACCAAAATATTTGGACCTGAGATGATTCAGGAAGATATAAATAAAGTTAAACTGATCAGAGAGAAGTTGTTAACTGCTCAGAGTAGACAGAAGTCTTATGCGGACAACCGACGACGTGATCTTGAATTTGCAATAGGTGATATGGTTTTCTTACGAATCTCACCTATGAAGGGAGTAATGAGATTCGGGAAGAAAGGCAAGCTTAGTCCGAGGTATGTTGGCCCATATGAGGTTGTTGACAGAGTGGGTAATGTGGCATATCGCTTAGACCTACCTTCCGACCTAGAGGGAGTTCATCCAATATTTCATGTGTCCATGCTACGGAAGTATCTTCCTGATCCTTCTCATGTCATTCAACCCCAAGAAGTTCATTTTGATGAAACTCTCACCTACGAAGAGGTACCAGTAGCTATCCTTGATAGAAAAGTCAAGAAATTGCGTACTAAAGAAATTCCTATTGTCAAGGTTCTTTGGAGAAATCATTCTCGCGAGCAAGTTACGTGGGAGGCAGAAGATGAAATGTGAAAAAACTATCCACATTTATTTGAAACTTGAGGTAAGATTTTAATTCGGAGGACCGAATTCTTTTAAGGGGGGTAGAATGTAATACCCGTTAATTTCGGAAATATAATTCGCCTAAGAGTATTTTAGAATTTTACAACGTTACTTTAGTTATTTATTTTGGTCATTTTTAATTTTCATATTTAATTGTTCTCTTTGAATATTATTTATGAAAATTGAGTTAAATGACTGGACTAAATATTTGCACAATGTGGGATATATTCTAAGAATGGTGAAATTCATGGAAAAGTGGTTTAAGAATGGTCAATTAGTCCATTTATTGTAAATTGACTGGATGAGTTTGGATGTTGGGTTATGGATACCCATTGGGTTACCCAACTAACCCACCACATTTTAACTCTCTCTCTCCCTTCTAGCTTCATTTTCTCCCGTATCTTCTTCATTCACTCTCTCACAAGTCTCTCGACCTTCAACCTTCCCTCTCAACTCTCATATAGATTTGGTGTTGTTTTTGAGAATTGTTCGGTTCAAAAGCTTGGTAGAGATCAAAGGTAAGCTTTAATCTCATTATTTTCCTTAAATTTCAGTTTATATAGAAGATCAGAGGAGGTTTTGTTCTTGAAGATTTTGATGATAATTCATGAATCTCAGTCGTTTTAGAAGTTATATTTGAGTTATAATCGGTTTAAAGAGTTGAGATTCTGGTTTTAAATCAAAAGAAAGGAAAGGATGAATTTTTGAAAGATTTTTCTGCAAAACTTGAGTTACTGTAGCGACCAGAAATTTCGGGAAAATCTGGAAATTTTCTTCGAGTACTGTAGCAGTACTGTAGTGTCGGCAGTCAACGTTACTGTAGCGAACCGGCACTGTAGCGAACCGTTACTGTAGAAAAACCGTTACTGTAGCAATCAAAAAATTTTGCGTATTTTCGTGATTTTGTTTTCTTTCTTATGTTTCCTTGTAATATATTTTACTAGGAAATTTTCCTACACAAATTCTAGTGTGGAACAAGGTAAACTTGGACAAACATCAAGGTGAGTGAATAACCTTGCTAAGCTAATTTGATATTACTAGTCAAAGTACAATATAAGTCTCATTTACAATATTATTTTGGATAATAAGCAATCAATTTTTCATATGGGAGTATATGATGATCGGTAGAAATAAGAGTATATAGAAATTATTTTATATCATGACAATTGTACTATGTGATAAATTCTCACTATCTTGTTAATGAGTAAAGATCTATGAAACCTATACACGAGTTTGAAAAGGTTAAAGTCTCATACTACTCAGTGCATATCTATGAAACCTATACACAAGTTGAAAGGGTAAGAGTCCCATACTACTCGGTGTATAGCTATGAGATTTTATTCACGAGTTGAAAGGGTTAGAGTCCCATACTACTCGGTGTATACCTGTGAGATCTTATTCACGAGTTTGAAAGGGTTAGAGTCCCATACTACTCGGTGTATATCTAAGAAATCTTATTCATGAGTTTGAAAGGGTTAGAGTCTCATACTACTCGATGTATAAGACAATTAATTATATGAGTAAATGTGGTATTTGTACTTTTGATATTTTATATAGTACAGTTATTTACTTACTGAGTTTTTAAATAAACTCACACTCCCTATGATTATTTTTCAGATACAGAAAACAAAGAAGAAGAGTATCCGTTGGAAGATTAGAAGCCCTTGGAATTACTCTCTATTTCTGTCTGGTGGGATACCAGTACTTATTAATGTGGATATTAGAAACGCTCTGTACTTTCTATAGGTTTCCTAGGCTTGCGATGAGATAAAAACATCAGATTATGTATGTCTATATTTGCTTATCATATGAATATAATTCTGTAGTGTGGAATGAATGATTAAGGTTGAATGTAAAACCTTACAGAATATATGTAAATAACTTATGTTTGAGAATTCTATCAAATGAGTAGTATCTTTTCACATGTTCAATTTTTGGGATGTGACAATTATAGTTGGACATGTATTTAGTCTTTTATTTTTTTGGTCAAATACATATACTTAGTCAAACTGAGAATTTAATCAACTCAAAGTTTGGTGGGCCTAGTTGTACCTTTTGCTTTTTTTGGGTTAAAACCTAATCTCGTACTTGACATAGTAAGACTTAAAGACGTGATTGGATTGAGTTGGTTTGACCCTCTCTCTCTCTCTCTCTCTCTCTCTCTCTCTCTCTCTCTCTCTCTCTCTCTCTCTCTCTCTCTCTCTCTCTCATCCCTTTTTTTTAAAGAATAATCCATATTTGATGGAGTATTATTTAAAAATAAATAAATTCAAATTACTTAAATTCAAATTACTTAGAAGATATATTATCATCTTATGTTCTCTCACCAATTCACAGGGACAACATATGAATATTTGTGGTCGGAGATATGAGCAAACTCTCAGAGTCTCTACAGAGAATGCTAAGGAATGTGGAGGAGAGCATGAATGAGAAACTCCAAATTCTGGCTAATAGTCACCGTGAGTTACAGTAGGAATTACAATGTCGTGCAGCCTACAAAAGCGTGCCCAATAAGGTCTAAGACAACATGGTCTGGTTAGATGACATCAACGAGAGCATTATCGAACAAAAACTCGAAAACCAATTGCACCGAGTTCCCAAACCTTGATATGATGATTCGAGCCAGTGGTGAATTGAGAGTGAGCAACTTCTTGTTATGGCAATTGGCCTACACTGAACTCTACTTTGATCAACAATTGTGCCCTGGTTTTGGGAAAGACGAGTTTGAGGAGGTATTGGCATCGTTTCAATAGAGGCAAAGATGCTCTGATGCACGAAATTCATGAGCATTGTTCACTAGACATTGAAAAAGGACAGATATTATGCTGGTGTAAAGCTTAATTAGTTTATTTAGGGCTTGGATAAAGAGAGACTCAAGGCTAGAATAAGCATAGCTCACCTGAGTCTCACTTGAATAATTGGATAAATAATAATATTAATAAGGTGACATGACAAGTTAAATATACCAAAACAAATACATTATGAATGGAATTTACCAAAACTTGAGCCAAACAAAAATAAACTATGAATTTCACTAATGCGAAATTAATAATTACTTAGAACATAATTGTTTTAATCATAATTTAGTGACTTTGAAATATATCAAATAAGTTTTCCAAACACATATTTTATAAAAATCTTAATTTGTACCTAATTATAGATAACCACATATATATATATATATATGTCTTAATATATGTACATACGTAATAATTAATATGTAAGTTCACCCAAATAATTATTAACACTTAATATATATTCACAAAAACATAATTATATATATATACACACATAAAATAATTTACGCTAACGTATTATATATATATATATATATATGATTAGTAACTATTTTCATAATTTAGATAAGTGTAATTTTTTGACATAAAGTTGTGTGAATTATAAAAAAAAAATTAAGGTAAATTATAGTTTGTTTGTATTTGATCTTTGGACTATTTTCGAATTAAAGTCTGTAATTTAATTTAATTTTTTGTTTAGTTTTATGTCAAATTTTTTTTAAATTATGTGGAGACAAAATAGTTTTATGTACAAAATTAAAAGACAAGTAAGCTGACATTATTTTGTGCCAAAATTTTATTTCCATAATTCAGAGACTTAAAATAAAATTCTTCTTTGCTTAAATATTATATTAACAATTATTTCAGCTAGAAATTTAAATTGTTAAATAAATATTCATAAATAACTTTCTTAAAACCTCTAGCAAATTATCTATTTTAGTAACCAAAATTGATTCTAATTCATATTAATTCTAGTCAAATTTTTTAAAAGAGGCACTATATTTTATCTATTATAATAAAGTTTAATAGAAAACAGAAACATAAACTTTAAAAATAATAAAATATTTCCTAAATTTCAAATTACATAAACTAAAATTGACATTATTGCATGACTACGATCAATTTAAGATAAATATTGTCATTTAAATATTAATAGAATTTGGATCTAGTAAAAAAAGGTTAATTTTCACAAAATGATAAATTTAAGTTAAATATTTAGTGTTATCAAATATAATTATCTCAAGTAAAAATTATTTGTGAGAAAGTAAAAGAATATTGTCATCAAAATTGAAGTTATAACTGTTTCTTATGAGTGAAATGTATTTCCCAATTATTTAATACGCAAAGCAAATCAAATGACCAAAATTTCATCATCCTAATCGAACTAAAAATACATCATTATATTAATTTGTAATATAAAATTGATCTAAGTAACGTTACTTAAGAAATATAAAAAGACACCAAAAGAACGAAGCGGATAAGGATGAGTACGACTTTTTATAGATATTTTCCAAATTTAATAATTTTTATCAACTTTGTGATAAAGGGTAGTTGTTGGGTAGTGTTGTCTTTTCCTTATCTGGTTGGTACCCTCGCAAAACTTGGTGCCGCGCCATCCGGTTTCGGCATTTCCATACATGCTCGTCCATAGTAGTTCACAGCATCTACCATTCATATTTGGGCACGTGTTATAAACTGTGTATGACTAAAGATTATTGGCCACATTTCGAACGCTCTAATAGACTTCACCTCAGATAATCCCGACACTTGAATTCTTTTAAAATCATTAGGCCAAACTCATCATTACGAATTCTTATCGCCCGCCTGATATTCCAATTGTGGAGGCAGGACGGAGAGTAGTGTTCTCCAGTTGACTCATAGTGCATTGATTATAGTTGTTCGTCGAGTAACCGCAAGGGGAAAGATTATTACATTAGCATCAATCTTCTTCTTCTTCTTCTTCTGCACTTTGTTGTTGTGCGTTTTGTGTTCTGAAATTCTCGATATTCTGTGTTGGGTAGAAATTGCTTTCCAGGTAATGGGAAAGCCAGCGTTCCATGAATCTCTCAAAGCTCTGGAAGCTGATATTCAGCACGCCAATACTATGTAAGTCTCTGGATGTTTAAAAATTGTTATTTCTGTTTCTGGGTAGTATTTATTTAGCTTCATAAGCAGATAACGTAGTGTATGAATGGAATTTATTTTAATCGTATAATTGAGTGCCTGTTGTGCTTTAAAATTTACATGCCTTGCCATGAAAAGTCATGCTCTACTTGTGGCTTTCTTTGTTCCTTCTTAACTGATCAATGAATCGACTAGAACTTGTGAAATACATAATATCTGGATGAAGCAATCAAGTGGGTAAAGATCCTTGCAATCCTTATCTTCGTGTATCATCAGAATTTTTCCCTGGATTCCTCCCTTCCTCCCTCCATTATATTAACGACTGGAAGTACTCTATGTATATTTGTGAAGAATTCTTCACAAAGGGAGATGTGCATAATTAAAGCTAGCTGAAAGAAATAAGGAAGTGCATCTGAAGCTTATGATGTTCTTAATGAGTGGGTTGGTAAATTCTTAGAGGATATCTATATGCTTACTCAAGTTTTGATTCTTTGTCATATATAGCTGTAAGGAGACAAGAAGCCACCAACCCCCACACACACACCCACCCCACCCCCACCCCCCCCCCCCCCCCCAAAAAAAAAAAAAAAAAGAAAAATTACTGCGGTTGGAATTGGGATGATAGTTAACATGGCTAAGTAGCAGCAGTAGACAAAACTTACTGGGATATTAGCTTTTTTCAAGCATTCTTGTCATGTAAGATTATATTTAATGTAAATGTGTCTCTTTCTCCTTTTGTTTTCCCAGGGCATTAGGATATCCAAGGGAAAAAGATGGAGCATGCTTTCAGATGAGGCTATCACACAGTCCAGCAGCCCCCTTTTTTCTTTTTCTACTTCAGTGGACTGATTGCCACCTGGCTGGTGCCCTGGGTTTGCTGAGAGTTTTAATTTATATGGTACATGTCCTTCACCGATTACACCTGTCTAATGCATTTGTCGCTCATCATACAGTTGTGCTGTTTTGGTTGATATTTGCTTAATTTATCCTTCCCAAAACATCCATTTAAATTGTCGTGGTCTGTTTGTGGATTTTATTTCATTGATGCAGTAATGTGGTGGGATTTATGCAGACCTATGAAGATGGGAAGAACACCATGTCAATATATGAAAGGAAAGCAAGCATTAAAGAATTTAACTGTAAGTTGTATTTTGTAAAAGATGAATGCGTACTTATAACTGTATATCTATTGCTCTTTTTGGGTGGAGTTACCTCCATTTTTTATATTCTTTTACTGAACGTATGCAGATATACTTACATGTTTGCTGCTTTTCCCTTTTGCTGTGCCTCCTTTTTTTCTGATAAACAGCGGTGATATTTCCTGCATTATTGCAACTTCAGAAAGGCATCACAGATTTGGAGGAAAGGAAACAGAATGATGTATATGCTGTTAGATATAAAAGGAAGGAAGATCAATCTAAAGTTGACATGGAAAGAGAAGAGGAATGTGGAATTTGCATGGAGGTGAAGCCAAAAGTTGTGCTGCCTAATTGTTGCCATTGTATGTGTTTGAAGTGCTTCAGGAATTGGTAAAATTCTTTTTCTTTCTTCTTTTTGGTTTTTCCTGTTTTCTTTAGATTCCTTCCAGATATAAATATCTAGATTGTTTGTCATACAATGACATAAGTTTCAATCAGCTTTTTATATGTCCTTTTGCTTGTTGGAGTTGTTATATCAACTATATGCTTTTTACAGTCTGTTATTCGACATTTGGAACATGTGGTAGTTTTTACGCCTTATAGGACTAGGTGATAATTTTGTGCTTGTTGCTTTCAGGCGTGTAAGATCTGAGTCTTGCCCCTTCTGCCGGGATAATCTAAAGAGAACCAACTCAGGTGACCTTTGGAATTACACAGACAAATGTGAAATTGTTGATGCTGGGACGATTTTCTTTGAAAATCGCAAGAGACTGATTTTGTACATAGAGAACTTGCCTGTTGTTGCTCCGGATCCGATGTATGTGTCCTATGAACCGTGTATGAGGTGAGGGCTGTATTTAGAGGCCCTGGAAACTCTGTATATGCTACGCTACTATTTAGTTGTACATACCATTTTTAGACTGTAATTTGATTTTACATTTTTTTGGGGTTGAAGTTGTACATTTCTGTTGGCAATATAATTCCTATCGGTTTCAAGTTGATGAACTTCTGGGTCCAATTGGTTTCTTGTGGTCTTCATGCTTGAAGGTGATATGATCGATTGTAATGTGCTAGCCTTCCTAAAGAATGGGAAGGCGCCATAGTTGCGCCATAGTTGCTTCAACTGATGGATTCATCCTTGCCTCACTCCCTTTTGGTACACTAAAAGTTAAAGAGGGGAAAGTGACTTTGGATCCGTTTGCGTAATTTTTTTTTCTAAACGTTTATAGAATAAAGTTTTATGTAAAAAGTTTTTATATAAGTTTTTTTAGGCAAAAGCGTATTTTAATAAGCCTCTAATGTATATATCAAGTTTTACTTATACTTCAAAGATTTTTTTTTTTGTCTATTTATATCTTATATGTTTCAAATTTTGTTATATGTATTCTTTTTTTGTTGCACCATCAATCAACTTAATAGAAATGTTGCACGTGGCAGCCAGATGAATTTCTTAAAAATAAAATTTTTTTAATTTCTTTTAAAAAAAGTTTTAATTTATTCACTGAGATCTTTGATTAAATTTATTTTTGTCTAATTTTCAATATGAACTCTTCTTCTATTTTATCTAGATTCTTAGTTTAAGAATTTATTTTTTCTTTTGTCAAAATCATTTTCTACAAACTTTTTATTTTGTTCACTTTAGTCATTATTTTTCACTTTTATGCTTTTTTTCTTACGATTTGGTGCTTTAAATTAGTCCATAATTTTATTTTTAATCATAATATGATTCAATCTATTATTTTTATCTAAGAACAATACAAAAAATAAATTAAAATCTAAACACAAGTAGTGTTTGGAGATTAATAAATTACTTATTTGAATTTATCCAAATACTATTTATTTTTTTTATATAAAAGCACTTACACTAATATAGAAAAAGTTATGGAATTTAAACAAGCTTTTATAATCTTCTATTTTCAGCGCCACCTCCTTGTCAATTAACCAATTCTTTATTGAAAAGGATGAGTCTGATAAATGGTGTGTTTTTTAAGCTGCGTGCAAATTTGAATCTTCTCTGCTAATTATTTAGTGGTTATAAGCTCAAGGTAATAAGATCTAGAGGAGAAGAGTTTGATGTGTAACTAAAAAAATTCAAATATTAACCTTGCATTTTTCTTTCTGATTAAACAATAGTACAATGCCTAAAAATCTATGAATAACTAGGATTGATCCTCTCTCATACGCATATAATCTGAATATGATTGAGGATAACTTTCCTCATGATGAGCATAAGCATATCCCCCATGGCTTGAGATATCAAGGCCTGTGACTTCATCAGCTCTAGAGATTCTCAAAAGCTTAAGCTTCAGTAAGGTATAGAACAATGGGCCCATTGTCACACTAACCCAGCCCAATATTACCAACACTTCAACAACTTGGGCCCCAATCAAAGCCCATCCACCCCCTAACAGGAGCCCATAGGGCCTTGACACCCCGTAGATTTGACTCACAAACTCCTCTTTGGCAAACAATCCCGTGAATATCAAACCCCAAGCCCCACACCCACCATGCAATTGGGCTGCCTCTAGGGGGTCATCATAGTTCAGTTTAAGTGCCAAGATGTTGAGCCCAATCAAGACCCACGCCGAGACAAAACCACAGATAATCGCGGCCCACGGCTCGACCACTGAGCATCCTGACGTGATTGCGACAAATCCTCCAAGCAAGCCATTGCACACATCTATTGCATCCCAATGGCCAATCAACAGTCGCCGGCCGAACAAGGTTACGATCCCTGACGTCGAGCCGGCTAATGTGGTGACAACCGCGGTCCGACCGACAGAAGTCCAGTTACCTAGATTCGACGTGCCGGGGTATGCCACAAGAATCTTATCAAAAGAGCCCGGATTGAACCCAAACCATCCAAACCACAAAAGAAATGTCCCAAGTACCACAAGACTCGCATTGTGGCCTCGAAGTGGCACGGGCTTGCCAAACGCATCAAACCGGCCAACCCGTGGGCCTTCCACTAGAGATCCCCAAAGCCCAGCAATTGCACCAACCAAATGCACCACTCCACTCCCAGCAAAGTCAATCGCACCCGAGCCTAGAAACAACTGGCTCGAACTGGGACTGAGCCAACCGTTGGAGGACCAAACCCAATGGACCACAACAGGATACACAAACCCAGTAAGGAAGAAAGAAAAAACAAGGTAAGCACTGAACTGGGTTCGTTCAGCTATGGACCCACTTGTAATACCTGCTACGGCTATGGCGAAAGCCCATTGAAACATAAAGAAGCTATAATCGTAAGTTCCATTAGGAATAGTAGCGAGAGCGAATAAATCAGTACCGATGAAGGGATTGGAGTGAGAGCCATCGCCGAAGGCAAATGCGAAGCCGAAAAGGTAGAAGGATATGCTTCCGACAACGGCGTCGACGACGTTGGTGAGCATTATGTTCATGGCGTTCTTGGCCCTAACAGAGCCTGCACATAGCATAGCAAAGCCAATTTGCATAACGAAGACGAGGTAGGCTGAGAAGAGAAGGTAGATTGTGTTGATGGAGGACGTGACACTTTCTTCCCATGAAGCCTCCATGAGTAATAATAGCAAGACCCAAAGACAGAAAAAAGAAGGAGAAGGAGAAGAGAGAAATAGGAAGATAGAGGATAGTATTTGGTTTGAAGATGATGGTCGCCGTGTGTGTGTGTGTGTGTGTGTGTGTGTGTGAGTTATAGCGCGGTGCGTTTGAAAGGTAGTTAGGACTTAGGAGGGTACAGTGCTAGCTGTTACACAAAGGGGCTAGGGTTCATGTTGACTGGTTGTGCATTCTACTTCTGTGGTTACTAAGGGAACAAGATAAACTTTATTTATCTAAATTCCATCCAGCTTTTGTGGAGAGATCAAGAAATAACTATTCTAAGAAAAACGATAATATTTAGATATTTTCTTTTTAAGTGTTAATATTTCATGATTTTTCTTATGGAAATTATAATATTTAGAATCGTATGCCGCACCATAATATTTTATATTTTATATTATGAAATAGTGCTGATGTTAAATAATTATAATTACAACTTATCTTTTTTAAAAAAAAAATTAAAGGAAATAAATTCATTCTACAATATAAAGTATAGCAGCAATTCTAGGAATTGTAAAATTCTCAGATATAATAGTAGAGTGAAATATTCATAATTTTTTTGTTAAATCAAATGGCAAATAAAAGCTCTGTTGATTCATTATTTTTGGAATTAAATTTATCGTCATGCTTGGTTGAGAATATTTATCTTTTGTTGCAAGAATATAAATATATAGTTTTTGGTTTTAAGGAAAAAAAATGTCAATTTTAAATTATATAATTTAAATATTTACAAGAAAATTACTTTAGGATTGTTACCTTATTACAGTGCAATATTTTTATGAATGTTCTCTTTTAGCTATCAAAGCAAGTCCAATAAGCTAGTCCGTTCATCCTTAAGAAAATATATAGGCTCAATTTTTTAAAAAGAAATAGTCCATCTTAATATAGTAATTCTCTGGTCAGGCCCAATTCAAGCCCAAAGGCCGAGCTAGGGCCAGCCCTTTTTCCTTTTTCACTCAAAATTAATAAATTTAATTAATTATTTTACCTAGACTTTTTTATATCTCATATTTTATTAACTATTTTATATCTCACATTTTTTTTTCTTTCTATGTTTGATTTTCCTTTTAAAAACTTCTCTATTGCTTTTCTTTGTTATTTAGATAATTAAGCTAGAGATTTTATCATTATTTTAAGTACTTGATATATTGATTTCCGAAATAGTGTAAGAATCTGATTGAACCGGTTGGTTCAACTGCTTGGGCCAGAAACCAATCTGGACTAATTTTTAAAATCAGTGAGTGATTGGACTAGTCAAAAAATAGTACTAAATGAATTGGTTAAATTGGTCTATTTGAAAATTTTTATTGTTTTAATTTTGCTTATTCTATAATCAGGTAATGAAGAAATTAATTTTACATATTAGTCAATTTTAATAGAAATGCCAATATATTGATATTTTATGAATTTACTATGAATAAATATTGTAATAATTAATAATATTTCCTTGTTATTACTTATTTGTAAATTTTTGCTATAAACTTTTGATTGTGAATATTATTTTGTGTAATTTAATATCAAATCTTATTTTTAATTGAATTTGTAAATTTATGTTTATAGTTTTTAATTATATATATATATATATATATATTATTTTTTTAATATTTTAAAATAGATCGATTCAATTACAGTTCAACCAATTATAATTTAATTATTGATTATTGAACCACTATCGTAATTAGTATTCAAATTGTTTATGTTTATCACGCACGGCCATTTTCATCTAATTTTAAACTATAAGAACTTCCCTATTGCGTATTATGTTCATATGCTTAAATACATTGTTTGTATTTCCTATATAAAGACATAAAAGAAAGAAAAAGTCGTAATTTTCCTTCAGTAGTCAGCACCAAAAGAACAATACAAGATTCCATTACACCATGGTATAATTCGTTGTTTCAGAAGCCACTGGGCCTACAAAGTACTATAGATATATACAAGAAATGCCGAGTATCTAAATACTATGAAAGAATTACTTTGTTTTGTGGGACTCTACCATGGCGACTCTGCTAGTAAGGGAAGGTCTCATAGTGACAATGACAGACTCATTAGCTCCAGCTTTAAGAGCTGCCTTTCCAGCTTCCATAAACCTCTTCACTGCATCTTCTGCATATCGGTTTGCTTCTCCCACTGTCATACTTTTCCCGATATCGGGATAGGTTTTGAGCACATGATCGCCGTTGATCTGAGACGCGAGCTGGATAAGTTCGACTTGGAACTCCGAGAGGCTCGTGTCCTCTCTGGGTCCCCGTGGCCTTAGCGATGTCTTCACCTCTGGAAGCCTCTCTGTGAAGAGATATTGGCAATATTCAGATCAGAAATTGTTGTGTTCTGTGTTTTGGATCTTTGCATAATGAGCAATTGTATGTACCGTTTGGCATTTTCACTACCTTCGCAAAACCCACTTTGGGGAAGTAGACAAATGTGGAAACTACTCTTTTGTGAATGCAGTGAGTGAAAGAGAAAAAGGAAACTTCTGTGATCATGCATAGAGGCATGCCTCCCCACTAAGTTATGGCCATGAAAGACAGTTTGCTGAGAGAATCTGATAGGATTCTATTACTCCGGTTTACCAAACCATGAATAAACATCATGACCGGACCAGTTTGAACTTAGAAATTGGCAAGTGTTTAATCTGGTAGAAAACCGGCTAGTTTATTTTTTTCTAAATTTTTTATTTTTTGTTTTTAATTTTTATATAATTCAATTATTAATTCTTGAACCAGTACCTCAACCAATTTGATTTTTTAAACCTTTGGTGATAATCAAAGAATTAGATGCAAACCTGGACAATCATTACGAGGAGTATCGCGAACGTAGAAGTATTTCTCGAAGGTACCGGCCCATGCGTCTCTCTTTGTCAAGAAATTGGCCTTTAAATTGAAAAGCTTCTTCACTGTGGCGGGAATAGAAGAATGTTCAAATTGTGAATATGGTGTTGGCCCATCTGGTTCATGAATCACTGCAACAAAAAAATTCAAGAGGCAACCTAAGTACAGAAACAGAATGACAAACTCTGAATCCCTTTCACATATCACATTCATAGGATGAGATGTTTTTTATTTTTCAATCCAGGTCAGATAATACAAGTTCATCAGGTTGAAACTACAATGGTTTAATGTCTCTATCAGAGGAGACACACACAAAACAGAGCAAAATTAAAGAGAACACACAAGATTTATATAGTTCGATCAGTATAACTTATATTTACGGACACAAAGAAAATACCTGTATTATTTATGGCAAAACAATATGAGAGTACCGTACAATGAATAATGAAAACCAAACATAAACATAACTGCTCTCATGCTCTCAAATAAACCGGTCATACACCATATTCAAGTGACTTAACAAATCTCATCGAGTTATATCCCATTCTTTTGAAACAAAGAACATAACTTTATATGGGTTTACCAGAGGAAGCTATCAAATTAGTCTTTTTGTGGGAGAAAAACAGTCAACAAGACTCAAAGGAGTGAACTCTAAAGAACAACTATGTTTACAATTTTTAAAATGGAAAGGAAATTTATCCCCTACTTATTCACCTATATACTATAAGGATAAACAGTCTCAGATAATACGCTACTTGCTTTCTTCCCATTCATTATATAGAATGCTGGAAATAGTTTACAGTCAGATAATTTGATAACTGAGAACGGTTCAGACAAATATGACCAAAACTAGTGTTCAGCAAGGTTTTCTAATAGTTAGAATACGATAATGTTTCTGATTAAAAAAGTAATGCAGTACAAGAATCCCCAATAAGTGAAAAAGTGAATACATATAACAAGAGAGAATCGTATATGCCAAAACTTTTGTATCCTCTAAGAAAACACACAAATTATTACAATAGTTATGTCTTCAAGTGACCATCATTTAGTACAACTTTTTGCAGAAGCATATTTCAACTTAGTTTAGAGGTAATAAAACACAATACAAACCCATCTGAACCAAGATTTAAAGACCACCAAACTACCAATAACAAAGCAAAAGACAAAAACGCAAAAGTTCAGGTCAAGTAACTAAGAACAGAATCATTCACTAGATTCTTAATACTTCCACAATTCACAGAATAACGAAAAGAGATTAAGACGACAATAACATGAGCACTTCATTTATGAAACACTGATACTTCAATATCATAGTATTACCGTGTCTTGTGTTTTTAAGACAGACACAATCAAAATGCAAAGGACACTAGTTACCAGAATCATGTCTATTATGTATCACCCAAACAAAGCAAAATAAAAAATACAAAACAAAAAGAACAAGTAATCAACTCCAAGAGACTCCCAAAAAGAAAAAGGTTAAATTATAATTTTGGTACTATAATTTCACTAAAATTATAAATTAGTTTTTATACTTTATTTTTTATGTAAAATGGTCTCTATAACTTTCCATTTATGTAAGTTGATTATTGCCATCAATATAGTTAATTTTTGAATAATTTTTAACCGTCATGTCAATAAAATTTTCATTTTACAAGATAAAATGAGAATTTTCTTGATATGATAGTTGAGTTACACAAAAATTAATGATTAGTCATACTAACATGTTTATAAATATACACATCAATGTCATGTAAAATTATTTTAACAGCAAAGTTAACCATAAAGGAATTAACTTGCATGGATTAAAAAATTATAGGAACAATTTTACATGAAAATAAAATATATGACCATTTTATAATTTTAGTAAAATTATAAGAGGTCAAAATCATAGTTTGACCAAAAATAAAAATCAACGGCAACACTCACCGCTGCCCTTCTCAATCCAGGGCGAGATCAGAAGAGTGGGGACCCGAACACCCAACCGGTCGAACCGAAAGTAATACGGGTCGGGGCCGATAATCCCATCCGGGTTGGGGACCCCAGAAACAGGGGTAGGCACATGGTCATAGAACCCGCCATGTTCATCATATGTGATCAACAATGCCATCTCTTTCCACTGAGGGCTAGCCCTCAGCGTCTCGTACACCTCCTTCACGAACATCTGCCCTAGCGCCACGTCATGCGACGGATGGTCGTCATTCGCCGGAAAAAGGTCCACATCGAAGTAACGCTGCTCCACCACCACGTAATTTGGAAGCTTCCCCAATTTCGCATGCAATTTGAACTTCAAAGAGTAGCTATGGAACTTCGAGACGTGCTTGAGCATCCTCAGGCTCTTGAAGAATAACGTCGCGGGAATATTCTGGTAATATATCCCAAACGTGAAGCCATTTTCGTCCAGAGAGTCGAAGATCGTTCGCTGGGGAAACCCGTGGATCAGATCCTTACGAATGTTGCTCATCGCACCGTGGGATGTCGCCGAGTGAACGTAGAGCCGGTTGGGCTGAGTCGACGCGGGCACTGAGGCGAACCATTTGTCGAACACGCAGAACTCGTTCGCTAACTCAGTGTAGATCGGCAGGACCACCGGTTTGAACCCGCTCATGACGGTTTTTGACAGTCCAGGAAGCATTGACTCGGCTTGCTGAGCGAAGCCGTTCATCGGAGCCGGGTTCGCGGAGCTATCGTTTGATCCGAATATTTGTTCCCTTATGGCCTGAAACGAGTGTCCCGGATCGGAGTCGACGAAGATAGCATCATCAGATACGGAAACCTCCAGCGAGTTGGGGTCGGCGACCGATATTCGGTTCGATTCCTCGCCGGTTAACCCATCGATGTCGGGTCGGGTCGATTTTAGCCACCCCAAGACGTGGTCAAAGGATCGGTTTTCCATCACCAGCACGACCACAGTTTTGATGGGTCCATCGATTTTGTGTTTCTTCTTTGGTATGCCATTGGAGCTAGTGGCTTGGGAAGAAACTAAGAGGTAGAAGAAGAAGAAAAATGTGAAGGGTGCCCGCCGGAGAGACATCTCCGACTGACCGGAATGAAGGAAATTGAGTGGCCTCGTTTAGTGGAAGACTTGGGTGGACAGAAAGAAAAGCAGTGAGCAAGATCAGAGTTTGAACCACCGACGAAAAAATAAGAACAAAAATCAGAATTAGAAAGAAATAAAGAGTTCGTGTTTTTTGTCTGTGTCACCAGCCGGTGGTTGTCTTTCCTTCGCTCCCGCTATATTCCGTACTCTCTTCATAAATGAATAATTTATAAGAAGAAATATTTTTTTTATTCTTTTGTAAAAGGCAAAAAATCTTTATCTCTAATTTAAGTTTAATTTGCTCTTTTAATTTTAACGGAAAAAAGACCAACAATATGAATTCACAACATAACATACCAATACATTTGAAATATAAAGAACGAAAATAAAATTTAAAATAAAAATAAAAGACCAAAATGTTATATTTTGCCAAAATTTGATCCAATTTGATGAGTTGTGTACTACAGTTGTTAGGAGTCTCAAAGGATCGGGTTAGTTCAAATTGGATCAAAATTTTAATTCAAATTAATTAAATAAAGATAGGCTAAGTTGGGTAAGTTTTAAAAAATTTTGGCATTTAAACGGTACCAATGCAATTGTACTCAAGTAGATTGGTTTAGATTGTCTTGGTTTGATAATTGTTTTTGGTAAATTAATTTGTTTTATTTGAACATAAGAACCATAACTGAGAATCTTTATTATTATGGGTTTGATTTTTTTTTTTTCAATGTCCTTCTTTTACTTTTTTTTTTTGAAGTCTTATGTCTCTTTTGTAACTAAAAAATAATTTTATTTGAACTTAACTAAATATATCTATGTCTGAGTTCGGATTAACCCAACTCACTTTGGCCTTTAAGTATAGTCTATAATGGTTTTGATAACTATGTTCACCCACTGAGTAATAGTAACATGATAAGTTAATTTTTAAAAGAATTGACTAGATGATTTAAAGAAAGTTTTAAATCATTAGAAAAATTTCAAAGGAAAATTTTCTTTTCTAACGGAACACACTCGAAAGAAAATTTGCATGTCAAAAATTCTTCTAACTAAGGAAGGGAGCCTAAAATGTTGTCGTTTCCAGCAGGTATACGTACATTTGGTGAAACCATTATTCGCCTTGTTATTTTGTTAAAGCGGTGTCTTTTAGGCCCCACTGGCTTTTCTTCCTTCGCTACCAATAACTATACCAACTGCTTTTGTCGCCTTCTCTCACTGAACCACCGTTTTCTATTTAGATTGAGAACAGGGGATACATTCAGGACGGTCACCAAGAACAAAGGATGTCATAACCAAAACTAGGAACAACCACTTTCTAACACTTGCTTTAAGTGCAACATAGGTCCTTTCCCATTAGTGCCAAAACCAATGTTTAGATGTTCAGTTGAAAAATTAACGAACTATCCTAGTTTTTAGTCCAAATTAGACCAAGAAACAGATAAACAATCAAACTAGTTAAAAAATTGATAAAATTAACCTGTGTAATTTTTAAATTTTTACTAAATATTATTATGTACTTTTAAGAAATTTTTAAAAATTTAAACTATTAAGAAAAATTTAAAACTAGTATAAATATATATATTTATAACATGCTTTGAATATTTTAATATTTATAACATAGATATTAATTATATATTTTAAGTATCATTGATTCAACTATAGTCTGATCATTAACTCTTAAATCAATATCTCGACTGACTCAATGACTAGTCTGATTTTCTGAACCTTAGCTAAAACTAGATAGTGCAATGCTTTCATCATAATTATTCATTTTGGATCGAATGGTTAGAATTGAAGGTAAACAAAAAAAAACTCGTAATACAATTTTAACGGTACCTGCAGATAAACCATTTTGCAGTGGCGCAGGTCTAGGTAAAGAAAATTAAGGGGAAAATGTGTGTGTGTGAGAGAGAGAGTTGGTCTGTAACCGTAAGTGGTTCAGTGCACACAAAATATGCAAGTGCGAACAAAGATTCTGAGTTTTCATGACCAAATAAATCTACCAGATATTATACAATCAATTCAGTACCTCCAGAAACGAAGCATACTAGCTTGGAACTAATCACTTCATCATATAGAAAACCCCCAACCTATACACACCGTGTAATACCCCAATAATTTGTATGAATATTTAAAATCTATTTTAAAGTTTAGTGAAAAATTTAATTACGTGGAAAATGTGCTTTTTGAATTAGTGAAGAAAATTTGGGAATAGAAATTTTAATTTTTAATTTAGGAAATTTTTACAAATTTTCAAAGACTTAAGTGAACAAATCTTATAAGCTAAGGTGGCTATGAGCGATTTTATCGAAAAAGAAATTGGTGGGGCCCACACTTATACATTTCTCTCTTATTCTTTTCTTTCTCTCATTCTCCCATAGTAGCTTCTTCACTCTCTCTCGATTATGCATCCAAGGGAATTTCTTCATCAATTATTCATGCAATTTTTGCTTGGGGAAGGAAGCCATGAAAGTTAGGAGGATTGGTAAGTTGATGTTCTTCTTCTTCTTCCTCTTATTACAAGACCAAATCCTTGGTTATCAATTTGTAAAATTTTAATGGATGAATTTAAGTATGGATGTTAATCCAAAACATTCCTAGGTGGTTTATGATGTTATTAGAACAAGAAATTTGGAGAAAACTAGGAGAAATTCGTAGAATTTGGATATTTGAAAAAAGTTAGTGTTCTTGATGAAAATTTAAGATTTGAGCTTGGATTGTTGCTAAAAATTGGGGATTTTGGTGTTAAAACACTCCTTAGACATTAAGGATGAAAACCTATAGAAGAAATCAAAAGAAATGTTGTTTTAGATGTGATTTTAGAATTTTTGGATGAAGAACACGAAGAACATCACTGTTCATTCTGAAAATTTTCCAGAAATTTTCCAGAAAATATTATTCACCAAGAAAATTTTTCCAGATTTTCTCGCTACTGTAGCATTGACTCGGTCAACGTTACTGTAGCATTGACTTAGTCAACGACACTGTAGCTGTGTTGACCGTTACTGTAGCATCAGTTTTTTTTTATATCGTTGAAAAGCTCTTTGAGTCTAGTTTCCAATAGTATAAGTTTCATCTGGATATTCATTACCAGTTAGGAGTTATGATTTGAGAAGTAAGTGAAGGTCGTAAATAGTGGTAGGAAATTTCTCTATTTTGTAACCCTGATGGTTTTTATCTGGTTACAATAGAAATGATCAAAGCGCAAGGTAAGAGTGCCGAGAGCGTGAAATCCAGGTGAGTGGGTTAATACTTGCTATGATTAAATATCTTTGTTATTGACTTTTTGCATCATAGTGAAAATATGTTGTATATCCAAGTTTGAAGAGGATGATGTGGGACGATGAGACATAAACAATTGTGGAACTTGCCTGGTGATTCTTATCTTTTCATGAATGGAGGTTCTAAGATGGATTGTGAATGACATGTGAACTGAGTTGAAATGTGTCATACTCTGATTGTTGAGTTCATTCATACGCGGATAGTTGAAGTATGTTATTGTTGAATAATTGTTCTATATTGTGGGTTATGTTGTATACATGCTATGTTGCTGGAACCATATTAATTATGTTGTGACTTGAATTGTAAATGACTAAGTTGTGTATGTGGCTCATGATTATGATTGAGGATGTTCTTAGATGTGATTGTGATTGTGTTTGACTAGAAAGGAAAGGCATGGTGGTGCACCCCATGGAGAAATCTATGTGAAGCTATAAGGGTGGAGAATACAAATGGAGCGATAAGGGTGGATGCGGCGGGGGCCGCGGGCAACGATACAGAGGTACCCTGGACGACCCAGTTGGTACGGGAAATGTGTGAAATTGATTTCACTGTTTGCTGTTGTGAATTATTTGAATTATGTTGAAATGTATTTGATTTACTTGGATATTATTGTGAAGTATTATGAATTATATTATATTATATTATGATCGATTACGTATGATTGCTGCATGTTATCATTATGATGCATGATATTTTTTTTTGTCATAGTATTGTGTTGTCTGCTCACTGGGCACGTAGTTTGCTCATACCCCTCTTATTAACATTTTTTTTCAGAGTTGACAGTTGAAGGTAAATATCTATACGAAGAGTTATGGATCCTTAGTCCATGATTACCTTTTCATTTGTTCAGGGTAAAGGTATAATGTTTAGGTCTTATTTTAAGTTGTATAAATCTAGAAAATCTCTGTAATCGGGTAGGTTCATTCAGTGATATAATGTGAATAACTATAGTGTGTATAGAGAACTCGGTTTAGTCGTATTTTCTTATCTTTTGTGAAAAGATGAATAATTCTCTTATTTTAATTCTTAAATTATGTAATTTAGATTAATTGTATTTAAAAGAATAGTATGATGTTTAAGAGAATGATAGGCTTACGGAGGTGAAATGAAATTCACTTTTCGAGCCGGTCACATGCTCAAATTTTGAGACGTGACACACCGCTTGTTGATAAGTGAATCCTGTATTTGTTTACAGGTATTAAAATCTAAGTTATGACAAGATCTTCCAAAAAATCAGATGCGGTACCTTCAAATCATAATGCATTTAATCATCTACTTTTATGCAGACAACAGCGTATGGCAGCCTCAACTACTTGACCATGATGACATGTAATTTAATCAGTGAACTTGTCATATATTTGCCTTCCATCTCGATGTCTTCAGAAACATTTTTCAGTCACATGCATTTGAAAATGGGGCTAAATCATTAAAAATTACATTGGGACAACCTACTTTCTGTTGAAAAGAAGAAAAAAATAATTCAGTTTAAATGACAACCTCAGGCTGTACAAACCAAAGCTTTAATAACCGTTACACTATATTCTCACCTTCCTCCAGTAGTATTCCTAATTCCCTCACTCTCCTTGCATAATAGCCAGCATATCATACCATTCCATGTTAATGAACCACCCTTACTTCAAGGACAATTGACAAATCCCATCCAGGATAATTGCTATTCAGTAGTCACACTCAGAACCGTTTCAGAATCTAGGAGATAATATTTAGAAAAAGAGAAATTACAAGTTCGAATTGTTTTAACCTGGGTCCTTCCACGAACAGAAACAGAACAATGGAACAGAATAGCACTAAATTAATTGAGTCTATATAGCTTCACTGCTCAGCAGCCAACCTCATTTTCATACCAAAGAAGACCTCAGAATTGCTTGTTAAAACAGGGTCTACGAGCTCTATTCTTTGTCAAAGACACGCAAGTTGATATCCTGCAATCGTCCACTTGTGAGGTGTTTCTAGAACAGAAAATTTTAGAAAGGTTTTCCATCCATTCCTTCTTCAGCCAAACAAGGCCCTTGGGAGGGGCTACCCTGAAGGTCAACAATGGCCTCCCGAGTTCAATCACCAGAAATATAACATAATATTGTTCCAATTGCCAAAATTCTTACTATGAACCCGTTGCTGTTCTCAAAACTGTAATTAGCCATCATATAAGCTTCGCGTCTGCCAATTTTAGAAATCACACCAAAAATTGAAGGGAAGATTCGGGTTGAAAATTTGAGACAATCAGAATCTGAGACCTGAATAAAAAAGAATCTTCTCAATACGATTATGGAAAGTGGGAATATATAATCTGGCACAGGATATGAGTGAACTGATTTTGTACAAAAAAGAAGACCCCATGTAGCAGGAGACGATCAGATTTTCCTTGGTAGTGTCATGATACATTCAAAGAAGAAAAATAGAAAAAGAACACACTGGTATCGTATATGACTCAGATTCAGTGGAAATACAGAGAGATTAATGAGTCATTCTGAGTTTCAAGCATAATTAATTTGGAGTATCCACCTAAGAAAGATCATATACATAAGTGGTATGAGGGAAGCAGATACTCTAAATTGCGATGAGAAATTTACCAGATAAATTGCATTTCATCTTCAACCATTCACTCCCAAGCAGCTCACATCCAAAGATAGTACGAAGCCATATAAGCATTTTAGATTGATAAACAAAAACTCAACTTTCAATATATCAACAAGGCAACAAGCCACACAAGAAGTGGTTTCTGTCCTAGTTTTCTCTCTCATCGTATTTGTCTTCAATTCTTCGTCACAATTGGATCATATTGCTGATTCCATATTAAGCATACTGGTTAGAGGGATGGTAAACTACCATAAGTGGTATACTGGACCTTGAGACCTCTGGAGATTAAGCATGAATTGTCCAATGAGTCAGATAGGTACCCTTTCAAGTGGCTTTGCCTGTGCAAGAGAGAATTGGAGGAGACGAAATGAAGAAGAACACAAGGTGGGAGAAAACTAGTAGCCAAAACCACTTCTTTTTGTGGCTTGTTGGTATATTAAAAGGTCAGTTTTAGGTTATCAATCTAAAATGCTAGAGTGTATTCATACTATCCGTGGATGTGAGCTGTTTGGGCGTGAATGGTTGAGATCAAACAAAATTTAGAGGATATGCATCCGCAGTATGTAGCACAGGGTTAAGCATTGTGATCAGTCAGACAATAAGGCATTAAGCAACTTCAACAGTGAAGCTCAAATGGCCCTTTCCAGTGATAGAATGAATATGAATGAATAAATAAATAAGAAAAGAGAACCACTGACTACTGGACACTTGTAACTAATCAACTAAGAAAGAAAATTGGTTGCCTCGAGTCATCTTAAGAAATGACAAGCTATAACATGGAGACAGGGGGGAGAGAGAAAAGTCTAAATTGCAGAAAGGAAAAGGCTGAAGTCCCTAGCTAATTGAGTACAGTAAATTGCAGTATCACCTTTTATTAGGTTAGCAAACAACCTCCTTATGTACAAATAATAAAGTCTGGAGTAGGGTTAATTAGACGTGCGAAAGGAATATTAGGATTAAGGTTGTTGTTGTCCTTCAAAAATCAACGAAAATTATCATATGATTTCGGCCATCCGAAAAAGGGAGATAGAAGCAGTAACTCAAGTTGGGGCAAAGGGATTAGTCTCCATAAATCTAGACAGGGATTAGATACCAAAAGGAACAATTTGATCTATTAACCAACTTATAATAATTCATACAAGAAATAAATCCAATAAATTTAGAGAAGAATTCAAGGCTGGCCAGTAAATCAAGCAGCAATCAAATAAAGGGATAACAGTTGGGCATCAATAATTTCCCAGATGGAAATTGAATTAGTGCTCAACAGAATGTGTTTCAGTTAATAATTAGGAAGCCAAAAACGATGTCTACCGACTCTATCAGCAGAACAATCAGAAAACCCCGGCGGGAAGATATAAGTTTGATCGGATCTACTGCAAGATATTATACATCAATCAAAATCCCAAGACACCCAGCACGATACATGTTTTTTAAAAAAAAACCTAGAATTTCTTATTTTTGAAATTATTAGAAATCCTTAAGATTGTGAGAAATTTTACAACTTGCAAGTAGATTATACATACACAGCCATCGAAATCAACGGCAGCTCAGAGAATATGCATCGCAAAGTCACCGTCTGCTGTCGTAATCGACGATTTCGGAGTCAGTGACGGAGCGCGAATGCTGAACTATGGCGCGGCCAATGGAATTGATCCACTCCTCCTTCTCCTTGT
This sequence comes from Biancaea sappan, assembly GCA_037074585.1. Taxonomy (NCBI): domain Eukaryota; kingdom Viridiplantae; phylum Streptophyta; class Magnoliopsida; order Fabales; family Fabaceae; genus Biancaea; species Biancaea sappan. Next base: position 4,209,872 of record CM073498.1, on the reverse strand, counting down.
CGGTATCGGCGATGAAGTACATGGTGGCGGTGGCGGTGGACAGCTCGAAGGCGCAGGGCTTGTGGACGATGTCCTCGGCCCCCTTGACTGTGAGGCAGGAGCCGACGGGGATGACCCCGCGAGGGGTGGAGGAGCGGGAGACGCTGTAGTTGTCCTTGAACCAGAAGAGCTTGCCTTGCTTGAGGACGAACCAGCGGCGGCGCCAGGTCTTGATGTAGTCGCCTTGCTTGGTGAGCCACCCGGCTCGCTCCGGGTTCGACCAGAACTCGATCCCCTCGTAGTCTTCAGGATTCGGGTCTTGACCCGTCGCTGCTCGCCATAGATTTTCCATTCACCGTCTCTCTCTCTCTCTCTCTCTCTCTCTCTCTCTCTCTCTCTCTCTCTCTCTCTCTCTCTCTCTCCTGTGTGTTTCTGTTTCTTTGAACTCACAAAATTTCTTTTCGGCCTTTTGATTTTGGACTGCGGTTTCTGCAACTGAAACGGTTGGGTGGTAAAATTTGAGGTTACATTAGATATATTTTTATTTTTAATTTATTTCAACTAAGTATGTGTTTGAAAATTTGATTGGTAAATATGATTTGACAAATTAGGTTTAAGTGAATTTAATTAGAGTAAACTTTGGTTTAAATAAACGAATTTTATGTTTGAGAAAAAATTAAACAAACGTAGTTTGAAGCAGTGAAAATTGGTTTAGGATAAAACAAAATATTTAGATATTAGTTTTCAAACTTAATTTCAAGATGTATAATTACCAAAAAGTATATAAATTTTTATTTAATTTTTTGATATACCATTATTATTTATTTTCATTTATTTAAAGGAAACTTAATTTTTTTGTTTATTTGTCTAATATTATAAATTAATCACTAATAATTTATTTTTAATTAATAAATTAATTTTTTTTGTAACTACTAATTAAAAATTTAATCAATCACTAATTACTCACGATAAATTAAAGCTATGTAATTATTAAAGTTTCAAACTCAATAAAAAATTTCTTTTAACTTTTATTCCGTACAAAAAACTCTTCTTATTAGTTAACTGTTAGTTCAATGTTGACGTTGTCACTAATAAATTTTATACTTTACATGTCATCTTACTAACTTTTTTTTTCCCAAATCACATGCCATATAAGCTCTTGCCACCTCATATACCTTCTTCCTAGCCAACTGAAGAAGAGCTGTCCAGCCAAGGTCCTGTACAGAGTGATGCGGTTCACGACAAAGGACACTTTCAGAGGTAGAGTCCCAGGCTTCTTCACACCTTCATGCATTAGAGATGAAAAGAGCACCCTGAGCTCAGATGGATACGAAAATAGAGGCCCGATGTTGGAGGGGCGAAACCAGTAGTGTCAAAGATGAAAAACAAGGGGACAAAGATGAAACCAGAGGCGAAATGCAAGGGAATGAAGATGAAACCATTCCCAGTGTTCCAAACTCCAATTCTTGATTGGATCGAGTACAGAAAGTGAAAGAGGAATTTTTAAATCGAGAAGGAGTGTTTCGAAAGATTTGGGGATTAGTGGGTCCCTTTCTCTTTGATTCATCACTCTTACTATTTTCTCCATTGCCACAACCTCTTTTTGATTTATGCTCTGCATCGTCTAATTCGCCCCTCTCTCCTTTTTTTTTTTCTATCACCTCCTGTGCTCTCTCTCTCTCTCTCTCTCTCTCTCACAACAATAGACTCTCCCCTCGACACTTTCATCGTCGTACCACATGGATCGGGCATTGTCGTTTTTGTGGTTGCCGTCAATTCTAGATGTGCTTAGGTTATTCTAGTTTCACTTTATGTATGGTTTGGGAGGGGAAGGGCCGGAGGTGGCGAAGATGGTGAAGGCTCAGAGGACTTATAGTGCATCAAGAGGCTTGGGGAAGACTACAGTAACAACTGAAGTTCTAAGGTAGAAGGGGATCTGGCCATCTGGCTCTGCATCCGGTGGGGTGGGTTTGGCTGAAGTTCTAATGATGTGGCAAGAGCTTATAAGGCATGTAATTTGGAAAAAAAATTTGGTGAGATGACATGTGAGGTGTAAAATTTATTAGTGACATGATAGAGTTCTAATCCACGTCAGTATTGAACTGATGGTCAATTAACGGAAGTGATTTCTGTACGAAGTGAAAGCTAAGGGAGGATTTTTTTTATTGAGTTTGAAACTTTAGGAAATTTTTTGCTCATAGGGAAAAGTTTAAGGGAATAAAAAATTACATTATAATATAGATAAGAAAGAGTTAATCATTGATTAATTCAACTTTTTAGTGTATTTGATAAATATAAGAGAATATATAGATTTTAAAAACAAAGAAAAAAATATTTCTACAAACAACAGGAAAAAAATATATGGAAGATAAAAAAATACAAGGGGTGTTGAAGTATTTAATTGAGTTTTAGTTAAATATATCTTTTTAATAACAATTAATTTTATAGTATTTTAGAGCTTGTTTGGGAGGGCATCTAATTTGTCAAATCGTGGGATACTGTTGTATGAATTGTGGTTTGCAAGATTTGAGATTGTTTGAGAGATTCCACATGTAACCCACGATTTGGTGAAACCTAGTTTCCGACCCTACAACCACGTTATCTTCACAGTCGGATTTTGTAGCTCCGACAAAGCAACGTGGGTTGGTGAAATCTTTTCAATGGAATTCAATTTTACCCTTGCCTATTTGTGTATGCCTAAACCCATATGCCTCGCCTGTGTCTTTAGTGTGAAACAATCCAACTGAGAGAGAGAGCTAAATGTGCTCTTTTTTTTTTTAATGTAAAAAACTAAGAGATCTTTTGCTTTCTTTGGAGTGTAATTGGAGGTGGAAACTAACAGGGGAATACTCAAAATTTTCTAGGCAATTCAGGAGCAACTTTTGTGGACCAAAAGGAGGAAGTCTCAATTCCAAACAAGCCAAAATCGAGATACAAACAGTAAAATTGAAAAAGTAGAGCAATCTTGAAGGTAAGTTGTTTTCTTTCATTTCTTTCATTTCTTTTTGGGTAGAATGAATTCCATACACAATAAATCAAAACTAAGGACTTAAAAAGAGGACCAAAACAGAACAAAAAACTAGAAAAAAAAATGATAGAAACAGAGGCATATGGCGTGAAGTGAATACGTGAAATTCAAAAAATTTCAAAACTTGGTTTTAATTCATTTTTTCCCTTGCTATGAATTGGAATGGAACAAAAATGACCCAAACACATCCTAGATGAAGTTTTGGACCAATTTGGAAAGCAAAACCGAGAATTGGATATGTAACATGCAAAATAGGGACCAAATTGAAAAAAAACTAAAAAATTTACAGGGATCGATTTAATTTTAAAATAAAATATATTATGGATTAAGGGACTTAAATGAAGATAAATACAATCTCATATCAAGCAAAGAATAAAAAGAATAATTTCACCTTGAGACCTATATGAACAAAAAGAAAAGTGTGAATATTTATGGATATGAATTTGCATGCATATTCTTTTCTTTATATATATATATATATATATATATATATATATATATATATATATATATATATATATTACGTATTTTACATAAGTAGATATATGTGTGTGATTGTACATGTACATATATTTTTTTGTACATAGAAAAGAGTTTAGAAGGATAAAATACAATTTCCCTTAAAAAAAATACCAACAGGTCATTAACTAAATTTCTCTCTATTTTGAAGATTTCTCTTCTATCTTTTGTAACATTAAACAATTTATATATGTATTAAAAAAATAAACTATTTCATTATAAAAGCATTAGTGGAGTTACTAATTTTTTAAGGTTAATAAGAACTAAATTGGCCCTTATTAAAAGAAACAGATCAACTACAAACACTTAAAAACCTCAGTTCTCTGTTAACCATAATTTTAATTGTAATTAAATCAAGTTGTAATACACATGAAAAATAAAATAAAAATGCGTGTTTTCAAACTACTGTTACTATTTACGTATATGGTACTGTTCATTTATACAATCAAAATGTCAAATACTAGATGTGGTTTGGTTATAAGAGAAAACTAGAAAGAAGTTTGTAGGAGAAAATGACGTTTTATGTGTAAAAATACCCTCAGGGACTAAATTGAAAGGACTGAATTGAAAAGAAACTTAAAGGTTTAAGGTGAAAGGATAGTTTTTCCTTTAAGTTTAGTAAATAAACGAAAATTTTCTAAGGTGCACTCATTATTAGAAATATCGTTTTCATGAATAGTAAATTGAATATTTTATTAACGCATAGTGTCAAATAGTACCCTTGATTTTTGCTATAAATAGGCCCTTCCATTTCACTTCTAAACTCACACCTTCAACTTCTCTTCTTCCCTCCTTAAGTTTCTCTTGCTCCGACGCTAGGCTTCTGAGATTTTGGGCCTTTCCATTTTTGCTTAGGTAAGGATACTATGTCCTTTCTATGTCTTTCAAATTTTAGAAGTTATTTTCTTAAGTATGCTCTGTGGTTGCGGCTTTGGCCGATCTTCCACATCAGAAAAACTGTCGTTAGCTGTTATTTTGATTCTCTGATTACCGAAATAGAATATAATCTGTGGAGAATACATGTCTAGGAAAGTTCTGGCTAAGGAAAGACCTGGTTTTTAAGTGTGTCCAGTGTGACCCTCCACTCTTTCCTGGGAACTTACCTGGTGTACTCTTTTACAGATTGTATTCTGTATTTCCGGTATGAATAGTATCTGTACGTATAAATAGTGACCAGTATGAATAGTACCGTACGTATGAATAGTGACCGTATGAATAGTACCAGTACGTATGAACAATATCTGTACGAAAATGATCTTAACGTACTTTCTGTAATCTTTCATGAAAATCTCTGTAACGGAACACTGAAATTCACCTGCGCACTCTTGTCCGTAACGATTTAGAGAAGTGATACTCGTACGGAATCCAGGTGAGTGAAACAACCCTGTTTTAATAGAGTTTTAGCATTACTGGTGATAAAAAGTATGTCGTAGGACACTCCCAAGATTCATAGGGGGAAATTGGATTCAGAATGACGAATATAATGAGATAATTAATCCAGAAGTATGGATAAGACAAAGTAAGTATCTCATGATGATATGAAATTTGAATCATATAGTTATATACTATACCTGTTATATGGATGAGTATTATATTGTGCTTCTGATTATGATATGAACTGTTGTACTATTGATTGTGATTGAGCGGTACAGTACCCCCTCTCACGGCAAGGCGGAAAACCCGGGTTAAAGGGTGTCTTGACCAATGAGTGTGGAGACAATGATTCCCTCAGTAGGGATATAGCCCGGATTGGTGATAAATCCGTGAGGCGCCCTAGCTAAGAGGATGAGGTTGTGCGTCATGGCGGAAAAATACAAAATTGGTGAGCCGGCCTGTGTGCGCTCTCCGGGATATATTGCCATTGACGAGTACTAGTATCGTTTGTTGAATTGGATGAATTTTTCTTGTATGTAATTTCTAACTATGTCTATTGGTTGAGCTTGAACCTTCGGATATGCTTGCATGACTGGTGATGTATTTGAATTTTATTAACGCGAGGCCGATTTGCTCACTGAGTTTAAAAGCTCACACTGTTTGTACAAACTTTTTGTTCAGATCAGGTTGCCGCCGAAGTACATCCGCTAGAGGAGTAGATCACGTTGGACCTTCCCGCTGTCGGGTAGGCCCTTCTTTTATTATACAGTATGTTGCTCTGTAACCGTCTAGGACATCTAGGTCAGGGGTTTGGTATTTGACTTGTATTTCAGTATGATAATGTATTTCGTACTGAGGATCTATTATTTTTAATTAAGAAAATCTGATGTATTTTCTTTGTATTTATTAAGGAATGGTATTTTGAGAATATAGAGATAATGACTAACGATTTTACTTGTGAAAAGAATTTATCGAAAGGCTTACAGTGATGAGATATTCATCATTGTGCCGGTCATGTGCCTAGAAAATGGGTCGTGACACAAGTCATGATTAAAATTTATATTTAGCTACAATTTTAACCATAACTAAATAAATAAAATTGTAACTAACAAAAAACTAAAACTTCCAAATGAAGCCAACTCTTTGTAAACACAAGTTAACAAACTAATGTCTTTTAAAAAAAAAAAATTTTTTTAACCTAATCCATCCATAGAACCTAAACTCAAGCTAAGACAAGATTGACCCTACTTATGCGCTCTAATAACAAAACACAAACAATACTACGTTTTAAATGAGAAGGTATTAGATGTTTGAACTGGGTTCAAGCTTAACTATATTTAACCCTCTCTTGTGGCCAAGTCCAATTTTCATCCTTATTAAGTACGAACAGTTATAAAATATCATTTTTATTTTCTTTGGTACAACGGACAAGGGAATGAACAGAAACCGAGTAACCAATGTTTCTTCTAATGCTATTCTGTTACATTGAGAAAATCTCAAGAAAACATCTTCATATTTAAGGAAAGCTTTCACTTCTTCACTGAAAACTCTACCCCCAAGTTGCTTCATGTCTGTTTTTATTGAGTGTATCCATTGTAAATAATTTAAATAAATATGGACAAATCTTGCTTTTCATCACCAAAGCCGAATGTAATAACCTGCATATGATCAATGAAGCAAAAGCTGTTAGGATACAAGGGAAACTATGTGAAGCAGGCAGCTATGTGAAGCAGCAGCAAAGCTTCAAAGAGAAGGCCGAATCAGAATTATCTATAATTGCTCATGGTATATTTAAAAAAAAAAAAGAACTTAGATAAAGTATTCTGATTCTTCATTATTAAACTGTAAAATATAAGTATGAATAACTTTAAAAAGAAAATCAATCACATGATGTTGTATAATAATTGAAAATATTAATAACAGTTGCTTTCACTCAACTCTTTGTACATATAAATACAATGAAAGCCTTTCAAATTAGGAAAACCTGTATTTGTTAATCATATATCTTCATTTGAATATTATACATGTTTTAGTAACACGTTACTGTTATGGCATAACTTATTTGTTCCCTTTTTCCTGAGAGGGGGGTACAGAAGTTTTATCCAGTAAACTTTACAATAAAAGAAAGTGAAAAGGGTTAACCAGTGAATAATTTCTATTAAGAAAAATCATAAAAAAGTATTTAAAAGTAAGAGGTTCCAACCTTAGTATGAAGTGAAGATCTGGAAATAAAAGAATGTAGTCCCAAACATCAAGCTCATTGAAATCCACCAGTCCGTTATCCCGAGCAGAATCACTGAAGACAGTTACGAAAGAATCTAATTCCCTGTGTTATGAAATTAAATGACAACAAAGAATTAATTTCACGACAGGCAATAGAAAAGGAAAAGAAAATAAACGGAATATACAAGGGCTTAAACTTCTGAAGACAACCTGCAATGCAAACGTAATATCAGCTTCATCTATTTTCAGTGTGACCCTTTTCAATTTGTCCTCTCGCGACGGTCCTAGCTTAATAAGGCCCTGCAATATTCATGTATAATTGATCACTCACCAATTACCACTTTCCCAAGTTGGTAAAACTTTCATGAATGCCGTAAGTAATTACAGTAGCATATAGCCACGTCTAAAAATCCGTATTTACATTGAATTGTCTTGGATACCTGATCATTGAGTACTCTGCACATATTTGAAAACTCCAAAATTCCAGCAGGTGGAATTAGTGACGATTTGCATATGCCCGTGTAGGATTTATACAACTGCATACGTATTACGATTATAGAAATCAACAAATGTTACGATGGAACTAAATAGCTTCATTGATATATAGTGCCCAAAAGCATACCTCCCCAAGGATTGTATCTTTCTTTGCTCCACGGAAATGTTTCATGGAAGAGCAAAGTACAATCTGCAAATGGTACAGGTCCAGAAAAATATATTAACTATAGTATTTTAAAGTCCGATAACTATAATCGAGTAGTAAAATAAGAAGCGCTGTGATTGGAGTGGTTATATAATGTATCTTATAGTTGCCATAGGGCATCCTTAGTATGACACTTACAAATTAGTGGAAGATTCTCCTACAAAAGCCAAGGGTGACAAAAGATCATTGCATTGCTTATCTTCACTTTTAATTTTCATCGATTGTTGCAGATTGACATTGCACTTTAAAAGATGGTAGAAGCAAGAAAGTTGAGAATGGTTCTTCTCCTTTAAGGCTTTAACCCTTCGATCACCTTCAACTATTGCAATTTGCAACAGTTAAACACCCTTTTTTCATTACATTTTCTTGTCACTTTGAAATTTGACTGGATCCCTATGATAATAATAGATAATTTTCTATTGCGGAGCACAAAATCCATTTTTTCCTGAATATGACCACACCCAGCTTAAAATGAAAGGGTCTACGAGTATATTACCTCAAACAATTAATGTTCTTTTTTATATTTTTATAGGCACATTAATATGTTCTTAATTCAAGGTTACCTGCTGATGATGTGGTAGAGATTGTATTGTATCCACCACAGGCGATCTATATGTCTTTGACAAGGCAAGGGCCATGTGATCAATCCTTACCTGCAATTCAATAAGAATCTTATATACAAAGAGAGGAAGAGAAACTACCTAATCTTTCTGGTATTTAAATTAAAATATATTGGTGCTAAATTAATTCAAAAGAGAATATATTTATTTAACAATGATTAATAATGATGCTGACTGCAAAGACAAAAAAGAAACGAAAAAGAAATTCTTTGCACCTACAATATTCATAATTTAAAACATTACTAAGTTGCCTAAATCATGGAATACAGATGAGTCAGTCAGAATAAACCAATGCATCAACTTAAGTAAATTTTAGACAATTTGTGAGCACTCACAACATCAAATTCTTGTTTTTTAATGTGATCGGGAGCAGAGACTGTGCTTTGTTCAGTGGATGATTTCTCTTCTGATGAAGTTTCTAAAATGCCAGAAGATTCTCTAATTTCTGCCTCCAGCATCTCTATTGCACTCCTGGAAAGCAACATAAACTATTACAAGCATTCTTTTGCAGGCTTCCCCTCTGGCCTAATCGCCTAAATGGATCATTATGTCAACAATTATATCACCTCTTGCGAGAAAGCTAATGCTACCTAACATGTAAGTTCAAGTTCCGTAACTTGCAGTTTAAGGTCAACAAAAGCTTTTGGACAAATTCCTTTTCATTTTTTATTATTAAATCAATTGAACAGAGTACAGACTGATTGAAAACAAGAATCTCAAAAGGAAAAGTACACCTGCAACTCAGGTTTTCAGAGGGAAGATAAGGCCTCGTGCCCATAAGCAACTAAATAGACCGCAGTATTAAATGTAATGCAAAATACGATGCACTGACTCATTGTGCTCACAGAAGCCCAGAAACAATTATTAGTTTATTATAATGATAAAATAGCTGACCTGCAAATAGAAAGAGCTTTCCGCATATCTCCAGAAGCCGCAGCAACTTTCTGCAATGTGCAGAGTCCGTTAGCCTCCATATATGCTTTCAAAATAAATTATAACTTTCTATACTTGGTTATCATGTAGAATTATATATGCATCCCCCCCCCCTTTTTTTTTTTTAATATCGTTCCTGTTGTTGTTGTTCCAGCATCATCTTCTATGGGGAAAAGCAGTCAAAAAGAGGAGAGATAATGGGAAGAGAAGCAACACAACCATGCCTCAATTTTTAAACTAATTCAATACTGCCAGCCTACCGCATAGTGGAATAACACTTGCACAAAGAAGAAAGACTTTTAAGTAGCTATTATTCTCTTTGGAAAAAGGACCTGTTTTTAGAGCTATCGTATAGAAGACATTGTGTTTGCAAGCACATGAAACTCAATCAATGGATTCCTTAAGCACATTTCTTGCCATAGTTTTATCTACATATCCTATGAACTCGTTCTTATTGGATGGGATGCAACCAGAACCACTAATAATAAAATGGTGGTCAACTAAACAGCAAATACAAAGTTATCTAGACTATGATGTATGGACTTACCCTAGCACAGAGCTCTAGTGCTTGATGTTGGAAGACAGTGTAAGGAAGTTCCTGAGTAGGAAAAAAATCTATTAATAAACAATAATCAATAATACAGAGAAGGTATATTTTAGCTACTTTTATTTCTAGTATTAGATGTTCTTTCCTCAACTGAGTCATAAAGAGGAAAATACTTCACGTTGCTCCACCAGAAAGTAACCAATTAAGTTCAGAGTGGGCACAACTCTAGAGTTAAACCCAGTTATCCAATGTTCAGATAACTACGATTTTTAATAATCTTACACTTAGCCTTTCTTGCAGAATCCTTAGGATCTGGTCTTTAGAGTAGGCCCGAAAAGTTACAATGTTAGGCTTACCTGGAACAGAGCAAAGTATAAATTCTATAAGTAATAATAATTATTTTTTCAAAAAAAAGTTATTGATTTGCCAAGTATAGAAGGGCTAGCTTCATCAGTGCCTTACACCATATCCAAAGATTCAAAACTCAGAGGGGAATTCTTTTTGCATAAATTTTATGGATTTGAGTTACTTACAATTTAATGATTTTAACCTTGGAAGAAAACGATCGGCAAGGTCAATTGCATTTGCCACACCTGTGTAATAAGCAGCTTGAGTTCTTATAGCCCAAAATGTCCAGGTCAAGTACAACAAGGACAATTAGAATCAATAATTTTACCTATTAATATACATCTTGAAAATGGGAAAGTGGTAAGCATGAAAAGATCGTGAAGCACAGCCCTGTCTTTGGTAATTAGATAATCTAATTCATCAGCTACTATCAATCTGTTACAATGAAGACACATTAATTCAATGACATGCCAAATATGGAAGCAACCAAATATTAGTATATACTAATAACAAGTGCCTCTTGCATAAGAGAATTCTAGAGTGTTTATACGTGCAAAGTCTAGGCTGAGGATACATGTCTTACATCATTTTCTTGCCACGCGATTTTTGAGAATACATGTTTTGAATTTGCTGTAAGGGTGTAGCTGAAATCTTTTTTCCCCGTGGCTGGTTTAACTCAAGTATCTGTCACAACAAACAGCAGGTCACTATATGAGCAGCGTTGATTTTACTAAAACTTGCTTTTGATATCCCTACCTTGCTGAAAATGTCAGATGTATTAGCAAGGGAAGTACAGCTTACAGATAAGATATCGGGCTGCAGCAAACCTGCCTAAAAGTCAGACGAGCACTTGTTAGTGTAAGGAACAAAAAGCATAACACATAATAGAAAGACCATTTCTCAAGTTAAATGGTTCAATTACCGTGCTTCTTCAGCCAATTTTATGTTGCAGCACTTACATATATGGGCAACTAACCACACACACACATCGCTCTCTAATAAATTAGGGAACTTGGGTAGAGGATGTAGTAACGATAAATTGCGCATAGCAATCAAGGGATTAAAAAAAAAAACAACCATTTCTTTGGGTTATCACTAAAATTCTAAATGCATCATATTGCCCAGATTAAGTCAGAACCTGACCCTAATAACCCCCAAAAAAAAAAGGCATATTTCTGTAGGCTGAAACATCCTACACATACTCATCGCAGAAATTGTACTGTACATGGTTGCTCAATTATAAACTTAGGTCAATCATATACGGAATTCTCCCAGGAATCCCAATTGACATATATCATTTCTGAAGTGGAGAAATATTGCATATAAAAAGATATTTAACTATACAAATTCTTTAAGTGGCTTATCCACATAAACCGCAAAATCATGCCATTATATCAAAGACAGCAATAAAACCAAACAGTATACCTGTCTAGCCCAATTGAATACAAGCTCTTTCACCTTCTCCATGGATAATGATTTTCCAGTGCCAGGACAACCACATATGTACAGACTCCCAGCCTTCTCATGCTCAATGCATGACTTGCAGAACTCGAAAACCATATTCTGCTCCGCTTCACGGCACACAATTGTAAACGGTGCAGTGGACACGTGCAATGCCTCCTTCACCATCCTTATTTGCTCACCATCTGGTGACCAACAAACCACAGATATCGCATTGAATGTCAGACAACAAATAAAATTAGATATTGAAAGCACCAGCACTGTCTAATTATTGTCCCACCACAGAGCATGGCAACTACCTTATCCATATCCTTTCTAGCTATTGGTGCATTTTCCTTCTCAGTTTGAAAAACATAAACATAGCAATGGTGACAATTCTCGAGAACGATACAAATATATAAACACCAATTGGAGAGTTATATTTGTTCCAAAATAGTCTACATCCAAAAATGTGGATTGCCATGTTTCTGATGGTAAATGACACTTTTGCTTCCTACTCTTTAAAGTCTCTCTCACTATTGTTCCTGTTTTACAGTCTGGTAGACTCCTTTGATTGCTTTACAACAGAAACACTCTACAATCAACAGAAATCAAGTTTACCATTGGGATTCCATTTCGGTTTAGCAGCAAAGCTATCCTGCAACGGTTTGGCTGGCAATTTATGCGATTCGACTTCTTCATTATTACCCCGCTCATCCCCCTGCAGATAATGAACAAGCAATCAACTTATTTAGTAACCAATGATGTTCAAACTTCCAGAATTACATGACCATTGCTCAGTTCTCACTCACAGTTACAGCACGATCTGGGCTCGCACTGCTACATCGGCGGGGCGATTTCCATCTCGACAGCGAAGGGATCGGACTGTCCGTCTGCGGCGGCCCATCTGATCTCAATCTCCGTTTCTGAGGGGTGGAGTTGCCGTCAGATCGGGCATCGGAAGCGGCCTTCTCCGGCGTGGCGGGCATTGTCTCCGATCTTGCTTCGGTAACGGATTTGCGCCGTGCGATGGTCGGCATGACGGAATAAAGTCAGTAAACGAATTGAATCGAGATGTGTGTGAATGCGATGATGTGGGATTTGCAGTCCGAAGGAATCATGAATGGCGAGTTCTTTTATGGTTCGAAGAGGAGCGGGAAACGATAGCCATGGCAAATTCGTTTCCCGCCAGATGGCGGGTGTTTCGGAACATCACGTTTTTTCGCAAAAGCAAAATATATAGGAAAATAATTAAACAGAAAACTCAAAATTGATTAAAAATATTTTCTTATTTTTATGAATTTTAAAATATAACAGTATTTCTTAAATTATTATAAAAATAACATAATTTATCAGGTGATATTTTATATAATCTTTTTCATTTTTTTCTTTTCATGGTGTTTCATTTGTATTTCTTTTAAACGTATGTATTTTTTATATATTGGTTTTAATTCATATATAATGTTTTGAAAAATATAATATCATATTTTAAATATTAAATATTAAAATTATATATATTTTATAATTTAAGCTTTATACGTAGCTTCCTCTTTTATTTTGTTTTGTCAAATTATTTATTTACTATTGACCAAAAAAAAATACTTTTTAGTTCAAGCTAACTTATTCCTTCAATCAAACATATTATATTAGGTCAGGTATTTGGGCCGCCGATAGAACAAACTAACTGCCAAACTATAAATGAATTAAAAAGGAGATTTCAAACATGAATTTTTTAAAAAATCAATTATATAATATTAAATTATAAAGCCTATTCTTATAATATTTTTTTTTCTTTTACCTTAATCACTTCAATAAGGGCCAGTATAGTTTTTAGTACACAGTAGATGAAAGGAAATGAAATGAAAGGAAAAATGGAAAAGAAAAAAAGGAAGGAAATATGAAAAAAAATATGTTTGATATGTGATTAAAAATCAAGGAAAAAAAAATATGTTTAATATGTACATTTCTAAAGAAAAAAAGTAGGAAATGTATTAAAAATTTACTAAAATACCCTTTATTTTGATTTAATAAATTTTTTTATTATTCATAACTTTTTTTTGTCTTTTAACTTTTTTTATTTTAATATAGTCTTTTTTTATTTTAATATAGTTTTTTTAATTATCCCTAATTTAAAATTATTTTTTATAATTAAAAAAAACTCATCTCTTATCTCTCATCTCTCGTCTCCCCTCTTCATTCTTTCTCTCTCTCTCTCTCTCTCTCTCTCTCTCTCTCTCTCTCTCCCTATTCTTATCTTCATCTTCATCTCGTGGCCCTCCAAAGCTTCAGCTTCATCTCTCATCTTCAATGGTCTAGTGGTTCAACCTCCAAGGCCACTCACACCCACAAGAAGCCTAAATCCCATAATGGCTAAAACCCACCTCAAGATTCAACTCAAAAGTTCAAACCTTGATGAAGAATCTATCGATCTTTAATCTTGCTCTCATTGGTGTAGCTGTTGGAGGCATCACTGCTGCTTTCACCCACACCTTTGATGCCATTGTTAAGACCTTCAATGCTGAGAAGACAGCAGAACAATTGTAACGTCTGCTAAAATTATACTAATTTAGTATAATTTAAGAAATTTGTAATAAATATCTTGTGAAACTTATGGTTAAAATCATGAAAACTTTTATGAGAAGTCTTGCAAAATATCTAATTATATAAAAATAAAGCAACTTGAAAACTTTTACAAGACACTATTTTGAACTGGCAGCAGACAATCAGTCAATTGATATGGGGTTATCGGTCAACTAATAGTCTTCTGAATTATATATGTCTAAAATCGAGGGGTATCAGTCGACTGATTAAGGGACATCGGTCGACTGATGTGCCCTGAACTTCAAATTTCATAGAAAATTAACTTGGAAACATGGTGAAATTATCTAGTTTCATTATGCACACAATCTATAATACTTATTTAACTTTTCTTTGCAATTTCTCTTATAGAATAAAGCTACATACAATAAACTTACATGAAACTCATATTTCTATACATATACACAAATTGTATATAGATCTCTAAGGGTTTACGTAGGAAATTAAGTGACATTCCTTTTCTATGTATAACTACCTAGCAACTATGCTAGCTGGTTCCTTGCTATCTTTTGCTTCTTTACTCAACTTCAAATCCTGAAATGATTAGTTAAGACATAAAACATGAGATATATAATCTCAATAGCTAGTTTATTTAGAGAAAACATTTCAAGAACTATTTCAATCATAAAAGCAATTCTCAAGAACTAATTGATACTTTTATGAACATAAAAAAACTATCATAAAAGCAATCTCAATGGAAATTCATTCCATGAAATATAAATTGATATACTAACACATAACTTATGTCTTAACTTCTTCCTCAATATAATTCATTATTCTCTGGCTACTCTAGCTACTTTAGCTACTCTAACTACTTTAGCTACTTTATCAGGAAAAGTACTCAATGTCCCATGAGAAATTTCTATCATCTTAAGAAAAATTTCTGGAGTTCTGTCTTCCCATAAAGATTTTTACATCCTATGAGGTATTTATGTCATCTCATGAGGAATTTATAGTTTTGTCATCCCATAAGGATATAAACTTTACTTTTCAAGAGATAGTTGATTCTATGTTATCATGGAGAACTTCCACATATCTCTACCTCCTAAATCATGAAGAATATGGTAAATAACTAAATTAACTTGCTTTCTAGCTTTCTTATTGTCACGTCCCAAAATTTGAGCACGTGACCGGCACGGAAAGTGAATTTAATTTCACCTCCGTAAGCCTATCTTTCTCTTAAAAATCATACAATTCTTTTTCATGCAACCAAAACGAGTTCTCTATACATACTACCATTACTCACATTACATCACTGAATGAACCTACCCGATTACAGAGATTTCTAGATTTATACAACTTAGAATAAAACTTAACTATTATACCTTTATCCTGAACAAATGAAAAGGTAATTATGGACTAAGGATCCATAATTCCTTGTTCCGATATTTACCTTCAGCTATCAACTCTGAAAAAAATATCAATAAGAGGGGTATGAGCAAACCACGTGCCCAGTGAGTAGATAACACAATACTATGACAAAATAAAAATCATGCATCATAATGATAACATGCAGCAATCATACTTAGATCGATCATCATATGATATAATATTATTCATAATACTTCACAACAATATCCAAGTGAATCAAATGCATTTCAACAAAATTCAAAATTCACAACAGCAATCGATGAAATCAATTTCACACACAATTCCCGTACCAACCGGGTCATCCAGAATACCTCTGGATCGTTGCCCGCGGCCCCCGCCGCATCCACCCTTATCGCTCCATTTATATTCTCCACCCTTATAGCTTCACATAGATTTCTCCATGGGGTGCACTGTCACGACCCGTTTTCTGGGCACATGACCGGCACAATGATGAATCTCTCATCACTGTAAGCCTTCCGATAAATATATCAAATTTTCTTATCTGAAAATCATAGAGATGATTTGCATGTAATCATAGATTATCAATTTAAAATACATTGACATACAAGCCAAATGTCGAACCCCTGAACTAGATGTCCTAGACGATTACAGAGCAACATAATCTATAACATAAGAGAGGTCTACCCGACAACGGGAAGGTCCAAAGTGATCTACTCCTCTAGCAGATATTCTTCGATGGCAACCTGATCTGAACAAAAGGTTGTACAAACAATGTGAGCTTTTAAACTCAATGAGCGAATCGGCCTCGCATTAATAAAATTCAAATACATTACCAGTCATGCAAGCATATCCAAAGGCTCATACTCAACCAATAGACAGAAGATAAAAATTTATCCAATTCAACAAACGTTACTAGTACTCGTCAATGGCAATATATCCCGGAGAGCGCACACAGGCCGGCTCACCAATTATGTATATTTCCGCCATGACGCACAACATCATCCTCTTACATACAAGATAAAAATTCATCCAATTCAACAAACGTTACTAGTACTCGTCAATGGCAATATATCCCGGAGAGCGCACACAGGCCGGCTCACCAATTATGTATATTTCCGCCATGACGCACAACCTCATCCTCTTAGCTAGGGCGCCTCACGGATTTATCACCAATCCGGGCTATATCCCTACTGAGGGAATCGTTGTCTCCACACTCATTGGTCAAGACACCCTGTCAACCGGGTTTTCCGCCTTGCCGTGAGAGGGGGTACTGTCCCGCTCAATCACAATCAATAGCATTTCATATCATAATCAGAAGCTCAATATAATATTCATCCATATAACAGGTATAGTATATAACTATATTATGGATTTATAAACCACATATCAAGATAACAATTAATCCATTTTTGAAAACATTCAAACTTCACATCATCATAAGATACTTATTTCATTTTATCCATACTTATGGATTAATTATCTCATTTAGATTCGTCATTCTGAATCCAATTTCCCCCTATGAATCTTGGGAGTGTCCTACGACATACTTTTTATCACCAGTAATGCTAAAACTCTATTAAAACGGGGTCGTTTCACTCACTTGGATTCCGTACGAACATCGCTTCTCTAAGTCATTACAGACAAGAGTACACAGATGAATTTCAGTATTCCGCTACGGAGATTTTCATGAAAGATTAGAGAAAACAAGTTAGGATTGTTTTCATACAGATATTGTTCATACATACGGTACTATTCATATATACGGTCACTATTCATATATACGGTCACTATTCATACGTACGGATACTATTTATACATACGGATAATATTCGTACATATGGTCACTATTCATACGTATGAATACTATTTTATTCATACGTATGAATACTATTTTTTATGTATGGATACTATTCATATGTACGGTTACTATTCATACGGTTACTATTCATACGTACGGGTACTATTCATACCAGAAATAGAGAATACAATCTGTAAAAGAGTACACCAGGTAAGTTCCCAGGAAAGAGTGGAGGGTCACACTGGACACACTTAAAAACCAGGTCTTTCCTTAGCCAGAACTTTCCTAGACATGTATTCTTCACAGTTTACATTCTATTTCGGTAATCAGAGAATCAAAATAACATATAAACAGCTAAGGACAGTTTTTCTGATGTGGAAGATCAGCCAAGGCCGCAACCACAGAGTATACTTAAGAAATTAACTTCTAAAATTTGAAAGACATAGAAAGGGCAGAGTATCCTTACCTAAGCTGAAAAGGAAAGGCCCAAAATCTCAGAGGCCTAGCTTTGGAGTAAGAGAAACTTAAGGAGAGAAGAAGAGAAGTTGAAGGTGTGAGTTTAGAAGTGAAATGGAAGGGCCTATTTATAGCAAAAGTCAAGGGTACTATTTGATACTATGCGTTAATAAAATATTCAATTTACTATTCATAAAAATGACATTTCTAATAATGCAGTTACTGTGTAAATGGCGGCAACGGCTGGAATTTTTTTGTTTTATTACTATTAAAAACTTAAAGAGAAAACTATCCTTTCTCTTAAACCTTTAAGTTTCTTTTCAAATTAGTCCTTTCATTTTAGTCCCTGAGGGTATTTTCACCCATAAAACGTCATTTTCTCCTACGAACTTCTTTCTAGTTTTCTCTTATGACCAAACAACATCTAGTACTTGACATTTCAATTGTATAAATGAACAGTATCATATACGTAAATAGTATTATACAGGTGAATAGTACCGTATACTGAAATAGTAACAGTAGTTTGTAAACAAATATTTATATTTTATTTTTCTTGGGTATTACATTATCACCCCCTTAAGAGAATTCGGTCCCCCGAATTCAAAACTCATTTCAAGACTGAAATAAGTGTGATTACTTCGTCTATATCTCATTCTTTGTATCTCTTTCTTCCAAAACCTCATCACACCCTTGGTGAGATTTACAAGAACATTATACCATTGACTGTGAACTCTAAACCGCATTATCAATAATTTTCATTGGACTTTCCTTTTCTAAACGGTAAACATTCTCTTCCTCATCAGTTTGATATTTTTCCACAATCTTTTGTACCATAAAGTGTTTCATCTTCATAACCTTTACCAAACTTAAACCATCTGATTAGAGACGAACTCTGTCTCTATGTAAAACCTCAAATAGGTGTCTTCTCAAAAGTGACACATGGTCTTTCTAGTTCATACTGAATATCAGAACACAAGCTACCATACACATAGCTTATAACTTTTACGAATACAAGTACCCTACCCGAAGGCATCATTTTGGTCATAGGTAATACTCTTGCCCGAAGGCGATCCTTCTACCTTAAGGCAACACTCTCAGCTGAAGGCGTTATATAAAATGAAATCATTACATAATTCTCTAGGAAGAACAATCCCAGAAAATGAGTTAAGTAAATAACATACTCCTCATGCATAATTATAAAATAAATATATATAGAAATTCCTCTCACCTCAATGACTCATATAGAGTCGTATCCCTTCAATGCTTAGGGCAAACCCATAGTTCTCTATATATAGGTTCATAAAATACTTATTCAGCATTCCTCCATAGCTCAGAAGTGCAATGAAATATCATTTTAGTAACTCTGCTCAGTCAAAAAGATATTACTATACTATGCTTTAGAATCAAGTATGAAATATAACAAGTCCAATATCTTCTCATTCCTCAAGTTCTTTCAGTAAAATGAATCACTTCAACAAAGAAGATCTAGATACTAACTTAAATTTTATTTCTAATACATAGATAATTTTAATACGTGAAGCTTACACCAAATGTAGCTTTAGGTACAAACAAAAGAAAAATAAATTAAGGACGAGAAGGCTTTTGAAATGTAAAAGGTGCTCCAGGTCTAGAAGAGGAAGGTGCTTCAGACCTTAAGGAGGAAGCTAATCGTTGCAGCCTAGAAAGAGTTTCTGGAGGAAGCGCCTGAGAAATTTGGCGAAGAGCATAAGTCACTCCGTTCATACAGTCAATACACCTTGCTTGTTGGTCACGAAAATTTTGAGTTGCAAACATTGAATGTCTATCAACTCGATTAGCCAGTTCCCCGAAACGACGGTTTATCAGTTTCTCTTGGTTTTCAAAGAGACGACTTATTAGTCGCTTCTGGTCCTCTATCTTGTATTCCAGGCTCTCTATCCTACGTTCCAGGAATGCAAGCTTATTTTCTGAGGATGTTGCAGTACTGTCCTCCTCCAACTCTATTACATCCCTCTTTCTCTTCTTAATTTCTAGTGACCTGTCTACAGGTCTCTTCCCTTTGTTGTTTCCGAGACTTAGATTTAAATCAAGCTCTACATTGCCAGTCTCAAAATTCAAGTTGAAAGACTTATTATCGGCCATTGCTCTAGGGATCTCAGAAATAACTTCGAATGAGAAAGGAATGGAGATTGAGAAATAGGTATGTAATGAAAGAAGTAGATTTGCTTGGTGCGATGAGTAGGGTAACGGGCATACAAGATTTATAGACAACCCGAAGCCCCTGGAGCTAAAGCCACCACAACCTATACGCCGCTCGCTAGGAGGTTTACAGATCATATACGTCGCAATGCCAGCAATTAATGTCGGACATGCAGATAAATAGTAAATGCAATTAACATAAGTCAAAGATTTCCTCAAAAAATTTTCGGCTAATCTTGACCTTTCTCAAACTTTTGACTAACTACGCTCTTCAGTCTGAGATTTTCTCCCTCTAACTTGTTTTATCCTGTAATCCCATATCACGATGTCCCTCTATGATCGGGTAGTCTCATATTAGCCTTATCTTAGATTCTGATCGGTGTCTTTATTCTGGATTTACACATAATATATGTATATCAATATATTAAAACAAAGTTAACTGCTTACGGTCACATGCAGTAAGTATTATCATGATGTAAGGAAATCACTGCCTTTCATTTGCCCACGAGAGCATTATATGTAAGTATGTGTAACCATGAAGATATATCATCATCTACACATTTTATTCTATCCAAGTCATTTTGATTTCACATCTCTATGAGTATATGTAGGATCATCACATATTCTCCTTGATCGTAGCCTTTACTCATTATGCATGAATAACATACATACATGTAATTGCAACATGATTCAATCAATTATGTATATTATACTCAACTGAAGGCTCTTAAGAACAACACAATAAAACGGAGAAATGTATTTCAGTTCATCATAAAAGCATCCAAGGCAGTCTTTGATGGCTATGTTATCAACTTCTTTGAATTTCAGAAAATGCCAACGGGAGAAATGGAAAAACCGAGTAAAATCGGCCGCAAATCCACCGAATACTGACTTTCGTGGTTTTGGCATTAATGCGACGCATTGTTGGTGTGCACGCCTACCCTAGACTTCTGGCTTCCAGCTTGCAGAAATCCATAGGTTGATCGTGTAGGGGTGCGGTGAAAAGATATCTTCTTTGTCTCTAAGTCCTAATTTTTCTCTATAAAAACCATCCCAGCGTTCTCAGTTACCACACCACAAAGAGTAATAATCTCCGAGCCTACAATCCCCCAGTATTCCTCTCGCCTCATACTCTTACAAAAATTTCTAAATTTTTTCAAATCATGTCCGCAAGGAAGTACATTGATCTCACAGTAGAGGCTAAGGAAGAAGAGCTCGACTTAAACTTAAGTCTGGGCAAAGACAAGGGCAAAAGACCTTTTGAGGGGTCTCCAGAGAAACAGAAGGAGAAGAAAATGAAGAAGATCGAGGAAGCTGAGGAGACTAGCACGGGCCATACCTCGGAGGACAAAATCGCCTGTCTAGAGCAGGAGGTCAAAAATCTGAAAAAGATGATAGGAGACCTGGAGAAGTTAACTAAACGCAATCATGCAGAAATGACTTCAAGAATAGACAGGTTCTTCTATTGGTCTACCCAGTGCTTCTGCAATCAACAACAAAGAAGTGTTGATTGTATGAATGGAATTTACACTACCCTCCGCGACATTGCTCTGTCTCTCGCTCCAAGGAATGGTCGAGGGGTGATGATACAATACAACCCTCCTAATCCAAGACCACCTCGCTTTTAGATTACTCATGCATGAGTAAACTTCTTTTTTTTGCAATGTAATCCTTCAGTTTTTTTTTTTAATGCAAGTGGTTTCTTTTATTGGCTGGTACCCTAAAATAATATAGTTACACAAAATCAATCATGAATTCAGCTTATAAAATCCACCATATAAAATTTTGATCCGACAGCAACGGAATCAAAACAAGTAACAACTTTTCCTTGACTAAGTTCAAAAGTGTAGCCACATCTGTCTAAAACTAAAACTGAGAACATACTTCTTAAGAAGAGATAAGTCTCAGAGGGAAAAGAAATGAAAACATCCTACAGGACCTTCAGTAGAGCCGTCTCTCTATAGTTGTGCCCGGGTTCACAACGATAGAGGAGGTCCCACTAAGGTTACCTTGCTCTGTAATCACTAGGAGACCTAACAACCATTGCTCTGATACCAACTTTGTCACGACCCGTTTTCTGGGCACATGACCGGCACAATGATGAATCTCTCATCACTGTAAGCCTTCCGATAAATATATCAAATTTTCTTATCTGAAAATCATAGAGATGATTTGCATGTAATCATAGATTATCAATTTAAAATACATTGACACACAAGCCAAATGTCGAACCCCTGAACTAGATGTCCTAGACGATTACAGAGCAACATAATCTATAACATAAGAGAGGTCTACCCGACAACGGGAAGGTCCAAAGTGATCTACTCCTCTAGCAGATATTCTTCGATGGCAACCTGATCTGAACAAAAGGTTGTACAAACAATGTGAGCTTTTAAACTCAATGAGCGAATCGGCCTCGCATTAATAAAATTCAAATACATTACCAGTCATGCAAGCATATCCAAAGGCTCATACTCAACCAATAGACAGAAGATAAAAATTTATCCAATTCAACAAACGTTACTAGTACTCGTCAATGGCAATATATCCCGGAGAGCGCACACAGGCCGGCTCACCAATTATGTATATTTCCGCCATGACGCACAACATCATCCTCTTACATATAAGATAAAAATTCATCCAATTCAACAAACGTTACTAGTACTCGTCAATGGCAATATATCCCGGAGAGCGCACACAGGCCGGCTCACCAATTATGTATATTTCCGCCATGACGCACAACCTCATCCTCTTAGCTAGGGCGCCTCACGGATTTATCACCAATCCGGGCTATATCCCTACTGAGGGAATCGTTGTCTCCACGCTCATTGGTCAAGACACCCTGTCAACCGGGTTTTCCGCCTTGCCGTGAGAGGGGGTACTGTCCCGCTCAATCACAATCAATAGCATTTCATATCATAATCAGAAGCTCAATATAATATTCATCCATATAACAGGTATAGTATATAACTATATTATGGATTTATAAACCACATATCAAGATAACAATTAATCCATTTTTGAAAACATTCAAACTTCACATCATCATAAGATACTTATTTCATTTTATCCATACTTATGGATTAATTATCTCATTTAGATTCGTCATTCTGAATCCAATTTCCCCCTATGAATCTTGGGAGTGTCCTACGACATACTTTTTATCACCAGTAATGCTAAAACTCTATTAAAACGGGGTCGTTTCACTCACCTGGATTCCGTACGAACATCGCTTCTCTAAGTCATTACAGACAAGAGTACACAGATGAATTTCAGTATTCCGCTACGGAGATTTTCATGAAAGATTAGAGAAAACAAGTTAGGATTGTTTTCATATAGATATTGTTCATACATACGGTACTATTCATATATACGGTCACTATTCATATATACGGTCACTATTCATACGTACGGATACTATTTATACATACGGATAATATTCGTACATATGGTCACTATTCATACGTATGAATACTATTTTATTCATACGTATGAATACTATTTTTTATGTATGGATACTATTCATATGTACGGTTACTATTCATACGGTTACTATTCATACGTATGGGTACTATTCATACCAGAAATAGAGAATACAATCTGTAAAAGAGTACACCAGGTAAGTTCCCAGGAAAGAGTGGAGGGTCACACTGGACACACTTAAAAACCAGGTCTTTCCTTAGCCAGAACTTTCCTAGACATGTATTCTTCACAGTTTACATTCTATTTCGGTAATCAGAGAATCAAAATAACATATAAACAGCTAAGGACAGTTTTTCTGATGTGGAAGATCAGCCAAGGCCGCAACCACAGAGTATACTTAAGAAATTAACTTCTAAAATTTGAAAGACATAGAAAAGGCAGAGTATCCTTACCTAAGCTGAAAAGGAAAGGCCCAAAATCTCAGAGGCCTAGCTTTGGAGTAAGAGAAACTTAAGGAGAGAAGAAGAGAAGTTGAAGGTGTGAGTTTAGAAGTGAAATGGAAGGGTCTATTTATAGCAAAAGTCAAGGGTACTATTTGATACTATGCGTTAATAAAATATTCAATTTACTATTCATAAAAATGACATTTCTAATAATGCAGTTACTGTGTAAATGGCGGCAACGGCTGGAATTTTTTTGTTTTATTACTATTAAAAACTTAAAGAGAAAACTATCCTTTCTCTTAAACCTTTAAGTTTCTTTTCAAATTAGTCCTTTCATTTTAGTCCCTGAGGGTATTTTCACCCATAAAACGTCATTTTCTCCTACGAACTTCTTTCTAGTTTTCTCTTATGACCAAACAACATCTAGTACTTGACATTTCAATTGTATAAATGAACAGTATCATATACGTAAATAGTATTATACAGGTGAATAGTACCGTATACTGAAATAGTAACAGTAGTTTGTAAACAAATATTTATATTTTATTTTTCTTGGGTATTACATGCACCACCATGCCTTTCCTTTCCAGTCAAACACAATCACAATCACACATAAAAACATCCTCAATCATAATCTTGAGCCACATACACAACTCAGTCATTTACAATTCAAGCCACAACATAATCAATGTGGTTCCAGCAACATAGCATGTATATAACATAACCCATAATATAGAACAATTATTCAACTCGGTTCACATGCCATTCACAATCCATCATATAACCTCCATTCATGGGAAAATAAGAAAATATAATTATATACATTACCAGACACGTTCCACATTTGTTTATGCCTCATCGTTCCACATCATCCTCTTCAAACTTGGATATACAACATATTTCCACTATGATGCAAAAAGTCAATAACAGATATTTAATCATAGCAAGTATTAACCCACTCACCTGGATTTCACGCTCTCGGTACTCCCACTTTGCACTTTGACCATTCCTATTGTAACCAGACAAAAACCATCAGAGTTACGAAACAGAGAAATTTCCTACCACTACTCTCGACCTTCACTTACTTCTCGAATCATAACTCCTAACTGGTAATGAATATTCAAATTAAACTTATACCATTGGAAACTAGACTTAAAGAGCTTTCCAACGATATAAAGTTTGCCCAAAACGGAGTTCGGATGAAGAAGTTATAGCCGATTGAAAAATAAACTAAAATTTCCCGGTACACCTAGTGCCTGGGCGCCACCCATGCCTAGCGCCTGGGCGCCAATTCCTTCTTCTTCCCATCTCACCTTGGCGCCTAGGCGCCACGATCGCGACCCCTTCGCGATTTCTCTCGGTTTTGGCCCAAATCTGGCCAAATCTTCACCATTTTTCATAATTTCTTCCATGGGATCTCACCCTTAATGTCTAAGGAGCATTTAGACACCAAAATTACCAATTTTAATCGAGAAACGAAGCCGGAATCTCGATTTTACCTCAAACACTCTTAAAACTAGAAAATAGAGAAAAGCTTAAGAAATAGAAATTTCTACCTCGATTCCTTGCTTTCCCTATGTTGCTTGGCTCCTAGAGACTCGCCCCGTAGCCCGAGATCCACCCTCCAAAGCCCGGTTGTAGAGTTGGAGTGTAGAGAGAGAAATTAGAGAGAAGGAAAATAGAAGGAGAGGAGAGAAAGTGAAGAGAGAGAGAGGAAAGGATAAAAATGAATAAAAAATAGGTGAGGCCACCTATATACTCGCCCGGAGTGAAATTATCACTTGCTCTGCAATTGACCCTCAGTCAAGACTAGCAAAAGCAAATTCATAAAATCTCACCTCAGGTGTTTCTAAATCCTCGGTGCCCCACAAATTTCCTTATTCACTTTTTTCCCTCTCAATATCTCAAACTCCACTTTAACCTCGAATCCATCATCTTTTCGGTACCGGACTCATAATTCATTCCCATAAGCTCTATTCTTCTTCTCGTGTTCCTACTTGGTCATTCCTCAAAAGTCCTCTATACTTTCTTTTCTTTTCACTTTAGTCCTTGAGAATTTGTAAAAATTTCCTAAATTAAAAATAAAAATTTCTATTCCCACATTTTCTTCACTAATTCAAAAAGAAAATTTTTCACATAATTAAATTTTTCACTAAACTTCAAATCAGACTTTAAATGTTCATAAAAATTCTTGGGATATTACACTTATGAAGAGAACTCTTCATCCTATGAGTAATTACTACATCTCATGAGGAGTCAAGTTCCATGTTCATAAGAAAATATGTTCTCAAACATTCATGGATAGCTTTATCATAAAACATTAACATATCATACACAAGCATGATAAATAACTGAAAATAATTTGCTTTTATGAATAATTAGCTACTTTAATTCTTGATAGCTTTTGGTTATCTTCTAAGGTTTCTTGTTTTCCTTAATTTTCAGACCAACTCCCTCTTCCTTTTCTTTCATTAGTCTGAAAAACCATAATTCTGCCAATTTCAAGCTCTACAATTTATCTAAACTAAAGAAATCAAGTTAGGAAGCTTACCTTTGGTGATTTCCTTGTTAGAAACACAACCAGGAGTCCTTTCTATCTCTTCTTCTTCTTCTCCACGTTCTCTCTCTCTCTCTCTTCTTTAATTTTCAGAAAAAATGTAATTTCTCTCTCTTATCTAATTTTTAAAGGATCTCAAGAGTCTTATTGCCATAGAAAACCCTCTTTTATCCCTGTTCTTATGTTTCTAAGCTTCATTGACATATTAGGGGCATTCTTGTCACGACCCGTTTTCTAGGCACATGACCGGCACAATGATGAATATCCCATCATTGTAAGCCTTTCGATAAATTCTTCCCACAAGTAAAATTATTAGTCATTATCTCTATATTCTCAAAATACCATTCCTTAATAAATACAAAGAAAATACATCAAATTTTCTTAATTTAAAAATAATAGATCCTCAATACAAAATACATTATCATACTGAAATACAAACCAAATACCAAACCCCTGACCTAGATGTCCTAGACGATTACAGAGCAACATACTGTATACCAAAAGAAGGGCCTACCCGACAGCCGGAAGGTCCAACGTGATCTACTCCTCTAGCGGATTTTCTTCGGCAGCAACCTGATCTGAACAAAAAGTTTGTACAGAGAGTGTGAGCTTTTAAACTCAGTGAGCAAATCGGCCTTGCGTTAATAAAATTCAAATACATCACCAGTCATGCAAGCATATCCGAAGGCTCAAGCTCAACCAATAGACATAGTTAGAAATTACATATAAGAAGACAAAAATTCATCCAATTCAACAAACGTTACTAGTACTCGTCAATGACAATATATCCCAGAGAGCGCACACAGGCCAGCTCACCAATTCTGTATATTTCCGCCATGACGCACAACCTCATCCTCTTAGCTAGGGCGCCTCACGGATTTATCACCAATCCGGGCTATATCCCTACTGAGAGAATCGTTGTCTCCACACTCATTGGTCAAGACACCCTTTAAATCGGGTTTTCCGCCTTGCCGTGAGAGGGGGTACTGTACTGCTCAATCACAATCAATAGTACAACAGTTCATAACATAATCAGAAGCACAATATAATACTCATCCATATAACAGGTATAGTATATAACTATATGATTCAAATTTCACATCATCATAAAATACTTGCTTCGTCTTATCCATACTTCTCGATTAATTATCTCATTATATTCGTCATTCTGAATCCAATTTCCCCCTATGAATCTTGGGAGTGTCCTACGACATACTTTTTATCACCAGTAATGCTAAAACTCTATTAAAACGGGGTCGTTTCACTCACCTGGATTCCGTACGAGTATCACTTCTTTAAGTCGTTACGGACAAGAGTACACAGGTGAATTTCAGTGTTCTGCTACGGAGATTTTCATGAAAGATTAGAGAGAATATGTTAAGATTGTTTTCGTACAGATACTGTTCATACGTATAGTTACTATTCATACGTACAGTTACTATTCATACGGTTACTATTTATACGTACAGGTACTATTCATACAGAAATAGAGAATATAATCTGTAAAAGAGTACACCAGGTAAGTTCCCAGGAAAGAGTGGAGGGTCACACTGGACACACTTAAAAACCAAGTCTTTCCTTAGCCAGAACTTTCCTAGACATGTATTCTTCACAGTTTACATTCTATTTCGGTAATCGGAGAATCAAAATAACACATAATCAGCTAAGGACAGTTTTTCTGATGTGGAAGATCGGCCAAAGCCGCAACCACAGAGCATACTTAAGAAATTAACTTCTAGAATTTGAAAGACATAGAAATGGCATAGTATCCTTACCTAAGCAAAAGGAAAAGCCCAAAATCTCAGAGGTCTAACGTCGGACCAAGAAATCTTAAGGAGAGAAGAAGAGAAGTTAAAGGTGTGATTTTGAAAGTGAAATGGAAGGGTCTATTTATAGGAAAATTTAAGGGTACTATTCCATCTACCCCGTCTCACCTACCAATTTCACTTACTAGTCTCATCTACTAGTTTCACTTATTAGTCTCATCTACCAATTTCACTTACTAGTCTCATCTACTAGTATAATCAATTTGCTAATTTAGTTTCTTTTTAATTTAGTCCCTCAGGGAATTCTCTCATATAAAATGTCATTTTCTCCTACAAATGTCTTTCTAATTTTCTCTTATGATCAAACCACTTCTAGTACTTGTCATTTTGATTGTATAAATGAACAGTACTATATACGTAAATAGTATTATATGGGTGAATAATACCGTATACTGAAATAGTAACAGTAGTTTGTAAATACGCATTTATATTTTATTTTTCATGGGTATTACATTATCACCCCCTTTAAGAAATTCGGTCCTCCGAATTTAAATTACCTCAAGTCGTAAAAAGATGCAGATATCTAGAACGCATATCGGCCTCGGCTTCCCATGTGGCTTCTTCGTGAGTTTGATTCCTCCACAAAACTTTGACGGATGGAATCTCCTTTGTCACGTCCCAAAATTTGAGCACGTGACCGGCACGGAAAGTGAATTTCATTTCACCTCCGTAAGCCTATCTTTCTCTTAAAAATCATACAATTCTTTTTCATGCAACCAAAACGAGTTCTCTATACATACTACAATTACTCACATTACATCACTGAATGAACCTACCCGATTACAGAGATTTCTAGATTTATACAACTTAGAATAAAACTTAACTATTATACCTTTATCCTGAACAAATGAAAAGGTAATTATGGACTAAGGATCCATAATTCCTTGTTCCGATATTTACCTTCAGCTATCAACTCTGAAAAAAATATCAATAAGAGGGGTATGAGCAAACCACGTGCCCAGTGAGTAGATAACACAATACTATGACAAAATAAAAATCATGCATCATAATGATAACATGCAGCAATCATACGTAGATCGATCATCATATGATATAATATTATTCATAATACTTCACAACAATATCCAACTGAACCAAATGCATTTCAACAAAATTCAAAATTCACAACAGCAATCGATGAAATCAATTTCACACACAATTCCCGTACCAACCGAGTCGTCCAGAATACCTCTGGATCGTTGCCCGCGGCCCCTGCCGCATCCACCCTTATCGCTCCATTTATATTCTCCACCCTTATAGCTTCACATAGATTTCTCCATGGGGTGCACCACCATGCCTTTCCTTTCCAGTCAAACACAATCACAATCACATATAAAAACATCCTCAATCATAATCTTGAGCCACATACACAACTCAGTCATTTACAATTCAAGCCACAACATAATCAATGTGGTTCCAGCAACATAGCATGTATATAACATAACCCATAATATAGAACAATTATTCAACTCGGTTCACATGCCATTCACAATCCATCATATAACCTCCATTCATGGGAAAATAAGAAAATATAATTATATACATTACCAGACACGTTCCACATTTGTTTATGCCTCATCGTTCCACATCATCCTCTTCAAACTTGGATATACAACATATTTCCACTATGATGCAAAAAGTCAATAACAGATATTTAATCATAGCAAGTATTAACTCACTCACCTGGATTTCATGCTCTCGGCACTCCCACTTTGCACTTTGACCATTCCTATTGTAACCAGACAAAAACCATCAGAGTTACGAAATAGAGAAATTTCCTACCACTACTCTCGACCTTCACTTACTTCTCAAATCATAACTCCTAACTGGTAATGAATATTCAAATGAAACTTATACCATTGGAAACTAGACTTAAAGAGCTTTCCAACGATATAAAGTTTGCCCAAAACGGAGTTCGGATGAAGAAGTTATGGCCGATTGAAAAATAAACTAAAATTTCCCGGTACACCTGGCGCCTGGGCGCCACCCATGCCTGGCGCCTGGGCGCCAATTCCTTCTTCTTCCCATCTAACCTTGGCGCCTAGGCGCCACACATGGAGCCTGGGCGCCACGATCGCGACCCCTTCGCGATTTCTCTCGGTTTTGGCCCAAATCTGGCCAAATCTTCACCGTTTTTCATGATTTCTTCCATGGGATCTCACCCTTAATGTCTAAGAAGTATTTAGACACCAAAATCACCAATTTTAATCGAGAAACGAAGCCGGAATCTCGATTTTACCTCAAACACTCTTAAAACTAGAAAATAGAGAAAAGCTTAAGAAATAGAAATTTCTACCTCGATTCCTTGCTTTCCCTATGTTGCTTGGCTCCTAGAGGCTTGCCCCGTAGCCCGAGATCCACCCTCCAAAGCCCGGTTGTAGAGTTGGAGTGTAGAGAGAGAAATTAGAGAGAAGGAAGAGAGAAAGTGAAGAGAGAGAGAGGAAAGGAGAAAAATGAATAAAAAATAGGTGAGGCCACCTATATACTTGCCCGGGGTGAAATTATCACTTGCTCTGCAATTGACCCTCAGTCAAGACTAGCAAAAGCAAATTCATAAAATCTCACCTCAGGTGTTTCTAAATCCTCAGTGCCCCACAAATTTCCTTGTTCACTTTAGTCCCTCTCAATATCTCAAACTCCACTTTAACCTCGAATCCATCATCTTTTCGGTACCGGACTCATAATTCATTCCCATAAGCTCTATTCTTCTTCTCGGGTTCCTACTTGGTCATTTCTCAAAAGTCCTCTATACTTTCTTTTCTTTTCACTTTAGTCCTTGAGAATTTGTAAAAATTTCCTAAATTAAAAATAAAAATTTCTATTCCCACATTTTCTTCACTAATTCAAAAAGAAAATTTTCCACATAATTAAATTTTTCACTAAACTTCAAATCAGACTTTAAATATTCATAAAAATTCTTGGGATATTACATCCTTAGATCGGAGTTTCTTTACTTGACTATCGAGGATAGCCACCGGTATCTCCTCGTATGACAAGTTTTCATCTACTAGGATAGAATCATTGTGAGAAGGGTCAGGAAGGTACTTCCTCAACATGGATACGTGAAAAACAGGATGAATCCCTTCCAGTTCCATAGGTAGGGCAAGCCGATAAGCTACTTTTCCCACTCGTTCTAAAATCTCATAAGGCCTGATATACCTATGACTCAACTTTCCTTTCCTTCCAAATCTCAACACACCTTTCATTGGAAAGACCTTTAGGAATACCATATCGCCGACTGAGAACTCCAAATCGCGTCGTCTGTGATCAGCGTATGCCTTTTGTCTACTTTGAGCTGCTCGTATCCTATCTTGTATTGTCTTTACCTCGGTTAGGGCATCCTGGGCCAAGTCAGGTCCTAATGCTTTCGCTTCACCTATCTCGAACCAACCGATTGGAGATCTGCAACGTCTCCCATACAAGGCCTCATAGGGTGCCATCCCAATAGTGGCCTGATAGCTGTTGTTATATGCAAATTCTACGAGATATAAATGCTTCTCCCAGCTACCACTGAAATCTAGGATACAAGCTCGTAACATATCCTCTAGCGTCTGAATCGTCCGCTCTGACTGTCCGTCTGTCTGTGGGTGAAAATCGGTACTAAGGTCCACTCGAGTACCTAATGCTTCTTGAAAACTTTTCCAGAAACGAGAGGTAAATTGAGGACATCTATCAGAAATGATAGATATAGGTACTCCATGCAGCTTCACTATTTCTTTAATATACAATTGTGCCAACGTTACTACACTATAAGTGGTTTTGACTGGAATAAAGTGTGCTGATTTGGTTAGTCGGTCAACAATGACCCAAACTGAGTCATAACCTCCTGTGGAGCGAGGTAGACCAACAACAAAGTCCATCGTCACTCGTTCCCATTTCCATTCAGGAATCTCTAATTGTTGTAACGAGCCTCCTGGCTTTAGATGCTCAACCTTAACCTGTTGACAGGTTAAACAACAAGACACAAATTCTGCTATGTCTTGTTTCATTCCTTTCCACCAGTAGATCTATTTCAGATCCTGATACATCTTGGTGGCCCCTAGATGTACAGCATATGCAGCATTATGGCCTTCCTCCATGATGTCTCGTCTAAGAGTTCCAACATATGGTACGTACAACCGTTGTCCAAAATGCAAGGCTCCTGCATCGTCGAGTGTGAAACTATTCGCTTCATCGTCCTTTACCTTATCCATAATTTGGACAAGCTCAGGATCCTCCATTTGGGATATCCGTATCTGGTCTACAAGGGAAGATCTAGCCCTGATATGGGCTAAAAATGATCCTGCCCTTGTAACCTCGAGAGTAGCACCTTTTACTCTCATCTCCTGTAGTTCTTTGACCAATGGTCTTCTTGTCACTGCTATATGGGCTAGACTACCCATAGATTTTCGACTCAAAGCATCTGCCACCACGTTTGCTTTGCCTGGGTGGTAAAGAATATTGCAATCATAATCTTTTAATAATTCTACCCATCTCCTTTGCCTCAAGTTTAGGTCCTTTTGGTCGAAAATATACTTTAGACTTTTATGGTCAGTGTAGATTTCGCAGGTTTCTCCGTATAGATAGTGTCGCCATATCTTTAGAGCGAAAATTACTGCTGTCATCTCCAGATCATGGGTAGGGTAGTTTTGTTCATGTTTCTTAAGCTGTCTTGATGCATATGCCACTACCTGGCCATGCTGCATGAGAACGCATCCCAACCCTACTCTTGATGCATCGCAGTACACTGTAAAACCTTCAGGTCCTGAGGGTAAGACCAATACAGGTGCAGAGATTAACTTTTTCTTGAGTTCTTGGAAGCTTTCTTCACAAGCGTCATCCCATTGGTACTTTACTCCTTTCCTAGTTAGTCGTGTGAGAGGGGCGGCTAACTGGGAAAAATTTTGGATGAAACGACGATAATATCCTGCCAATCCCAAGAAGCTGCGAATCTCCGTGACGGAGGTAGGTCTAGGCCACATTTTGACCGCTTCTACTTTGCTTGGGTCTGCTTGGATGCCATCTTTGGAGATCACATGTCCCAAGAAAGTCACGCGATCAATCCAAAACTCGCATTTAGAGAATTTGGCGTACAATTGATGATCCCTCAATGTCTGCAACACAATACGAAGGTGTTGTTGGTGCTCTTCTGAAGTCTTTGAGTACACTAAAATGTCGTCTATGAAGACAATGACGAATTTGTCTGAAAAAGATTTAAAAATCCTATTCATTAAATCCATGAAAGTAGCTGGCGCATTTGTTAGTCCAAATGACATTACCAAGAACTCGTAATGCCCGTATCTGGTACGAAAGGCTGTTTTAGGCACATCCTCCTCCTTGATCTTGAGTTGGTGATAACCAGACCTCAAGTCAATTTTTGAAAAACACTTGGCTCCTTGAAGTTGATCAAAGAGGTCGTCAATACGAGGCAACGGGTATTTATTTTTGATAGTTACTTTATTCAATTGCCTGTAATCTATGCATAGCCTCATCAATCCGTCCTTCTTTTTCACGAACAGAACAGGAGCTCCCTGTCACGTCCCAAAATTTGAGCACGTGACCGGCATGGAAAGTGAATTTCATTTCACCTCCGTAAGCCTATCTTTCTCTTAAAAATCATACAATTCTTTTTCATGCAACCAAAACGAGTTCTCTATACATACTACAATTACTCACATTACATCACTGAATGAACCTACCCGATTACAGAGATTTCTAGATTTATACAACTTAGAATAAAACTTAATTATTATACCTTTATCCTGAACAAATGAAAAGGTAATCATGGACTAAGGATCCATAATTCCTTGTTCCGATATTTACCTTCAACTGTCAACTCTGAAAAAAAAATATCAATAAGAGGGGTATGAGCAAATCACGTGCCCAGTGAGTAGATAACACAACACTATGACAAAAAAAATATGCATCATAATGATAACATGCAGCAATCATACGTAGATCGATCATCATATGATATAATATTATTCATAATACTTCACAATAATATCCAAGTAAATCAAATGCATTTCAACATAATTCAAAATTCACAACAGCAATCGATGAAATCAATTTCACACACATTTCCCGTACCAACCGGGTCGTCCAGAATACCTCTGGATCGTTGCCCGTGGCCCCCGCCGCATCCACCCTTATCGTTCTATTTATATTATCCACCCTTATAACTTCACATAGATTTCTCCATGGGGTGCACCACCATGCCTTTCCTTTCCAGTCAAACACAATCACAATCACATATAAAAACATCCTCAATCATAATCTTGAGCCACATACACAACTCAGTCATTTACAATTCAAGCCACAACATAATCAATGTGGTTCCAACAACATAGCATGTATATAACTGTAATATCCCAAGAATTTTTATGAATATTTAAAGTCTGATTTGAAGTTTAGTGAAAAATTTAATTATGTGGAAAATTTTCTTTTTGAATTAGTGAAGAAAATGTGGAAATAGAAATTTTTATTTTTAATTTAGGAAATTTTTACAAATTCTCAAGGACTAAAGTGAAAAGAAAAGAAAGTATAGAGGACTTTTGAGAAATGACCAAGTAGGAACCCGAGAAGAAGAATAGAGCTTATGGGAATGAATTATGAGTCCGGTACCGAAAAGATGATGGATTCGAGGTTAAAGTGGAGTTTGAGATATTGAGAGGGACTAAAGTGAATAAGGAAATTTGTGGGGCACCGAGGATTTAGAAACACCTGAGGTGAGATTTTATGAATTTGCTTTTGCTAGTCTTGACTGAGGGTCAATTGCAGAGCAAGTGATAATTTCACCCCAGGCGAGTATATAGGTGGCCTCACTATTTTTTATTCATTTTTCTCCTTTCCTCTCTCTCTCTTCACTTTCTCTCCTCTCCTTCTCTCTTTCTTCTCTCTAATTTCTCTCTCTACTCTCCAACTCTACAACCGGGCTTTGAAGGGTGGATCTCGGGCTACGGGGCGAGCCTCTAGGAGCCAAGCAACGTAGGGAAAGCAAGGAATCGAGGAATGGTCAAGGTGCAAAGTGGGAGTGCCGAGAGCGTGAAATCCAGGTGAGTGGGTTAATACTTGCTATGATTAAATATCTGTTATTGACTTTTTGCATCATAGTGGAAATATGTTGTATATCCAAGTTTGAAGAGGATGATGTGGAACGATGAGGCATAAACAATTGTGGAACGTGTCTGGTAATGTATATAATTATATTTTCTTATTTTCCCATGAATGGAGGTTATATAATGGATTGTGAATGGCATGTGAACTGAGTTGAATAATTGTTCTATATTATGGGTTATGTTGTATACATGCTATGTTGCTGGAACCACATTTATTATGTTGTGGCTTGAATTGTAAATGACTGAGTTGTGTATGTGGCTCAAGATTATGATTGAGGATGTTTTTATATATGATTGTGATTGTGTTTGACTGGAAAGGAAAGGCATGGTGGTGCACCCCATGGAGAAATTTATGTGAAGTTATAAGGGTGGAGATTATAAATGGAGCGATAAGGGTGGATGCGGCAGGGGCCGCGGGCAACGATCCAGAGGTATTCTGGACGACCCGGTTGGTACGGGAAATTTGTGTGAAATTGATTTCACCGATTGTTGTTGTGAACTTTTGAATTATGTTGAAATGTATTTGATTTATTTGGATATTGTCGTGAAGTACTACGAATAATATCATATCATATGATGATCGATTTACGTATGATTGCTGCATGTTATCATTATGATGTATGATATTTTTTTGTCATAATGTTGTGTTATCTACTCACTGGGCACGTGGTTTGCTCATACCCCTCTTATTGATATTTTTTTTCAGAGTTGACAGCTGAAGGTAAATATCGGAACAAGGAATTATGGATCCTTAGTCCATGATTACCTTTTCATTTGTTCAGGATAAAGGTATAATAGTTAAGTTTTATTCTAAGTTGTATAAATCTAGAAATCTTTGTAATCGGGTAGGTTCATTCACTGATGTAATGTGAGTAATTGTAGTATGTATAAAGAACTCGTTTTGGTTGCATGAAAAAGAATTGTATGATTTTTAAGAGAAAGATAGGCTTACGGAGGTGAAATGAAATTCACTTTCCGTGCCGGTCACGTGCTCAAATTTTGGGACGTGACAAGTTGGTATCAGAGCTTTGGGATTAGGTCTCCTACCGATTACAGAGTAAGGTAACCTTAGTGGGATCTCCTCTATCGTGGTGAACCCGGGCACGACTATAGAGAGATGGCTCCACTAAAGGTCCTGTAGGATGTTTTCATTTCCTTTTCCTCCAAGACTTGTCTTTTCTTATGAATTATGTTTTTAGTTTTAGTTTTAGAGAGTTATGGCTATACTTTTGAACTCGGTAAGGGAAAGGTTATTATTTGTTTTGATTCCGTTGCTGTCGGATCAAATTGTATGTATGGGGCTTTATATGTTAAATTCATGATTGATTTTGTGTGACTGATTTATTTTATCTTTCTTAATTTTATTATTACTATTTTTGGAGTACCATCCCATAAAAGAAACCACTGGCATTAAAAGCAGAAGGATTACATTGCAAAAAAAAAAACAATTACTCATGCATGAGTAATCTAAAAGCGAGGTGGTCTCGGATTAGGAGGGTTGTACTGTATCATCACCCCTCGACCATTCCTTGGAGCGAGAGACAGAGCAATATCGCGGAGGGTAGTGTAAATCCCATTCATACAATCAACACTTCTTTGTTGTTGATTGCAGAAGCACTGGGTAGACCAATAGAAGAACCTGTCTATTCTTGAAGTCATTTCTGCATGATTGCGTTTAGTTAACTTCTCTAGGTTTTCTATCATCTTTTTCAGATTTTTGACCTCCTGCTCTAGACAGGCGATTTTGTCCTCCGAGGTATGGCCCGTGCTAGTCTCCTCAGCTTCCTCGATCTTCTTCATTTTCTTCTCCTTCTGCTTCTCTGAAGACCCCTCAAAAGGTC
Source organism: Biancaea sappan (assembly GCA_037074585.1). Classification (NCBI taxonomy): domain Eukaryota; kingdom Viridiplantae; phylum Streptophyta; class Magnoliopsida; order Fabales; family Fabaceae; genus Biancaea; species Biancaea sappan. The sequence goes on along the minus strand of CM073498.1, from coordinate 4,172,612 downwards.
TTTTGCCCTTGTCTTTGCCCAGACTTAAGTTTAAGTCGAGCTCTTCTCTCCTGGCATCCACTGTGAGATCAATGTACTTCCTTGTGGCCATGATTTGGAAAATTTAGAAATTTATGTCGAAGTATGAGAAGAGAGGAATGCTGAGAAGTTGTAGGCTTAGAGATGATTACTCTTTGTGGTGTGGTAACTGAGAACGTTGAGATAGTTCTTATAGAGGAAAAATTTGAACTCAGAGACAAAGAAGATATCTCTTCGCCGCACCCTATACGCTTAACCTATGGATTTCTGCAAGCTGGAAGCTAGGAGTCTAGGGTAGGCATGCACACCAACAACGCGTCGCATTAATGACAAAACCACGAAAGTCAATATTCGGTAGATTTGCGGCCGATTTACACTTGGTTTTTCCATTTCTCTCGTTGGCATTTTCTGAAATTGATGGAAGTCGACAATGTAGCCATTACAGAGTGTCTTGGATGTTTTCACGATGAACTAAAATGTATTTCTATGCTTTCTTGTATTGTTCTTGAAAGCCTTCAGTTAAGTATAATATACACGATTGATTGAATTATACTGTGATTATATGTGTCTAAATACATATGATATGTATGTATGTTATTCATGCATAGAGAGTGAAGGTTATTTGTTATGGCCAGGAATAATATGTAATGATTTTACATACATTCAGAGAATGAGAAGTCTGAAATTTAAAAGAACTTGAATAGATGAAAATATATATAGATAATGATGTATCTCTATGTTTATACATATATATACATATATGCTCGTAGAGGCAAGTGAAAGGTAAAATTTTTCTCTCACTTTATGGAACGCTTGATGTGTAGATGTGAGAAGTTTTTATTTTAATATGTATGTTTGAAAATGTGTAAGCTTAGGGCAAAGCCACGGATTAGAAACCTAGATAAGGCTAGTATGAAGCTACCCGTTCATGGAGTAATATCTCGATTTAGAATTATTGGATAAGACAAATACAGAGTTAAGAAGCCATAAATTGAAGCGGCGATTAGTTTAATAATTTGAGCAAGAGTCAAAAGTTAGCCGAAATTTTTGAGGAAATCTTTTGTATTAGATTATATTTTGTTATTTTCTGGCATGCTTATCTGAGACCGTTGGCATTGCGTCGGATAAGGTCTGTAGGTCATCTTTAGAGTATGATGTAAAGGTTTTGTAGCCCTAAATTTCGTCTATATATAATGGATGTCCCATTACGCTGCTCACTACACTAAGAGTTTATATCTATAAGCTTTCTAGCATCAAACTTCTCCTTCTGTACAACCTTTATAGCTCAGAAAAATATGGCCGACAATAAATCTTTCAATTTAAATTTTGAGGCTGGCAAGGTAGAGCTGGATCTAAATCTTAGCCTGGAGAATTATAAGAATAAGAGATCCATGGAAGAGTCACCAGAGGCTAAGAAAAGAAAAAGGGATGTAGTAGAGTTAGAGGATGTTAACACAGCAACATCTTATAATAATGAGCTTGCGCTTATGAGACAAAAGATGGAGGACTTGGAAAGACTGATAAACCGCCACTTTGAGGACCAGGGGAGATTGATAAATCGTCTCTTTACAGAACAAGAGAAGCTTTTGAACCGTCATTTTAGGAAATTGGCGAATAGAGTTGATAGACATTCGATGTTTGCAACTCAAAATTTTCGTGACCAACAAGCGAGATGTATTGACTGTATGAATGGAGTGACTTCTGCACTTCACCAAATTTCCCAGACGTTTCCTCCAGAAACTCTTTCTAGGCTGCAACGATTAACTTCCTCCTTAAGGTCTGAAGCACCTTCTTCTTCTAGACCTGGAGCATCTTCTGCATTTCAAAAGCCTCCTCGTTCTTAATTTATCTTTTCTTTTGTTTGTACCTAAAGCTGATGTTTGATCTAATGTTTAAGTATTAAAATTATCTGTTTTGTAAATCAAGTTCAGCTTGTTGCCTGTAACTTATGTATTAGAAATAAAAATATGTTGAACTTGTTATATTTTGTACTTGATTGTGAAAATTCTAAGAGAGAGAATGAGATATAAACAAAATATTGGCATTTGCTTCAATCTTGAGGTAAGTTTTGAATTCGGAGGACCGAATTCTTTTAAGGGGGGAAGAATGTAATATCTCAAGAATTTTTATAAATATTTAAAGTCTGATTTGAAGTTTAGTGAAAAATTTAATTATGTGGAAAATTTTCTTTTTGAATTAGTGAAGAAAATGTGGAAATAGAAATTTTTATTTTTAATTTAGGAAATTTTTACAAATTCTCAAGGACTAAAGTGAAAAGAAAAGAAAGTATAGAGGACTTTTGAGAAATGACCAAGTAGGAACCCGAGAAGAAGAATAGAGCTTATGGGAATGAATTATGAGTCCGGTACCGAAAAGATGATGGATTCGAGGTTAAAGTGGAGTTTGAGATATTGAGAGGGACTAAAGTGAATAAGAAAATTTGTGGGGCACCGAGGATTTAGAAACACCTGAGGTGAGATTTTATGAATTTGCTTTTGCTAGTCTTGACTGAGGGTCAATTGCAGAGCAAGTGATAATTTCACCCTGGGCGAGTATATAGGTGGCCTCACCTATTTTTTATTCATTTTTCTCATTTCCTCTCTCTCTCTTCACTTTCTCTCCTCTCCTTCTCTCTTTCTTCTCTCTAATTTCTCTCTCTACTCTCCAACTCTACAACCGGGCTTTGAAGGGCGGATCTCGGGCTACGGGGCGAGCCTCTAGGAGCCAAGCAACGTAGGGAAAGCAAGGAATCGAGGAATGGTCAAGGTGCAAAGTGGGAGTGCCGAGAGCGTGAAATCCAGGTGAGTGGGTTAATACTTGCTATGATTAAATATCTGTTATTGACTTTTTGCATCATAGTGGAAATATGTTGTATATCCAAGTTTGAAGAGGATGATGTGGAACGATGAGGCATAAACAATTGTGGAACGTGTCTGGTAATGTATATAATTATATTTTCTTATTTTCCCATGAATGGAGGTTATATAATGGATTGTGAATGGCATGTGAACTGAGTTGAATAATTGTTCTATATTATGGGTTATGTTGTATACATGCTATGTTGCTGGAACCACATTTATTATGTTGTGGCTTGAATTGTAAATGACTGAGTTGTGTATGTGGCTCAAGATTATGATTGAGGATGTTTTTATATATGATTGTGATTGTGTTTGACTGGAAAGAAAAGGCATGGTGGTGCACCCCATGGAGAAATTTATGTGAAGTTATAAGGGTGGAGATTATAAATGGAGCGATAAGGGTGGATGCGGCAGGGGCCGCGGGCAACGATCCAGAGGTATTCTGGACGACCCGGTTGGTACGGGAAATTTGTGTGAAATTGATTTCACCGATTGTTGTTGTGAACTTTTGAATTATGTTGAAATGTATTTGATTTATTTGGATATTGTCGTGAAGTACTACGAATAATATCATATCATATGATGATCGATTTACGTATGATTGCTGCATGTTATCATTATGATGTATGATATTTTTTTGTCATAATGTTGTGTTATCTACTCACTGGGCACGTGGTTTGCTCATACCCCTCTTATTGATATTTTTTTTCAGAGTTGACAGCTGAAGGTAAATATCGGAACAAGGAATTATGGATCCTTAGTCCATGATTACCTTTTCATTTGTTCAGGATAAAGGTATAATAGTTAAGTTTTATTCTAAGTTGTATAAATCTAGAAATCTCTGTAATCGGGTAGGTTCATTCACTGATGTAATGTGAGTAATTGTAGTATGTATAAAGAACTCGTTTTGGTTGCATGAAAAAGAATTGTATGATTTTTAAGAGAAAGATAGGCTTACGGAGGTGAAATGAAATTCACTTTCCGTGCCGGTCACGTGCTCAAATTTTGGGACGTGACAATAACATAACCCATAAAATAGAACAATTATTCAACTCAGTTCACATGTCATTCACAATCCATCATATAACCTCCATTCATGGGAAAATAAGAAAATATAATTATATACATTACCAGACACGTTCCACAATTGTTTATGCCTCATCGTTCCACATCATCCTCTTCAAACTTGGATATACAACATATTTTCACTATGATGCAAAAAGTCAATAACAGATATTTAATCATAGCAAGTATTAACCCACTCACCTGGATTTCATGCTCTCGCCACTCCCACCTTGCACTTTGACCATTCCTATTGTAACCAGATAAAAACCATCAGGGTTACGAAATAGAGAAATTTCCTACTACTACTCTCAACCTTCATCCACTTCTCAAATCATAACTTCTAACTGGTAATGAATATCCAGATGAAACTTATACCATTGGAAACTAGACTCAAAGAGCTTTTCAACGATATTTTAAAAAAAAAAAAACTGATGCTACAGTAACGGTCAACGGTCAACGCAGCTACAGTAACGTTGACCGAGTCAACGCTACAGTAACGAGAAAATCTGGAAAAATTTTCTCGGTGAACAGTAATTTCTGGGGAAAATTTTCGATGTTCTTCGTGTTCTTCATCTAAAAATCCTAAAATCATATCTAAAACAACATTTCTTTTGATTTCTTCCATGGGTTTTCATCCTTAATGTCTAAGGAGTGTTTTAACACCAAAACCCCCAATTTCTTTCAACAATCCAAGCTCAAATCTCAAAATTTCATCAAGAACACTAATTTTTTTCAAATATCCAAATTCTACGAATTTCTCTAGTTTTCTCCAAATTTCTTGTTCTAATAACATCATAAACTACCTAGGAATGTTTTAGATTAACATCCACACTTAAATTCATCCATTAAAATATTCTACAAAAATTTTGAAAAAATGATAACCAAGGATTTGATCTTGTAATAAGAGGAAGAAGAAGAAGAACATCAACTTACCAATCCTCCTAACTTCCAAGGCTTCCTTCCTTAAGCATTTGGCATGGATGGAGGTGAAGAATTGAAATTGGGATCCTCAGCCGAGAGCTACGGGAGGAAGATAGAAAAATGAATAAGAGAGAATGAGAAGAATAAGAGAGGAGTGTATACGCGTGGGCCCCACCGATTTCTTTTTTGATAAAATCGCTCATAGCCACCTTAGCTTATAAGATTTGTTCACTTTAATCCCTCTCGATGTCTCAAATACCACTTTAACCTCGAATCCATCATTCTTTCGGTACCAGACTCATAATTCATTCCCATAAGCTCTATTATTCTTCTCGGGTTCCTACTTGGTCATTTCTCAAAAGTCCTCTATACTTTCTTTTCTTTTCACTTTAGTCCTTGAGAATTTGTACAAATTTCCTAAATTAAAAATAAAAATTTCTATTCCCACATTTTCTTCATAATTCAAAAAGAAAATTTTCCACGTAATTAAATTTTTCACTAAACTTCAAATCAGACTTTAAATATTCATATAAATTCTTGGGATATTACACTCCCCAAGGTGAATAACTTGGCCTAATAAAGCCTTTATCTAACAAGTCTTGTAACTGAGTCTTTAGCTCTTTTAATTCTGTTGGTGCCATCCTATAAGGGGGTATGGAGATTGGGCGAGTATCTGGAGCTAACTCTATCTGAAACTCAATCTCTCGATCTGGGGGTACACCTGGTAGATCATCCGGGAAGACGTCTACAAACTCCTGGACTACTGGGACGTCCTCTACTTTTAGTTCTTCTTTCTTAATATCTTTAACAAACGCCAAGTATCCTTGACAGTCCTTTCGCAATAAACGTTGGGCACACATTAATGATATAAGATTTCCAGAAATCTCACTCCGTTCACCATGAAATACGAAGGAGGGTTCCCCTGGAATGTTGAACTTAACTATCTTATTATAGCAATCCAGAGTGGCATGACAAGATGCTAGCCAATCCATGCCTAAGATGACATCGAAGTCTGTCATATCTAACAGCATTAGGTTTACTGTTGTATTTATTTCTCCGACTCTTATCTTGCAAGCCTGGTAGCCTCGTTCTATTAGTAGGGTGTCTCCAGTAGGCGTAGTTACTAAGAACGGACATTCTAATCTAACAACTTTTTGTTTAAAGTTCTTAGCAAAGAACGGTGACACATAGGAATACGTAGAGCCAGAGTCAAACAAAACATGCACAAAATTTGATTCAATCAGAAGGGTACCTGCTACCACAACATTAGACGCCTGAGCATCTTGACGGGTTAAAGCGAATACTCGAGCGGCCCCTCGGCCTGCTGAAGCTTGACCTCGACCACCTTGTCCTCTGCCAGCACCTCTTCCGATTCCATTGCCTCCTGCAGCTACAGGGGCTCTGTTGGCCACAGTAGCCTCTGATTGATTAGGGCGTACTGATCCTTGGCCAGATCTTGTGTAGAGTTGGGGCAATCTCTTTTGATGTGGCCCTATTGACCACATTGGTAACAGATCCTAGTATTGTTGTTGACAAAACAAGCACCGAAGTGGTTTCTTTCACATTTAGAGCACCAGGGCCTTTGTTGACCCCCTGTACCACTTTGTTGACGCTGTGGTGCACTAGCGGTAGAGGCTGCATGTCCAATGGTTTTAGTGGGTGCAGAACTCTCTCCATAGTAGCATGATTTCTCATCTTGTTTCCTTTTTCTTTTGTTATTCCATTTTTCTTTTTGCATATCTCTTTCTTCCATCATACGAGCGATGTCGACAGCTTATGTGTAAAATGAAAAATCTCGTATCTTTGATCCCACCCTGTCAAATAAAGACTCTCGAAGGCCTTTAATAAACCGTCGGATCTTTTCTTTCTCAGTTAGGACCATGTGAGTAGCATATTCAGACAACTCTACAAACATATTGTCGTATTCATCGACGGTTCGTGATCCTTGCTGGAGTGCCTCAAACTCATTCATCTTTGCTTCTCGTATACTCTCCGGAATAAATTGTTCTCGAAAAATTCTTTTAAAGTCCTTCCATTTAAGGGGTGGGGCATTTCTGGCCATGCCCTTTTTCCACGTTCGCCACCAGCGGTCCGCCTTACCTCTTAATTTAAAGGTAACAAGGGTTACTTTTCGAGGATCAGGGCATTCTAACGTGTCAAGGATTTTCTCACAGTCATCTAGAAAACGCTGTGGGTCTTCATTAACATCTCCTGCAAAGGTTGGTGGATTCAGCTTCATAAATTCTGAGATCTTGACCTCTGTCCCTACCCAATCCTGAGGAGGGGGTGGGGGTGGCATCTGGTCTGTCTCTTGAGCTCTTGTAGCATGTACTGATGCCTGTGAGTCACCTTCAGATGACTGTCCCATCAGAAGTTCCTTTAGTCCATTCACCTCATTCTGCATTGCAGCTAATGCTTCCATTACTACAGTCGCGTCAATTATTGATGGTACTCCACCACTTCTTTCAAGATTTTCAGTGGATATCTCCCTGTCTTGTGCACGGTTACCTTCTGCACGATTAGGCATCTCTAGCCCTGCATCTGCTGACTAAGCAACTGGAGGGACCAGGGCCCTGCCAGATCTTGTGTGGATTCCAGAAGCGTTTGATTTTCTTGGTGCCATCTAAACTTATTCTACAATTAAGAATAATATATATCGTCACTATTATGCTTTAAGGAAAGACACGAAAGAAAGGGATTTAAAACTCTACAGGGCTTTTGGTGGATCTTCATCCTATGGTCGTGCTGCAGTCACGACAATAGGGGAAGGCCCACTAAAGACACCTTGCTCTGTAATCACTAGGAGACCTAACAACCTATCCTCTGATACCAACTTTGTCACGACCCGTTTTCTAGGCACATGACCGGCACAATGATGAATATCCCATCATTGTAAGCCTTTCGATAAATTCTTCCCACAAGTAAAATTATTAGTCATTATCTCTATATTCTCAAAATACCATTCCTTAATAAATACAAAGAAAATACATCAAATTTTCTTAATTTAAAAATAATAGATCCTCAATACAAAATACATTATCATACTGAAATACAAACCAAATACCAAACCCCTGACCTAGATGTCCTAGACGATTACAGAGCAACATACTGTATACCAAAAGAAGGGCCTACCCGACAGCGGGAAGGTCCAACGTGATATACTCCTCTAGCGGATTTTCTTCGGCAGCAACCTGATCTGAACAAAAAGTTTGTACAGAGAGTGTGAGCTTTTAAACTCAGTGAGCAAATCGGCCTTGCGTTAATAAAATTCAAATACATCACCAGTCATGCAAGCATATCCGAAGGCTCAAGCTCAACTAATAGACATAGTTAGAAATTACATATAAGAAGACAAAAATTCATCTAATTCAACAAACGTTACTAGTACTCGTCAATGACAATATATCCCAGAGAGCGCACACAGGCCAGCTCACCAATTCTGTATATTTCCGCCATGACGCACAACCTCATCCTCTTAGCTAGGGCGCCTCACGGATTTATCACCAATCCGGGCTATATCCCTACTGAGAGAATCGTTGTCTCCACACTCATTGGTCAAGACACCCTTTAAATCGGGTTTTCCGCCTTGCCGTGAGAGGGGGTACTGTACCGCTCAATCACAATCAATAGTACAACAGTTCATAACATAATCAGAAGCACAATATAATACTCATCCATATAACAGGTATAGTATATAACTATATGATTCAAATTTCACATCATCATAAAATACTTGCTTCGTCTTATCCATACTTCTCGATTAATTATCTCATTATATTCGTCATTCTGAATCCAATTTCCCCATATGAATCTTGGGAGTGTCCTACGACATACTTTTTATCACCAGTAATGCTAAAACTCTATTAAAACGGGGTCGTTTCACTCACCTGGATTCCGTACGAGTATCACTTCTTTAAGTCGTTACGGACAAGAGTACACAGGTGAATTTCAGTGTTCTGCTACGGAGATTTTCATGAAAGATTAGAGAGAATATGTTAAGATTATTTTCGTACAGATACTGTTCATACGTATAGTTACTATTTATACGTACAGTTACTATTCATACGGTTACTATTTATACGTACGGGTACTATTCATACAGAAATAGAGAATATAATCTGTAAAAGAGTACACCAGGTAAGTTCCCAGGAAAGAGTGGAGGGTCACACTGGACACACTTAAAAACCAAGTCTTTCCTTAGCCAGAACTTTCCTAGACATGTATTCTTCACAGTTTACATTCTATTTCGGTAATCGGAGAATCAAAATAACACATAATCAGCTAAGGACAGTTTTTCTGATGTGGAAGATCGGCCAAAGCCGCAACCACAGAGCATACTTAAGAAAGTAACTTTTAGAATTTGAAAGACATAGAAATGGCATAGTATCCTTACCTAAGCAAAAGGAAAAGCCCAAAATCTCAGAGGTCTAGCGTCGGACCAAGAAATCTTAAGGAGAGAAGAAGAGAAGTTAAAGGTGTGATTTTGAAAGTGAAATGGAAGGGTCTATTTATAGGAAAATTTAAGGGTACTATTCCATCTACCCCGTCTCACCTACCAATTTCACTTACTAGTCTCATCTACTAGTTTCACTTATTAGTCTCATCTACCAATTTCACTTACTAGTCTCATCTACTAGTATAATCTTTTTAATTTAGTCCCTCAGGGAATTCTCTCATATAAAATGTCATTTTCTCCTACAAATGTCTTTCTAATTTTCTCTTATGATCAAACCACTTCTAGTACTTGTCATTTTGATTGTATAAATGAACAGTACTATATACGTAAATAGTATTATATGGGTGAATAATACCGTATACTAAAATAGTAACAGTAGTTTGTAAATACGCATTTATATTTTATTTTTCATGGGTATTACAATTCTAGTCAATTTTTCATTAATTTTTCAGTTGAAACCGACTTACTTTCGCACTCCAGCAGGTAATTAGTCAACTGATTTCTCATGATTAGTCGACTTATTTGAAATTAGTCGACTGATTCAACCCGATTAGTCGACTGATTGCTTCAAGACCCAAAATTTCAGCATAACAGAGAATCATCAGTCGACTGATCTCTCATAATCAGTCGACTGATTGCAGATATTAGCAACCTAATCATTTTCTGATACTATCAGTCGACTGATTGTCACCATTAGTCGACTAATTCCTTCATGACTTCATTTTTCTTCTATTCTTAGCTCATTTATCTTAATTTCTCATAACTTTTCTTGATGACTTGCTTTTAGGCATCCCAAAAGTATATTTTACTATTTTCTAACATCATTTCCAACTTAATAAAGAAAATATAACTCTAATAGGAGAAAATCTGGGATGTTACAATAATGATGTCGCACGATCCAGCAAACATAAATAGTACTTAAGCGAAGACCATATTGACATTTGTGAATAAGGAACAGGGCAATTTTGGAAAAAACTTAGACAAATTATTATTTTCCTTCAAATTTTTGATTGAAAAAATTTGTACAACTACAGGGGAACATTTCATTCGGGGGCTTCCATGGTGGATGACCTTCAATTGTAGCTTCTACATACCAAATAGGCTTCAATGGAGAAAAAAAAATGACCAATTCCATAATACTGGATGCTACATAAAACGCTACCAACATGCTTTAAAATAATGGATCCACAAAGCAAAGGTAGTGGATGAAAGAGGTTTGCCAACTAATAGATCTATCAAGAAGGATCGCATTGGTCCACTTCAGTTTAAGTATTGTATGGTTAATGATGAGTATGAGTTGAACTAAATCGACATTATATAGTTTATGATTGAAAAATTATAGCTCATTCCAATCAATCATAGGTCATGGACTGGTCATATGAACATATTTATCTTATTTTAAAAATGTACTTTTAGTTTTGTTATATAAACTAAATGTTAGAATAATAAAATTTTAAAAAAATTAAATTAAACCTTAGAATATGTTATTTTCAAATGTAATTTTAATTATTTTAAATGATAAAAGATATGGATTAGAACTATAAAATTTCAAAAAAAAAAAATCGAGCTAAACTTCTAAAAAACTAGACTAAAACTTAAACTATAAAAGAATAAAAAATAAAAAGCAACAAGACTAACCCATCCTAACCTACCTAAATTTTAAAAGCTTTAATAGATTAGGCTAAAATATCATTTTCAAAATTGACTATTAAATTATTAATCAATCTCATATCATTTACAATTACAAAGTTAGAATGAGTTGGCCAATTAGACCAATCTCATTTTGACAACACTCCAAACTAATCTACAGAACAAAAATTCTAATATTATGCATCATATAGTTAGGCCCGATTGGGTGTAGGTAAGATATTATAATAATTGAGGCTTTTATTCCTTCAAACAAACAAAGTATATTCTTAATCACATATCTGGATGTATAACAATTTTAAACCTCGTTTCAATTTTCATTGAATCATCAAAATTTTGAACTAAAAAGTTACTTAGTGGTGATCTAATAATGAGTGGAGTGAGTAATTTAGTAAGTAGTTTAAGTTCGAACCCTTTCTCTATCATTTCCTAAAACAAATGAATTCAATATTATTTAGTTAAAATTGTTTAAAATAAGTAAATTTTGAAAGTCAATATCTATTTACATAAAATTTATTTGGATAAAATAAAGACACAATAATACAATGTTTCAAATAACAATGAATAGAATTCATGGAAATACTTTAAAATTGTAAAATGTTAACAATATTATATTGGAATAAGTTTTAAACTTAGCAACACTGAATATATAAGAATTGTAACTTGTAAATCTTTGTTTGAACGCTTGTTAAATATATACTAACAATCGGACATATGAGTATCACACTACCCAAAATCAATTATTGATCTTTAGACAAAATTAATAAAAAAACATAGATTTATGCCTTTTATCTATATTCTTAAATTATAACGAAAAAAAAATTACAAATATACATAATTTTTGGACAATTGGCGCAACTAATCTAATTACAATTTTAACACTTGAAGTTTTAAAATATAATATTTTATTTATTCTCCCAAATTGTCACAAAAAGGTGAATATATTATATAATTAAAATTGACATTTAAAACCTACATGATTTGAAATATCTTTTTATGCCTCCATCATTTTTCTCATTCGCATTCCTTGTGTGCATTACTTCTAAATGATTGTTGAAGGATATAAAGATTACTTCTAAATGTTAATTTGTATTGTTATATAACATCTTCAAGATTTTATAATCATTTAAGGAGATAATGTCTTACATTCTAAATTATGAATATAAATTATAATTCAAATGATTTATATATATATATATATATATATATATATATATTTTTCAAAAAGAATTATAAGTGGCCAGATGGCGTAGGTTCAACAGATAATTCATCACTATGTGACCAAAATTATCCTTTTTTTCTATCCAACTAACGATTCAAACCAATAATTTTACACACACAAATCATATTGGACTTGTTAAATATAAAAATCGTGTTGCTAAATCAAATTTGACTTTTCTGCATCATTATTTTAATCTGTGATTTACATGATCCAGAATGTCACGAAAGTATATGATAATGGGCCACGAAGGCCCATATCCCACGGCAGGGAATCTATTCAGGTCTGCTCAAACGAACCGAATTAAGCTGGGCCCTCCAAATTGACCACTGACATGTCCAAACTCGCTAGGCCCACTCAAGATATTTTCTTTCCCCTCTGCGAGTTTACCAAAATATCCTCGCCCACCCATCTTCAATGCATGGCTTGGAATTGTCTCACAATTAAACGACAATGGTGATATAGACGGCAATGTCTCTTTCTGGTCCTTTCTGTAATGAATAATACCAAGAACCATTTTTGGGCACTCTCGTTGTTGTTTAAATGGTTGGAATTGTTTATGTCAAGCAAAAATGCACTAACAAATGAGATAAAATAGAGCAAAAAATTAAAAACACACATAAATTTAACCAAAGACGGATCTAGAACAAAAAGTTGGTGAGAGCAAAAAATTAGTATACAAATATTTTTATTAAATTTTTTGTGGGGGCAAAACAAAAATTTACTACATATATTAATTAAAAAATTTTCTCACATATTAATTACAAAAAAAAAATTTCTTGTGGGGACAATAGCCCCCACAAGCACTAATGTGCATCCGTCCCTAAATTTAACATGATTTTGTTAGTATAATCTATATCCATAGGTTAAAAAATAATCTTGTTGTTCACTAGCAAAAAACTGTACAACACACGATGAAAAACGAAATACATACATTAGAAAAATATATAAATATTTAGATCATAAAATGAGTTGCGTGCCCCAATGGGTTGCTTCATACTTGCTCGTCTCACAGACCTCCAAATTTTTTTTCTTTCAGGTTGTGTTTTCAAAAATATCGAGTTGAGTCATAATCTGATTTGTCACATAATTCAAGATACTTAAACAATTTGTTTTGTTGAACAAACAAAATGTCTTTTTTTTTTTTGGGCATTTCTTTTAAGAGTTTAATTAATGGATTGGATATATATGTACTTGATTTTGGAGAGCAAGAGCGTAGGGGAATCGATAATATATATATGGATTAGGATTGTAGATATTTTTTCATTTCCATTTTCCAATATTACTGAAAATCGAGCTATGTGTATAGATCTTTTTGTGCACACTATAATTCATTTATCTATTTACTTAGTCAAAATACATTTCTAATAAAACCATATAGGAAATGGGACTTCGCTTAACAATATTTTCTAAAACTAGAAAAATACATTTCTAATTTTTCATATCTTAGCACGTTTCGTATATTTCATCCACGAAGTTTCATTACTTATTACGCAGCTTTAGATTCGATCGTAATTGACATGACACTCTTATTTAATTTCAAAGTCATTACATGTCTAATTCAAATGAGAAGATAAAAATTACATACAGGATAACAATTCAAATGAGAAGATAAAAACTAGAGTATAGAAATTGTACCCATCATTTTCTTCAAAAAGTTTACGTGGCCATTTGTAAATAACTTAATGTTTAAGGGAATTTTCTCTTGCATGCATGTATATAACTATATATATGGGGCAGACTGCAAAGAGAGAAAATAGTTTTCAAACAAATGTTTTGAAAATGAGAATAGTCACTAAACTGGTAGAAGCACTAATTTAATTGTCAATGGTCGGAGTGTGGTCGAACAAGTATACTTTAAAATATTTGAAAAATAATATACATAATTATAAATTATAAATATAAATTTATAATTCAATTAAAAATAAGATTTGATATCAAATCACACAAAACCAACATCTACAATCAAATTAAAGTTCATGGTAAAAATTGACCAAATAACAAGAAAATATTATTAATTAATATAATATTTATTCATATCAAATCCATAAAATAACAATATATCGGCATATCTCTACAAAAATTAGTTGATATGTAATTAATTTTTTTATTAATTTATTATAAAATAAGCAAAATAAACAAAAAAAAATCGAAATTAACTGATTCAACTCGTTCATTTAGCATTAGTTCAACCAATATGATTACTTATCAATTTTAGAAGTTATCTTATATCGATCACATTTCTTGTTCATGGTCTAACCAATCGAATTAGTTGGTCCGATTCAATTTTGACAATATTGTTTCAAATCCAACAAAAAAGAAGAAATAAAGGAAAAAAATAAGATAAGAACAACAAAAAAGTTTCAACTTTGAAATTTTTGAATTTGAATACTCTATTGGCCAATATCATGTGTTATGCGAATTTGAGTCATCAAAACGATAACTCAAATTTCAAGAGTCTTTTTTTTTTATTTTCTAAATTTTGGACTGTTGACTTTCTAAGATTAACAATCCAAAATTTTCTAGCTATATGGTCGTTCAACAAAGAATCCATTTCCAGTATATTTGTAGATACAAAAACAAGAATGAAACAAATAAAAGTGAATCTGTTGATAATATTTTAGAGATATGGGGATGGAGATCATTCCTTTATATATATATATATATATATATTGGGTTTTTTTTGTTTTTTTTGGGGGGGGGGGGGGTGATCCCTATATATAAAAGAGATGAACGAAAAGTTGAAAAGAAAGTGAGAGGACATGCGAATATGTGAAATATCTATCAGAAGACTTTGTGGTGGGAGAGAGAAGGAAAGAAAGTGTAGATGAGAAGATAAGAATATTGACGTGGTTTGGTGTTGTAGGATCCCCTCTCTACATATTTCTCAACGTTTTTCCTCCTCTTCCTCTTGTGTTGGATGTATTATATATTATTAAATTCTGATTCTAAATTTTCAGGAAGTCAAGTAAAAGTAGAACAAGAATATTACAACACTCCAAAGCCTATTAAGTTTGCTATGAAAAAAAAACACGCACTTGGACACAAACACAAAAGCTCCTTCCAAGTACACATATATACCAAAGTAACACATTTATCTTTCAACCATGCACACCCAATTAAATATCTACTGCATCTACCACACTTTTACTCATACACGACTCCTTCATCTATTTGTTTTGTACGTAAAAATAACAAGCAAAAATAATAAAAATGGGACAATTAAATAAATAATCATGTTATCTCTTTTTTTTTCAACAGTATACTACACATTATTGTTAATTCTGCATCTTCTGGCCATCAACAATAATATATTATAGAGCATAATTTTTTTTAAATCATATGTTTGGTTGCGCGGTGGAAGCATCGCGTTTCGCGGTAAAGGCCAAAAACCACGATGAGCTTGAATTCTCGGTTGTTTAAAAAATAAAACGTGGTTTGATACAAGAATTAACGTAAAAACCAAAAATATGTTATATACTTAAAATCACGTTTTGAATTTCAAATTGACTTTTAAATAATCAAAATGTGAAGCCGAACAAATATTATGTCATGAATTATATCAATTGAATCAATTAATTTTCACTTTGTGTGTATATATATATATATGTATACATATTCTATATAGAATATAGTATACTTTTTTATTAAAAAAAATAGTCATACTCACATATATGCTCTAATAAGTTTATATATTTATATTTTATATAATTATAATAAAATACTAACTAAATACGATATGTTTATTTTAATATAACAAATTTAAATTATTATTAAAAAAATTGCATCATTAATATTATTTAATTTAATTACAAAACCCAAATTAATTTGACAATAGAATCAGCAATTCACTCGTCCAACCATTGGGACCAGTATAAATTACAAAACTTGCCATGCATATAAAGAAAGAAAACGACAGGTCATTGACAACGCCGTTCGGGCCGTTTTGATTTTATTTTTACCACATGACCAATTATATACACCTTTTGTTCATGGAGATATTCTCTAATATAGGTGCTTTAAATCGGCGGCTGGGATTCCATCATATGGGACGGGAACCTGATTCGTGATACACGTTTTGACTTTTGATGTTCTTGAGGTATGGTTGTATTTCATTCCTAAATGCCATAAATCATAATGTTTGCTCTATATCTCAATTATTCATGAAATAATTTTGGAATAATTAATAAAGTTCTTACGTGTTACCCCACTGTTTCATAGATACTCCACCAAACAAGGACAACACTTATTATATAGACAGTACTGTTGCTTTCATCAACAGTTGTATATGATATGTATGTTTTATATATGATCAATTTTGATTTCTCTATTTTATTTGTTATCTCAGTATGGATCACACAATTTAAGAGACACAAATAAAATAGTAATATATATATATATATATCGAACCAAAATAAGATTTATCTAGTTTATCCAAAAAGTAAGATTGATATCTTTTTTATACAATGTTTTTAAAATTAAAATTAGTTATTAAATCGATGAAAATATTAGTTCAAAAATTAATGGTTAAACTATAATTAAATTAATCTATTTTAAAATATTTTAAAATAATATAAATAATTAAATACTATAAATATAAATTGACAAATTCAATCAAAAATAAAATTTGATATCATATTATACAAAACAGCATCTACAATCAAAAGCTTACGGGAAAAATTGATCAAATAATAAAAAATTGTAATACCCATGAAAAATAAAATATAAATGCGTATTTGCAAACTATGGTTACTATGTTAGTATACGGTACTGTTCACATATATAATACTATTTACGTATACGATACTGTGCACTTATACAATCGAAATGTCAAGTACTAGATGTGGTTTGGTCATAAGAGATAACTAGAAAGAAATTCGTATGAGAAAATGACGTTTTATGTGTGAAAATACCCTCACGGGCTAAAGTAAAAGGACTGAATTGAAAAGAAACTTAAAGGTTTAAGCTGAAAAGATAGTTTTTCCTTTAAATTTCCAATAGTAATTACAAAAAAAAAAATTTAAAGCCGCCGTGTCTTTCCGCATTTTGTACAGGAAATTGCATTATTAGAAATGTCGCTTTCATAAATAGTAAATTGAATATTTTATTAGTATATAGTGTCAAATAGTACCCTTGACTTTTCCTATAAATAGGCCCTTCCATTTCACTTCTAAACTCACACCTTCAACTTCTTTTCTTCTCTCCTTAAGTTTCTCTTACTCCAATGCTAGACTTCTGAGATTTTGGGTCTTTCCTTTTCAGCTTAGGTAATGATACTATGCTCTTTCTATGTCTTTTAAATTTTAGAAGTTATTTTCTTAAGTATGCTCTGTGGTTGCGGCTTTGGCTGATCTTCCACATCAGAAAAATTGTCCTTAGCTGTCTATATGTTATTTTAATTCTCTGATTACCAAAATAGGATGTAAACTGTGAAGAATACATGTCTAGGAAAGTTCTGGCTAAGGAAAGACCTGGTTTTTAAGTGTGTCCATTGTGACCCTCCACTCTTTCCTGGGAACTTACCTGATGTACTCTTTTACAGATTGTATTCTCTATTTCTGGTATAAACAGTATCTTTACGTATGAATAGTATCCATACATATGAATAATATTCGTATGTATAAATAGTAACCATATATATAAATAGTATCCGTATGTATGAATAGTAACTGTACATATAAATAGTGACCGTATATATGAATAGTAACCGTATGTATGAACAGTGTCTGTATGAAAACAATCCTAACTTGTTTTCTCTAATCTTTCATGAAAATCTCTGTAACGGAATACTGAAATTCATCTATGTACTCTTGTCCGTAACGACTTAGAGAAGTGTTACTCGTACGGAATCCAGGTGAGTGAAACGACCCCGTTTTAATAGAGTTTTAGTATTACTGGTGATAAAAAGTATGTCGTAGGACACCCAAGATTCATAGGGGGAAATTGGATTCAGAATGACGAATGTAAGAAGATAATTAATCCAGAAGTATGGATAAGATGAAATAAGTATTTCATGATGATGTGAAGTTTGAATCTTTTCAAAAACAGATTAATTGTTATCTTGATTTGTGGTTTATAAATCTATAATATAGTTATATACTATACCTGTTATATGGATGAATATTATATTGTGCTTCTGATTATGATATGAAATACTGTACTATTGATTGTGATTGAGTGGGACAGTACCCCCTCTCACGGCAAGGCGAAAAACCCGGTTGAAAGGGTGTGTTGACCAATGAGTGTGGAGACAACAATTCCTTCAGTAGGGATATAGCCCAGATTGATGATAAATCCGTGAGGCGCCCTAGCTAAGAGGATGAGGTTGTGCGTCATGGCAGAAATATACAGAATTGGTGAGCTGGCTTGTGTGCGCTCTCCGGGATATATTACCATTGACGAGTACTAGTAACGTTTGTTGAATTGGATGAATTTTTATCTTCTTGTATGTAATTTCTAACTATGTCTATTGGTTGAGTATGAGCCTTCGAATATACTTGCATAACTGGTGATGTATTTGAATTTTATTAACGCGAGGCCGATTTGCTCACGGAGTTTAAAAGCTCACACTCTCTGTACAATTTTTTTTGTTCAGATCAGGTTGACAGCGAAGAATATCCGCTAGAGGAGTATATCACTTTGGACCTTCCCGCTGTCGGGTCGGCCCCTCTATTGTTGTAATCATGTTGCTCTGTAATCGTGTAGGACATCTAGGTCAGGGGTTTGGCATTTGGTTTGTATGTCATTATAATAATGTATTTTAAATTGATAATTTATTATTACATGCAAATCATCTCTATGATTTTCAGATAAGAAAATTTGATATATTTTCTTCATATTTATTAAGGAATTGTTATTTTGATAACATAGATAATTTAAACTCATTGGTAGAATTTATCGAAGGGCTTACAATGATGAGAGATTCATCATTGTGTCGGTCATGTGCCTAGAAAACGGGTCGTGACAAAGTTGGTATCAAAGCAATGGTTGTTAGGTCTCCTAGTGATTACAGAGCAAGGTAACCTTAGTGGGACCTCCTCTATCGTTGTGAACCCGGGCACAACTATAGAGAGACGGCTCTACTGAAGGTCCTGTAGGATGTTTCCATTTCGTTTCCCTCCGAGACTTATCTCTTCTTAGGAATTATGTTCTCAGTTTTAGTTTTAGACAGAAGTGGCTACACTTTTGAACTTAGTAAAGGAAAGGTTATTACTTGTTTTGATTCCATTGATGTCGGATCAAATTTTATATGGTGGGTTTTATAAGCTGAATTCATGATTGATTTTGTATAGCTATATTATTTTACGGTACCAGCCAATAAAAGAAACCACTTGCATTAAAAAAAAACTGAAGGATTACATTGCCAAAAAAAAAAAGAAGAAGTCTACTCGTGCATGAGTAATCTAAAGGCGAGGTGGTCTTGGATTAGGAGGGTTGTATTGTATCATCACCCCTCGACCATTCTTTGGAGCAAGAGACATAGCAATGTTGCGGAGGGTAGTGTAAATTCCATTCATACAATCAACACTTCTTTGCTGTTGATTGCAGAAGCACTGGGTGGACCAATAGAAGAATCTATCTATTCTCGAAGTCATTGCCGCATTATTGTGTTTGGTTAACTTCTCCAGATCCTCTATCATCTTCTTGAGATTCTTCACCTCCTGCTCTAAACAGGCGATTTTGTCCTCCGAGCTATTGTCACGACCCATTTTCTAGGCACATGACCGGCACAATGATGAATATCCCATCACTGTAAGCCTTTCGATAACTTCTTCCCACAAGTAAAATCGTTAGTCATTATCTCTATATTCTCAAAATACCATTCCTTAATAAATACAAAGAAAATACATCAGATTTTCTTAATTAAAAATAATAGATCCTCAGTACGAAATACATTATCATACTGAAATACAAGCCAAATACCAAACCCCTGACCTAGATGTCCTAGACGGTTACAGAGCAACATACTGTATAACAAAAGAAGGGCCTACCTGACAGCGGGAAGGTCCAACGTGATCTACTCCTCTAGCGGATGTACTTTGGCGGCAACCTGATCTGAACAAAAAGTTTGTACAAACAGTGTGAGCTTTTAAACTCAGTGAGCAAATCGGCCTCGCATTAATAAAATTCAAATACATCACGAGTCATGCAAGCATATCCGAAGGCTCAAGCTCAACCAATAGACATAGTTAGAAATTACATACAAGAAAATTTCATCCAATTCAACAAACGATACTAGTACTCGTCAATGGCAATTTATCCCGGAGAGCGCACACAGGCCGGCTCACCAATTTTGTATTTTTCCGCCATGACGCACAACCTCATCCTCTTAGCTAGGGCGCCTCACGGATTTATCACCAATCCGGGCTATATCCCTACTGAGGGAATCGTTGTCTCCACACTCATTGGTCAAGACACCCTTTAACCCGGGTTTTCCGCCTTGCCGTGAGAGGGGGTACTGTACCGCTCAATCACAATCAATAGTACAACAGTTCATATCATAATCAGAAGCACAATATAATACTCATCCATATAACAGGTATAGTATATAACTATATGATTCAAATTTCATACCATCATGAGATACTTGCTTTGTCTTATCCATACTTCTGGATTAATTATCTCATTATATTCGTCATTCTGAATCCAATTTCCCTCTATGAATCTTGGGAGTGTCCTACGACATACTTTTTATCACCAGTAATGCTAAAACTCTATTAAAACAGGGTCGTTTCACTCACCTAGATTCCGTACGAGTATCACTTCTCTAAATCGTTACGGACAAGAGTACGCAGGTGAATTTCAGTGTTCCGCTACAGAGATTTTCATGAAAGATTACAGAAAGTACGTTAAGATCATTTTCGTATAGATACTGTTCATAGGTACGGATACTATTCATACGGTCACTATTCATACGATCACTATTCATACATACGGGTACTATTCATACGGTCACTATTCATATGTACGGGTACTATTCATACCGGAAATACAGAATACAATCTGTAAAAGAGTACACCAGGTAAGTTCCCAGGAAAGAGTGGAGGGTCACACTGGACACACTTAAAAACCAGGTCTTTCCTTAGCCAGAACTTTCCTAGACATGTATTCTCCACAGATTATATTCTATTTCGGTAATCAGAGAATCAAAATAACAGCTAACGACAGTTTTTCTGATGTGGAAGATCGGCCAAAGCCGCAACTACAGAGCATACTTAAGAAAATAACTTCTAAAATTTGAAAGACATAGAAAAGGCATAGTATCCTTACCTAAGCAAAAACGGAAAGGCCCAAAATCTCAGAAGCCTAGCGTCGGAGCAAGAGAAACTTAAGGAGGGAAGAAGAGAAGTTGAAGGTGTGAGTTTAGAAGTGAAATGGAAGGGCCTATTTATAGCAAAAGTCAATGGTACTATTTGATACTATGCGCTAATAAAATATTCAATTTACTATTTATGAAAATGACATTTCTAATAATGCAGTTACTGTGCACCTTACGATGGAAAATTTTCGTTTATTTACTATTTAAAACTTTAAAGGGAAAACTATCCTTTCACCTTAAACCTTTAAGTTTCTTTTCAATTCAGTCCTTTCAATTTAGTCCCTGAGGGTATTTTTACACATAAAACGTCATTTTCTCCTACAAACTTCTTTCTAGTTTTCTCTTATAACCAAACCACATCTAGTATTTGACATTTTGATTGTATAAATGAACAGTACCATATACGTAAATAGTAACAGTAGTTTGAAAACACGCATTTATTTTATTTTTCATGGGTATTACAGCTATGACCCGTGCTAATCTCCTCAGCTTCCTCATTCTTCTTCATCTTCATCTCGTTTTGATTCTCTTGAGATCCCTCGAGAGGCCTTTTGCCCTTGTCCTTGCCTAAACTTAAGTTTAAGTCAAGTTCTTCTTCCTTGGCCTCCACTGTGAGATCAATGTACTTCCTTGTGGCCATGATTTGAAAAATTTAGAAATTTTTGTAAGAGTATGAGGTGAGAGGAATGCTAGAAGATTGTAGGCTCAGAGATTATTACTCTTTGTGGTGTGGTAACTGAGAACGCTGAGAAGGTTTTTATAGAGAAAAATTAGGACTTACAGACAAAGAAGATATCTCTTCGCCGTACCCCTACACGCTCAACCTATGGATTTCTACAAGTTGGAAGCCAGAAGTCTAGGGTAGGCATGCACACCAATAGTGTAATACCCATGAAAAATAAAATATAAATGCGTGTTTACAAACTACTGTTACTATTTACGTACTGTTTATTTATACAATCAAAATGTTAAGTACTAGATATGGTTTGATCATAAGAGAAAACTAGAAAGAAGTTTGTAGGAGAAAATGACGTTTTATGTGTAAAAATACCCTCAGGGACTAAATTGAAAGGACTGAATTGAAAAAAAACTTAAAGGTTTAAGGTGAAAGGATAGTTTTCCCTTTAAGTTTTCAATAGTAATAAAAGAAAAAATTTTTAGCTGTCCGCGTAAGGTGCACAGTAAATTGCATTATTAGAAATGTAATTTTCATGAATAGTAAATTGAATATTTTATTAGCGCATAGTATCAAATAGTACCCTTGACTTTTCCTATAAATAAGCTCTTCCATTTCACTTCTAAACTTATACTTTCAACTTCTCTTCTTCTCTCCTTAAGTTTTTCTTGCTCCGACGCTAGGCCTTTGAGATTTTGGGCCTTTCCTTTTCTGCTTAGGTAAGGATACTATGCCCTTTCTATGTCTTTCAAATTTTAGAAGTTATTTTCTTAAGTATGCTCTGTGGTTGCAGCTTTGGCCGATCTTTCACATCAGAAAAACTGTTCTTAGCTGTTTATATGTTATTTTGATTCTCTGATTACCGAAATAGAATGTAAACTGTGAAGAATACATGTCTAGGAAAGTTCTGGCTAAGGAAAGACCTGGTTTTTAAGTGTGTCCAGTGTGACCCTCCACTCTTTCCTGGGAACTTACCTGGTGTACTCTTTTACAGATTGTATTCTCTATTTCTGGTATGAATAGTAACCGTACGTATGAACAGTATCTATACAAAAATAATTTTAACGTATTTTCTCTAATCTTTCATGAAAATCTCCGTAGCAGAACACTGAAATTCACCTATGTACTCTTGTCCGTAACGACTTAAAGAAGTGATACTCGTACGGAATCCAGGTGAGTGAAACGACCCCGTGTTAATAAAGTTTTAGCATTACTGGTGATAAAAAGTATGTCGTAGGACACTCCCAAGATTCATAGGGGGAAATTGGATTCAGAATGACGAATATAATGAGATAATCCAGAAGTATGGATAAGACGAAGCAAGTATCTCATGATGATGTGAAATTTGAATCATATAATTATATACTATACCTGTTATAAGGATGAATATTATATTGTGCTTCTGATTATGATATGAAATACTGTACTATTGATTGTGATTGAGCGGTACAGTACCCCCTCTCACGGCAAGGCGAAAAACCCAGTTTAAAGGGTGTCTTGACCAATGAGTGTGGAGACAACGATTCCCTCAGTAGGGATATAGCCTGGATTGGTGATAAATCCATGAGGCGCCCTAGCTAAGAGGATGAGGTTGTGCGTCTTGGCGGAAATATACAAAATTGGTGAGCCGGCCTGTGTGCGCTCTCCGGTATATATTGCCATTGATGAGTACTAGTAACGTTTGTTGAATTGGATGAATTTTTGTCTTCTTGTATGTAATTTCTAACTATGTCTATTGGTTGAGCTTGAGCCTTCGGATATGCTTGCATGACTGGTGATGTATTTGAATTTTATTAACGCAAGGCCGATTTGCTCATTGAGTTTAAAAGCTCACACTCTCTGTACAATTTTTTTGTTCAGATCAAGTTGCCACCGAAGAACATCCGCTAGAGGAGTAGATTACTTTGGACCTTCCCGCTGTCGGGTAGGCCCTTCTTTTGTTATAGATTATGTTGCTCTGTAACCGCCTAGGACATCTAGGTCAGGGGATTAATATTTGGCTTGTATTTCAATATGATAATGTATTTTGTATTGAGGATCTATTATTTTTAATTAAGAAAATTTGATGTATTTTCTTGGTATTTATTAAGGAATGATATTTCAATAATATAGAGAAAATGACTAATAATTTTACTTGTGAGTAGAATTTATCGAAAGGCTTACAATGATGGGATATTCATCATTGTGCCGGTCATGTGCCAAAAAAATGGGTCGTGACAAAGTTGGTATCAGAGCATAGGTTGTTAGGTCTCCTAGTGATTACAGAGCAAGGTGTCTTTAGTGGGCCTTCCCCTATTGTCGTGACTGCAGCACGACCATAGGATGAAGATCCACCAAAAGCCCTGTAGAGTTTAAAATCCCTTTCTTTCGTGTCTTTCCTTGAAACATAATAGTGACGATATATATTATTCTTAATTGTAGAATAAGTTTAGATGGCACCAAGAAAATCAATCGCTTCTGGAATCCGCACAAGATCTGGCAGGGCCCTGGTCCCTCCAGCTACTCGGTCAGCAGATGCAAGACTGGAGATGCCTAATCGTGCAGAAGGTAACCATGCACAAAATAGAGAGATACCTACTGTAAACCTTGGAAGAAGTGGTGGAGTACCATCACAAATTGACGCGACTGTAGTAATGGAAGCATTAGCTGCAATGCAAAACGAGGTGAATGGGCTAAAGGAACTTCTAATGGGACAGTAATCTGAAGATGGCTCACAGGCATCAGTACATGCTGCAAAAGTACAAGAGACAGACCAGATGCCACCTCCACCCCCTCCTCAAGATTGGGTAGGGACAGAGGTCAAGATCTCAGAATTTATGAAGCTGAATTCGCCAACCTTTGCAGAAGATGTTAATGAAGACCCACAACGTTTTCTAGATGACTGTGAGAAAATCCTTGACACGTTAGAATGCCCTGAACCTCGAAAAGTAACCCTTGTTACCTTTCAATTAAGAGGTAAGGCGGACCGCTGGTGGCGAACGTGGAAAAAGGACATGGGCAGAAATGCCCCACCCCTTAAATGGAAGGACTTTAAAAGAATTTTTCGAGAACAATTTATTCCGGAGAGTATACGAGAAGCAAAGATGAATGAGTTTGAGACACTCCGGCAAGGAGCACGAACCGTCGATGAATACGACAATCTGTTTGCAGAGTTATCTGAATATGCTACTCACATGGTCCTAACTGAGAAAGAAAAGATCCAACGGTTTATTAAAGGCGTTCGAGAGTCTTTATTTGACAGGGTGGGATCGAAGATACAAGATTTTTCATTTTACACAGAAGCTGTCGACATCGCCCGTATGATGGAAGAAAGAGATATGTATAAAGAAAAATGGAATAACAAAAGAAAGAGGAAACAAGAATCACGCTACCACGGAGAGAGTTCTGCACCCACTAAAACTACTAGACATGTAGCCTCTACCGCTAGTGCACCACAGCGTCAACAAAGTGGTACAGGGGGTCAACAAAGGCCCTGGTGCTCTAAATGTGAAAGAAACCACTTCGGAGCTTGTTTTGCCAACAACAATACTAAGGTCTGTTACCAATGTGGTCAACAGGGCCACATCAAAAGAGATTGCCCCCAACTCTACACGAGATCTGGCAAAGGATCAGTACGCTCTAATCAATCAGAGGCCACTGTTGCCAACAGAGCCCCTGTAACTGTAGGAGGCAATGGAATTGGAAGAGGTGCTGGCAAAGGACAAGGTGGTCGAGGTCAAGCTTCAGCAGGCCGAGGGGCTCGAGTATTCGCTTTAACCCGTCAAGATGCTCAGGCGTCTAATATGGTGGTAGCAGGTACTCTTCTGATTGAATCAAATTTTGCACATGTTTTGTTTGACTCTGGCTCTACGTATTCCTATGTGTCACCATTCTTTGCTAAGAACTTTAAGCAAAAAGTTGCTAGATTAGAATGTCCGTTCTTAGTAAATACACCTTCTGGAGACACCCTACTAATAGAACGAGGCTATCGAGCTTACAAGGTAAGAGTCAGAGAAATAAATACAACAGTAAACCTAATGCTGTTAGATATGACAGACTTTGATGTCATCTTAGGCATGGATTGGCTGGCATCTTGTCATGCCACCCTGGATTGCTATAATAAGATAGTTAAGTTCAATATTCCGGGAAAGCCCTCTTTCGTATTTCATGGTGAACGGAGTAAAATTTCTGGAAATCTTATATCTTTAATGTGTGCCCAACGTTTATTGCGAAAGGGCTGTCAAGGTTACTTGGCATTTGTTAAAGATATTAAGAAAGAAGAACTAAAAGTAGAGGACGTTCCAGTAGTCCAAGAGTTTGTAGATGTCTTCCTAGATGATCTACCAGGTGTACCCCCAGATCGAGAGATTGAGTTCTAGATAGAGTTAGCACCAGATACTTGCCCAATCTCCATACCCCCTTATAGAATGGCACCAACAGAATTAAAAGAGTTAAAGACTCAGTTACAGGACTTGCTAGACAAAGGCTTTATAAGGCCAAGTTATTCACCTTGGGGAGCTCCTGTTCTGTTCGTGAAAAAGAAGGACGGATCGATGAGACTATGCATAGATTATAGGCAATTGAATAAAGTAACTATCAAAAATAAATACCCGTTGCCTCGCATCGACGACCTCTTCGATCAACTTCAAGGAGCCAAGTGTTTTTCAAAGATTGACTTGAGGTCTGGTTATCACCAACTCAAGATCAAGGAGGAGGATGTGCCTAAAACAGCCTTCCGTACCAGATACGGGCATTACGAGTTCTTGGTAATGTCATTTGGACTAACAAATACACCAGCTGCTTTCATGGATTTAATGAATAGGATTTTTAAATCCTTTTTAGACAAATTCGTCATTGTCTTCATAGACGACATTCTGGTGTACTCAAAAACTTCAGAAGAGCACGAACAACACCTTCGTATTGTGTTGCAGACATTGAGGGATCATCAATTATACGCCAAATTCTCTAAATGCGAGTTTTGGATTGATCGCGTGACTTTCTTGGGACATGTGATCTCCAAAGATGGCATCCAAGCAAACCCAAGCAAAGTAGAAGCGGTCAAAATGTGGCCTAGACCTACCTCTGTCACGGAGATTCGCAGCTTCTTGGGATTGGCAGGATATTATCGTCGTTTCATCCAAAATTTTTCCCAGTTAGCCGTCCCTCTCACACGACTGACTAGGAAAGGAGTAAAGTACCAATGGGACGACGCTTGTGAAGAAAGCTTCCAAGAACTCAAGAAAATGTTAATCTCCGCACCTGTACTGGTCTTACCCTCAGGACCAGGAGGTTTTACAGTGTACTGCGATGCATCAAGAGTAGGGTTGGGATGTATTCTCATGCAGCATGGCCAGGTATGGCATATGCATCGAGACAACTTAAGAAACATGAACAAAACTACCCCACCCACGATCTAGAGATGGCAGCAGTAGTTTTTGCCCTAAAGATATGGCGACACTATCTATACAGAGAAACCTGCGAAATCTACACTGACCATAAAAGTCTAAAATATATTTTCAACTAAAAAGACCTAAACTTGAGGCAAAGGAGATGGGTAGAATTATTAAAAGATTATGATTGCAATATTCTTTACCACCCAGGCAAAGCGAACGTGGTGGCAGATGCTTTGAGTCGAAAATCTATGGGTAGTCTAGCCCATATAGCAGTAACAAGAAGACCATTGATCCAAGAACTACAAGAGCTTAGAGCAAAAGGTGCTACTCTTGAGGTTACAAGGACAGGATCATTCTTAGCCCATATCAGGGCTAGATCTTCCCTTATAGATCAGATACGGATATCTCAAATGGAGGATCCTGAGCTTGTCCAAATTATGGAAAAGGTGAAGATTGGTGAAATGAATAGTTTCACACTCGATGATACAGGAGCCTTACGTTTTGAACAAAGGTTGTGTGTACCAGATGTTGGAACTCTTAGACGAGACATCATGGAAGAAGGCCATCGTGCTGCATATGCTGTACATCCAGGAGCCACCAAGATGTATCAGGATCTAAAACAGATCTACTGGTGGAAAGGAATGAAACAAGACATAGCAGAATTTGTGTCTCGTTGTTTAACCTGTCAACAGGTTAATGCTGAACATCTAAAGCCAGGAGGCTCGTTATAACAATTAGAGATTCCTGAATGGAAATGGGAACGAGTGACGATGGACTTTGTTGTTGGTCTACATCGCTCCACAAGAGGTTATGACTCAGTTTGGGTCATTGTTGACCGATTAACCAAATCAGCACACTTCATTCCAGTCAAAACCACTTATGGTGTAATAACGTTGGCACAATTATATATTAAAGAAATAGTGAAGCTGCATGGAGTACCTATATCTATCATTTATGATAGAGGTCCTCAATTTACCTCTCGTTTCTAGAGAAGTTTTCAAGAGGCATTAGGTACTCGAGTGGACCTTAGTACCGCTTTTCACCCACAGACAGACGGACAGTCAGAGTGGACGATTCAGACGCTAGAGGATATGTTACGAGCTTGTATCCTAGATTTCAGTGGAAGCTGGGAAAAGCATTTGTATCTTGTAGAGTTCGCATATAACAACAGCTATCAGGCCACTATTGGGATGGCACCCTATGAGGCCTTGTATGGGAGACGTTGCAGATCTCCGATCGGTTGGTTCGAAGTAGGTGAAGCGAAAGCATTAGGACCTGACTTGGCCCAAGATGCCCTAACCAAGGTAAAGACAATACAAGATAGGATGCGAGCAGCTCAAAGTAGACAAAAGGCATATGCTGACCACAGACGACATGATTTGGAGTTTTCAGTCGGCGATATGGTATTCCTTAAGGTCTCTCCAATGAAAGGTTTGTTGAGATTTGGAAGGAAAGGAAAGTTGAGTCCTAGATACATCGGGCCTTATGAAATTTTAGAACGAGTGGGAAAAGTGGCTTATCGGCTTGCCCTACCTATGGAACTGGAAGGGATTCACCCTATTTTTCACGTATCCATGTTGAGGAAGTACCTTCCTGACCCTTCTCACATACTTCACCCTTCTCACAATGATTCTATCCTAGTAGATGAAAACTTGTCATACGAGGATGTCACGACCCGTTTTCTGGGCACATGACCGGCACAATGATGAATCTCTCATCACTGTAAGCCTTCCGATAAATATATCAAATTTTCTTATCTGAAAATCATAGATTATCAATTTAAAATACATTATTATACTGACATACAAGCCAAATGTCGAACCCCTGAACTAGATGTCCTAGACGATTACAGAGCAACATAATCTATAACAGAAGAGAGGTCTACCCGACAACGGGAAGGTCCAAAGTGATCTACTCCTCTAGCAGATATTCTTCATGGCAACCTGATCTGAACAAAAAGGTTGTACAAACAATGTGAGCTTTTAAACTCAATGAGCGAATCGGCCTCGCATTAATAAAATTCAAATACATTACCAGTCATGCAAGCATATCCAAAGGCTCATACTCAACCAATAGACAGAAGATAAAAATTTATCCAATTCAACAAACGTTACTAGTACTCGTCAATGGCAATATATCCCGGAGAGCGCACACAAGCCGGCTCACCAATTATGTATATTTCCGCCATGACGCACAACATCATCCTCTTACATACAAGATAAAAATTCATCCAATTCAACAAACGTTACTAGTACTCGTCAATGGCAATATATCCCGGAGAGCGCACACAGGCCGGCTCACCAATTATGTATATTTCCGCCATGACGCACAACCTCATCCTCTTAGCTAGGGCGCCTCACGGATTTATCACCAATCCGGGCTATATCCCTACTGAGGGAATCGTTGTCTCCACACTCATTGGTCAAGACACCCTGTCAACCGGGTTTTCCGCCTTGCCGTGAGAGGGGGTACTGTCCCGCTCAATCACAATCAATAGCATTTCATATCATAATCAGAAGCTCAATATAATATTCATCCATATAACAGGTATAGTATATTACTATATTATGGATTTATAAACCACATATCAAGATAACAATTAATCCATTTTTGAAAACATTCAAACTTCACATCATCATAAGATACTTATTTCATTTTATCCATACTTATGGATTAATTATCTCATTTAGATTCGTCATTCTGAATCCAATTTCCCCATATGAACCTTGGGAGTGTCCTACGACATACTTTTTATCACCAGTAATGCTAAAACTCTATTAAAACGGGGTCGTTTCACTCACCTGGATTCCGTACGAACATCGCTTCTCTAAGTCATTACAGACAAGAGTTCTCAGGTGAATTTCGGTGTTCTGCTACGGAGATTTTCATGAAAGATTAGAGAAAATACGTCAGGATTGTTTTCGTACAGATACTGTTCATATATACGATTACTGTTCATATGTACGGTCACTATTCATACGTACGGTCACTATTCATACCAGAAATAGAGAATACAATCTGTAAAAGAGTACACCAGGTAAGTTCCCAGGAAAGAGTGGAGGGTCACACTGGACACACTTAAAAACCAGGTCTTTCCTTAGCCAGAACTTTCCTAGACATGTATTCTTCACAGTTTACATTCTATTTCGGTAATCAGAGAATCAAAATAACATATAAACAGCTAAGGACAGTTTTTCTGATGTGGAAGATCAGCCAAGGCCGCAACCACAGAGCATATTTAAGAAAATAACTTCTAAAATTTGAAAGACATAGAAAGGGCATAGTATCCTTACCTAAGCTGAAAAGGAAAGGCCCAAAATCTCATAGGCCTAGCATTGAAGTAAGAGAAACTTTAAGGAGAGAAGAAGAGAAGTTGAAGGTGTGAGTTTAGAAGTGAAATGGAAGGGCCTATTTATAGCAAAAGTCAAGGGTACTATTTGACACTATGCGCTAATAAAATATTCAATTTACTATTCATGAAAATGACATTTCTAATAATGCAGTTACTGTGCAAATAGCGGCAACGGCCGAAAATTTTTCTATTATTACTATTGAAAACTTAAAGGAAAAACTATCCTTTTACCTTAAACCTTTAAGTTTCTTTTTCAAATCAGTCCTTTCAATTTAGTCCCTGAGGGTATTTTTACACATAAAACGTCATTTTCTCCTACAAACTTCTTTCTAGTTTTCTCTTATGACCAAACCACATCTAGTACTTGACATTTCGATTGTATAATGAACAGTATCGTATACGTAAATAGTATTATACGGGTGAATAGTACCGTATACTGAAATAGTAACAGTAGTTTGTAAACAAATATTTATATTTTATTTTTCTTGGGTATTACAGAGGAGATACCGGTGGCTATCCTCGATAGTCAAGTAAAGAAACTCCGATCTAAGGAGATTCCATCCGTCAAGGTTTTGTGGAGGAATCAAACTCACGAAGAAGCCACATGGGAAGCCGAGGCCGACATGCATTCTAGATATCCGCATCTTTTTACGACTTGAGGTAATTTAAATTCGGAGGACCGAATTTCTTAAAGGGGGTGATAATGTAATACCCATGAAAAATAAAATATAAATGCGTGTTTACAAACTACTGTTACTATTTACGTACTGTTTATTTATACAATCAAAATGTCAAGTACTAGATATGGTTTGATCATAAGAGAAAACTAAAAAGAAGTTTGTAGGAGGAAATGACGTTTTATGTGTAAAAATACCCTCAGGGACTAAATTGAAAGGACTGAATTGAAAAGAAACTTAAAGGTTTAAGGTGAAAGGATAGTTTTCCCTTTAAGTTTCCAATAGTAATAAAAGAAAAAATTTTCAGCCGTCCGCGTAAGGTGCACAGTAAATTGCATTATTAGAAATGTCATTTTCATGAATAGTAAATTGAATATTTTATTAGCGCATAGTGTCAAATAGTACCATTGACTTTTCCTATAAATAGGCTCTTCCATTTCACTTCTAAACTCACACCTTTAACTTCTCTTCTTCTCTCCTTAAGTTTCTCTTGCTCCGACGCTAGGCCTTTGAGATTTTGGGTCTTTCCTTTTCTACTTAGGTAAAGATACTATGCGCTTTCTATGTCTTTCAAATTTTAGAAGTTATTTTCTTAAGTATGCTCTGTGGTTGCGGCTTTGGCCGATCTTCCACATCAGAAAAACTGTCCTTAGCTGTTTATATGTTATTTTGATTCTCTGATTACCGAAATAGAATGTAAACTGTGAAGAATACATGTCTAGGAAAGTTCTAGCTAAGGAAAGACCTGATTTTTAAGTGTGTCCAGTGTGACCATCCACTATTTCCTGGGAACTTACCTGGTGTACTCTTTTACAAATTGTATTCTCTATTTCTGGTATGAATAGTAACTGTATGAATAGTAATTGTATGAATAGTAACCGTACGTATGAACAGTATCTATACGAAAACAATCTTAACGTATTTTCTCTAATCTTTCATGAAAATCTCCATAGCAGAACACTGAAATTCACATGTGTACTCTTGTCCGTAACGACTTAAAGAAGTGATACTCGTACAGAATCCAGGTGAGTGAAACGACCCCGTGTTAATAGAGTTTTAGCAATACTGGTGATAAAAAGTATGTCGTAGGACACTCCCAAGATTCATAGGGGGAAATTAGATTCAGAATGACGAATATAATGAGATAATCCAGAAGTATGGATAAGACGAAACAAGTATCTCATGATGATGTGAAATTTGAATCATATAATTATATATTATACCTGTTATAAGGATGAATATTATATTGTACTTCTGATTATGATATGAAATAATGTACTATTGATTGTGATTGAGCGGTACAGTACCCCCTCTCACGGCAAGGCGGAAAATCCGGTTTAAAGGGTGTCTTGACCAATGAGTGTGGAGACAACGATTCCATCAGTAGGGATATAGCCTGGATTGGTGATAAATCCGTGAGGCGCCCTAGCTAAGAGGATGAGGTTGTGCGTCTTGGCAGAAATATACAAAATTGGTGAGCCGGCCTGTGTGCGCTCTCCGGGATATATTACCATTGATGAGTACTAGTAACGTTTGTTGAATTGGATGAATTTTTGTCTTCTTGTATGTAATTTCTAACTATGTCTATTGGTTGAGCTTGAGCCTTCATATATGCTTACATGACTGGTGATGTATTTGAATTTTATTAACGCAAGGCCGATTTTCTCACTGAGTTTAAAAGCTCACACTCTCTGTACAATTTTTTTGTTCAGATTAGGTTGCCATCGAAGAACATCCGCTAGAGGAGTAGATTACTTTGGACATTCCCGCTGTCGGGTAGGCCCTTCTTTTGTTATAGATTATGTTGCTCTGTAACCGCCTAAGACATCTAGGTCAGGGGATTAATATTTGGCTTGTATTTCAATATGATAATGTATTTTGTATTGAGGATCTATTATTTTTAATTAAGAAAATTTGATGTATTTTCTTGGTATTTATTAAGGAATGATATTTCAAGAATATAGAGAAAATGACTAATAATTTTACTTGTGAGTAGAATTTATCGAAAGGCTTACAATGATGAGATATTCATCATTGTGCCAGTCATGTGTCAAAAAAATGGGTCGTGACAAATAGCGCGTCGCATTAATGCCAAAACCACGAAAGTCAATATTCGGTGGATTTGCGGCCGATTTTACTTGGTTTTCCCATTTCTCCCATTGGCATTTTTCAAAATTCAAAGAAGTTGACAATGTAGCCATTAAAGATTGCCTTGGATGCTTTTATGATGAACTGAAATGTATTTCTCTGCTTTGTTGTGTTGTTCTTGAGAGCCTTCAGTTGAGTATAATATACATAATTGATTGAATCATGTTGTAATTACATGTATACATATGATATGTATGCTATTCATACATAATGAATGAAGGCTACGACCAAGGAGAATATGTGATGATCCTACATGTAATCATAGAGAATGAGAAGTCAAAAATTTAAAATGACTTGGATAGAATGAAATGTGTAGAAGATGATACATTTTCATGGTTACACATACTTACATATAATGCTCTCATGGGTAAATGAAAGGCAATGATTTCCTTGCATCATGATAATGCTTAATGCATGCGACCGTAAGCAGTTAACTTTGTTTTAATATATATATATATATATATATATATATATATTATGTGTAAATCCAGAATAAAGACACCGATTAGAATCTAAGATACGGATAATATGAGGCTACCTAATCATAGAGGGATATCGTGATATGGGATTACAGGATAAGACAAGTTTAGAGGGAGAAAATCTCAGACTGAAGAGCGTAGTTAGTCAAAATTTTGAGAAAGGTCAAGATTAGCCGAAAATTTTTTCAGGAAATCTTTGACTTATGTTAATTGCATTAAATTATATTTACTATTTATCCGCATGTCCGACATTAATTGCTGGCATTGCGACGTATGTGATCTGTAAACCTCCTAGCGAACGGCGTATAGGTTGTGGTGGTTTTAGCTCCAGGGGCTTCGGGTTGGCTATAAATCTTGTACGCCCGTTACCCCACTCATCACACCAAGCGAACTTCTTTCATTACATACCTATTCCTCAATCTTCATTCCTTTATCGTTTCAACTTCTTTCTGAAATCCCTAGAGCAATGGCCGATAATAAGTCTTTCAACTTGAATTTTGAGACTGACAACTTAGAGCTTGATTTAAATCTAAGTCTCAGAAACAACAAAGGGAAGAGACATGTAGATAGGTCACCAGAAATTAAGAAGAGAAAGAGGGATGTAATAGAATTGGAGGAGGACAGTACTGCAGCATCCTCAGAAAATAAGCTTGCACGCCTAGAGCGTAAGATAGAGAGCCTGGAATACAAGACAAAGGACCAGAAGCGACTAATAAATCGTCTCTTTGAAGACCAAGAGAAACTGATAAACCGTCGTTTCGGAGAACTAGCTAATCGAGTTGATAGACATTCAATGTTTGCAACTCAAAATTTTAGTGACCAACAAGCAAGGTGTATTGACTGTATGAACGGAGTGACTTCTGTTATTCGCCAAATTTTTTAGGCGCTTCCTCCAGAAACCCTTTCTAGGCTACAACGATTAGCTTCCTCCATAAGGTCTGAAGCACCTTCCTCTTCTAGACCCAGAGCACCTTTTATATTTCAAAAGCCTCTTCGTCCTTAATTTATTCTTTCTTTTGTTTGTACCTAAAGCTATATTTGGTCTAAAGCTTCATGTATTAAAATTATCTATATACTAGAAATAAAATTTAAGTTAGTATTTAGATCTTCTTTGTTGAAGTGATTCCTTTTACTGAAAGAACTTGAGGAATGAGAAGATATTGGACTTGTTATATTTCATACTTGATTATGAAAATTCTAAAGAAGAGTATGATAATATCTTTTTGACTGAGCAGAGTTACTAAAATGATATTTCATTGCACTTCTGAGCTATGGAGGAATGCTAAATAAGTATTTTATAAACTTATACATAGAGAACTATGGGTTTGTCCTAATCATTAAAGGAGTACGACTCTATATAAGTCATTGAGGTGAGAGGAATTTCTATATATATTTATTTTATAATTATGCATAAGGAGTATGTTATTTACTTAACACATTTTCTAGGATTGTTCTTCCTAGAGATTCATGTAATAATTTCATGTGATTTTTTCTTTTATATGACGCCTTCAGCTGAGAGTATCGCCTTAAGGTAGAAAGATCGCCTTCGGGCAAGAGTATCACCTATGGTCAAAATAATGCCTTTAGGTGGGGTGCTTGTATTCGTAAAAGTTATAAGCTATGTGTGTGGTAACATGTGTACTGAAATTCAGTATGAACTGAAAAGACCACGTGCCACTTTTGAGATGACACCTATTTGAGGTTTTACATAGAGATAGAGTTCGTCTCTGATTAGGTGGTTTGAGTTTGGTAAAGGTTATGAGGATGAGACACTTTATGGTACAAAAGGTTGTGGAGAAGATCAAACTGATGAGGAAGAGATTGTTTGCTGTTTAGAAAAGGCAAAAGTCCTATGAAAATTATTGATAATGCGGTCTAGAGTTCACAGTCGATGGTATAGTGTTCTTGTAAATCTCACTAAGGGTGTGATGAGGTTTAGGAAGAAAGAGATGCGAAGAATGAGATATGGACGAAATAACCACACTTATTTAAGTCTTGAAGTGAGTTTTGAATTCGGGGGACCGAATTCTCTTAAGGGGGTGATAATGTAATACCCATGAAAAATAAAATATAAATGCATATTTACAAACTATGGTTACTATGTTAGTATACGGTACTGTTCACCTATATAATACTATTTACGTATACGATACTGTGCACTTATACAATCGAAATGTCAAGTACTAGATGTGGTTTGGTCATAAGAGACAACTAGAAAGAAATTCATATGAGAAAATGATGTTTTATGTGTGAAAATACCCTCAGGGACTAAAGTGAAAGGACTGAATTGAAAAGAAACTTAAAGGTTTAAGGTGAAAGTATAGTTTTTCCTTTAAATTTCTAATAGTAATTAAAAAAAAATTTAAAGCCGCCGTGTCTTTCTGCATTTTGCACAGTAAATTGCATTATTAGAAATGTCGCTTTCATGAATAGTAAATTAAATATTTTATTAGCACATAATGTCAAATAGTACCCTTGACTTTTCCTATAAATAGGCTCTTCCATTTCAATTCTAAACTCACACCTTCAACTTCTCTTCTTCTCTCCTTAAGTTTCTCTTACTCTAATGCTAGGCCTCTGAGATTTTGGGTCTTTCCTTTTCAGTTTAGGTAATGATATTATGCCCTTTCTATGTCTTTTAAATTTTAGAAGTTATTTTATTAAGTATGCTCTGTGGTTGCGGCTTTGGCTGATCTTCCACATCAAAAAAACTGTCCTTAGCTGTGTATATGTTATTTTAATTCTCTGATTACCAAAATAGGATGTAAACTGTGAAGAATACATGTCTAGGAAAGTTCTGGCTAAGGAAAGACCTGATTTTTAAGTGTGTCCATTGTGAC
This sequence comes from Biancaea sappan, assembly GCA_037074585.1. Lineage (NCBI taxonomy): Eukaryota > Viridiplantae > Streptophyta > Magnoliopsida > Fabales > Fabaceae > Biancaea > Biancaea sappan. Next base: position 4,135,565 of record CM073498.1, on the reverse strand, counting down.
CCTCCACTCTTTCCTGGGAACTTACCTGATGTACTCTTTTACAGATTGTATTCTCTATTTCTGGTATAAACAGTATCTTTACGTATGAATAGTATCCATACATATGAATAATATTCGTATGTATAAATAGTAACTATACATATAAATAGTATCCGTATGTATGAATAGTATCCGTATATATGAATAGTAACCGTACATATAAATAGTGTCTATATGTATGAATAGTAAATATACATATGAATAGTATCTGTATATATAAATAGTAACTGTACGTATAAATAATGACCGTACATATGAATAGTAACCGTATGTATGAACAGTGTCTGTATGAAAACAATCCTAACTTGTTTTCTCTAATCTTTCATGAAAATCTCTGTAGCGGAATACTGAAATTCATCTATGTACTCTTGTCCGTAACGACTTAGAGAAGTGTTACTCGTACGGAATCCAGGTGAGTGAAACGACCCCGTTTTAATAGAGTTTTAGCATTACTGGTGATAAAAAGTATGTCGTAGGACACTCCCAAAATTCATGGGGGAAATTGGATTCAGAATGACGAATGTAAGGAGATAATTAATCCAGAAGTATGGATAAGACGAAATAAGTATTTCATGATGATGTGAAGTTTGAATCTTTTCAAAAACAGATTAATTGTTATCTTGATTTGTGGTTTATAAATCTATAATATAGTTATATACTATACCTGTTATATGGATGAATATTATATTGTGCTTCTGATTATGATATGAAATACTGTACTATTGATTGTGATTGAGCGGGACAGTACCTCCTCTCACGGCAAGGCGGAAAACCCGGTTGAAAGGGTGTCTTGACCAATGAGTGTGGAGACAATGATTCCTTCAGTAGGGATATAGCCCGGATTGGTGATAAATCCATGAGGCGCCCTAGCTAAGAGGATGAGGTTGTGCGTCATGGCGGAAATATACAGAATTGGTGAGCTAGCCTGTGTGCGCTCTCCGGAATATATTGTCATTGATGAGTACTAGTAACGTTTGTTGAATTGGATGTATTTTTATCTTCTTGTATGTAATTTCTAACTATGTCTATTGGTTGAGTATGAGCCTTATGGTATACTTGCATGACTGGTGATGTATTTGAATTTTATTAACGCGAGGCCGATTCGCTCACGGAGCTTAAAAACTCACACTCTCTGTGAAACCTTTTTGTTCAGATCAGGTTGCCGATGAAGAATATCCGCTAGAAGAGTAGATCACTTTGGACATTCCCGCTGTCGGGTAGGCCCCTCTATTGTTGTAGATTATGTTGCTCTGTAATAGTCTAGGACATCTAGGTCAGGGGTTTGACATTTGGTTTGTATGTCAGTATAATAATGTATTTTAAATTGATAATTTATTATTACATGCAAATCATCTCTATGATTTTCAAATAAGAAAATTTGATATATTTTCTTCATATTTATTAAGGAATTGTTATTTTGATAACATAGATAATTTAAACTCATTGGTAGAATTTATCGAAGGGCTTGCTGTCACGTCCCAAAATTTGAGCACGTGACCGGCACGGAAAGTGAATTTCATTTCACCTCCGTAAGCCTATCTTTCTCTTAAAAATCATACAATTCTTTTTCATGCAACCAAAACGAGTTCTCTATACATACTACAATTACTCACATTACATCACTGAATGAACCTACCCGATTACAGAGATTTCTAGATTTATACAACTTAGAATAAAACTTAACTATTATACCTTTGAACAAATGAAAAGGTAATTATAGACTAAGGATCCATAATTCCTTGTTCCGATATTTACCTTCAGCTGTCAACTCTGAAAAAAAAATATCAATAAGAGGGGTATGAGCAAACCACGTGTCCAGTGAGTAGATAACACAATACTATGACAAAATAAAAATCATGCATCATAATGATAACATGCAGCAATCATACGTAGATCGATCATCATATGATATAATATTATTCATAATACTTCACAACAATATCCAAGTGAATCAAATGCATTTCAACAAAATTCAAAATTCACAACAGCAATCGATGAAATCAATTTCACACACAATTCCCGTACCAACCGGGTCGTCCAGAATACCTCTGGATCGTTGCCCGCGGCCCCCGCCGCATCCACCCTTATCGCTCCATTTATATTCTCCACCCTTATAGCTTCACATAGATTTCTCCATGGGGTGCACCACCATGCCTTTCCTTTCCAGTCAAACACAATCACAATCACATATAAAAACATCCTCAATCATAATCTTGAGCCACATACACAACTCAGTCATTTACAATTCAAGCCACAACATAATCAATGTGGTTCCAGCAACATAGCATGTATATAACATAACCCATAATATAGAACAATTATTCAACAATAACATACTTAACTATCCGCATATGATTGAACTCAACAATCAGAGTATGATACATTTCAACTCAGTTCACATGCCATTCACAATCCATCATATAACCTCAATTCATGAGAAAATAAGAAAATATAATTATATACATCACCTGGCACGTTCCACAATTGTTTATGTCTCATCATCCCACATCATTCTCTTCAAATTTGGATATTCAACATATTTTCACTATGATGCAAAAAGTCAATAACAAAGATATTTAATCATAGCAAGTATTAACCCACTCACCTGGATTTCATGCTCTCAGCACTCCCACCTTGCACTTGACCATTCCTATTGTAACCAGATAAAAACCATCAGGGTTACGAAATAGAGAAATTTCCTACCACTACTCTCGACCTTCATCCACTTCTCAAATCATAACTCCTAACTGGTAATGAATATCCAGATGAAACTTATACCATTGGAAACTAGACTCAAAGAGCTTTTCAACGATATTAAAAAAAAAAACTGATGCTACAGTAACGGTCAACGGTCAACGCAGCTACAGTAACGTTGACCGAGTCAATGCTACAGTAACGAGAAATCTGGAAAAATTTTCTCGGTGAACAGTAATTTTGGGGAAAATTTTCGATGTTCTTCGTGTTCTTCATCCAAAAATCCAAAAATCATATCTAAAACAACATTTCTTTTGATTTCTTCCATGGGTTTTCATCCTTAATGTCTAAGGAGTGTTTTAACACCAAAACCCCCAATTTCTACCAACAATCCTAGCTCAAATCTCAAATTTTCATCAAGAACACTAACTTTTTCAAATATCCAAATTCTACGAATTTCTCCTAGTTTTCTCCAAATTTCTTGTTCTAATAACATCATAAACCACCTAGGAATGTTTTAGATTAACATCCACACTTAAATTCATCCATTAAAATATTCTACAAAAATTTTGCAAAAATAATAACCAAGGATTTGATCTTGTAATAAGAGGAAGAAGAAGAAGAACATCAACTTACCAATCATCCTAACTTTCATAGCTTCCTTCCCAAAGCAAAAATTGCATGAATGATTGATGAAGAAATTCCTTTGCAAGCATAATCGAGAGAGAGAGAAAGTGAAGCTACGGGAGGGAGAATGAGAAAAAGAAAAGAATAAGGAGAAGTGTATACGTGTGGGCCCCACCAATTTCTTTTTCGATAAAATTGCTCATAGCCACCTTAGCTTATAAGATTTGTTCACTTTAATCCCTCTCGATGTCTCAAACTCCACTTTATCCTCGAATCCATCATTTTTTCGGTACCGGACTCATAATTCATTCCCATAAGCTCTATTTTTCTTCTCGGGTTCCTACTTGGTCATTTCTCAAAAGTCCTCTATACTTTCTTTTCTTTTCACTTTAGTCCTTGAGAATTTGTAAAAATTTCCTAAATTAAAAATAAAAATTTCTATTCCCACATTTTCTTCACTAATTCAAAAAGAAAATTTTTCACGTAATTAAATTTTTCACTAAACTTCAAAATAGGCTTTAAATATTCATATAAATTCTTGGGATATTACACTTGCAGTGATGAGAGATTCATCATTGTGCCGGTCATGTGCCTAGAAAACGGGTCGTGACAAAAATATTATCAAATAATATAATATTCATTAATATCAAATTTATAAAATACCAATATATAGGCATATTCACTAAAATTGGTTAATCTGTAATATTAATTTTTTCATTACCGAATTATAGAATAAACAAAATTAACAATTTTTTTTTTAAAAATCAACTTGAGCAGTTCATATAGCTTCAATTTTTTACTCACTTCGACCAATTCTTAGCCAATTTGTTTACTCAAAAGTTTTAAGGGTTATTCTAGATTAATTTTAAATCGAATTGACTAATCCAATCCTAATAATAGTGCTTTTTAACATAGTTTAAAAACTATACTAGATTAGTCAATTTGACTAGGAATCGACCATTGATCTGATCTAGTCGACCTAAAAAATTGATATATTGATTGAACTTTTTTTTTAGAAAGAAAGAAAACAAAAAAAAATCATTATTTACAAAGTACAAATATTTTTTACAATATCTGCGACTTAGCAACCTTTTTTATTTTATTTTTATTCTGCGGTGTTATATTTTATTTTTTTCCTCTTCAATTTTTTTATAATATTTTTTTTACCACAAAGACAAAAAAAGATAACAAGAAAAATATATAATAGAAGAATAATTGCACACATATTTATATAATAATATAAGTTTACTGGGACTAAGCATGAAAATATTTATTAATTTATTATATTATATATTTTTAATTTTATAAATAAAAAAATATTTATTTATTATTAATTCAACTCGATCTTAACAGTTTAAAAAAAAATTAGTACCTCAACCAATTTAATAGTCAGATGTATTTTTAAAATATTACTTTTTATAACTTAAAAGTTACTTTGTTTGTTGACTTAGATGATTGATTTAGTTTGACACTAAACTTTGAGTAAAGATAACAAAAGAGGATAATATTGTAAATATTTAAATAACTGAAGAAATATATTAAAATAAATAATTTATGGAAGCCCAACTTAAAAATTGATTCATCTGTGATATTATAATTTTCATCAATCTATTAGCCGTGTCATCCATATAGTATATTTAAGAGATTAATGGAATATCCCACTTATGAATTAAAGCTAAATTACACTATTTAATTGAATTATTTAAGTTAGTAAAAGAAGTATATATAACAGGAAAATAGGAATGACTATACGTATGTCCTTGTTTAGTCTTCTAAAAGTTTAACTGTGTTATTCAATTCTTAATTTTATTGAGACCATATTTTAAATTCGAATAAATATATAATTTAATGCTATAAAAAATTAATTTATATATATATATATATATTAAAGTTATAACTTGTCAAAACTAAGTTTTTTTAATACTTAAATTTTAAATTCTAAATAATAAAAAAGTGTATATTTCAACAACCAATTTATTGTTATATAATTTGTAATACTAAAGTAGAATTAAAGTTTGGGTAAAATAAAATATTTATAAATGTATTTAATTTATATTGTTTTCATCAAGTCTAAATTAAATTAGTATAGTATGTATGTGTATATATATATATATATATGGCTACGGGCTAGACTTTCATTTACAATTATTAATATTTTTTGATCAATTTACCTGAAGTAACGTGTCGACTAAATTTTGAATTATTTTTAATAAATTCTAACAAATATGTTGATTAAATTTAAACAGATATATTTGTTAAAAATTGAACAAATACAATTATTTAAAAATTGAACTGACATATATGTTGAAAATTAAACATAAATAGTTATTCAAACTTTTATTTATAACCTATTAAAATTCTACAGTTTGTGACTTGTATAGAAAAAATTCAAACAAAAGTTCTAAAAATACTTTATTGTATTATGAAAAAGTCTATTTATAATTTCTCAATACATAAACATAAATTCTTTAAAAATAATCCAGCCATTCTAACATTTCTAATTTTCACTGAATGGGAAAAGAATTGAGGGGACAAGTGTACTAGAAATTTGGAGGATGTGCATGTGGACAGGCATGGTCATAAGTCATGTGTGAAAACAACCAGGAAAAGATAATTCCATTAATTTTGCGTATGAATTGCAGACAATAGTGGTGATGTGGTCCAATCTCCAAAGTTGGGCTGCATGGCAAAACCCTAGTCACACTGCACATGCTCTGGTTTTACTTTTTTATAGTATTTACCTGAAAAGTTGCAGTGTTTGTTGAAATGTGCATTTTCACACCCACCATGATTGAATTAGTTTCCTTCTGTTTCTTCCTCATCCACCTTCTGAACCATTCTATTTGGTTCTAAGTTCTAACGGACTAGGTAGCCAGATTTGTAATGTGTGTTTGTTTTCTGGGAAATTGATGCGTGTTATTTGGTTTCTTCCTTTTAACGTTGTTGTTTAAGTTGGATCTTTCTGTCTATTGCATCTGTTTGTTCGATTTTAATCATACACTAACACTCTCCAAGACATACATAATATGATAATAATAACATGGTTGTCACGATCCCTATTCTCTTTTGCGCCCCCCCCCCCCCCCACTGTTTATGCCTATGTGCTGGTTCAGATAAGAAAATAATCAAAATATGATTACCTTTGTTTTAATCAATTTAATCTAATGTTTCCGAATTAGTGTCCACAAGGATTGATATTAATATTTCTTTTTTTTTTTTCGTAGTGAAAGAGGAAATTATATTAAACGAAGATCCAAAGTTTTGATCTCCTTGGATAGGAGTAATAGTACAAACATTCAAACAGATAAACAAAAGAGCATTATTACAGACAATGAACTTTTGCAATTTAGTAGATTCGTTACACAAGCATTAATGTCAATAAAAGGTGAAGTAGTATGTTAAGTTGTGAGTGAGAGGAAAATTTGCCTTGTTTCATTAGTCATCTGGTCTGCATATTTGTTTTGTGTCCTTGAAATCTTTGTTACTTTGACTTCTTCAAAGGTAGAGAGCAAGAGCCTGCAGTTGGAGATTAAGATCACAAATACAGTGGAAATCATTTAGATTGCAAGTAAGGAGTAGCTCAATCTCAATTTTCTTGATATTAATGGAAATTGCAATCTTTAAGCCTATTAAGCTTCAGTCATCTCTATTGTTCCCACTCCTATGAATTTAGCGAATCTTAGAATTCATTCTCCTTCAATCCATCCACGTTTAGCTAATACTAATCTATTAAAGATTTAATCCATGCCATACAAGCACCGAGAGAACCATTAGGTAGTGTTTAGTTAGAGGGGAATAAAGGAGAAGGAAGGGGAGGAAAGAAAAAATAGAAGTGAAAAATCTCTCTCTCCTTCTCATTTTCTTTTATTCTAAAAATAGAGGTATTTGAAGGGAAAGAAAATTATAATTAAGTAAAAAACGGAAGTGTCATCAATAATTTTTTTCTTATATCAAAATTACTCTATAAACTTAATTCCCATTTTGTTTACGTTATTTTGCTGCATATTTATCTAAGATCTAAAGACTATAATAATTATTTTGTTTTGTTTTCCATCATTTCTCCTTGCAAACTAAACAAAAAAAAAACCTTATTTTTCCTCGCCTCTCCTTCCCTCAAATTAAACCAAATAAATAAATTTTATTTTTCTTCCTCTCCCCTTCCCTCCCATTCACTTCATAAAATCTCTCCCCTCCCATCGGTTGAACCAAACAGTGTCAAAAAATGATCTGTTACAGTATTGCGTTTTGGGAAGGAGAACCAAAACTAAGCAGCTTGAAACAGGGTCCACATTGTTTGCTTAAAATTATGTATGCTTAATTTTTTAACAACAGTTTTTACTGTTGCTAAAAATTTTTAACAATAGTTAAACTGTTGCTAAAAGTTTTAACAACAGTAAAAATCGTTGCTATTACCTCAAACAGACTTCTGCTTGTATTTATGGACAAAGGATTCCCACGCCTTGAAACATAATCAAATTTTTTATTTTTTGCATCGTCAGCTTGATTGAAAGATTTTTTTTGGACCATCCAAATTGTTCTTATGGCGCAAATATTAATATTTCTAGTCGTAGCAATCTCTTGTCACTTGTATGTATTTTAATTCGAAATTTGTCCATAAAAGTCATGTTGTAAGAAAATGTTGCAAGAGTCAAATTAAATAGCTGTATCCTTCAATTTGTATTTTTTTTCCCCGTTTATGATGGAGATAGAGCTTATCCATTAATTTGACAAAAAGATAAGAAAAGAGAGCAAGTATTGGCGTGGCAAACTAAAAATCTTCTTTATTTGTTGTGAGCGATGAAATGAAGAGTAACAATTAAAAGAAAAGTAAAAATGCTTTCTTCTTTTGTAGTGACTCCATTTTCAGAGTTTCAGACCTATTCGGCTATTTCTGAGATACCTCAGTGCCAACAATGTACTGTTTTCAGCTAATTGGGGCCCCACAGTACTGGCCCAGTTTCACTTAGGCCCACAAGTTTGACCCCGTGAGTCCCGACGGCTCAAAATCACGCATGCCCACAGTTAAAAAATTAAAATAATACGATTTTTTACTACAAATATCGGTTCAAGTGGAAAATTATTTTGTATACATGCGTCATACTTGTCACGCATGCTCGGTTTTATATGGTTTTTTTATTATTATTGTTATATTTTTATATAATAATATATTTTATTATTTTTAATAAAAATTAAGTGTATTTATATATATACAAAAATATATTTCATATTCTTAATGTTTACACTAAGTTTCAATTTATGTCCCTTAATTTTTTTTTGTTTAAAATATGTCCCACATATTTTATTTATTTTCAAATATGTCTCAAAATGACAAAAATATTAATCCTCTCTCTCTCTCTCTCTCTCTCTCTCTCTCTCTCTCTCTCTCTCTCTCTCTCTCTCTCTCTCTCTCTCTCTCTCTCTCTCTCTCTCTCTCTCTCTCTCTCTCTCTCTCTCTCTCTCTCTCTCTCTCTCTCTCTCTCTCTCTCTCTCTCTCCCTCCCTAACTCCAAAGAGTGACTAGAGAGAGAGAGAAAAAGAGAGGAAGGACATATTTGTCATTTTGAGAGTATTTGAAAATAAATAAAACAAGACATATTTGAGATAAAAAAAATTGAAAGACATAACTGAAATTTGGTGTAAACGTTAAGGATATGAAGAATATTTTTGTCATATATATATATATATATATAGGCAAAAATACATTTTACGTCCCAAATATTTATACTAAATTTTAATTTTGTTATAAATATTTTTTTACATCAATTATATCTTATATGTTTTATTTTTGTTTTAAATCAACATTGTTTACTAAAGTCATCTATCTACTGATATAAAATGTTGATTGAGAAGTTAGTAAAAATAATAGATCTTAAATAAAAATGAAACACGTGAAATATAACTGATGTAAAAAATAACATTAAAGATGTAAAAAATGTAGGTTTGAATTTTATATATTTTATTTTTTTTCAAATCTACTTCTTTTTACTAATCATTCAATCAACATTTTTTATTAGTGAAATATATGATATTAATAAAAATAATAAATTTGAAATAAAAATAAAATATATAAGAGATAAAAACATTAAAAACAAAATTAAAACTTTATATAAACGTTACGTACGTAAACAAATATTTTTGCATACACACTTGAACGTGTTTTATTTCTTAAATTTATAATTTAATTTTATTATATAATTTTTAAACAGTAAATTACTTATTTAGTTAATGATAATTTACAGTTATTTTAATTTAATTATTGAAAAAATCAAATGTCTTAATCTGTTTTATAAAATAATTTATTTGTCTCCATTTAATTCTTTTATATTACTGGATAATCAAATCTATCTCTTTTAATTTTTTCTTTTTTACACTGTCATCAGTGAATTTTAGTGGACAAATGTAAGATAAATATAAATTTCTATAACTAAACAAAATTTCTTTAAAATTTTAAAAAACAAATTGAGATTATTGAAATCTTTTGATGACCATGTTAATAATTAACTCTCGGTTAAATGTAAAAGTTCTCATATTTTTCTAACGAATAAATAACATTGAATTGTTGGTAGATTTAGTTGATATATCGTGTCATTTAAATATGTAAAAATGTATAGTTGACTTAATATCTTATATAACAAGCACAAAATTACATTACTTTTGTATTTTTTACGGTAACATTTATTTTGCTTTTCATTGATTATTAGATAAAATATCATTTCAGATTTTTTTAAGTACCAGAGTAATATTAAAATTTGAATAGCGTCAGAAATAAAAAAAATGATTTTTTGTTTATAAATACATAAAACAAAAGTTGATTTAAGAGACAACAGATATGAGACAAAATAAAAATTAACTATTAATTAGCGACTAAAAAGTTACATTTGCCTAAATTTTTTATAATTAAAATTATATAATTTTAGTCCCCAAACCTATTTGTTAATTTTTTTTAATACAATATGCATAAAATTTCATAGTACATAAATTTTGTGCTAGGTAAAATTATCTCCATGTATTTGAACCTAAACATTTTATCACAATTTAGATTGCAATTTTTTCGTGTGTGTGTACCGTCTTTCTTCTGCTTTGTCAATGAATTAGATTGCAAATTTTTTGATGTGATGCAATAGTTGTAAATAATAACTAATGGATATGAGTATTTGAATTATACGGGGATTCGATTAATGTTTTGATTTGATTTATTTAAAAATATAATTGAAAATGAGAAAATTTTGAAAGTTTATAGAACAAATATGATGAACTAGTTCAAAATGTAGTTATATTATTTTTTTGTACATATTATGTTTGTTTTTTAATTGTTTTATATATATACTCTCATACTTTATTAGAAGAAATACAAGTTTTTGCTTCGTAAATATAAGTTGTACTAATTAAATTATATAAATTCTCTTGTGTCCTCTATTTTTTCTCTATTTTTTTCTTAGTTTATGTGTGCATTTACTTTGATAATAACCATAGTTTTTTGCTATTGAAAAATTAGATTCGAATATTCTATTTAGATAATTAATTATAAAAAATAAAACCCAACGGTTAAGATTAAAATAACTTAATTACTTTACCAACTAGGCTGAATCATGAAATTCCAATACCATAGCTCATATAACTTTTTAAAAACAATATGAAGTTTCTTTGCCCAAATAAGAAAAGAATCAAGGCCAAATAACGACCGGATGCATGTCTTAATAAATTATGCATATTATTCCTCGTATCAAATCAAATTAAAGCGTTCACTTCTAATTAAGGAAATGAAAATAAAGACACAGAAAAAAAAAATTAACTCACCAAAATATTTAAAATAATTGACGATTCTCCTGCGAGGTGAGTACGACAAGGTACGAACTCCGGTTTCGCAATCTCTGACGCAGTGACGCGTGATTCGAATATTAGAGAAATATAATAAAATAATAAAAAAAGAAAACGAAAATTAATCTGGACCGTATAGGACCTGAGTATGGGAACTGTAGCCGTGGATTTAGTGGGGTTGTCACGCTCATGCCTCATGGTCATCGCGTGATGGAACCAGCTTGAGCAAGTTGGCCTTTCTTCGTCACAGTCTGAGTTTCTCAATGTGAACCGTTGGTTCCTCACCTTCTAAGATATTTGCTTTTGGCTTGATTTTTCTGCCAATTTGGTGGGCCCACACCAATATCATTAAAATACAAAATACAAAATTATTTTATGCACGGTCATATTTTAACCATGATGCAAAAGTACTTAATTTTTTTTTTCTTCAGAAATCTAAGTAGGCCTAGTTGATAAATTAAATTAACACGGGAATCTTTTTTTTTAAAAAAAAAAATTAACACGGGAATCTATCAGACATATTTTTTATTAAAATAATATATAAATATTATAGTTTAAAAAATAGAATCAAACTTATCAAAAAATTAATAAATTGCCTAAATTTCTAATTCGATTTAGACTTATAAATTGATAAGTATTTAAACTGATAAAAAACAGTTCAAATCAACTGGCTCAATTGGTTCAATCTATTTATTTTTATTGAATATTATTATATATTGTTAAGAAATTTTCAAAAATTTAAATTATTGGAAGAAGATATATGATTAGTAAATATATATATATATATATATATATATTTATAACATATCTTGAATATTTTAATATTATATATTTTAATATTTCAATATTTGTAACATACAATAGTTATATATTTTAATATCATCAATTTAACTACAGTCCAATTATTAATTCTTAAATTGATGTTTTAACTGATTTAATAATTGATTCAATTTTTTTATCTTGATAAATATATTTATGAAAATAAAATAATTTATTGTATTTAAAACAATAAAAAGGAATGAGGCAATAAATATTAATAAAAAGTAATATAGCAAATAATTATAAATTTAAGAGTTTGCTTCGTGATGTAAAAAAACAAATGAGTATTGAGAAATTATTAAATATTACTTTCTTATATACATTTCAATTTAGTTTTCTTATATTTTATTTTATCAAAATAATAGTATATAATTTTAAAGAGCATTAGTTAAAAAATATTAACATCATATACGATAGTTTAAATAAGTGATATTTTAGTATTTGGTGAGGCCAATTAGCTGAATGATCGGTTGATCCTCATGATTTTGAGCCAAATTAAAACTCATCGTTTTATAAGAAAAAAATGAGGAACAACATGCCTTGTTATTTTATAATTCCCTCAATATGTTTCGTTTTCTTCTTGATGACTAAAAGTGTGAAAAAAATCATTTCAAAATTTTCTGAAATAAATAAAAAATATTTACGTTCCCAAGGCTGGACACGTGTCACTATAGCTGAGCCGATGAGTGGTGAATCACGGCATCTACTGCACTCGTTGGCAATTTTCCCAACAGGGCCAACTGTCATTTTAACACGTGGCAGGCTACGAAAGGCCAGTTCAGATCTAACAGCCTGTGAAACGAGCACCGTCGGACTGAAATGTCCCTCTCAATTTTTTTTTTTTTTTCGAACAGCCAAAACTCAGAAACCTTATTATTAGGTTAATAATTAATAACTCATTAATACTAAAAAATAATAAGTAATAATAACCAATTTATGCAAGAAAAAATGCCTCGCTATTGAAATTAGAGTAAATGGCGGTACTGACCGGCAACCTGAAGCACCTGTGGGCACCTCAGACTCTGGATTTAAATCGTAGAGCCACTACTCCCCGTTCCATCCGGTAGCGTGTTCTGATATTTTCTTATTCGCAGGGCTTGTCAAACCGTGTTTGTATATATATCAGGCGCCTTTGCGATTGCTCTTCTTGATAAGCAGAAGCTAACGCTGTACTTCGCCGGAGTATAACCGCAGAATCACCCGATCAACTCCGTTTTAATTCAATTAGATCAGAGTAAGTTGGTTTTCCATTTATTTTTTTCCTTTCCCTGGGATCTCGTATTCTCGGGGGTTGTGTAGCCTCTTGGTGGTGTCTTGGGCTGCGTTTTCTTCGATCCGATTTTCCTGGGAAGAGTAATGATTAGAGTGGTAAGGCGCGTTAGCTTATGTTAAGTAGAATTTGCATTTGAAGAGAAAATAAAATTCACAGGGTCTTTCCTCTCCATTTTCTTAGGTTTTCCGGGAAAATCGTTTGTTGTATTGTGAAATTCTCTTGCGGCTATTGCTAATCAATCTTGCTGTCTTCTATTGATTTGCAGGTTGAAAGGAAGAAAGGCGAAGAGGTCTATATTTTTAGGAGAATTTTTAAAAAGCTTTCCAAAATTTTCCTTCTCTCAAAAGTCTTAAAAGTCATCTTTTGGTGTACTTCAAATCTTCCTGGTTTCTTTCCCTTTTTCCTGTTCTTCATCATTTCTCTGCCTACAAACTTGAAAATTCTCTTCCCTTTTCCTTCAATTGCAACCCTGAAAGCTGAGAAATGGGAGTGAAAGTAGCTTCTTCTTGTTTGCAATGGTCGCAGTCAGTTCTTCCTCATTCCCCATCTTCATCTCAAACTCTGGCCTCTGCCATCTCATCTCCTTCGTCCAAGTGGGGAAGTCGTGGCAGCAATAATGGAGGAGGAACTCTAGTCTGCCGATTCGTTCATAAACTGGACAGGTCGAGCCTGTTTGGTTGCCACTCGACACGGCTTTACAGATCTCGATCCTGTGATTACCCACTTTCTACATCTAGAAAATTAAGATTCACTTGCAGTGCCAGCTCAGAGTTTTTCTCGGACGAAGAATTCTCCAAGAAGCTTGAAGATTTAGCACTCAGGTTCCAGCTCTCCGATGAGAATAATGCCACATATTCAGAATCGGATGGTTTCGATGAAGATCAAACACAAAGCCCAGTTTCCAAGCTAAACAGCATCGAACCTCCCTGGATGGAAATCCCGCAAGACCCACCGGACTGGAGCACCGGCGGCGGCAATGAGATAATTCCTTCCATTATAGAAAGAAAAGCGAATAGCGTGGACCTTCCCTTTTCCCTGAGAATCATAAAGAAGAAATTGCAGTGGAAAGAAGGGTTTAGAGAGGCAGGGGAATCTGCTTATTGCTCTGTAAAGAAAGCTTTCTCTTCTATGGTATTCATAATTCGTGAGCTCCATAGGTACACTCTGCAAATGAGGGAGATTCTATTCTACGAAGATCTCCAAGATATTCTCGCTCGCGTACAAAAAGAAATGCACGCGTCGTTCGTGTGGCTATTTCAACAGGTCTTCTCTCACACGCCTACTCTCATGGTGTACGTGATGATCCTTCTTGCAAATTTCACTGTACACTCAATGGGGCACAGCACCGCCATCGCGGCGACGGCTCCCCCGTCTACATCGACGGCGGAGATTGCCTCCGTGAATGAAATTCAGAGTAATAAGAAGTTTGATTCCTCGGCAATCAAAACATTTTCAGTCTCTTCTTCAAAAGGGAAAACAACCTCCATCGGAGGTAACATTGGTGGCGGCGGGAAATACCGGCCGATAGCCAGCGGAACAGACGGTGGGGATGGGGGGTTCGACCGGTTGGAGCAGTACCAACGGACAGTCTTCCCCGACGGCGGCGGCGGGGGCGCGTCTTCTCAGTTTTCCTCGATGGGGACGACTGGGGAAACAGAGTCGGTGTCAGTTGAAGAGACGAGGGAGAGTGTAGAGGAGGTGAGTCTCTGGAAAACCATGGTAGAAGAAGCTAGAAACATGGAAACAAGTTCGAGAGGTGAAGCTCTGGACGAGGAGACCATGAAACGATTCGTTTCGCCGGTGTCGGCGAGGATTGAATCTGATGACTATGCGGAGTACTTGAGAACAGAGCTTCTGTACCAAACAGGGTTGTCCCAGGAACCCAATAACCCTCTTCTTCTCGCCAACTATGCTCAGTTCCTCTACCTTGTTGTCCATGACTTCGACAGGTTCGTATTTTCTCAGCCATTTTACTTCCAATTTTACGAGCAGCTGTTAACATTTCTTCATTTTTAATATGTAATATCATAATCGACAATCTAATGTTAAAAAGTTGAGGTTATACTAAATACTCCGTAATAATATTAACCACTTTTTCCAATAATTAAAATAAAATCTTTTGGCGCTTCGATCAAAATGATGTACGAGAAAAAGGCCACTTGTGCACTGGAATCTTGACAGTGAAATTTGTGGTGTAGTTCCTATGTATCATCTTTCTCACGTGAAGCCCACGTGCATGATGAGAAAGATCTTCATCTTTCGTCCCGATCGTCCCATTGACCGACGCATGCGATGTATATGTATTTAGAGAGAAATAGACAAAAGAAGCGTGAAAAAGTTGAATGCATGTGAAAGATAGCACTAGTTTGTTTGTGATGCTAAATAATTAATGATTTGAACTTTGAACAGAGCGGAGGAGTACTTCAAGAGAGCGATAGGAGTGGAGGGTGCTGACGCGGAAGCATACAACAAGTACGCTACGTTCCTGTGGAAAGTGAAGAAGGACCTTTGGGGTGCAGAAGAAACCTATTTGGAAGCCATTTCTGCGGAACCCCACAATTCATACTATGCTGCTAACTACGCTCACTTCCTCTGGAACACTGGTGCTGAAGACACGTGCTTCCCTCTCTCTTCCTCAGACACCTCCCAAGAAGCTTGATCTTTTTCAACACAACAAAAACCAATCCAAAGCGAATTTCCAAAAAAAAAAAGTTTTGGGTAGTTTACTTATTTATATTTATTTTTTATTTATAGTGGGACTAGGGAGTCAAAAGAATGAGGTGTAAACTGGGTGTATGGTGCTTGGGAAGGGGGCAATAAACGGCGATGCGTTTAACGTGGGCTATCTTATCGTCGTTGCCTCGATCCTTGGAGATTTGTGGAGTGAGATTGGGGGAACAATGAAGACACGGGGAGATGACCATGAGTGGTGGTGAGGATTTGATTTTGCACATATTATCATGTTTCTTTTTTCTTCTAGATGTTTGAGGACAGAATCACATGGCAAATTGTAATTAATCTTTTCGTTGTTAGTATAAAATGCCATTTTCGGAGTAGTTTATGAATTTTAGTCACATGTTATGGATTAATTAGAGAATTTTAATACTCTCAAAATGGGTAAACTTTAAAGTTAGGAATGTTTAGCTTGTTGAGTAAGCTTGTTGAAAAAATTTCACTATTTAACAGCGAATTGGCCATATTAGTTTGCCAGTTAAATAAAAAATAAAAAATAGAAGAAAACAGAAAAAAAAAACTTCTAAATTAAGTGCATGCAATTTTCTTAATATTAATTACCACTTTAAAATACGACAAAAATTATCTTTATTATTAATTTAAAAAAAATTGCATGGTCTAAATTACATATCAAGTCAATAAATAGTTTAATAGTAAACATGAATGACAATTTTTATCTAAATTTTGTATGGCAATGCCGCAATGGCACTGAACACACATTAATTTTGTGATCAAATGTTAAACCTAGTTCCTGAAAGTAGTTTACGAAATGATAAGTGGGACTAACCAAAAAAGGCCTAATTGTGTATAGCATGACGATGATAATTAAAGAAACAGGGGATAAGAGGAGCCCCATATATGTTTCACATACGAGATTGAACTGCTGAAATGAAGAAATTATTTATTTCGTTATAATATGCAAAAGATAAGATTTAAATTGGTTTTTAATAACGAAACCAACCAGGCTGGCATGAAGATATTTTTATTGTAAAGACTAAAGAGAGTGAAGTGATGAAGTCTCTTTTGCTTCCTCAAGCATCTGTGTTAATTTGTTGCATACGCTCTCGACAATTCTTGGTGGGGGTAATGTGTAATTGCGTTTTTGTGTTCAAACACTGAATAATGAAAGCCATCAAGAAAAGCATATGGCCAATTAGAAACAAAAGGCAAGAAAATGAAAGGAAAGAATATGTGTATCACTGATTTTGGAGGTTTAGGAAAAGAATATTATCTCTCTTTTTCTTTTCAATTAATTCGGGTATCATTCACTTTTTTCTTCTTCCGGAGGAATTCAATATTCATTCTCTCTCATAATTTATTTTCTAAATTATTGCTTTCTTATGTAGTCAGTTTACAGACAGGTTTTCGCGTTGTATAGCAGATATAATAAACATTCTTTTCTTGTGATGGATAGCAGAAACTTAAAGAGATTCCAAGTTCTGTACGTCCATTACTGATGTATATACATTATATACAAATTACGCATTATATTCTCATACAATAATAATAAAGTTACTACCATAATTTTTTTTAATAAAAAAGGCACAAGGTTTAAAAAAAGAAGGTAGAAAATGGAAGATAAAACCTTGAACTATTAAAATTTCTTAGCGTTTATATTCAAAAGAAGTGTGGCCTGAGTTAAGTTTGTGAACAAATTACTATAACTTATATATGTGAAGAACTCTATTTCTCCTTTAAGAACTTTTTGCCTTAAATAAATAAGAAATTTCTCAAAAAACTAGAATTTTTTGTCAAATACAATCAAAGAAAATATTATATGAAATTTATTACAATACACAGAAATCTCTGTTGAGTACCCGACATTCAAAGTACACCCACAATCTCTTAAAGCAAGTATCTAACCTCCACCTTTCATTACTCTAAAATAAGATAATAAAGAAAGAATAGTAAAAGTCAAATACAAACTTTAAATGTATTGACTTGGTGCGCTTAAAAATAAAAACTTTGACTCTTTATACATGTTTGATACTTCCTTTTATTATATTTTAGGCAATATGAGACTTTTTAACAATTATTTCTCTTTTATTTTTTAAGCTATGTAAAATTTTATTTTCAATCAATTCCAATCTGATTTTACAAATACTTCGATCTCATTTTAAAAAAATAAGACTTTGGGTATAGTTTACCTTCAAATAAAAAACAGAAGGAAAGGAAAAAGTCGTTGTAATTATAGTAGTGGATAGGGATAACGAGTGATGAGGGGTACTATGTAGTTTTGTTCTGCATTCAACAAATTGTAAGGTAAATTTTTGTTTGACTTTTTTGGCTTCAGACATAACGAAAAGGGTTGGAACAGATGGCAGTTCTGAATTTTGTGAATGGAATGATCGAAGGATTTAGATCAAACACATGGCATGCCAAGCAGAAAATGACGCAATTTTCACGTGAAAACCCACTGTCAGAAATTGGATTCATGGTTATAAATTATAATAGTCTCAAATCATACCGACTCTTTTATATATCGTCCATGTAATATAGTTAAATTAAAAATATATAAAAATTAAAATTATTGATTATTTAAAAATATTAAAGAACTAATGTTTTAATTAAAAAAATACTAATTTTTTACTAAAAAAATTAATATTATATTGTTTAACTAGAACTTTTTTTAAAAAAATAACTCTCAAGCTACAACAAATTAAATTTAAACAGTAAAAAATAACTCATTTGATAAACGGGTGAAGCGGCACCCGTTTACAGGCTGCACGTTTGAGGGTGATATAAACCAACTCATGTTTGATAAATTCTTTGTATTGTTATTATAATATTTAATAAAATATCGCATTGTTAAAATAATTATATGTAAGACTCCAAAGGAACTTTAATTTTTTAGGAGCTCCAGCTCTTTACAGTTAAATCCCATTCAAGTACATAGAGATATAATCGTCTGAAAGGTCAATATCTTGCAAGCCTAACTCACCAGTCTAAACTTTGACTAATGTGACACATTCTCTGAATATATCACTGTTAAGAGGACCTAATTTATATATTTGGGCACGATTCCACCCCGTCATTTTATCTACTTCTAACTTTCAGAGCCCGAAACCGATATTTTCAACATTTTCACTTTGAATAGTACAATTTATCTCACACGTGCAAAAGTATTATTTTACGCCTTTAATGATTATATTAAAGTTTAATTTTATTTATAATATTTTTTATATTAATTATATGATACATATTTTTTTAAATATAATATTTTTACTAATCGATTAATCAATATTATTTATCAGTGAAATAGACGGTGTTTAGGGTTAGGACAAATTAAGTACCAACCTGTCCTAACCCACACGTTTAGATTGTGTTGAGTTTGATTAAATTATTTCAACCTTTCAACTTGTCTAATATATGATTTTTTTTTTCAAATTTTTTAGAGACTTAGCCACTTAATTTTTTTTATACTTATTATTTATAAATAAATATTTATGTATTATATACTTATTGAAATTTGGATTGTATAATGTTAGATTTTATATTGAATTAATTTGGCTATAGAGGTATAGCCTAATATTAACTGTTGTCGTCTTATTAGATGATATAAAGGATAATGTGTGTCTTTGTTAATTTATTTGTCTTTTATGTATTGTGTATCTTGTTTTAGAAAAAAAAAAAAGAAATAAAGAAAAGAGAGAGAGAGAAGAAGAAGAAGAAAAAAAAAAAAGACCACCCACCAAACCGATTGCGAGTTGAGTTGGTTTGAGTTTATTATCAAAAAATCAATAACCCAACCTGATCAAATTTGATTGGTTAGGTTTAAATTTTCTTTTAACCTGATCAAACTCAACTCGTTTTCACTCCTAACGGTGTTAGTAAAAAATATATTTAAAATAAAAATAAAACATGTAAGATATAATTGATACAAACAAAAAGTTAAAGACGAAATCAAAATTTGGTGTAAATATTAATAACGTAAAAGACACTTTTACAAAAAAAAAATATGTTCACATTGATTACAAGTTAAATAGGCTGACTTGTGGGCTTTGAGATATGAATAATGATACGGAACGCCACAAAGGGCATGGGAGAGAAGTTGGGCTTTTAAGTGATAATAAAGCCCAACATTACTGGGCCTTGGTGGTGGTAAGATTATGTATAATTACGGAGAAAATAAATTAAACAAGAGAATTTAAATAGAAAATATAGAAGCAATATAATGTACCGGTCCATTTGAAAATATTGTGGCTTTTTTAAAAGTTCTTGTGCTATAACTACTGTAAAAAAAAAGTTTCTATTTAGATAAGGTTAAATTATAGTTTTAATCCTTATAGTTTTACTCGATTCTTAATTTGGTCTTTATAGTTTAAAAATTTATAATTGAATACTTATAGTTTCATAATTTTTTACTTTAATCCCTACTATTAAAATTTTGTCAATATTTTGTTAAATTATGGTAATGTGACCAATCATATACCATTTTGACATTGAGAATATACATGATATAAGCAAATTTGTCCTAATTATTTAATATAAGTTGTATTATTACATGTCATATATATGTGACTTAATTATCTACTTTTTTGTTTAGTTGGTATACATTTAAATCATGTATATTTAGATCTTAATATACATATAGTTGGCTAGATTAGTAAAATTTAATGAAATACTGGCATTAGTTTAATAGCAAGGACATAATTAAATAACTGTGAAATTATAAAGACTCAATTACCAACTTTTAAATTATAGGGACTACATTAAAAATCAAGTGAAACTATAAGAATCAAAAGAAAAATTTAACCTTTAGATAAAGTAAAAATAATGTTGGATAAAAATGTTATAAAACCCCCTCTTAAATATGGAATTAATTAATATAAATTGATAATAATTTTAAAAAAAGTACTTTGAATTTTTCAAAAATCGCTATATTTTTTGTTGAGTAAACTAATGATTTAGTTAAAAAAAACTTATATTTAATTTGGTAATATTCTAAAGAGAAAAAAAATTTCAATATAGTCCAAATCACTCACTTCTGAAATTGATTTGTAAATATAAAGTATTTCAATTTAATTAATACTCTAAATATTTTTCTTTAAATGAAATAATCCAGTCGAAACAATAAAACAAAATTTTTGTCCACACAATTGAACAGGTTTTCACCCCTACACACAATGAGGATTCTTTTTAAGAGGTTAGATGTTAATATTTGTTTTTTAAAGACTCATCAAAGACTTTAATATACATAAATATAAAATAATGAATTACAGATGGAAATTAACTCAAATTTATGACAATGCATTAATTAGTCCATTATGGCGATCGATATTAGTACGTAGATTATAATATTTATTTTCGTCATGTAATGATCCGATACCAATAGCACACAATATAATAAAAGAATCTGATATATTTCTGCTAGCTACTCATTTTTACTATTATTCATAGAAAACCCAAAGGTGAAAGTTTGAAGTCTTTCTATCCATTATTTAATAAAAATTAATAGATTCACGTGACAGTCAAATGGAGAAGAAAAAACGGTTGCTTAGTATTCAATTCGCTTAATTTATATGTTTTCTTCTCTCTCTCTCTCTCTCTCTCTCTCTCTGAGAATATAGAGAGATGGATATAAATTTGTATTTAGATATTATGCTTGACTAAAAAATAAAATAAAAACAAAAAAACTAATAGTAATTAAGGATTGATATATAACGAATCCACTAATCCCTCCTCTACATATTATTGTGAGAGAGGAAGTTCAGGAGTTACACATCATCATTGATTCCCGACCGTTAGATCCACCCCAGCATCGATCAACGGCCATGGTTGATCCTTACGTAGCTTATTACATGGCTCGGAATAAGCTTCTTGCTCCTTAACTGAATATATATATATCTCTGCATTGATATAACTTCAATATATTTTATATTCAGTGAATCCATGGAAGCCAATGCCATGGCTATGGCTATGGCTATAACTATGCCTAACCCTTCCATGCACCATTCTTCTTCTTCTTCTTCTTCTTCTTCTTCAGGTCCTCCTTTGTCAGCCATAGACAGATTCTTGTGGTTGTGGGGCCAACTCAACCCACCATCCAACGGTGCACCCGACTTGCTGGCTTGCTCTGGGGGTGCCACGTGGCCTCAGTACAGGGAAGTAGAAGAAGAAGCGAGTTTGAATATTCATGGCTTTTCTGCAAAATATGCAGTGAAGAATAATGGTAATAAACTGGAAAGGAGAGGTAATAAGAAAGGCTCTTCTTCTGTGTTGCTGATCAAAGGACTGTGGACCGATGAAGAAGATAGGTAATATACTTCAATTATTTTGGTTTATCATACGTCTCTTTGTTTCATGTATATATATATATATAACTGTTGGGGTATGTATATGTGTGTATATATATATATGAAGGAAACTGGTGAGGTTGGTGGAGGAATATGGAGTAAGAAAATGGGCTCAGATAGCTGAGAAGTTGGAGGGAAGAGCTGGGAAGCAGTGCAGAGAGAGATGGCATAATCATTTGCGTCCTGATATTAAGGTCTCTCTTAATTTCCACTTCAATTTTTTATTTATAGTGTTAATTAATTAGCTAGGGTTGATGTGATATATTATTTGTCTATTATTTTCATCTAATTTTTTTTTGGCCTAATTTTATTGCTCTCTACTTGCAGAAACCCATATACACACACACACACACACACACACACACACACACACACACACACACACACATATATATATATATATATATATGGATTTTCTTATCTAGTTTCCATACGAGGTTTCATGAAGGTTTTTCGATGACAACAATTATTATATGACAAAGATTACTATAAATATATATATGTATGTATTTGTTAATTAGGAAGTATATGCTTATAGATATAATTTAACAACAAGGATCTATATTTGGTATCTGACTATCTGCTTTCATATATCATCTGAAGATATTCCTTTATATTCTCTTAATTAACTGGGATTTAGTGCATTTTTCATTGTTGACTCCGACATTTCCATATGTTGGATCTGGATTCTCTCTTGTCCATGAAAAGTACAAGAGGTTCAAGCTCTCATTATATGATCGCATCCAACAGCTAATGTTTTTTCTACATTTTTTTAAAAAATTACATGGCCGGGCTATTAAATTTGATGACCATTAAATCAGATGTAATAGTCAGTGTAATTTTCCTTTTTTAAAAATGTTAGAGAAATCACAACAGTTAAATGTAACATATTTAGTATAATATTTAATAACTGTGATGGAGAGCTAGAGTTCAAACGCAGGGAATCTGCATTCATAATTAACCAACCATTTCCCGCCTATTTCTCTAGATCTGGCTTCTTCTACTTCTCTCGCCTACAATTTCTTATTTTCCTCCTAAATTCGTGTTTTTTAAAAATAATATTTAAATTATTTATTAGACATTCTTAATTTTATTCAACAAAAATAACACGATCTGATTTTCTTCTACACTTATAGGGATTTATACACACACGTAAGTGAATCAAATATCTAAAGATGTAATTAATATATGCGCTGACTCAGCCATGGTTAATTTCTTATTGTTTGTTTCACAGGCTAAATTAGAACTTTTTGATCTCATTGGTAAAATCATATATTAGTAAATAGATAAAAATAAAATATAAAATATAAAATATGTAATATAAGATAAATTAAATAATACGTGAACAAGTAAAATGTTATTTAACTCCCTCTTAACTTTTTATTATTCTGTAATATATAATAAAAATATAATAATTTAATAAAAGAAATTAAAAAAAATCAACATCCAGTTTAGTGCACGTCACTCTACTACTATTTATTAACATGCGTTGTAATGTGTGTGTGCGCTTTTGTGTATAGAAAATCTGATTGATTATATATATATATATATATATATATGCTAGCTGTAGTATAAATTTCATTAATATAATGGTTAAAATATATATTAGGTTTCTATAATTTGATAATTTCTCCTAATATTGAATTTAGTCATTGTAGTTTCTAGTATCATTGAAGATGGTCTTTAATGTTAGTCAATTATTATATGTACACATGTGTTATTGACTATAACTCTTTACTTAACATCTAAGTCCACATCATATACACATTAGTTTTACTCACATGTCACATCATGCCTAGTGATTTTTTTTAAAAAAAAAATCTTGCTATTATGTACCATCCAAACATGATATCTCTCTCTCTCGCCTCCTCTCTTTCCCTCCTCTTGGACGGTTAATAACAAGATTTTTTTTTTAAAAATGACTAGATATGACGTGACAGGTGAGTAAGACTAATGTAACGTCTAATGTAAACTTGAATGTTGAATGAAGAGTCATAGTCAATGCCGCCTGTATACATATAATGATTGACTAACATTAGAGATTATCTTTAATGATTCTAGAAACTATGACTAAATTCAAAGTTTTAAAATTATAGGAACTAAATTCAATGTCGGGTAAAATTATAAGGACCAAAGATATAATTTTAACCACATATAATTTATGCAACATATAAACTATTATGTTTGTTGGTTTCAGAAAGATAGTTGGAGTGATGAAGAAGAGAGAATATTAGTGGAGACTCATGCAAAAGTGGGGAACAGATGGGCTGCAATAGCTAAGAGCATTCCTGGAAGAACAGAGAATGCTATAAAGAACCATTGGAATGCCACCAAAAGGAGGCAGAACCCTAAAAGAAAGCACAAGAATATTACAAACAACAATGGAAGAAACCCACCTTCCTCTATTCTTCAAGACTACATCAGAAGCACGACTCTTAATAACGGTACAACAACCGCCACTAATGATCAAGAGGACCCACCGGAAAACCAGTTCAATCTTGCGGTTTCTGATCATGACCATGAAGCCTCTGATCATCATGAATCTGTGATGGTTGATGTAGATGACGAGCTACTCTTCATGCAGCAGTTATTCTCAGAGAGCCATCAGATTCATAATGGAGGGCATGGAGCTGATTCTGTTACTCATACTAGTTCTCCCATGGAACACCATCATAATTCTGATCTGTATCTGTCTCAGTTGTTGAATGGGGCTGCTTGTAATTCATCAGGTTATTGTGATTATGGAAAAGATCAAAACTTGAACGTGGGTTTGCAGGTAGGGCTTGATGAGCAAGCTTGGAATGATGGGAAGAGAGAGATGGATTTGATGGAGTTGGTTTCTTCTTCTTCTTCTCAGTTTTCTGCTACTATCAGAAGCATCTGAATACTCGTGTATTGCTTTAATTTATCATATTGAGCCTTTTAGGAACTTTTCTGGTTCGATGTTGATAGAGTTTGGGAGGATATTCTGGGTTCTGTTAGGGTTTATGCACAAAAGGGTATTTGTTGTTCTTATTTTTGTGCTCTGTATGAAACAGCAATAATTACTAATTTTTCATAGAATTTATTGTTTTTCCTTTACCCTTTAGTTTTTTTCTTGTCAGTTCCATTCACATATAAATGACACTCTACAAAGGAAAAAAAATTAGAAAAAATGCCTTTGCTCCCATAAAATTTTCTCAATATGTTGAGGAAGAATCGTCGTTGATGCTCAATTTGTCAATGTTGCGTCCCGAGTAGGTGTAATATGCTGAACTCTCCATTCTCATGGCTGGAATCAAAAGTCAAATTGGTGTGAGCTATGAAGGTTGGGTTGTATCGTTTAGGCAAGAACGATGTGTAATTTTTTTACCCATATCATCCATTTACATAGACAATGAGATATGATATGACATTTAAAAAATTTTAGTTAGCGTTTACTGATAATCAAATTAACAGTCAATTAGATGAAAATATTTTTTTTTACAAAAAATAAAAAAATTATAGTTGATAGAAGTTTTTTACGTATTAAAAATAATTCACAGGAACAAAGTGCATTTTTTTCAAAAAATTATAACTCTTGATATTTTACAAAACCTTTTAATTAACATGTGACAAATATTAATTGATGTGGTTGTATTTGTATAGATTAAGCTTACACTAATAGTATTAATTCTTTTGTTATGTGTCATACGAGAGAGATTTTTGGACAAACAATTTATTCATAAAGAAATGTCTAAATATATTAAAAGTAAGTCTAATTAAAAACATGCCTAATTTGCCAATATGTCTTATTCTTTTAGAAGAAATGCTCAATGTTTTTTTTTTAATAATTAGCTTCGTCTATTTATATTATAAAAAGTTTTTAGATACGTAAAATGCACTAGCTAATTATATAATAAATTATTTAGAAGTTAACAGAATAAATATTTTAAATATTAGTCTAAAAATGAATTTTTATTAATTTCTTATATGCATAACTCTTTACAATATCTCCTATATTTTATAAGAATGTAGCCAATAAAATTTCCTCACTGATTACCCCTTTAAATTGACATACAATATTGCAAAGATGGCCACAAGAGATAATATGTTAGGTCAAAATGTTACAGCAACGCATTACATCAACTCAATCACTATTTTTTTTTTCTACGTGTATTTTTTTGTAGGATTTGAACCATAATTTATTACCTTATAAAGGATAAACTCATTCAGCTGACTCAAACTTTTTTGAACAATATCATTATTTTGAAAGGGCAAAAAAGTATGGATCTCCAATTACACAAGTTATCTTCACAACTTATTCGTTTTAAAATTTGATAGCAAGGGACTATTTGTTAAATGTAGAAATAGATTAATGTTAAATATATGGGAAAAAAATATTGAGTGACTTGAATTTTGGTAAATTATAATGAATTTATGATTCAACTCAAAATTTAAGAGTTCAATTTGAAAAAAAAAACATGAGGTTTGTAGTGTGAGAAAAACTTGACTTGTGTCATGGGTCTAATTAGTTCTATTTATTTTCTAAATCAACATATATATATATGTATATATCTATATAGAGTATAGGATTTTATGATCTTTTTAATGATTTGTAACAATTTTTTGCTTCAGAAATAAAAAATATCTCTCTACTCATAAATGTAAGTTACCTCAATCGAATTACATAAATATATGTGTTCTTGTATTTATTTTTATTTTATATTTTCTATTTTGCAGCATAACAAAAAGTATATGGAAATTTCGCCATATTTGAGATAGAAGTTCACATCGCATCACTGCAACATGTGCTATACATCCTTTATGGAAGACATAAGATTTATTTACATACATAATGTATCCGTTGAACTATATTGACTTTTCATAACATTAACATTAGTCATTCAGTTACCATTTGCATTTGATTGAAATCATTCCATTTGTGTAAACTACATGAATCTGAAATAGAGCACATGTCGATTCCCTTTTGATGCCACACAAATTATGTATTGTACGAAAATTGTAGCTACAATTTTTTAATCAAAGGAAAAAAAATAAAAACACGTGACTTCAAATAATGATAAATAGTGTAGCCCATGATCAGTGGTCTTGCAATGTTGCACTGTTTGATCTAAAGGGCATCAACTATTTTCCTTTTCAAATTTCTACAACATGAAATATATATATATATATATATATGCCTCTATGCTTTAAAAATATATTACCAAAGAATAATGAGCAAGCTCACCATAAAATAATTCATTTTTTGTATGGCATTGATAAAGGGAACTGAATTCTCTGCTTCAATGGCTCACATTTTTCTTACGTTTTTTTTTATTTTTTAAAAATTATACTGACCATTAGATTTGATGACCATTAAATTAAATTCAACGATTACTACAATTTAAAAAAAATACAAAAAAAATCATGAATGTTGAATGTAACATCCAACAGTCATAATGGAGCGCTTAAACTTTCTGCTTGTAAAACGAGCGAGTGAGAATTCACATCCTAGATAAAGTTTGTCAAAGAATATTTATTTATTTTATCAACTGCGTTATTTAATAAAATTACACGCCCAGAATAAATAATAATAAATCAATTCATGTATGACATTCAGTATTCATTCTTGTTTCCAGTAAGTGTACAGCAAAACGAGTAACTAGATTATATCACAGACTTAAGAGAAGAATAATATTCATCATCAGGAATAGCCTTCCCTGTTTAAGTAAAGCTATTCACACTTGAAACTCCATGAGGGCAATTTCTCTTGCAGGCTTCTTCTTCTTCTTTCTTTCTTTTTTTTTTTTTTTTGGGATATAGTTTAGCTGGGAACATATTCCATATTTCTGAGTGCTCGAAGAAAAACTATACAACCATAATGAATGAATTGATTTCAAATTTAAGTTGCTATAATCAGAGGAATGCTGGCATCAAGACATTTTGGCTTTGGCGAAAAAAACACCAGCAAAGAGACCTAGAAACAATGTGCATTATCAATATTTGGTTGGAGAAGATAAGCAGTAAGGTTCAGAAAATCAGACCGGTCATTAAATCGATAAAGGTATCAGCTCAAGGGTTAATAGTCAGATTATGATCAAACTACGGTCGAACAAGTGGCATTTAAAATATATAATTAATGTATATGTTATAGATATTAAAATATATAATATATAATATTGAAATATTAAAATATTCAATGCATGTTATGATATATATTATATATATATATATATATATTAATGCAAGTTCTAGATCTTCTCTAATAGTTTAACTTTTTAGAGATTTCTTAAAAATATATAATAATATCTAGTAAAAATTTTAAAAAATGAACCGCAGTCGATTTTACTAGTTTGAGACCGATTCAATCGATTTTTTATCGGTTTAATTGCTCACCGGTTCCCTGGTTTAACCCAGACCAAAGACGTGTCATCTGGCCGGTACACCGATTTTTCGGTCGAATCGGCCGGTTTAGTATGATTCTTTGAACATTGATAAGCAGCATGCAAAAAATTTATTTAAAAAAAAAGAAGTTATAGTGGATCAGTTGATTACCAAACAGAATACTGAACAAGTTGGATGAGCTGAGAGGAACTTTGAACAATAAAATACCAGCAATGGAGATCGGAATCTTGTTTAAGGAGCCTACCAGACTGTGAAACAGGAACAAGTGACTTAGGAAGGACATCAAGGCATGGAAGTAAAGTAGAAAGCATTCAAAAGTGACTTACGTAAGAGACAGATGCATCCCAAAACACAAGATTAGAGACATGAAACAAGTAGAATTTAGCTAAAACTGAATTGATTTGAATCTAGATCCAGTTTGGTACATGGGAAATTAATTTCCCAAATATGTGAATACCTATTTATAATATATTTAAGCTTGAAAAAGAAAAATTGGAACAGTTTAAGAATAAAGTGTTGTATGGGAAATTAGTTAGTGTATGTCATAACTCATACTGAAATTTCTTTTTTCACAATAGATTTCCAAATATTTGAGAAATTAGGATATCCACATCCGAAACATCACCTTAAGATTTCATCTGCATATACCTATGACTTTTCGCTGCGCAGCAATGTAGCTGTATGGAGAGTATGATGGATCTCTAGCCATCTGCTATATTGGAAGATGACTTATAACAAGCACCCTTTTTTAAAACCTCAAGCAGAAACATTTCTGAACACTTGGGCTATGTTTGGTACTCATTAAAGGACTAAGAATGGGAGAAATATTCCTTCACTTTCTTGTTTGGTAGTTATTTCTAATAAGTCAATGAGATTCTATCGGAATGAGATTCCATTCCATTACACTAATGTAAAAATCATAATAATTTAATTTTACATTTAAAAGAAATTAAAAAAAATCAACATCCAGTTTAGTGCACGTCACTCTACTACTATTTATTAACATGCGTTGTAATGTGTGTGTGCGCTTTTGTGTATAGAAAATCTGATTGATTATATATATATATATATGCTAGCTGTAGTATAAATTTCATTAATATAATGGTTAAAATATATATTAGGTTTCTATAATTTGATAATTTCTCTTAATATTGAATTTAGTCATTGTAGTTTCTAGTATCATTGAAGATGGTCTTTAATGTTAGTCAATTATTATATGTACACATGTGTTATTGACTATAACTCTTTACTTAACATCTAAGTTCACATCATATACACATTAGTTTTACTCACACGTCACATCATGCCTAGTGATTTTTTTTTAAAAAAAAATCTTGCTATTATGTACCATCCAAACATGATATCTCTCTCTCTCGCCTCCTCTCTTTCCCTCCTCTTGGACGGTTAATAACAAGATTTTTTTTTAAAAGATGACTAGGTATGACGTGACAGGTGAGTAAGACTAATGTAACGTCTAATGTAGACTTGAATGTTGAATGAAGAGTCATAGTCAATGCCGCTTGTATACATATAATGATTGACTAACATTAGAGATTATCTTTAATGATTCTAGAAACTATGACCAAATTCAAAGTTTTAAAATTATAGGAACTAAATTCAATGTCGGGTAAAATTATAAGGACCAAAGATATAATTTTAACCACATATAATTTATGCAACATATAAACTATTATGTTTGTTGGTTTCAGAAAGATAGTTGGAGTGATGAAGAAGAGAGAATATTAGTGGAGACTCATGCAAAAGTGGGGAACAGATGGGCTGAAATAGCTAAGAGCATTCCTGGAAGAACAGAGAATGCTATAAAGAACCATTGGAATGCCACCAAAAGGAGGCAGAACCCTAAAAGAAAGCACAAGAATATTACAAACAACAATGGAAGAAACCCACCTTCCTCTATTCTTCAAGACTACATCAGAAGCACGACTCTTAATAACGGTACAACAACCGCCACTAATGATCAAGAGGACCCACCGGAAAACCAGTTCAATCTTGCGGTTTCTGATCATGACCATGAAGCCTCTGATCATCATGAATCTGTGATGGTTGATGTAGATGACGAGCTACTCTTCATGCAGCAGTTATTCTCAGAGAGCCATCAGATTCATAATGGAGGGCATGGAGCTGATTCTGTTACTCATACTAGTTCTCCCATGGAACACCATCATAATTCTGATCTGTATCTGTCTCAGTTGTTGAATGGGGCTGCTTGTAATTCATCAGGTTATTGTGATTATGGAAAAGATCAAAACTTGAACGTGGGTTTGCAGGTAGGGCTTGATGAGCAAGCTTGGAATGATGGGAAGAGAGAGATGGATTTGATGGAGTTGGTTTCTTCTTCTTCTTCTCAGTTTTCTGCTACTATCAGAAGCATCTGAATACTCGTGTATTGCTTTAATTTATCATATTGAGCCTTTTAGGAACTTTTCTGGTTCGATGTTGATAGAGTTTGGGAGGATATTCTGGGTTCTGTTAGGGTTTATGCACAAAAGGGTATTTGTTGTTCTTATTTTTGTGCTCTGTATGAAACAGCAATAATTACTAATTTTTCATAGAATTTATTGTTTTTCCTTTACCCTTTAGTTTTTTTCTTGTCAGTTCCATTCACATATAAATGACACTCTACAAAGGAAAAAAAATTAGAAAAAATGCCTTTGCTCCCATAAAATTTTCTCAATATGTTGAGGAAGAATCGTCGTTGATGCTCAATTTGTCAATGTTGCGTCCCGAGTAGGTGTAATATGCTGAACTCTCCATTCTCATGGCTGGAATCAAAAGTCAAATTGGTGTGAGCTATGAAGGTTGGGTTGTATCGTTTAGGCAAGAACGATGTGTAATTTTTTTACCCATATCATCCATTTACATGGACAATGAGATATGATATGACATTTAAAAAATTTTAGTTAGCGTTGACTGATAATCAAATTAACAGTCAATTAGATGAAAATATTTTTTTTTACAAAAAATAAAAAAATCATAGTTGATAGAAGTTTTTTAAGTATTAAAAAAAATTCACAGGAACAAAGTGCATTTTTTTCAAAAAATTATAACTCTTGATATTTTACAAAACCTTTTAATTAACATGTGACAAATATTAATTGATGTGGTTGTATTTGTATAGATTAAGCTTACACTAATAGTATTAATTCTTTTGTTATGTGTCATACGAGAGAGATTTTTGGACAAACAATTTATTCATAAAGAAATGTCTAAATATATTAAAAGTAAGTCTAATTAAAAACATGCCTAATTTGCCAATATGTCTTATTCTTTTAGAAGAAATGCTCAATGTTTTTTTTTTAATAATTAGCTTCGTCTATTTATATTATAAAAAGTTTTTAGATACGTAAAATGCACTAGCTAATTATATAATAAATTATTTAGAAGTTAACAGAATAAATATTTTAAATATTAGTCTAAAAATGAATTTTTATTAATTTCTTATATGCATAACTCTTTACAATATCTCCTATATTTTATAAGAATGTAGCCAATAAAATTTCCTCACTGATTACCCCTTTAAATTGACATACAATATTGCAAAGATGGCCACAAGAGATAATATGTTAGGTCAAAATGTTACAGCAACGCATTACATCAACTCAATCACTATTTTTTTTTTCTACGTGTATTTTTTTGTAGGATTTGAACCATAATTTATTACCTTATAAAGGATAAACTCATTCAGCTGACTCAAACTTTTTTGAACAATATCATTATTTTGAAAGGGCAAAAAAGTATGGATCTCCAATTACACAAGTTATCTTCACAACTTATTCGTTTTAAAATTTGATAGCAAGGGACTATTTGTTAAATGTAGAAATAGATTAATGTTAAATATATGGGAAAAAAATATTGAGTGACTTGAATTTTGGTGAATTATAATGAATTTATGATTCAACTCAAAATTTAAGAGTTAAATTTGAAAAAAAAAAACATGAGGTTTGTAGTGTGAGAAAAACTTGACTTGTGTCATGGGTCTAATTAGTTCTATTTATTTTCTAAATCAACATATATATATATATATATGTATATATCTATATAGAGTATAGGATTTTATGATCTTTTTAATGACTTGTAACAATTTTTTGCTTCAGAAATAAAAAATATCTCTCTACTCATAAATGTAAGTTACCTCAATCGAATTACATAAATATATGTGTTCTTGTATTTATTTCTATTTTCTATTTTCTATTTTGCAGCATAACAAAAAGTATATGGAAATTTCGCCATATTTGAGATAGAAGTTCACATCGCATCACTGCAACATGTGCTATACATCCTTTATGGAAGACATAAGATTTATTTACATACATAATGTATCCGTTGAACTATATTGACTTTTCATAACATTAACATTAGTCATTCAGTTACCATTTGCATTTGATTGAAATCATTCCATTTGTGTAAACTACATGAATCTGAAATAGAGCACATGTCGATTCCCTTTTGATGCCACACAAATTATGTATTGTACGAAAATTGTAGCTACAATTTTTTAATCAAAGGAAAAAAATAAAAACACGTGACTTCAAATAATGATAAATAGTGTAGCCCATGATCAGTGGTCTTGCAGTGTTGCACTGTTTGATCTAAAGGGCATCAACTATTTTCCTTTTCAAATTTCTACAACATGAAATATATATATATATATATATATATATGCCTCTATGCTTTAAAAATATATTACCAAAGAATAATGAGCAAGCTCACCATAAAATAATTCATTTTTTGTATGGCATTGATAAAGGGAACTGAATTCTCTGCTTCAATGGCTCACATTTTTCTTACATTTTTTTGTATTTTTTAAAAATTATACTGACCATTAGATTTGATGACCATTAAATTAAATCCAACGATTACTACAATTTAAAAAAAATACAAAAAAAATCATGACTGTTGAATGTAACATCCAACAGTCATAATGGAGCGCTTAAACTTTCTGCTAGTAAAACGCGCGAGTGAGAATTCACATCCTAGATAAAGTTTGTCAAAGAATATTTATTTATTTTATCAACTGCGTTATTTAATAAAATTACACGCCCAGAATAAATAATAATAAATCAATTCATGTATGACATTCAGTATTCATTCTTGTTTCCAGTAAGTGTACAGCAAAACGAGTAACTAGATTATATCACAGACTTAAGAGAAGAATAATATTCATCATCAGGAATAGCCTTCCCTGTTTAAGTAAAGCTATTCACACTTGAAACTCCATGAGGGCAATTTCTCTTGCAGCCTTCTTCTTCTTCTTTCTTTCTTTTTTTTTTTTTTGGGATATAGTTTAGCTGGGAACATATTCCATATTTCTGAGTGCTCGAAGAAAAACTATACAACCATAATGAATGAATTGATTTCAAATTTAAGTTGCTATAATCAGAGGAATGCTGGCATCAAGACATTTTGGCTTTGGCGAAAAAAACACCAGCAAAGAGACCTAGAAACAATGTGCATTATCAATATTTGGTTGGAGAAGATAAGCAGTAAAGTTCAGAAAATCAGACCGGTCATTAAATCGATAAAAGTATCAGCTTAAGGGTTAATAGTCAGACTATGATCAAACTACGGTCGAACAAGTGACATTTAAAATATATAATTAATGTATATGTTATAAATATTAAAATATATAATATATAATATTGAAATATTAAAATATTCAATGCATGTTATGATATATATATTATATATATATATATATATATTAATGCAAGTTCTAGATCTTCTCTAATAGTTTAACTTTTTAGAGATTTCTTAAAAATATATAATAATATCTAGTAAAAATTTTAAAAAATGAACCACAGTCGATTTTACTAGTTTGAGACCGATTCAATCGATTTTTTATCGGTTTAATGGCCGGTACACCGATTTTTCGGTCGAATCGGCCGGTTTAGTATGATTCTTTGAACATTGATAAGCAGCATGCAAAAAATTTATTTAAAAAAAAAGAAGTAATAGTGGATCAGTTGATTACCAAACAGAATACTGAACAAGTTGGATGAGCTGAGAGGAACTTTGAACAATAAAATACCAGCAATGGAGATCGGAATCTTGTTTAAGGAGCCTACCAGACTGTGAAACAGGAACAAGTGACTTAGGAAGGACATCAAGGCATGGAAGTAAAGTAGAAAGCATTCAAAAGTGACTTACGTAAGAGACAGATGCATCCCAAAACACAAGATTAGAGACATGAAACAAGTAGAATTTAGCTAAAACTGAATTGATTTGAATCTAGATCCAGTTTGGTACATGGGAAATTAATTTCCCAAATATGTGAATACCTATTTATAATATATTTAAGCTTGAAAAAGAAAAATTGGAACAGTTTAAGAATAAAGTGTTGTATGGGAAATTAGTTGGTGTATGTCATAACTCATACTGAAATTTCTTTTTTCACAATAGATTTCCAAATATTTGAGAAATTAGGATATCCACATCCGAAACATCACCTTAAGATTTCATCTGCATATACCTATGACTTTTCGCTGCGCAGCAATGTAGCTGTATGGAGAGTATGATGGATCTCTAGCCATCTGCTATATTGGAAGATGACTTATAACAAGCACCCTTTTTTAAAACCTCAAGCAGAAACATTTCTGAACACTTGGGCTATGTTTGGTACTAAAGGACTAAGAATGGGAGAAATATTCCTTCACTTTCTTGTTTAGTAGTTATTTTTAATAAGGCAATGAGATTCCATCGGAATGAGATTCCATTCCATTACACTAATGTAAAAAAACAAATATGCCCCTCAAATTAGTGTGCTTCTTTTATGTTTATTTTCTTATACAAGGATATTTTAGTAAAATCATCTTAGACTTATTACATTCCCTCATTTTAAAATATCATACCAAACATTCTACCTTATTTCTTTCCATTTCTTTTCATATTGTACCAAACACAATTTTTTGATTCCCTTTCCCTTTTCATCTCTCATTTTCATTCTTATTCCCTTTCATTTAAACACCCAAATTTATACCAAATGGGGCCCCAAGGATTGCTTAACTATTAATTACGAGATATTCAGGTAAACTGCACAGACCTACCTAGTTAGATTTAAAACTGAATTACTGTCCGCTTGAAGGCTAAAGAGTTCTACACAGCTAATAGATCAGATCCTTTTCTCGTGTTGAAGAGTATGATAACCTGTCTTGTAAAAGTCGAATACTTATTACTCTGTTAATCCTACTAAGACATTGATATAAGAACGACTTCTCTACATTTGGTGGCGGGAAATACAGAGTAAAAGTTTTTTATTTTTTTTTTATTTTTATCCATTCAATCTTGACCATTCATTTGATGATTGAACGACTGAGATTTCTATTTCATTTTACATTTCCTGCCACTCAATGTAGAAGAGGCGTTCTCCATTGATATAGAGTGTAGGGCGCCATATAAACTTACATTTTTATTTTGAATATTAGTGCATCAAATTTGAACTGCATAGAATTACCTATATGTTGTAGGGCCAGTTTGATGTAAGAACCACATAGAAGAAAAGCTGATGGAAAGTCCAAGCAATCCACTAGCTGTTGCAACAACCCAAAACATGGGCAGTTTAACTACATCCCTGGAAATCAAAACCCAAATTATAACGAGGAAGCAAAAAGCTTTCTCAAATTTAAAACAGAAAAATATCTACTCACACATGTACTATATAATCCCATTCGCCAAAAAGGAAAATCAAGATGATGGCAAAAGGTAAAGACAATAAATTGTTCAGCAACACCATTGAAGCTTCATTGAGAGATCCAGATTTTGTTGACTTTTTTGCTTCGTCCATAACCCAGCGAAGGGTAAGCTGTCAAACAAAGCAAACGTAGGTTTACAGCTCAAAATTGGGTACAATTGGAGTTCGCACCAAAACGGATTCCCAATCTTGAAATTCTGAAACTCTTAAACCACATATTCATAATTGATAAGCATCTTACAGAAGATGCAAAAAGAGCAAAAGGATGCAATAAATGGCATCTAAAGTAATATACATACTGAATAACTTGCAGTAAGAACACAATTGGTAATTTGCCAGGCATAACCAACTGCATTGAAGGAGAGATCTGTAATACCGCCACTGACAGCTGAGATAATCTGTATCAAGTATGTATAGAGAGTATCAATACTTGATAAAAGAATAACAAACTATCAGCAAATGAGTAAATGAATTAAATATAACTGCAGAATCAAAC
The DNA here is from genome assembly GCA_037074585.1 of Biancaea sappan. Classification (NCBI taxonomy): domain Eukaryota; kingdom Viridiplantae; phylum Streptophyta; class Magnoliopsida; order Fabales; family Fabaceae; genus Biancaea; species Biancaea sappan. Next base: position 4,098,697 of record CM073498.1, on the reverse strand, counting down.
TAACTGAATTTTTATTTCTATGGTTTCTGAGTTTGATGAAACAGTTAAGACGATTTCATTCTCCAATTATTCAGAGACACAAACGTCAGACATAAAAAATTTCACAAATATCACATTACCAAAAACACTAGAAGTTCCAAAAACTAAAATTTTCTTATAAGTAGATCTTGAAATCCTCCATGTCTTAATCACAAAGTGTAAACTTTGATCATAGACTATTTTAATTCCATAACAAACATTAGCCTAAACAAGTTGAGAGTTTTGCTATCACAATTCACAAGAACTGAAGATTTCATGACAAGATCATGGGGGGCATGTGGCCATCCGAGATATATAGTTGAGAAAAATTACTGCTTTCCAAACACTATCTTAACCAGCAATGAGATCATATTTTATGCAATAACAGTATATCAACGATTAGGAAGCAAGTGTCATTTACCATCAGAAACATGGCAGTCCACACTTTTGGATTTTGACCTTTTCGGAACAAATATAATTCTCCAATTGCTGTTATAATATTCGTCACATTCTTGAGAATTGTCACCATAGCAATATTTATGTATTTCAAACTGAAAAGAAAAAGGCACCAGAGGACATTAAGTCCAGATAAGCGATGGGCAAGGTAATTACGATGTAGTGAGACAATAATTAGATAATGCTGATCCTTTCAACATTGTCTTGTTAATCAGGTTCCGTTCGACACATCCATAGACCTTAAAATAGCATATTAAAAATGCAGTTTATTCCACACCTATACATGCCTGACACAAGCATGCCGATAAATATAATATTGACAGGGATCCAGACCCTGATCAGCCTCCAGTTGAGCTTTTCAATTGAAACTGTGCCAGACAGACCCAACAGAACAACAACCAATGTGCTTATTAAATTCTGCAAGGAAGTGCAAGGAGGAACTTAGATCACATAATAAGTGATTCTGCATTTACCATAGGCTCCAAGAATGAAATAGATCAATGAAGTAATGACAAAAGTAAGCTCTCAATGAAGTATTGACAAAAGTAAGCTATCAGCATAAGAATATGATTATTTAGGGTGTACCTTTTCATTTATAAGGTGTACTTTTTCATTTATAATATGATTTTTTGATGAATGTAATGTGGATCCCATTAATAGGAATTCTGATATCATTAAAAGATTTTTGCATGTTTCAAATTCCAACGCTATTATAGCTGAAAAAAAAAAACAGCTCAGAAACTCAGAAAAAGCTACCTTACCTGGTAAAACATTAAGGATATTCCAGCATCGAAATTATAACCCGATAAAACAATTTTGTTCAGCATTATCATGCTACAAGAAGAAATACAGTAAGCTGTTCCAGAGAGAAGAGGCCCGGACTTCTTCAATGATCTGTGTAGTCGTTTTTCCTCCCCATCAACATGATTGACATTATAACCAAGTGTAGCTTTATCTGCTTTGAGAAACCTGCTTGTAAAATATCGTACAGAACAACTGAGAGCAAGTAGATCAAAACCATTTTACACATACGCTGAAATGAATAAGGGAAAAAAATCACATGGTAATGCATGCTAGTGGGCACATGATGGACATATAAATATTGCACCCATTTGTGTACTATTTGAAAATTGAATTACAAAGCGACAAAAATATTGTTTCAGTTTTTTGTCAAATTCCAAGAATAGAGAGAAATAAAAGCAGAGAAAGGGAAATAAGTAGAGATAAACCACAAAGGTGTGCAAAGTAAAATCATAATAATAAACACAGCTAGACGAGAAGATTTGCTTCAGACCTATCACTAAAAGCTCTACGTTCTGCATTCGTTGTAAAGTTGTTGATTGACAATTTTTGCTCATAACTTCCATTAAAAATTTCATGCCCTGCATTAGCCGTTTCATCTAATGACAGCTTTGAAGGTATGGTGAACTCTGGTTCTTCAGAGTCATCACGACTAACAATAACTACTTTATAATCTGTCGACATATTACTTTCCTGCAAGAAGGAAAACATCAACAAAAAAATTGATTGTAAGTCAGAAAGATAGAAGTAATACTGTAATACCAAATGCATATATTACATGAGTAAAAAGACTGTTTACTTTTTATTATTTAATCAAGAGTTGAAGACATAAGGTAACTAGGAAGGCCCATAGCACAAAAGACGAGGAAGACGACTAGTTAACATGTATTTCATGGCCCTGGCTCCTCCCGATAAACACAAGATTGCAGCAAAAATTCTATTAAGTACGCGAATCAGTCACAACTCACAATTGCCTATCATGATCGGTATTCCTTGCCCCATACTTCACAGTGATCCTCAAATTAACAGTGAAATATTTAAAGCAAAATAACTTTCAAGATCACACCATGAGCGAATACAATTTTGGATGCGGTGTTTAAATTCCAATTTTCACATTGAATGAAACAGAGTAATAGCTAATCAGGTTCATACAATTGGGAAAAACTTTCCAGCAAAGTCCATTCCCTAAATATTTCCAGGGAACGCTTATCCCACAAGAAAAAAAAAAGGGGGGGGAAGTTATAGCCTGCTTAAACCATGTGAGGTGTCATGCAATTTCCACAAGCTTTAAAAAAACCGTCGATACACTTGTGGACAATAATTATGATGAAAGACGATATTTCAGCAGAAATCAATGCCCCAGAAGGCCAATGTTAGCTCAAAAAGGTCAAAACCAATAAGAAACTATGATAAAAATCATAATAGAAGCAATACACTGAAGCTCATACCGACAGGACCCGTGGGAATCTCAGGGTTAATGCACCAGATAACTATCTCACACACAGTATCTTCAGCGTGTTCATCCACAAACAAACAAATCCCACGGAATTTCCACTGCCCTTGTGAAGAAAAATTGTGGAAAACTTATACGCTCTCGGTAACGCAAGAATCGCGCTCACCCGGATGCAGAAAACAGAAAATCATGCTAAAGACGTGAGTTGAGGTTGTGCTTTTAGAATAGCACGCAAAGGAAAAGGGACAAGAAGGGATGGGTACAGTAGGGGAAAACCCATGAATGGAGCAATTAATGATTTGGATGTGAATTTGGAGTAGTTCGTGAATCATGGCCTCCATCGTCATGAACAGGCGGGATTCCAGGTGGGAGAGGACCGGCCAAGGAGTAGAATATTGGGAATGTAACGAATTCCGAGGCTGGCAAAGTCAAAGAAGAAGAAGAAGCAGCGATGACTTGAAGAGCAAGTAGTGAGTCAAGAACGCGAAGATGGATTTCTTCTGCAGCCGCAGCCCCTCAGAAGGTGACAACACACCACACTTTTTCCAGTGGATCCGTGACTTGCGCTTAACCCAACCCCTTCTTATATTTAAAATTTCAAAGGCTGCGTCTGAAATTATTCATGAATGCATGCAGGAATACACTGATTGGATTACAAAATTGGATTACTCCCGAGCAGCTTGGGAATTGTCGGTTTTAGCTTCAATGCAAAGGAATTCATATTGATAACAAACAACTATAGTCGGGTGTCAAAATGGCGCGGCCCGCCGGTCGCACTGAGGATCCCTCCAAATTCTAGAGGGAAAGAAGGGGAGTTTTAGATCTACGGTTAAAAAAATATTGGTTAAATTTTATTTTTTTTTGTAAAAAGTTTGTTGGATAAGTCGGAGAACTTTAGAAAGAATATGGTTTTTTTGTATAAACGAATTTGAGTTTAAAAAATTATGTTTGTCTAACTTATTAGTTTAAACATTAAAAATATAACGTTTATATGTGATTTATGGTAGGTCAACCTATTTGATAATATTAGACACAGGTTTACTCAAGTATTAGAGCAAACATGTGTCCTTATTAATTGTCTGATTACAATTGGATGTTTAGTGATTTTTGTTTAAATCATTGACTTTTAATTGTTCGATAATATAATTGGCAAGAAGCACCAATGATTTTAATATTGAAGCCATCCAATATGATTTTAATATTGAAGCCATCCAATACCCAACTCCACAAGATTTGTTTCAAAATTTTGAAGGGCTGAGTTCTTTTTTTTATTATAAAGTTATTTTAAATTAATGTGTATAGTAATTAAAATTTGTTGCATATGAATTTTTAGAAAATAAAATAATGATAATTTTTTTTAAGTCAAACTCTTTGTAGGATAATCTTGAAAGATTGTTAAATTTAGTCATTTTATCAACTGAAATTGTATTTATATTAAAAAAATCTTTTTAGAAAAGGTTGAATGATGTGATTCAATTATTAACTAAAAATAAAATAAATTGAATCTGATGATTAAAAAAATTGATAATTTATAAAAGATAAATATAATTTTCTTTTATTTGTTTAATTAGGGCTGCATAACTATTAAACCGAAAAAAAAAAAAAACAGACCAAAATCAACTACATTAATTTAATGTTTAATGATTTGACTTGATTTAATTTAAATGGAACATTTCAAATAAATGAGATTTTTTTCCCCCAGTAATCTAATGGGTTTGGCATGGTTTTTAGTTAGGTTAATTTTAGTTCTAATTTCTTTTTTTGTTTTTTGGGTCAAACTAGTTTTGGTTTCAAAAATGCCTACTGATATGTTATACGTTCATTTTCCACCAAGCCCATACGGCCCAAATCCCCTTTATCGGTTTATTTAACTTAATTAGAGGACCAACTTTTTTCCATCTAGCTTCTCTCTTTTTTAAGTATCAAAATGAGAGTTTAATTTACAAATTGTGAATTTTTGTTTTGGAAAGAAGTGCCACCATGGAATGAATTTAATTATAGAAGTTTAATATATTTTTTTTAAGTTTCTTAATTTTAATATCTAGTTTCTATTATTCAAAATTATTTGTACATATATATTTCAATTAATTTGATCTCTGTCTTTTAATTCATTTGGTCTATTTTTTTTATATATTTATTTATTTATTATTAAAATTACAAATTATTATAAACAGAATTATTTAAAATCAAACCAAACTAAATTGTTAAAAGAATAAATTTAAATAAATTTATAATTTTATAAAATTAATGAACTCAATTTAATTTAATTAAGACTCAAAACTGAATCTAACGAAGTTATAAGCACCTTAAATCCTGATACATAGCAAGGTACATGTAAGTGCCTTATACCATTCTCATAATTGAGTTTTGTACCAAAACCCATTCAATCACCAAACTAGATCAACACGCACCAATAGAATCGTTGGTTTCATGGTATGGTAGTGTAGTTCCCTTTAGAATTGAAGGAATCCCAGTCCAAACAAACTAGAAAACTGAATCAACATGTGTTTCTGTATGTTTGAGTAATCAGTAATCAAGTTGTGTATTTACTATTTAGTAGAAAACAAAAGCATTCGTAAAATGAAGAATCAAAAACACTAGATCAAAATCAGAACTTAAGTTATATCATATAATTTTCTGAAATATGGTGGCAATATAATCACGCGACATTGCAGTCTTCTTTCCCTACGATTGCTGACGTGGAAGCTCAAAATTTTCACAAAGCTTCACACTCAAAGTTACCCTAACACAATCATAACCAACCACACACCCTTTAATCTTCGTGAGTTGCGACCATCAGCATCAACTGTGACCCAAAAAAAAAAGAAGTCAATCAAAAAAAAAATAATTAATTTCGTTATTCACAGATATTTTCATCCAAATTGAAACAATTTGAAAATGACCAAAAGTATTATGTTTTTCATAACTTCTTTAAAGGCAAAAATATTTTTTTTTGTCTTACATCAAATTTTAATTTAATCTTTATTATTTTTGTTTTTTTTCGTGAATTATATCTTATATATTTTATTTTTATTAAATGTTGAAGTGTGCTATATAGACTACTCAGTTAGTATTTTTTAAATAAACAACGTTAGTAAAAAAGATAAATTTAAAATAAAAATAAAATATGTAAGATATAATTGACAAAAATATGTTAGGAATAAAACTGAAATTTAATTAAATTTTATGAATATAAAAAATACTTTTATCTTCTTTAAATAAGAGTAAAGTACACTAATTTTCTTTCAAGTTTGACTAAAATTCATTTAATATCTTCATTGTTTCAAATATTATATCTAGTTCTCGTAACATTTTGATATACATTAAAAAAATTATTTTAATTTATTTTTTTACAAATCAATTAACTTTTTATATAGACAGCCATTGCATTTCAGGTGTGAATAAAAATACTACAACGATAAATAAAGTTAAAAATTAATGTCGACAACTAATATAAAGATGTCTCTTTGTTTTTAATATTATAAAAAAAATTATTATGGAAAAATATATTTATTATGCAACAAGTTAATTTCAATAACAAAATATAAATTATGAGTTAAGTGTAATATGTAAAACTAAGATAATATAAATTATGAGTTAAATATAATTGAACTATAAACCAAGAAAGGTTGGCATAATTTACCTTTTAATAATATAATTTGTATTACTTGAGAAATTATGAAAAAAATTTAGTAAAAAGAGAAAAGAAGAGAAAAATGAAATGTGAATAATACCACCACACGATTAAAATCTGAAGCCACGATCACCGCTCGATCACACACTATACACAATCACAAAGCAGGGGAGCACAGCTCTAGGATTAAACACCAATAGCTCCTCTTCGTCCAAGCGGGTATAAATTCCGCTTCCTCCGCGCGCCAACAGGGAATCATAACCGGCGTCCTCCTTGTCGGCCTCGTCCGCGTCGCACCCGATCCGACCCGCGATGACCCGGCACACCAGCATGGCCCGCTTCACGTTCATGAACTTGAACTCCTCCTCCACCTCGTCGGGGATCGCCGCGTGGGCCCTCCAGCTGGTAGATAGCGTGGAGATTCCGTCCAACTTGGGAGAGAACCCCGACTTGATGATGCCGCAGATATTACAATATTGCTGCCCACAAATGCCGGAATCCCCGTTGAGTCCCAGGTCGCAGAGGAACGTCGAACAGTGGAACCTCATGAGCTCGTTGCCGTCGGCAATGCACCTCTCGTCGCGCTTCTTTACTGCGCCGTTTCGCGCGGCCTTGGCCTTGACTGTTTCTCTGTACTCCTCGAACTTGGAGAGGATCTTCTGGCTGTTGTGGATCTTTAGGATCCGACTGATTTTCGGGCATTTCTGGGTGTCGGTCCAACCCGACTTGAATATTATCTGCACTATGTTGTGACCCGCGTCGGCTTCCGCGAGCTCCGACACGGCGTGCTTGAGCGATTGGTGCTGTTCCAGGACATTGGGTTTCTGGAAAATCTCGCCGCAGGCAGTGCAGGGGAAGATGTCGTTACGGAGGGGAAAGAAGTTGTTGTTGTCGGCGGAGATATCGGATTCCGGGCACGACGCGGACGGTTTCTTTCTCGGAGGATCCAACGAGTGGGAGTCGGGTTGCGTGAGCGAGACCAGCGACTGCTGGGAGGATCTGGCGGAGGTCAAGGAAGGGAATGCTGCGGCGGCGGCGGAGGCGGAGGTGGTGTTGGTGGAGGCCGAGGCGGAGGAGGGCTGGGGTGATCCCTGGACGACGTCGCTGGACTTGCAGGATTTAGTGGAGAAAAGGTGTTTGATGAAAGTCCAAGAAGAAGAAAGAGCCTTGTGTGTTTTGAATTTGGGATGGGAAGGAGAGGGTGGTTGTTGTTGTTGCTGCAGGGAATGTGAAACAGGGGAGACCTTGCGTTTCTTTGAGGGCTTGCGAGTATCCTGGAGGACTTCTTCACCGGAGGCGGAGGAGGGGGTGGTGGAGAAGATGAAGCAGCCGAGGTGGAGAAGGAGGACAAAGAGAGAAAGGAACTTGTGAAAGAAAGTAGCAATGGTTGCCATAAGTTACGCAAGAGGACGCAAGAAAGATGGGTTCATTGGAAGATTTGACAGAGATGGGGAAGCAGCAGAAGAAGAGAAGACCGAATGATGGGGGTGGGGAAGAAAGTGTGAAGAGAAAAAGCAAGAAAGAGAAGAAAGAATGAATAAGGGGAAGTGATGGGTAAGGCTAAAGGGTAGAGTGGGGGTGTGGGGGCATAGGAAGTAGAATAAAGGTGAAGAAAGAGAAACGAAGAAAGAAGGAAGAAGACTAAAAGGAGTAGGTGTGTAATGTAATAATCAGTGGGGTGGGGTGTCCTGGAGTCCAAGATTGAGAATGAGATTAATATAAAAAAGCAGAGAGAGGAGTTTCGCAGAGGGATTATTGAGTTGATGGCATCAGCTTTACCCGAAAGTAACGGTCTGTCATTCTATCCTTTTCTTCCCTAATTTTCCCTGCAATTCAGGCATCAATTTGATTCTCTACCTATATCATTATCATCATTTCTCAGCACACGGTTAAGCAACTATGTCCCAATAAATCTGCTCCATCTCACCGCACAGGAATTTTTTACTGGGTGCCATGCTTTCAGATACGAGATAAGTGGATTTAGAATTTAAAACATGTGGATTTCATTTCAATCGGATGTTATTGGAACTTACACACCACTCAACAGTAAGGGCTGGAACGGGATTTTTTGTTTTGTAGAATAGATATTGTTAAAAGTATAAAGTCGTGACTTGAAAAAAAGAACTCTCTATCTGGGCTCTCAACCCAGCTTCTTTATTTCGACAATACTAATATTTTAATCTTGGTTTATTCAACTTATCTAGTTAGTTGTTTGTTTTATACCTTACATAATAAATGAATAATATGTGGTTAAGTGTATTAATGTTGCAAGAAATTTTCATACGAATTTCTTAATTGTGATGTTAATGGCTTGTATTTGACCTAACTTAAGAACTAAAATAATTAAAATTCGTATAAATTATTTTGAATATCCCTTAATTTTTCGTAATATCAAACGAAGTAAAACTATCGAAGAAAAAAGTAGTGTGTAAATAATAATAATAATAATAATATGCATGTCAAAAAATGACATCTCATGGGGGCAACAAACAAATCACACTTGGGCATGTGAAGATGATTAGAAGTTCCATAAGATTTTGATCCAATAAAATGCACAGACGTTGTCGTATCTACTTTATCATACATCTGATCTCTGATTCACCAAAACAATTCTCTGATTCGTGTTATTTCCAAGATAATGAAGATACAACATATATGGCAAGAACGTGGGTTTGTCATCACGTGCACGCTTCCTTATTAATCGCTACCTAGCTCCTTCATAATTCATTTGGATAATTATTTGCTATTTCACATCAAATCATGAATACTTAATGGAACTGTGCGTATATTTATAAATTTTTTAATTCCGAAGGAGAATCCAAGAAGCACTTGTGCTTGTGTGGTGTTTTTTTCTGATTATTCTTTCTAAGATTCGATAGAGCAGTACACACACATGACTTTGTCTCAGATTTGCTTATTTTTCGGATTCTTGTTGTTTCCCTGATTAATTAAGTTTTCTCGTGAAGTTTTATATATAGTATTGGTGAATGCACATAGACAGAGACACACTTACATGAATATATAGGAATTTCATTGAGATATGTACCGTGCGGTGCCCTCGGGGCACAGACAAATGTTCTTGTGCTTTGAGGACGAGGAAGCACATGAGAGTCCTAAGCGATTTTGGCTTTTAGTGCATCACAGAACTTCGAGGGACCTATTTACATTATTTATCTTTCTCTTAGGATTTTACTTCATAGAATTTGAAATTACATATAATTGCAGGAGTGTTAAAATGGAACTTACAATCTTGACAACCAATCTCTGCTTTTGATGTTATGATCATGTATATATATATATATATATATATGATTTGGACTTGAACTTAGATTTGGGGCAGTTTTTTTTATTTAATTAATATTTTTTGACCAATTTACTTAAAATGATATGTCAATTAAATTTTAAATTATTTTAATAAATTAAAAATAATATGTTATTGAATTTTAAATTTATTTTATAATTTGAATAGATATATTGATTAAATTTAAATAAATACTATTAAAAATTGAATAGATATAATTATTCAGACTTTTATATATTTTTTGTTAAAATTTTATAATAAATAATTTAAATAAAAAGATATTTAAACAAAAGTTCTAAAAAAATTTTATTATATTTTAAAAAAATCTGTTTGTAATATCTTAATACATAAATATAGATTTTTTAAAAATAATATTTATCACATCTTAAAATTATTTTATTTTCTGTACTTCTAACGCATATCATAGTTAACAGTAAAAGCTTTATTAAATGGTGAAATAACAACGAAGTGACATAAGGCTTCATAATTAATGCCCATCCTATGTCTGCTTTGTGTTAAACACTAACAGTCTGATCATAAAGCATTTTCAGAAACTTTGTTAATGCATGCCCAAATTAGATGCAAACAAGATTGAGAAGTATAAAAAGCAAGCAGCAAGGAGGTTTTCTTTCTGTTTTTCTCTTCCATGGCAGTTGTCCATAGTTTCTACTTTACAGTCTAGCTGGCTAGCTAGCTGTCTAGGACACCATTGCTCTTCTTGTAAAGCTTGTAATAATTATTAATGTTACAGCTTACATGTAGGTGTCTGTGAAATATGGTTGATAGATAGCCCTTTTTCTTATGTACACATGGTCCCAGCTTACATGTACACATGTTTTGAGTGGGGGCGGGTTTTAAAAACTAAATTAATTAAAAAGATATAGGTTGAGGTGATTTAGATTGAAAAAATTTTATTAACTTAATCTAAATTAATTTAATTTGTTGTTAAATAAATTATTATTAAAAAAATAAATAATATGTTAATTAAATTTTGAAATATTTTACACACAAGTGAATAATATAAAAATACTACAATTTTTAAAAAATAAATAAATTTGTGGGTTAGCTTAAATTTAACAAATTAAAAATTTATAAATTTATTACTGGAATTAATAGTAAATAAATTTTAAAAAAATCTATTAATTTAACTCAATCTTACTAATTGATTTCACCCGACTTTATGTATAATGTATGGCTTTGATGATGAGTGTGGAGTTCAAGGGACAAGGATTTGAATGTGGGCCACATGACATCATTAAAGTATGCAGCTTTGTCTCCGATGTGGGGCCTCATATAATACATAATCTTTCTGGTTAATCATGTGATGAGACTTGTTTTGATCTTAACGTCCCTTGTATACAGAGCCATCCTAGCAGTGGCAAACGGACACTTTGGGCCGTGGGTTAGTCTGTCATGATCTTAATTTAAATGAGTTGATTACTGTGTAACTCGTTTATAAACGATTTTTATATAAAAAGATCAAAACCTTCCGCGTAAGATCGCGGGCCTAAAAGAATTGATCGCAGTCTACTATTTTTTTAAAAAAAATAAAATAATATTTAAATAATATAACTTTTAATTTTTTAAGTAAAAATTCAATAATTTTTAGTAAAATAATATTTATACAAGTGAAATATTATTTTTTTAATATTTTCAAATAATCAATCACTTTAATTTTTTATATTTTCTTTTAAAATTAACTATATTATACTTAATTTTAAAAATTTTATATTTATTTTCAAAAAATTACAATAATTTTTATATCCAAAATTATTATATTTATTGAATATAAGGTTAAAAAATATAAAAATGTGATAAAATATAATGATTTATATTAAACAATATATTTTTTATAAAATTAATAAGATACAAAAAAGACTGCGATCTGTCCGTGGTCTAGACCATTTAACCCGCGGGCTTAAACGGTGTTAACCGTTTAAACCCGTTTTTAAACGAACTTAAATTTCTGAACTCAAGACCGCCCATTGATAGACGATCACAGTCTTAACTGCGGTCCACAATTTTTTTAAACAACGCTACATCTCACTTCTTTTTACTTTACTTGTGTATGGTTAATTAATAAGAGTATTAATATATCGATCACTTATATACTTGTTATTAATAACTTATATTCGGCACCAGTTCAAGTAGGAACTTTTAAGTATTAAAATTTTTAATTTTATGAAAATTTGATGGTCTATACCTTTGAAATTCACAACTCAATCCTGATTTCATATGGGCGATTATCTTGTGACTTTATTACTATTAGCGTCACATAAGTTAAAAAAAATGCCTAATTCTAATATGTTAGATTCTACATTTAAGGATAGAGATAAGATAAAAATACAGCATTAAAAGTTTTGTATTTTGCAAAACATAGTACTAAATTGAGAAGGAAAAAAAAAGTTATTGACAATACTAACAAATGGGCCGACCTGTTACGAGTTAGAGATAAATGAATTGATTATGAGACACTTCGTTTATAAATAAATTTTTTTATTGAAGACCACAACTATTTGTTATGGTCCACAGGTTCACTTTTTTTTAATATTTATCTTTATATTTAAATAATATAATTTTTAAAAATTTAGTAAAAAAATTTGATATATTTTTTATTAAAATATATTTTATACATGTAAAACATTATTTTTTTAATAGTTTTAAATAACTAATAACTTTAATTTTTTATTTTTTAAATTAACTATATTATATTTAAATTTAAAAAATTTTATATTTATTTTTAAAAAATTACAAAAACTTTCTTATCAAAATTTACTATATATTGAATATAATATTATAAAATATAAAAACGTAATAAAAGTAAGATTATTTATATTAAATAATATAATTTTTTTAAAAAATATTAGTTTATTTTTAAACAAGTCTATTTTTTAAAATTTAAGATCACTTATTTACAGATAATTCTGAACTTACTTGTGAGTTATGAACCAAAATAAGACTTATATATATATATATATATATATATATCAGGGGTAGCGTCGTCAATTTCGAGAAAAACGATTGTCTAACTTAATTCTTAATTACTTAGCCTGAAATTAAAGAATAACTTTTTTTTTTCAGAGTTTGAATAAAGCTAAGTATCGGCAGGTCATTATTAATAAAAGTGGCAATGACGTGTATATGTTTCATATTTAGAAGTATATATACCAAAGTAGGATCTATATATATATATATATATAGCAAGCAGTTCACTCTGTTTTTCTAGAAATTATTAGATGCATTGTGATGCCATTTGAACTCAATATATATGGCATGGATGAAGTGAACAAACAATTCTATTTTGACCTCGCATTTTAATTTATAAACTTCTGGTGCTTGAAAACAAAAAGGAAACAAGAGACTGAACTCAAACGTAGGCGAGTGGATTTGACTTACTGTGTTGTTGACTCTTCAAGAAGAGGTTGTTGTTGTATAACTTGTAATATATAGAATTAAAATTTTGTCTAATTAAATTTATTTTGAATTGATTAGTTAATTTGAAAGGATGTGTTGATTGAGTTTTATATATTTTAAACAATTATAATTAATGTGTTGTTGAATTTAATTTTTTTTAATTCTAATGATCATGTTGTCTGATTTAAATATAAAATACACACTGACACGTCTGTTAGAAATTGAACAAATATTATTGTTTAATCTAATGTGTCTATTAAAAATTGGAAGGATACAAATGTTTAACTCATGTGTCTTTTGAAAATTGAATAAACAAAACTATTGAAACCTTTTAAATTCTACACATAAATAAGTTAGAAGGATAAAAAATATCTAGAAAAAAAGATTCCAAATAGATTTGTTGTATCTTAGAAGAGTTTGTAATTCCTCAATATACAAAGATAATTTCTTTAAATAAAGTGATTTTATCATGCCTCATAGCCAATTCAACCTACATTATTTATCAATGTTTTAAAACTGGACCAGTCATTAAACTGGTGGAGATATTAGTTCATAGTCTATTGGTTTAACCATAGTTGAATTAGTAATAATTAAATATATATATATATATATATATATATATATATATTTATTTAATGTTATACATTAAATATATAATATAATAAATTAATAAATATTTTCATACTTAATCTTAGTAAACTTATATGTATATGTGTGTAATCGCTCTTCTATTTTTTTATTTAGTTCAGTTATTTATTTTTGTGGCAAAAATAATATTATTATAAAAAATAATTCAAAAAAAAAAAAGAAAATATAATATGATAGAAGAGAATAAAGAAATATTAAAAAAAATTGCTAAATCTCATATAGTGTAAAAATAATTGTATTTTATAAATAGTGAATTATTATTGTTATTATTTTTTTACAAAAATCGATTTTTGACTAGTTCAACTGATTTTTAATAGATATTTTGACTAATCAATTTTTTAGAATCAAACAGATGACCGATTCTCAATTGAACTGGCTGATCTAATCTGGTTCTATAATTTGTGTTATTTATAACAAATAAGTGAAAGATGCATGTGAATAAACAATAGTAACTCCATTATGGCTATATGAATTTGAAGGGAGGGAAGTAGTTAAAGAACAGCTTTTGTTTGGCGCCAAAATACTAATAGGCGTATATATATATAAAAGGAAAAAGGGGTTTGAACTTAAAGTTTAAAGCTTTTGGTAGTGTTTTATCTTTTGCCTTCTTTCTCTCTTTACCATCAAAGAGAAAGCTGCCGACATAGTTTTACAATGGACATTAAGGTATATGATGCTTCCACCCACTTTTCTCCTTTTGCCAAATACCCTTCTTCCCAACACAACGAGAATATATGCATGCCTTACATCATAACAATAATAATAATTCTAATAATAATAATAATGATGATAATGATAATAATAAAACTTAATTTGTTGCACAACAATAAATATGAATTCAATGAATGCATTGATATGATATATAGAACTAATTTAAAGAAATGGTTCAGTACTTACTAGCTTCGGCATATGGATGGTCAATGAAAAGCAACACAAATGAAGGGTGTGGAATGGATATATGGTTGTTAGAAGAACACCAATAATAAGATTAATAATATCAAATAATCTTTTCATGTGTCATTTTCTTCTGGTTGGTATGTATCATGTAAAGCATGAACTTTAATAAAAGTTTATGAACTAAACCATCGGTATCTTTAATATTAATCTCTCCATTTTTTCCGCCTTCAGTTATATTAATGTTTTAAAAATTAGACTAATTATTTAACAAATAAATATACTAATTTACAGTTTAATGATTTGACAATAGTCGAAATAATAGTACTTAAAATATATAGATTAAGATTACTACTTATATATATGGTTGGTATAATACAAAAATTATTCAAAAAGGCCAAAAAACAACATAACAAACTATCTATAATTTTGTGTACAGACTAAAACAAGATCTTAAGAACTAAAAATTAAGAAAGAACTACTAGGCTACTAACTTTGAAATAAAATTATAGAAGTATAAAACATAACATAGAAGACGATGAAGTGTTGAACCCACCAGCCATCACTTGTTGCACATGCAACACCAGGCTGTGACCAAAGAGTGATTTAGTCATTTAGGGATTTTGACCGAGACTAAGCGGTGTGAGCTTCATTTCATTTGACTTATGATCTTTTAATTTTTTTCAAATGGTCTAAAACGATGTCGTTATATATTAAAACTTAAAAAAAAAAGAAAATAATATAACCGGCTAGTTTAATTGATTTTTCATTGGTCCTCAAGATGCCCAATTCATTGGCTCAACTAGATCAAATCAGACACCGATTTAACTAGCCTTTTAATAATTGGTTTATACCCACTAATTAATAATATATGAAAGCATGCTGTTATGTGTGAAAGAAATATAAGCATTTGATGAATCAGCTTTAATTGTTTATTGGCTTATATCTTATCATTCCCAACTTATCTAAAAAAGAAGAAAAGAAAGCCCCACTGACGTTTTAAAATGTTGGTGTATAACGAACACAATCAATTAAATAGTGGCTATATGGAGGAATGCATCATATAAAATATCCAGTACAAATGGTCATATATTATAAAGTATATATGTGCTATAATTACTGTCTCTCTTTCTCACTCACTGCCTTCTTCTTCCTCTTCTTCTTTTGTGTTTTTGTGTTTATATTGTGAGTCCACATGATTTCAGGTCAATAATTGTGCATGGCGTGTTAGGCCATAGGAGATGGCAGTTTCTGAAGAGGGTCCTCTATTCAATGATAACAGAGAGATGGTTTGAATAGTCCACATATATATATATATATATATATATATATATATATATATATATATCAATGAATTTCCCAGTACTCTTTCTCCGAGAAAAAAGCAAGCTAGGCAGTGAAAAAAAAAAAAATCAGGTTGGCTAATTCAGAAGTAACATAAGAGCATGTGTTTGATGCTTGATGAGTGGCCCAGGGGCACAGTGCCTCAATAATTGAACCTCAAATTTAATTTGTTGCTGGTGATGATTCGTGGTGAGTGTTGAATGGTACTTACAGACACAACATGTTCACACTCTGCATCTATTTCAGTAATTTTAGACTTAACTGGATCAGGACGTTTCGACCAAAAATTTGATAAATTGTTCAAGTTTTTGGTCGATTTAAACTTAAGAATAGGTGAAAATTTGATTTTGAACTAATAAAATTAACTAATTCTATAATTCAATTTTTTTTAAATTTTTAATAAATATTATTATTTATTTTTAAAAAATTAAATTATTAGAAGAAGATATATGACTAGTATATATATATATATATAATATGTTTTAAACATTTTAATAATTTAATATTATAAATTATATATTTTAATATCTGTAACATATAGACATTATATATTTTAATATATTAATATAATTTAAATATTTTTAATTTAATTTTATTAACTTTTAAATAAATAATTCAACCACTTCAATAACCAGCTAATTTTTTCAACCTTGACAAATTTAGGTCCTCAATTAAGGCCAGTAGTTATGCTGGTTATTATTGATGCCACACTGTCCCACAAAACCTTCTATATATATAGTCATTATTTTGAGCATATGATAATTAATCTTGGAGTGTTCAAGTACCTGGTCAACCCAACTGGGCCCATTAAATTATGTCGGGCCAGGCCTATGCGAGAAAGAGGTAACAAATAATGTGGTCAAACCGGGTGTCAAATTCAACTTTAATTTTATTCATTGAAATTAAATTTATACACAACATATACTCTCAAAAATGAATTACTAAGATATACAGTGTTATGTTAGGGTTTAATATCAACTTATTTGCTTTTACTGTGATATGGAAAATGACATTATAATTTCACACTGTACCAAAAATTAACTCATTTGACAAGAAGAATGAAATAACTTTTTATTTTTTTTAAATATGTATTAAAATGTTAATAGGAGAATGATATTTAAAAGGAATGAATATCAAATATAATTTAGTCAAATCTCAAAATAAATTATTGTAATTTACTCTATATTTTTTGGGGTCAATCTCCTAGCCTTTTTTTTTTTTGGGACCGATTTTTGGACTAGTCCGTAACAGGTTTTTGCACTAGAATAGTCCAGACTTTTTTTTTTTAATACATAAACTAGTGTGTACCTTTTTTTTTAATTATGTTGTAAGGATTGAACTAGATTAGTCTGTTTAATTGATTGGACTAGAAATTAGCCCGAAATAACTCCTTAAAATTAGTGAGTGATTGAATCGGTAAAGAACCATTGCTAAATGAATATATTGAACAAATTCACTTGAATTTTTTTTATAATTTTGATTATTCTATAATCAGGTAATGAAGAAACTAATATTACAGATAAATTAATTTTAGTTGAGATATCAATATCATGGTGTTTTTATGAATTTGATATGAGTGAATATTATCTTGATTAATAATATTTCCTTGTTATTTAGTCAATTTTTGTTGTGAGCTTTTGATTGTGAATATTGTTTTGTGTATTTTGAGTCTTTGACATCAAATATGATTTTCAATTGAATTTGTAAATTTCTATTTATAATATTTAATTATATATTATTTTTTAAAATATTTTAAAATTGAACATTTCAACTACGTTTTAATTACAATTCGATCATTGATTTTGAATTAGTGTTTCTATATGTTTAATGACCAATTCAATTTTTAGAACTTTGATACTAATGCATGCCTGTACATTAAAATCTTTCTTCCCTCTTAAAACCGATGGGCCTGAGATCCAACTTCCAGAGGCCCAATAACTAGTTCGTGGTTTCGTATTGCCGTAGTCTCCTCCGAGCCATGTATTCGAAGACTTGGTCCAGAAAAAATAAAATAGTGCATTGTAGTAAAAAAAATTCATGGATATTCTAAAAAAATTTCTAGAGACTAAATAATAATGTGTCCACTTCACTACAAAATAGCTATGTATGCATGTTGTTAAATTATAGATGCAATCCTCTGCTTGGTTTTAGAAAAACCATGTAGAGGCCTGCTTAGTTTTTAGCAACGATTTTTATCGTTGCTAAAAACCTTTAGCAACAGTTTAACAACAACAAAATTGTTGTTGAAAGTTTTTAACAACGGTAAAAACTGTTGCTAAAAACTGAGCAGGCAAAATTCTGAGCAAATAATCCGGATCCGTTAAATTAGGATAGTAACTCAGTTAAATTTATGCAAGTTTAACGAATAGAAGGCTTAAATTGATTTTTAAAAAAAATTAAAGGAGGAAATTAAAAGACTTACATTTTGGAACCTTGTTGGTAATTTTGTAACTTTTTAAAAATGAAAATAAATTAGAGTAACTTTTATGATATTTTAAAAAATAATAAAAAATAAAAATGAGATATTATTTAACTTCTCACTATTTTTTTTGTTTCATATGTATTTTAGTCTATTTTTTATATTATATTTGATATTTTATTTTATTAATTTATTGATATGTGGTTTTGCAAACAAGTGTTCCAATGATCCTAAGAGTCGACTCATAGGGTAATTAGAGTTGGCTTAAAAATTTCCTGGCCTATTTTAAAAACGACTTTAATTTAAATAATTAAAAATACATTTTTTATACAAAAATGTATTATTTCATGTAACTACAAAAAATTTATCATTTTAGATATTTTGTTGACTATTGAGACAGTTGTATTTTTAATTATACTTATTTTAATTTTTAAATACTTGATAAGTTAGTTACTTATTATATGTGTTTATGTTTTATTTTTGTATTATTTAGTCATAATAAATAATATATTTTAAAATATTTTTTAAAAATAATACTTGACCCTACTCAACCTTATATCCTAATAGAGTTGGACAAATCTAGAAAAAGCTAGGCCTACATTTAAAACGGACTAGCCCCTAATGATATTATGATCTAACACCTCTACTCATATATGATAATATATATTTATATGACTAGTTGTATTTATTTATTTTTTAAAATAAATTATACCAAGAGTATTTATCGTGGTGAACTTTAATTTAGTTTTTATTGTGGGTTTTACAATACCACGTGAGCTTAACTAACTTTCTACCACTTTAAGTAATTTTTTACTCTAGCGGTGAACCTCTTAAGAGCCTACAAATAAATCTTACAATTAACTCTTCATTATTTTAATATTTATTATTTTCTATTAACTCCACTAACATTTATTGTGAATTAATTATTTTATTATTACTTACCGATTTTTATATAATAATCGTTTTTACATGTGACAGTTAACGTGACAAACTACAGTTATGAACAAAAATAAGAACCACTATTGTAGATGCTCTAAGTTTTAATTACATGTCATGTTTATGTTATTATGTCTGTCATTTGATTGCTCAAATATTTGAAATATATCTAAAAATTATAGCCCTTAATTTACTTATTTTCAATGAAATTAAATTTCTTTGCGCAATATCTGTTTTTTATAATACAATTTATAGCCTAAAGTTAGAGTTTATTATTGTAGGAAAAATAAATTAAAGTTTCATATCATACGAGAATTTAACTTTATTAATAGAAAATATCTAATAATAACATTTTGTAATATATATCAAATATTAAAAGAATCGTGTAATTTTTTAAAACAAAAAAATTGAATATAATTAGCCGAATTTCGGTACAACTCTCATATTTTTAGTTTTTACCATTAAATTCCTTAATAAATCTCTCTCTCTCTCTCTCTCTCTCTCTCTCTCTCTCTCTCTCTCTCTCTCTCTCTCATACACACACACACATTAAAAACCCTCATTATATGATGCTGCTGACTACATTATGAAAACTATATGCTAATTTATAAAATTCATAATCTGATTATATTTTTACCTATATTTTTATAGGTAAAAATACTTTTTATGTTTTTAATATTTACATCAAATTTTAATTTCATCCATAATTTTTTTTTGGCATCAATTACTAACTCCATATATTCTATTAAAGGAAAATATTAACTGAGTAGTTAGTAAAAATGATAGATTTGAAATAAAAAAAGACATATGTAAGATTCAAACATATATTTTTTAAGTTCCTAACTTTTTTTGAAAATTAGTTATATCTTACATGTTTCATTTTGTTTCAAATATATTAATTTTATTAACCGTCCAGTTAGTATTTTTATGTCAGTGAAATAGACGATGTTAGTAATAAAAGTAGATTTAAAATAAAAATAAAATATAGTTCTGTTTGGGTAAATAACTTACTTAAGCGCTTATAGAATAAATGTTTATCTAATAAGTGCTTATATATAAGTTATTTCTATAATTGAAAAGTTTATGAGAGCAAACTTCACATAAACTATTTTCAACTTATTTTCATAAGTTATAACGGAGAACTTATGAAAATAAGTTGAAAAACAGTTTATGAGCATACAATAAGCTATTTCTATAAGTTATTCTAACCACGTGCATAAATACTTATACTATAAGATAAGTCAGATAGGTTCAAAATAAATTTTTTTAAACAAGAATTATGTAGAACATAATTGATGCGAAAAAATAAAAAAAAATTAACACTTGATATAAATATTATAAAGTAAAAAATATTTTTATAAAAATATTTAACGATATAAATAAAACGCCACCTAAATTTTCCCCCTACAAGTTAAAACCAATCCCCTAAGTCCTAAATCGCAATTCGCAATAGGTAAGCATAATTAACAATTTAACATAATAATTTCTTACCTATCGGAATATACTATAATCCTGTGAGTGTAACCGCCACGTGTCAAAACCGAAGCCAATACTCATAAATATCCCTCTCCTCCAAAAATCTTCTCGATTCCGTTAAGACCTTAAACTGCTGCTGAGACGTGGTGAACACTGACCATCTCTCACAACCCCATGACCTTCAGAGCTCTGCTTTCCCCTTTCTCTCTCACTCCAAAAGCTCCCATCTCTGCTCCTTCCCTTTCCAGAAAACCTTTCGTCTCTGATGGCAAGCACATAGCATCATTTCCTTCGATATTTTGGGTACACTTATCTTCGCATGGACCACACTTTCGGGCGTGTCGCGTCTCCGCGCGAAGCTCCGGCGAGAGGGGAAGCGGGAAGGCTTGGGCAGATGTCCAATCCGAGCCCTACGATGTCTCCGACTCTGTGCCTGATTCGGTGAAGTTCAAGGATGTCGCGGGCAACATCGTCGTTGAGAAGGAGGACTTGGAATTGGATAATGTGGGTCCGTGGTGGGAAGAGTTCCCCAAGAGATGGGTCATTGTGCTTCTCTGCTTCTCTGCTTTTCTTCTCTGCAATATGGATAGAGTGAGCTTCTTTCTCTAGTTAGCTGCGCGTGATGTAGTATAGAGTAATTTGATTCTTCGTTCTTTTGTAATTAAGAAATGCTTCATTTATCGCTATATGTAAGATGCAATTCGTAATTTTGCTGGGATATTCTCTGTGTTTACTGATGTGATATATTAAACCCAATAAAAAGAATTTGGTTTTTGAAGCTGTGATATCATACGCATGATTGTCACGGTATTGACAGCTAAAGTGAGTCCTCATGTTTGATTAACTTGATTTCAAGTGCTGACATCAATGTTGGTCTGTACTTTGGTTGTGGTTGTTTTATTAATAGTATCGTGATGCTAATTATAAATTATCACGTTGAAGTACTAAAAGACGGAATATTCATTAATCATGATTCAATTCAGTAGTCGCATTGATATAATATTGCCATGCGTGCAATTAATAGGCTAAAATATTCTTCAGTTGGTTCTTACTCTTAGATATGTCCATCTATTTCACATTGGCAGGTAAATATGAGCATTGCCATACTTCCTATGTCAGCAGAGTATAATTGGAACCCCAGCACTGTTGGCCTAGTACAGTCTTCTTTTTTCTGGGGATACCTCCTCACGCAGGTAAAAGTTGATCTTAACAAACATAAGTTCCGTTAGTAATTTTTCGTACTTGTGTATACACAAATCCGAACTCAAGTTCATGACTCTGAATCATAGACAACGGTTGCAGATTGCTGGTGGAATATGGGCTGACACAGTGGGAGGAAAGCAGGTGTTGGGTTTTGGTGTAGTTTGGTGGTCCATTGCTACTGCCCTCACTCCCATTGCTGCCAAACTCGGGTTGCCCTTCCTACTAGTTGTTCGGGCATTCATGGGGATTGGTGAGGTGCGTTCTGTTTATCATGCTGTAAACAATCTTCTTTTTTGCATCCTACTTGTGGGAAAGATTTGATAAAATAAAGTTTTGTCAAATAATTTAGCTAATAAGAAAAAAATTATTAGTCCCTGGTTTTAGCAATGATTTTATTTGTGCATATGGAGCTCATTTCATTTGGCCCCTTTTAGGGTGTGGCAATGCCGGCCATGAATAATATTCTGTCAAAATGGGTTCCTGTAGCTGAGAGAAGTAGATCATTAGCACTGGTCTATAGTGGCATGTACCTGGGATCAGTCACTGGACTGGCCTTTTCACCCTTTCTGATTCATCAATTTGGATGGCCATCAGTTTTTTACTCCTTTGGTTCTCTAGGGACAATCTGGTTTTCTCTTTGGCTTAGTAAGGTAAGGTTTGCGCTTGTTAAATTATTTCTTTGCACTGGCTCTTCCTTTCTGATTTTGGAAATACTTCTTGACATCTTTTCTTATAAATTCTTTTGTTATTGAGTTGATTCTTTACTACCATATATAAATTACTAACTATCTACAAAAGTTTTAGCTCTGATAAATTTGCCCAGTCCCTTTAGCTCTTTTTACTTGCTCATGTGCTTATCTGTTTCTGTTCTTCTGGGATTTGCTGCTGTAGGCACACAGTTCGCCTCTTGATGATCCTGGACTGCGAGCTGAAGAGAAGAAGCTAATTATTACAAAGGGCTTTTCCAAGGAACCTGTGAAATCTATACCTTGGAGATTAATTTTGTCAAAAGCACCTGTTTGGGCTCTAATAGTGTCTCATTTCTGTCACAACTGGGGAACGTTTATTCTTCTTACATGGATGCCAACATACTATAACCAAGTGAGTTTTTCTATCTGTTCTGGCATTTTAACAATCTAGGATTTTTCATTACAGACTAGCCAAGCTTCAAGTATCATCACTATTAGTATTGAAGTTCAGACTTTAGCAAAATATCATATTTAATGTATGATCTTCTTGGTAAATTGGAAAATAAATTTCAACTTTTGAGTTAAGTATTTTTCAATGTAATTGTAGGTCCTGAAGTTCAATCTTACAGAATCTGGCCTATTTTGCGTTTTACCATGGTTGACAATGGCACTTTCTGCAAATTTTGGGGGTTGGATTGCAGACACTCTTGTAAGCAAGGGTGTATCAGTTACGAGGGTTCGCAAGGTATCATCTGTCATCATGTTCTTATTTTTCTTGTAGCTTCCTCTTGGGAAAATAATTTTTAAGATAAATTTCCTCCCAATTTCCTTGTGCCTGGAGTGCTTGGGATGTATTGGATATAACTTATTTTTCACAAATGAAGATTGATCTCTATATGTGTCCTTTACCTGTCTTAAAACTGTCCTGTCATTCTTTTTTTTTTTTGTAAATAAGTGGAAATAGAATAATATTTATTTATTTAATGTTTTAGTTTTAAAAAATAGTTAATATGTGTTCTATTGCCCCCACCTAGTAGGATAAGGTTTATTGTTGTTGTTGTTGTTGTGTTCTATTGCAATGTTTATATGTCTAGTGAACCCATATTTGGGTGTCAATTTGTTCATATCAAATCTTTCTTTTTTTTTTCACATACAACACTCATCAGGCGTGAGATGGGGAGGTGCATGAGCTTTTTTAATTTCATTCTTTCTTTCTCATTTTATAATAAAATGAAATTTATTCATCATATATATTGCATCTTTTTCCACAGATTTCTTCATGAACCTAGCTTCAAAATGTTTTCCATTACAGTCTTCGACTTCTTCATCCTTGGGCATATTGGCTATAGCAGCTTAGCATTCATTTGGTGGGTGCTATGTACAAATTAAGTTCTACTGAGTCCTGATAATATTTTTCTGTTTTCTTTGCAGATAATGCAAACAGTTGGGTTTCTTGGCCCTGCTTTCTTCTTAACACAATTGAGCCACGTAAATTCTCCAGCAATGGCTGTTTTGTGTATGACATGCAGCCAGGTCTGCCTCTTGTTTTGTAATTATACAAATTTCTATTCTGATACAGAATGTCTCTGTGTAATGGCAACTATTAATTTTTTTATGTTTCTGTGGCTCCTTCAGTACATCTGGATAAAGAGTTCCCGCTATTAGAATTTCTCACATTTAATTATCAATTAATGATCAATCATTTAACTAATTACATCATGGCTTTCACTTCATAATGTATAAACATGGGAATTTGACTGCTCTGCGAATTGCAAAACTTTCTTGACAATTAGATCTTGAGAAATTTTAGGAAAGTTTTATCATACATCAAATATATTGAAAAATCTTATAGGAACATGAAAGTCTTGGTTCAACCTTCGAGCTTCATCGGTACTAATTTGGTTCATATTAATCATTCTAAATAGGGAACAGATGCATTCTCTCAGTCTGGTCTATATTCCAACCATCAAGATATAGCCCCACGATATTCAGTAAGTAGACTCTTATGCCTATTTTTCTGCAGCATGCAATTTTTTTTTTTCATCTTTTGATGCGTAGAAATGAGTGCCACAAACATATCTCTTGACGTATGCTAATGTTTGGCCATCTATGTTCATCAGCTCTTGATTAGTTAAGTACATAATTGCATTGCCTTAGAAGGAGAAAGATCAGTTTTATATTTATTTCCTTATTTTCACCTCAGGGTATATTGCTTGGTCTA
This sequence comes from Biancaea sappan, assembly GCA_037074585.1. Lineage (NCBI taxonomy): Eukaryota > Viridiplantae > Streptophyta > Magnoliopsida > Fabales > Fabaceae > Biancaea > Biancaea sappan. The sequence goes on along the minus strand of CM073498.1, from coordinate 4,073,790 downwards.
TCTAATACTGCTGGGGTACTGGCTGGTGTTCTTGGAACAGCAGCAACAGGTTATATTCTACAGCATGGTAAGTACTTCTTCCTTACACCATCTTAACTACTAAAGACTACGACCCTTTTTAGGTAAACAACTTATTTAAGTGCTTATAGAAGAAATATGTGAAAAATTTTTATACCATAAGCTCCTTTTAAATTAAGTTATTTAATGTCTGAATACATATTTGAAGAAGTGTTTTTAAATTATGATTGGAAAAGGAGAGAAGTGAAGAGTTTGATTTTCATGAAATTTCAAATTATAATTAGGGATATACTTGTTTTGTAAAAGTGTAGAATAACTTTTCGGTCATGTGAATTTGAATTTTTGCACAAAGCTTTTTGAAAAAGCTTAAAAAACTAGTTTTATAAAATAAGCTAAAAATAATTTTTTGAGAATTAATAAATTATTTATTTAAACTTATCCGAACATTTTTTTTAACGTCAAAACACTTATACTAATAGAAAAATTCTAATAAGTTGTAAGCTGTGCACGGACCTAAGTGTAGGGGTGTGCTGTGTACAATCTGAATGACTCTCCTAACTTTTTGGTTTTGGTACTTTGATATATAGCCAATTAGCTACGTGGACTTTAATTATGATGCATTGATAGGTCAATGAATAGACATGTAGGTTTGTCAGATTCACATTTTTGATAGGAACTATCTTTAATATGCTTACGTATCTATCCATCCACAATTGGCTTAGTCTACCTATGTGTAGTAGATGTAGTTTACCTAATAATCTCTGGCTCAGCAGATTACGCAATGTCTGGGACAAGAATCTGATACTACATTTATGTCTGTTCTCTTTGTAATCAGGTTCCTGGGATGATGTTTTCAAGGTTTCGGTTGGGCTGTACTTGGTCGGAACTGTGGTGTGGAACGTTTTCTCAACGGGTGAAAAGGTCTTGGAATAAACAGTCACAGACTGATACTTGCTACGTGGCATGTCTACATAAGAAGAACCCTGGATTCCCACAGAAGCAAGAGGAACAAAACAACGATGAGAAGAAGGGCTAATTTGGAAGCAGCACATCTTACTGAAACTTCCGTGCCTGACAAATAGATCATTGAGATGGTGTCTGGCATGTCAGAATTCTAACTCCCCAAACACTTGAAAACTTTTTTATAAGATGCTTGAGTTGAGCATAAAAGATATGGAAATTCTAAAATTTGTATTGTATATGTCCTAAATAATATAAGGACATTGATTTTTGTTTACATATCTTATGCTCAACTTCTTTATAAATAGGTTTCTAAGAATTTGGGAAATTAGAATACTTACATACCAAGGTATTAGGGGAGTGAGAGGTCTCATATCTACCAAGGGTTTAGAATTAGAGACCTATATTCTTCTTGCTCCTATTGTTTCCCCCTTTGGAGGTGGGCAGATAGTGCTAGTTGCTTCTTTGTTTGTGTTAACATCACACGTGTAAATATATTATTCAATTGAACAAGGTACAATTTTTATGAGAGTGGCAAATTAATTTATGATGTATTATTCATCAAGAATCTCGTGTCTTACTCTGTAATTTCCTATCTGCCGACATTTTGCTTGCAACCTTTGGTCAAACGAGTTGGTAGTATTAGTGTTTGGTGTATCATTTTAATGAACCATTAGATGAATCATTACTGTGTTGGTAATAGCAGTTTTTGTTTGGTCAAACAACTGATAACCTGTGTTTGGAATTTCTTAATTGTCTTTACGTAAAGGGACACTGGTTAGTTACCTGTACTGTGAAAAATGTTTATATTGAGTGACTTGAATTATATGGTATTTGAATTATTGGTGACTCAAATTATGACTTGATTTAATTTTTTGAGAGTATGATCTTAACAGAGAAAAATTGGAGTGACTTGTGATTCGTTTGAGTAGTTATACATTTGATCTATATGTTTATTTTTTGGTTCTAGTATACTGTACTTGAAATGTTTTGCCTGAAAAATAAGATATTTTTTCTCTGTTTGTGAATGTAAGCCACAATGAATAAATTACGTAAATTCTTGTGTGTTTTTTATTTAATTTTACATTGTTATTTTTTCTGTTTTCCATTAATTTCTATGACAATTTAATTTAAATTTAATCGAATTGAGGAGACCATGAAGAGATCCAAAATAAAAAAAGAAGAAGAAGAAAAATGAGTTATTTGATGAATTATATTATATCTATATTTATGATAATATACCCAACGGGTAGATGATGAAACTGCATTTATATTGGTTTTCTCTTTCCAGTTAATAATATGTCCAGAACAAAAGCTTTAAGATAATCTCATGTGACAATAAAATATTAAACTCAGGTAAAAAAGGTAACTTTTTTGAAAATAATTTTTATTGATTGACAAACAGTAAGAATATGAAAACCCATATCTTCTGATATGGAACAACATAAACAACAATTACACCACTCTTCCACTTTAATTGAGCAAACGAAAACTCAAATTGTACCCACCCAACCCCAACAAACTCTTTAGTGTAATTTACTAGAAAGAAACAAATTATAACATTAATTCACATATACACCCTCGTATGTATCTCACTGGATGACCATATTACCCCTGTATTATAGCTTCATTGCCATTAACATTCCTTCATGTGCAATGACGAGAATACCCCCACGCCTATGCCGCTCCTTCAAGCCTGCGTGGCTGCAAGAACACGTGGAGCCCATTCTTCATGAAGAGAGTGAGAGACATCTTCTGCTCCACACGGTGACCGGGAACCTGCGATAGTCGGTAACGCAACAGTACGGCGGCCGCCACAGACTTCATTTGCAGGTAAGCCAAGTCCTTTCCCAAACAGGTTCTCGGTCCAGCGTTAAAGGCCACGAACTTAAACCCCTCCTTTGGCGGTTCGAACCGGTCCCCCTGAACCGACAGCCATCTTTCTGGTTTAAACTCCAAGCAATCTTCCCCCCAAATCGCCTTCATCCTCCCCACCGAGTATATCGAATATGTCACCGTCGATCCCGCTGGCACGAACGACCCGTCCGGAAGCACATCGTCGGCGACGGCGTACTTGAAATCCTCCGGCACCGACGGGTACAATCGCAGCGTCTCCGCCAGCGCGGCTTTCAGATACACCAACCGATCCGCTTCATCGAAGTCCAGAGCCTCCTCTGTCCATTTCCGCCGATCGTCGCCGCGAGTCTCCCGGAGCACCGCCGAGATCTCGTCGACGATCTTTGCCTCGACGCGAGGACTGTTCATGACGAGCCAGAAGAACCAGCTGAGAGCCACCGACGACGTGTCCCTTCCGGCGAGGACGAAATTCAAGGCGATCCGCTGGAGTATGGCGGGGGGAATCGGATTTCCGTTGGCGTCGAGCTTCTTCATGAACCGCGAGAGTAGATCGTCCGACGGAGCTTCTCTTCGCGCCTCAACGGCGTCGTTCATGTAATTCTCAACGATTTTCAAACACTCATTGAGCCTCTTCTCGTTTCCTATGCATAGAAGCTTCTCGAACCTCCAAAGGAGACCGGGATAGAGGAGCCTGTGCATGGTGACCTCTGTGGCGGTATCGAAGGCGACGGAGAACGGGTTTTCGGGTAGATCCGGAGAGAGAGTTTCCGGATCTTTGCCAAAGGTCAACCCGCATATGTTATCGAAGGTCAAGCGAAGAAGAAGGTCCTGTAAGTCCACTGACAACTTCTCTTTCGCAGCCTTGTCTAGGATACACCATAGTCGGTTCTTGATTGTTCGGTTCACCCACCGAGCCATGGCTTGCCTTAGGGTTCGGGTCGTGAACTCTAGAGCTGCGGTTTTACGTTGCATGAGCCATGTCTCTCCGTCACTATTGAATATACCTGAACATAAAATACTCAATCATCATAATTACTTGAAATTAACTAAATTACAATACATGCACGTAATATCTATATCTGGTAAAAAGCAAGACGTTGAAATAATTAGTCAAAGTGTTTGTAAAGAGGACTCTTTTACTCTTTAGTTTTCACTATAGGTCACCACAATTTATATGAATAGATTTAAGGAAGATTTTTGAAGTATTCATTATTAGATTCTTACATGAACACGGAGGAACTTTTTGGAAATATTCAAAGATATATTCATTTTTGTCAATTTTCTTAAAGAACTTAAACAACAAATATCTAAAGGTTATAACTCTTTCGTCTTTATAAATATACAGAAAGGAATTAGTTTTCTTGTTTTAAGTAATAAGTAGTCTTGAATTTATTCACAAAGCTCACATGCTAACAAGAATACCCTACTTATTTCTATATATATATATATATATATATATATAGAAACCCATGCATGGTTGATTTAACCCTAGCGTTAGTCCAGAGTTTTTACATATATATCTATATATATATATATAACAACATACTGTACCTTGACCGAGAAGATCATGGAAAGCGGTTTGCCATTTGGGTCCTTTGGGGTAGTTACTGAACCGGGTTTTGAGAATGTGCTCGATGTTCTTGGGGTGGCAGGTGACTGTGTAAAACCCTTGCTTGCGAGCCAAGAAAGGAAAGGGAATAGTGCAAGTCTGGTAGGTGGCCGAACCGCCGGTGGAGCAGAGGTTAGCCGCTATCCAGTCGTGGACCCGCCTCCGGTTGTTGAAGAGGACCGGGAGGCTTCCGAGGAAGGGCCAGGCCTTGGGACCCGTTAGGTTTCGAGCCAAGAGCATGTAGAACCAGAGCAAGTAGGCACACAGAGCCGCTGATACAGTGACCACGAGAGGGAGGGTCTCCATTGTCGTTAACTTGAAGATTATTTAATTTGTTGTTTCTATGTGATACTTTGGAGATTGGAGTAATGGTTGGAACTGAAATGATGATGAGGAGGAGGAGAGTGCTTATTTATATATATTTGTGTGTGTGTGTGTGTGTGAATGTGTGTGTTGGATTTGTATTTGATCAAACCAGAAGGTTTAGGAGAGAGTTGTTGGGAATTTTTTGGGCACTTCACAGAGTCGCTGTTAGGTTGACATATATAGGAAATGTGTGAGGGAATGAAAGAAGAAAGCAAAAAAAATCCACAAGATTTTTCCTTCTTTTTTTATTGCAGGTTGTTTGCTTAATGTGGCATCATTTTAGCTGGGGAAATGTATATATTCAGAATTACTGAGGATGTGGAAGTCAAACATTAAAACGGATGTATAAATATATTTGATGATTATAGATGCTTTAAATTGAATGGTTTGATATATTAAGTTATTAACAAAGAATCTTTTAGTTAAATTATGATATATAAAAAATAATTTTTTGAAGGGTTTGAGGAAAAAAATAATATTATATTTTTTTAAAAAAATTTAGTGCAAACTAAAAAAGTATACTTAAATTATATTATAATCATATTAATTAGGGCCACAGTTTACTTTTCAAATTGAAGTTTAATTTATAAGCAATCGGTTTCCAACTTGTCGATCAATGTTGTGAAGTAAAAGCATTTGATAACTTCTATGCTGTTATTTAATTTAAAACAAGATGTTCAAGTTAATAAAAGATATTCTCTATTTTTTTATAGTAAAGTAATGATTTAGTTTTTAAAAAATCAATCTCCTTAATTTTTTTATGCATGAATTGAAAATATATTTTAATACAAAATTTCATCATTTTGAGAGTTGATGATACGTAACCAAGTCAATATCTAGTTAATTATTACATAAAATCTTTTTTTTTGGGGCCTATAACCATTTTGATTAAAATTAAAATATTAAAAAACAAATCTCTCAGTAACAAAAATTGAAAAAAAAAGTAATATTTTAGAAACTAAATTATTAATCTAATCTTTCTCTTCCATAACGTCTTTTCAGTTGACTTGCCGTTCCTTGCAAATTAAAACCTGTATCAACTGGTAATTTTCTTGCTAGATCTTTAAACATTTATATCACAAATATTATAGTTTCCAATTCAATTAATTCAATCACTTTTGCTTGCATGTCTTCCATCGCGAATGTTGATATATAATCTGTGTTATACATGTTGATATATATACAATAAATGAGATAATACTCTCTCTCTCTCTCTCACTCACATATTTATTTATATCTTGTTTGCTCAATGAAATTTTAACGGGGATGCATCTACATGTGCTTAATTAAAATATAAGAGAACTTATTATATTTTTAACATATGATGAAAACTTTTATTTTTATAGTTCTGAACAAAAAAATATAATATTATATTTTTGTTTTACAAAAAAAAAACTGAATGCAAACACAAAAAAAAAATTACACAGTGTGTGTGCATTATATATATATATATATATATATATATATATGTAAAAGTTTAAAAAATTAAATCTATTATTGAACCAATCAATACACTAATTTAAAGGTTAATAATCAGATCATAGTCGAATCAGTAGTATTTAAAATGGATTAAAATGTATAATATATAATATTAAAATATTTAAAATATTTATACTAATCATAAATATTCTCCTGATAGGTTAAATTTTTAAAAATATATAATAATATAAAGTAAAAATTCAAAAAATTTAAAAAATAAAAAACTAGTTGAACTAATTAAATTATCCGATTTTATCAATTTAACCGATTTTTTATTGATATATTCGCTCATTAGTTTTAAAATTCAGATCGAATCAAAGACTTAATCAATATATTAATTTTTTAGTTCACCTAACTAGTTTGATCTAATTATATGAATTATAATATATATATATATATATATATATATATCCCATCATCTAAGCTAACTAATTGATTTAACCCGTAATCTTTGTTATAAACTCAGTGACAACTGTCTCTATATGTTAGATATATTAGTCATTAGAGACGTCCCCTCTTCAGATTGATTGCTTTTAGTGTGGCAAACGCAAGAGGGTCCTTCCTTTAATTTTTTATATAATATTTTTGACTTTTGAGTATCCGTTATTAACATTTTGATGGGTTCTATTATCGTTAAATAAAAATTGATTTAAATAAAAATAAAGCAACGCCAGCACAGAGGCGTTACCTTTTCCAGTCTCTTGTATGACCAATCAAATATTCCTGAATCTTCAAAGCCACGGCCCTTTTTGTTTTTGTTGGTATTTTGTGAACACGCTTTTGTTGTAGTGAATAGGAAAAATTAGTAGTTAGAGATGGTTTACCCGTAATGGGAAAATGAGATTGCTCAAACATTTTAAACATAATTAACACACACTAAATCATATGACACACCATATATTAAAACCAATTAAGTGTTGTTGACTCTTCTTCCATGATAGAAGGTTTTAGGTTTTGGTACATTTGCCCTCTTGCTTCACAAAACATAACACGTGTTTAATAAAAATATATAATTAATTCATAATTATTTTTCTTTTTAGTTTAATTTAATTAATGGTTAAAAGTTCATAGTGCTTTTAGTAATTAATGAATAATTGATAATAAGGTTCTCTTTGGTTATTGATAAATCGTGTTTACTTGACTTGTTTCTATGGCATAAACAAACTCAGTTCAAAATCAAGCATTTTAAAAAGTAAGTCTTTTAATTTTGTTCATGGGAATTTGTATTTGTCTCTATTTAATTCTTTTTTTATGAATAGCTAGATTTAAATATATGGCATTACAAAATATTATTTTGATATATAGAGAAACAAAATTGAGACAAATATTATTTTTTATATATTAAACTCAACACTTAATTTTTTTATAGACTAAATTAAAATAATTATAATTTTTTGGAAGATTAAATCAATAATTTGCTCTAGAAATTTTAAATACTCTTGGCTATCAAAGCTTGATTAAATAAGCTGATGTTTTAAAATCAAGACCAGTATCTTTTTTCTTTCTTGTTACAAAGTGTTTTTTTTATTTACTTTCCGCTTGCTTTCAAAAAGACCTTGCAATGGACGGATCTTGATTCCTTACTTGGTCATCAAAGCCTAGTTGAATAAGCAGAGTTTTTAGCCCAATTTAAATCGTTAGATTTTATAACCAGCAACTTAAATTTCATAATATTATCTTTTTAAAAAAAATCTAACAACTCGTATTAGCCAAATATCATTTTGATTTTGAGGCCATCTTTTGCAATAGAGTGATAGACGAACAATTCTATAAGCAATGGATTATTTGCTTGGCTTTGACAATATTTGTTCATGTTGTTGATTGTCCAAAATTAGGGTCTTTAATGACACATTGTAATGGGCTTTGGGCTCGGAAGGCCTAAGCCCACCTTCATGACTTTGGGCAATGGCTTCACTATTGCCACACGTCCAATTCACAGCCTCAGCTTCTTAGAGGACACGATGAACCCTCATCCCCCAAAAAAGAAAATATATCTTGTTAAAACACCACAATATTTTTTTTATTATAACACCGCAATACTTTAAAATGGACAATAATTAAATCCTTAGTTCTACTATTTAGTTTTATTAAGTTTAAAATAAATTAGTCTTTTATGAACAGAGAATATTTTTATCTTTTTAAATAAGTGTCGTGATTTTATTTAAAAAATATTTATTTTTCAAAATAGAACTTTCAATAATAATAAATTTTTGAACACAATAAGAATATACTAAATATTTTGCTCTATCAATTCCTTGCACTAGTTGGAAAATGGATTCTCTTAGATTTTTTTTTAAAAAAATTCACATTGTTAATTTTGAAGAAAAATAAACATTAAAAAATCATTTGAGCATAAATTTTACTTAAATAATTATATCTTCATAATATAAAATAAAATCCAAATCTCACGAACTTACATGTATTTTATTTGATTCTCTAAGCACATAAATTACAAAACTGGATCAAATTGATTGGTTTAATTAAAAACTAGTTACTGATTAGGTCTGATTGACACAAAAAATAGTTAACCAAAAAAATTGGTCAAGAACTGATTGTACTAGTAAAAAATCAGTGAAAAATAGTGAACCGATTTCTTAAAAAAATAAAAAATAAAAAAATATATTATTTACAAAATACAATTATTTCTCATATTATATGAAATTTAGTAAGCTTTTATGTTATTTTTATCTTTTTTATTATGTTATGTTTCTTTTTTCTTTTTAATTTTTTTATAATAATATTATTTTTACTACAAAAACAAATAAGAAAATAAGAAAATAAAAAAATAATTACATATATAATAATAATATAAGTTTATTAAAATTAAATATGAAAATATTTATTAATTTATCATATTATATATTTTTTATACATAAAATTAAAAAATGTTTAATTATTACTGAATAAACTCCGTTCAGACTAATAAATTTAAACCAATATCTCAATCACTTTAATGATTGATCCAACTTCTAAAACTTTGTTTAATAATAAGAGTTAAAATTTTGTTTTGTTAGGAAAAAACAACTTTTAGGTGCCAAAAAAGTTCAGAAAGGATGAAGATAAGACAGTTGAGGAGAGCTCGTGGTACCCACAACCCAATCCAACGGCTCACATTCAATCGACTGACACAGCCACAAGAGATACAATATCATTGACTCTACCTACCTCTTTCTTCCATTCAATTCCACCATTCCCAATTTCCATTCTCTGAAAATTAGCTTCCACACTCACAATTTAAACATGGCTTCAATGATAATGTCATTTTCTCCTGCAACTGCACGAGTGTTCGCAGCAACAGCAGCGAAGGGTGCTGGAGGACGCAAGGAGGAGAAGAGCCTTCTCGATTGGATTCTCGGAGGGTTGCAGAAGGAAGATCAGCTGCTCGAGACTGATCCAATTCTCAAGAAGGTGGAGGACAAGACCGGCGGCGGAGGCACCACCAGCAGCGGGAAGAACTCTGTGGCCATGCCGCAAAAGAAGAAGGGTGGCTTTGGAGGGCTTTTTGCCAAGAACTGAAACGCATCTCTTTTCGACATTTTTCTCTTGCAAGTACCTTATTCATATACGTCCATTGTTTATTTTTCTCTGTATTTTTCTTTCATTCTCTTGATTATTATCGAACCCTATGTTATATTTGCTCTGCTGTGCTATGATGATTCGTATCACACTCGATACCACTGTTTTATGTACTTCGAAAATAAATCCGTATTTGCATTTGACAGTCTGTTAGGTTACTGAAATGCAATTAATCAAGGAGAAGGATAGAGAATAACACACAAAGAAATTACGTGGTTCTGTCAATGCGACCTACGTCCACGGACAGAGAGAATATTTGTATTATTTTCTGAAGGAGGCTATACAGAGAGAAATTACATCAACCGCTCTACTAATGAATTCCCTCACACTCATATATATATAGAGATAAATGGGTCGTGGGTCGTGGGTCGGGTTACAAACCGGGTCACCCACAAAATTCAAGTCAAACCCAACAATTTCCCTCCTTGACTTGAATTCTCTCAAATTACCAGAACTAAGTACAAATTCATCTCTGTCATTCAAGCCCTGTAGGGCTTCATGGAATGCGAACATTCACCAAGTCCAAGCTATGCTTGAACTTCTCTGAAGGTAGAGCCTTTGTCAACATATCTGCTGGATTATCTGCTGTGGCTATCTTCTCGATGGATAATTTCTTGTCTTCTATCACATCTCGAATAAAATTCAATCTGATATCAATATGCTTTGACCTTTCATGGTAGACTGGATTCTTGGCTAAACTTAATGCACTCTGACTATCACAATAAATGATAGGTCTCTGAATATTTAACCCCAGACTATCAATCAAACCATGTAACCACATACCTTCCTTAACTCCTTCTGCCAATGACATGTATTCTGCTTCAGTGGTAGACAAGGCAACTGTAGATTGAAGTGTTGCCTTCCAACTGACAGCACATCCATTCAGAGTCAAGACATAGCATGTTAAGGATCTCCTTCTCAAAAGATCTCCAGCATAATCTGAATCTGTATAGCCAACCAAGCCATTATCAGATTTATCAGCACCATAAACCAAGCAAATATTACTCGTACCTTTCAGATACCGCATAATCCATTTAACTGCACTCCAGTGAGCTCTCCCAGGATTACTCATAAACCTACTTACCACACTGACTGCATGAGCCAGATCAGGCCTAGTACACACCATTGCATACATCAAGCTTCCAACAGCATTACAGTAGGGCACTGAACTCATGTACCCTTTTTCCTCAGCTGTAATAGGTATTGTACTAGCATCAAGTTTAAAATGTGCCGCCAACGGAGTACTAACCGGCTTAGAATTATTCATTTGGAAAGACTGCAACAATTTTTCTATGTATTTCTGTTGAGATACATACAGTAAACCTGCACTTCTATCTCTCCAAATCTCCATGCCCAGTATCTTCTTGGCTGCACCCAAATCCTTCATCTCAAACTCACTGCTCAACAAGGCTTTCAAACTATCAATTTCAACCTTGTTCTTTGCAGCAATTAACATATCATCAACATATAGCAACAAATAAATATAAGAATCATCTGCAAGTTTCTTAGAGTAGACACAGTTATCAAACTGATTACGCAGAAAACTATGAGAAGTCATGAATGTATCAAATTTCTTGTACCACTGTCTAGGAGACTGCTTCAAACCATACAAGGACTTTTTCAGCAAACATACATGATCTTTCTTCCCAAAATCAAGAAATCCTTCTGGCTGTGACATATAGATCTGCTCCTCTAAATTTCCATGTAAGAAAGCAGTTTTCACATCCAATTGTTCCAACTCCAAGTCAAAAACACTTACCATGGACAAAAGGACACGAATGGTTTTATGCTTCACAACCGGGGAGAAAACTTCATGATAATCAATTCCCTCCTTTTGTGAAAAACCCTTTGCCACGAGTCGTGCTTTGAACCTTGCTGGTTCAACTCCAGGAATACCTTCTTTCTTTTTGAAGACCCATTTGCATCCTACCGGTTTCACTCCCTTTGGTAACGGTACAAGATCCCATGTTTCATTCTTCTCAAGAGATTGCATCTCTTCATTCATTGCAACCAGCCATTTTGATGCTTCTCTACTCTCAACTGCTTCTTTATATGATCTCGGGTCATCAGAATCAATGCTTTCACCTACTGCCAAGGCATAAGCAACTGAATTAATATCAACTATATCAACACAATCTGCATACCTTATAGGTTTTCTGATTTCCCTCCTTTCCCTCCTTGTTGCTATAGGTTGTGATTCTTCTTCTTCCCTGGGCTGCTGTACAGGGTCTGTTATAACCCTTTTTGAAGTTTGAACTTCAATTTCCACCTTCTGGTTGGCACCTTGATCATTATTACCTGCATGACTACCAAGCTCCTCCTTCTGACCAAACATAGCAGACTCATCAAAAGTTACATCTCTGCTAATAATAAATTTTGGAGTTCTATCCTTTTCAGTACACCACAGTCTGTACCCTTTAACTCCATGTGCATACCCTAGAAATATGCATTTCATTGCCCTAGGCTCTAGTTTACCATCATTCACATGAGCATAAGCAGGACAACCAAATATACGCAGGCCAGAATAATCAGAAGGTTTACCGGACCATACCTCTTGAGGAGTCTTAAAATCAATTGCAGTAGATGGCGATCTATTCACCAGATAACAAGCAGTGTTAACTGCTTCAGCCCAGAATTGTTTTGGCAAGCCAGCGTTTAATCGCATGCATCTCGCACACTGCAACAGTGTTTGATTCATACGTTCTGCAACTCCATTTTGCTGTGGTGTATGACGTACAGTGCGATGCCTCACTATACATTCTTTCCTGCAAAACTCATCAAATGGAGCGTTACAGAACTCCAACCCATTATCAGTTCTGAGTGTTTTGACCTGTTTTCCAGTCCGTTTCTCAACCATGGTCTTCCACTCCTTGAACTTTCCAAACACTTCATCTTTGGATTTCAGAAAATATACCCAAACCCTTCTAGAGTAGTCATCAATGAAAGTAACAAAGTACTTGCATTTGCCCTGAGATTCAACTGGAGAAGGACCCCATAAGTCTGAGTGAACATATTGCAGAACATCCGTAGAAGTATGCTTCCCAGAACTGAACTTAACTCTGCGTTGTTTACCCATAACACAAACTTCACAGAATTTCAGTTTCCCAGTTTCTGCTCCTTCTAACAATCCTTGTTTACTTAGAATTGATAGCCCTTTCTCACTCATGTGTCCCAATCGGCAATGCCACAACTCTGTACAATCATCATCATTCCCTAAAGATTTAGATACAGCCACTGTCCCCATCACAGAATTACCAATCAGAAAGTAAATGCCATGATGCAATTTACCCTTCATTATAACCAGAGCACCTTTGGAAATTCTCAACTGTCCATTCTCTCCAGAGTACTTGTACCCTTGTTTGTCTAGAGTACCAAGAGAAATCAAGTTCTTCCGTAGACCAGGAACATACCAAGCATCAAGCGTCCTGACTATTCCATCATACATCTGAATCTGCACAGAACCACTGCCCTTAACACTGAGCTGCTCATCATCACCCAACCTCACAACACCATTCCACTCCTTGAAAGAAGTAAACAGTTCACGTGAGAAAGTCATATGATAAGATGCACCTGTGTCCAAGACCCAAGTATTTGCAGAACCAGAGGTGCTGATTGTGAGAACATCAATGTCTTCTTCTCCATCAGAACTATCTTGCACCACCGAAGCACTACCACTGGTATTCGGTTCCTTCTCGTCATTTTCCTTCTTCCTCTGTGGACAATTCTTCCTGATGTGCCCCTTCTGTTTACAGTGATAACATCGAGGTCCTCCTTTGTTCCTCGACTTAGACCGTGACTTGCTTCTTTTTCCATCATCCCTTTTAGTGTCTCTGCCTCTGCCAACATACAAACCTGCTTCTGCACCATCCTCATTAGAACTAGAGACTCTTCTCTTCAGCTCTTTAGACTGCAAAGCATCTTTGACATCATTAACAGAGATACTATCTCTACCATACAACATAGTGTCAACAAAGTTCTCATATGAATTTGGTAGAGAACACAAAAGAATGATAGCCTGATCTTCATCATCTATCTTAACCCCAACACCCTGTAAATCCAGGATAATTCGGTTAAAATTATCAAGATGATCTTTTACCTGCATATTTTCTGTCATCCGCAGGGTATACAAACGCTGCTTCTGATATAACCGGTTTGTGAGAGACTTTTTCTGGTATTTATCATCCAATTTCTTCCACAAACCTGCAGCAGTTGATTCATCAACTACTTCTCTCAACACCTCATCTGTCAGACTCAATAGTAATGCACTATGAGCCTTTGCCAAAATTTCCTTCTTCTCCTCTTCTTTCAACGTGTTAGGTAGACTACTTTCTCCTTCTAATGCCACTGCACATCCCTGCTGAACCAGAAGTGCCCTCATTTTTACCTTCCACAAAGTGAAATCATTCGATCCATTGAACTTCTCAATATCGAATTTATGAGTCGACATCTTCTCAAATAACAGCAGATAAATTACTAGCGAATTTCGCAATCAGAAATTGAATTTCACAAAACTGTTCAGAACCTTGCAAACTGACCAGAACTTCACTAACAGAAATTCAACACAGCAGTCCAACAAAATTCACAGCAGTAAACCAGAAATTCAATCCAGCACAATCCAGTAAATTCACACAGAAATTCAGAATTCTTTTCTGAATTAAACATAAACTTACCGGAACTGTGTCGAGGAAACAATAACGATCGCAACAGAAAACTTGGTCCAAACAACAACAATGACCAAACAGCAGCTTTGACCAAACAGCAATTTTTGACCAAACAGCAGCTTTAACCAAACAGCAGCTTTGACCAAACAACAGCTTTGACCAAACAGCAACTTTGACCAAACAGTAACTTTGACCAAATAGTACCGTTGACCGTTGACCGTGCGTTGACCAACTTTAGATAACATGGAGAACCAAACCGCTACACTACCAGCCTCTCCAAACAACCGAAGACGAAATGAGCAGCCTTATAGAGTTGCGGAGAGTCCAGTTGAGGATGATGAATCTGGTGGATATCAACCAAGAAGGAGGAGATTTAATCGAGAAGAACCTAGGAGGCCTAGAGTTAGAGAAGAAGACCTTGGTGGAATCAAAGTAAAAGTCCCTTCCTTTCAAGGCAAAAGTGATCCCGAGGAGTACTTAGAATGGGAAATGCGTGTTGAGCAAATTTTCTCATGCCATAACTACTCCGAAGGTAAAAAGGTGAAACTTGCTGCTATTGAATTTACTGATTATGCTCTTGTTTGGTGGGACCAGATGCAAAAAGAAAGAGCTCGTTATGGAGAGTATCCCATTTCCACTTGGGAAGAAATGAAAACAATTATGAGAAAGAGGTTCATCCCATCATATTACCATAGAGAGCTTCATAACAAGTTGCAACGTCTCATACAAGGAACAAAGGGTGTAGATGAGTATCATAAGGAGATGGAGGTTGCCATGATAAGAGCCAACATTGTGGAGGATAGAGAAGCAACAATGGCTCGCTTCTTACATGGACTCAATCGTGACATAGCTGATATCGTGGAGATGTATCATTATGTAGAGCTTCAAGAGATGGTACATCAAGCCATCAAAGTTGAGCAACAACTCAAGAGGAAGAATACTGCAAGAAAAAGCTACAATTCAAATTCTTTTAACTCTTGGAAGCACAATTCGAAGAAAGACAACCCTTCTACTTCAAATTCCAAGGAAGTCGATTCAAAGAAAATTGAAAAGCTAGCTGTTCCAAAGAAAACTCAAGTTGAGCCTAATTCTTCAAGGAGCCGTGACATAAGGTGTTTTAAGTGCCAAGGAAGAGGTCACATCGCTAGTGAGTGCCCAAACAAACGCACCATGATCGTCAATAACAATGGAGATTGGGAGACTGAAGAAGATAGCACAGAGGAGGAAGAAGAATCAAATGATGAGGGAGAATGTGCAATGGAAGGAGAACTTCTTGTGACTAGAAGAGCACTTAGCATCCAGGTGATGGAAGAGAATAATCAAAGAGAAAACTTGTTCCACACACGTTGCTTAATTCAGGACAAGGTATGTAGTGTGATCATAGATGGTGGAAGTTGTAGCAATGTGGCAAGTGTTGAGCTTGTTGAAAAATTGAGCTTACCAACAGTCAAGCATAACCGTCCATACAGACTTCAATGGCTCAATGAATGTGGGGAACTGAAGGTGACTAAACAGGTGAAAGTACTCTTTTCTATTGGCAAATATAGAGATGAAGTCTTATGTGATATTGTACCCATGAAAGCATGTCATCTCTTGTTAGGTAGGCCTTGGCAGTATGATAGGCATGTCACTCATGATGGATTCTTAAATCGTTATTCTTTTGTACTTAGAGGGAACCCTATAACCCTCCTCCCTATGTCACCGAAGCAAATCTTAGAAGATCAAATAAAGAGAGAAAAGAAAAGAGTGAGTGAGTGCAGCCAAGTGAGCAAAAAAGAAGAGAATAAAAATGAGAGTGAAAAGATTCAAAAAGAGTCAAGTACTGAAGAAAAAGAGAGTGTGTTGAAAAAGAAGAAAGATAGAAAAGAAAATCAAAAAGGAAAAAGAGAGAACATGGATGTTGGAGGAAAAGGTTTACTTGTGGCAAAAAATAGTGACCTTAAACAAGCTTTATTTTCTCAACAAAACCTCCTAGTACTTGTTTACAAAGAGGCTATGTTGAATAATAAAGACTTAACCTCTACTTTGCCTAGTGTTGTTTTGTCTCTCTTGCAGGAATATGAGGATATTTTTTCCGATGAAGTACCACCCGGATTGCCACCAATTAGAGGGATAGAACATCAAATTGATTTCATTCCTGGAGCATCATTGCCTAACCGACCAGCATACCGCACCAATCCTGAAGAGACTAAGGAGATTCAAAAACAAGTCCAAGAATTGTTAGACAAAGGATATGTGAGAGAAAGCCTTAGTCCTTGTGCAGTTCCAGTGTTGCTCGTACCTAAGAAGGATGGCACATGGAGGATGTGTATTGACTGTAGAGCCATTAACAACATAACGGTAAGATATCGCCATCCTATTCCTAGGTTAGATGATATGCTTGATGAATTGACTGGTTCTACTATCTTTTCTAAAATTGACTTAAAAAGTGGCTACCATCAAATTAGAATGAAAGAAGGAGATGAATGGAAAACAGCATTCAAGACTAAACATGGACTTTATGAATGGTTGGTTATGCCTTTTGGTTTAACTAATGCACCTAGTACATTCATGAGGTTAATGAATCATGTCTTGAGAGCTTACATTGGGAAATTTGTGGTAGTTTATTTTGATGACATTCTTGTGTATAGCAAAACCTTAGATGAACATGTGGATCACATTAGAAAAGTTCTAGAGGTTCTTAAAAAGGAAAGATTGTTTGGTAATTTGAAGAAATGTGATTTTTGCACAAACAAAATTGTTTTTCTTGGCTATGTTGTTAGTAGTAAAGGTATAGGGGTTGATGAAGAAAAGGTCCAAGCAATTCAAGAATGGCCAACTCCAACCACCGTTGGACAGGTAAGGAGTTTCCATGGACTTGCAAGCTTTTATCGGAGGTTCGTGAAGGACTTTAGCACTCTAGCAGCACCATTAAATGAACTGACCAAGAAGAATGTCCCCTTCAAATGGGAAGATGTTCAAGAGAAAGCCTTCAAAACCCTTAAGGAGAAGCTCACGAATGCACCTTTACTAGCCCTTCCTGATTTTGGTAAGACTTTTGAGATTGAATGTGATGCTAGTGGAATTGGCATAGGCGGTGTACTCATGCAAGAAGGTAAGCCCATTGCATATTTCAGTGAAAAGCTAAGTGGACCAACTCTTAACTATCCTACATATGATAAAGAATTATATGCATTAGTTAGAGTGCTGGAAACTTGGCAACATTATTTGTGGCCTAAAGAATTTGTAATTCATTCTGATCATGAGGCTTTAAAGCATATTAGGAGCCAAAGCAAGTTGAATCGAAGGCATGCCAAATGGATTGAGTTCATTGAATCATTTCCATATGTGATTAAGTACAAGAAAGGTAAAGAAAATATTGTTGCTGATGCTTTATCACGGAGGTATGTTCTTCTTTCCATGTTAGATGCTAAAATTTTGGGTTTTGAATTCATTAAAGAATTGTATGCTACTGATGTTGATTTTGGAGTAGCATTTCATCATTGCAAGCCAAACACTAGTTGGAATAAATTTTTCTTGCATGAAGGATTCCTATTTTATATTGACAAACTTTGCATTCCTAACTGTTCTTTGCGTGTGCTTTTGTTGAAAGAGGCGCATTCTGGTGGCCTTATGGGTCATTTTGGCATTGCCAAGACCTTTAGTGTTTTGAATGTACACTTTTATTGGCCTAGAATGCGTAGAGATGTTGAGAAATTTGTGGAAAGATGCATTGTATGTCATAAGGCAAAATCTAAATTAAATCCCCATGGATTGTATACTCCCCTCCCAATTCCTAATGTACCTTGGGAAGATATTTCAATGGATTTTATTGTGGGATTACCTAGATCTAAGATGGGGAGAGATTCAATCTTTGTTATTGTTGATAGATTTTCTAAAATGGCACATTTCATTCCTTGTCACAAAGTTGATGACGCTTCTAACATTGCTAATTTATTCTTTAGGGAAGTTGTGAGACTACATGGGATGCCAAGAACGATTGTGTCTGATCGGGATACTAAATTTTTAAGCTATTTTTGGAAGACATTGTGGAGCAAGCTTGGAACCAAATTGTTATTTTCTACTACATGCCATCCACAAACTGATGGACAAACCGAGGTTGTGAACAGGACACTTTCCTCATTGTTGAGAACAATCATCAAGAAAAATTTGAAGAGTTGGGAGGAATGTCTTCCACATGTCGAATTTGCTTACAATAGGGCCATTCATTCCACTACTAAATTTTCGCCATTTGAAATTGTTTATGGATTTAATCCTCTTACACCTATTGACTTGATTCCTTTACCTTTGCAGGAAAGAGCCAATATGGATGGTAAAAAGCGTGCTGAATTTGTCAAGCAAATTCATGAGAAGGCACGGCACAACATTGAAAGGATGACTCAACAATATGAAAAATGTGCTAATAGACGAAGAAAGCAAGTAATTTTTAAGCCTGGAGATTTGGTTTGGCTACATCTAAGAAAAGAGAGGTTTCCAGAAAAACGAAAATCAAAACTTATGCCTAGAGGGGATGGGCCATTTCGAGTCATTGAGAAGATTAATGATAATGCTTACAAACTTGAATTACCAGGTGAATATGGTGTGCATGCTACCTTCAATGTTTCTGATCTCTCTCCTTATTTTGATGCAGATATTGAAGAGTCGAGGACGACTCCTTTTCAAGAAGGGGAGGATGATGTGAACCCAACAATTACATTGGATGATCAAGAAGTAGATCCATTGTATATTACAAGTGGGCCAATTACACGAGCTCGGGCTAAAACAATAAAAGAAACATTAAATGGGCTCGTTCAAGAATGGATGAAGCAAATTCCATTTGAATGTATGTTAAATAATGATCAAAATGTGCTCAACATCATTTGGGCTGAAAATGGAGTTGCTAAAGGGATTTTGGGCCAGAACACTACAAATTAAAGAGATTGGTCCAAGAGATAAACATGGACCAATAGAATTTGGGCTCAATTATATCCATTTGAGTTGAAATTCATGTTTTGTAATTTTCTTTTATTTTTGTACGAATTTTAACTTCTAGATGGTCTTTAGTCAATTATGAATCATGTGCATTAAATGCACAATGTTTCAAAGTCAAGATAGGTGGATATTTATTTTCAAAATGCATTAAAAGCATTGTATCCAAAGTCAAGATAGGTGGGCATTTATTTTCATGTGCATTAAATGTATGTATCTTCAAGTCAAGATAGGTGGGCACCTTTGTCTCTCCATCCTATCTATAAATACCCCCCTAAGCTTATTGTAATAATCAGATTTGAGTTTATGAAAACTTGCATTCAAGTGTTTTCTCTCATTGTGTGAGAATTTATCTTTCTTTCTTTGCTCTTGTGAAACCTTGCTTTGTCAATCTTCTTTATAAGATTGGTGATTCAAATTCACAAAAGCCCCCAATTTGTGCTTCAACCCAAGTGCGTTGTTGTGTGGATTGGTTCAATTCGTGTTCGTGGTTGAACAAGCGTTCTAAATAGTAGGTCACGTTCTATATAACGTTGGTTGACTATTTGCACTTGTTAGGTCATTGAACCACTCCAATTCCTTCTTCAATTCCGGAGTGTGTTGTTCTTATTTTTCTTTTGATAAGTCTTGAATTCATTTATCGCCTACGCCGTGAAGATCAGGCAACCCTAAGGATTTTCCTATCATTTGGTATCAGAGCATTTTGGTTGACACGGTAGGCCTTCTTTATTTTCACCTTTTTTTGAGAAAAATATATTATTGTTCCTTTGTTGTTCCTTCCCTTTTCTTCAATTTCCAATTTGCCTAGATATCAATTTTTTCCTTTCACTGTGCAAGATTTCATTGTCCTTGAGAAGGTCATATATTGTTTTGTTGCTCCTATCTATTCTGCACATCATATTGAAAAAAAAAAACGAAAAAAAAAAAATTCGGAAAAAAAAAAAATTGTTCAAATAGTGCATCTTCTTGCCCTCAAAGTAGTTGATTCCCTTTTCATTTAACAAAAAAAATCTTATCTTGCACTTGTAACAAAATTTCTTTCTATTGAATCCATAAAGCTTTCTTTAACTGTGACCTAGTTCAACTATTCCCATACTTTGACAATCTACTTTCATGTGCTTGGTTGAAGTTGAGAAATTGGCAATTATTGAATCACACAACAAGGACTTAGATTGAATAAGAGCTTTGGAAGATATTGAGGGATTTAAGAGTTAGTGAGATTATTAAGAGTGGAGTGCAAATACTGAGTTGAGAAGAAGAGTGAAACACTAAGCATTTTGTGAGATCCTATATTCTGTTATTATTATTATTATTATTTTTTACACTAACATGGCAGGGAACCAAGATGAAGAAATTTCTCAAGCACAACTAGCTCCTATCCAAATGCAAGCATTGATGAGTCATCTTGAAAGGATGTTTGACAGAAAGCTAGAAGGAGTTCTTGAGCGTTTAGATAACATGGAGAACCAAACCGCTACACTACCAGCCTCTCCAAACAACCGAAGACGAAATGAGCAGCCTTATAGAGTTGCGGAGAGTCCAGTTGAGGATGATGAATCTGGTGGATATCAACCAAGAAGGAGGAGATTTAATCGAGAAGAACCTAGGAGGCCTAGAGTTAGAGAAGAAGACCTTGGTGGAATCAAAGTAAAAGTCCCTTCCTTTCAAGGCAAAAGTGATCCCGAGGAGTACTTAGAATGGGAAATGCGTGTTGAGCAAATTTTCTCATGCCATAACTACTCCGAAGGTAAAAAGGTGAAACTTGCTGCTATTGAATTTACTGATTATGCTCTTGTTTGGTGGGACCAGATGCAAAAAGAAAGAGCTCGTTATGGAGAGTATCCCATTTCCACTTGGGAAGAAATGAAAACAATTATGAGAAAGAGGTTCATCCCATCATATTACCATAGAGAGCTTCATAACAAGTTGCAACGTCTCATACAAGGAACAAAGGGTGTAGATGAGTATCATAAGGAGATGGAGGTTGCCATGATAAGAGCCAACATTGTGGAGGATAGAGAAGCAACAATGGCTCGCTTCTTACATGGACTCAATCGTGACATAGCTGATATCGTGGAGATGTATCATTATGTAGAGCTTCAAGAGATGGTACATCAAGCCATCAAAGTTGAGCAACAACTCAAGAGGAAGAATACTGCAAGAAAAAGCTACAATTCAAATTCTTTTAACTCTTGGAAGCACAATTCGAAGAAAGACAACCCTTCTACTTCAAATTCCAAGGAAGTCGATTCAAAGAAAATTGAAAAGCTAGCTGTTCCAAAGAAAACTCAAGTTGAGCCTAATTCTTCAAGGAGCCGTGACATAAGGTGTTTTAAGTGCCAAGGAAGAGGTCACATCGCTAGTGAGTGCCCAAACAAACGCACCATGATCGTCAATAACAATGGAGATTGGGAGACTGAAGAAGATAGCACAGAGGAGGAAGAAGAATCAAATGATGAGGGAGAATGTGCAATGGAAGGAGAACTTCTTGTGACTAGAAGAGCACTTAGCATCCAGGTGATGGAAGAGAATAATCAAAGAGAAAACTTGTTCCACACACGTTGCTTAATTCAGGACAAGGTATGTAGTGTGATCATAGATGGTGGAAGTTGTAGCAATGTGGCAAGTGTTGAGCTTGTTGAAAAATTGAGCTTACCAACAGTCAAGCATAACCGTCCATACAGACTTCAATGGCTCAATGAATGTGGGGAACTGAAGGTGACTAAACAGGTGAAAGTACTCTTTTCTATTGGCAAATATAGAGATGAAGTCTTATGTGATATTGTACCCATGAAAGCATGTCATCTCTTGTTAGGTAGGCCTTGGCAGTATGATAGGCATGTCACTCATGATGGATTCTTAAATCGTTATTCTTTTGTACTTAGAGGGAACCCTATAACCCTCCTCCCTATGTCACCGAAGCAAATCTTAGAAGATCAAATAAAGAGAGAAAAGAAAAGAGTGAGTGAGTGCAGCCAAGTGAGCAAAAAAGAAGAGAATAAAAATGAGAGTGAAAAGATTCAAAAAGAGTCAAGTACTGAAGAAAAAGAGAGTGTGTTGAAAAAGAAGAAAGATAGAAAAGAAAATCAAAAAGGAAAAAGAGAGAACATGGATGTTGGAGGAAAAGGTTTACTTGTGGCAAAAAATAGTGACCTTAAACAAGCTTTATTTTCTCAACAAAACCTCCTAGTACTTGTTTACAAAGAGGCTATGTTGAATAATAAAGACTTAACCTCTACTTTGCCTAGTGTTGTTTTGTCTCTCTTGCAGGAATATGAGGATATTTTTTCCGATGAAGTACCACCCGGATTGCCACCAATTAGAGGGATAGAACATCAAATTGATTTCATTCCTGGAGCATCATTGCCTAACCGACCAGCATACCGCACCAATCCTGAAGAGACTAAGGAGATTCAAAAACAAGTCCAAGAATTGTTAGACAAAGGATATGTGAGAGAAAGCCTTAGTCCTTGTGCAGTTCCAGTGTTGCTCGTACCTAAGAAGGATGGCACATGGAGGATGTGTATTGACTGTAGAGCCATTAACAACATAACGGTAAGATATCGCCATCCTATTCCTAGGTTAGATGATATGCTTGATGAATTGACTGGTTCTACTATCTTTTCTAAAATTGACTTAAAAAGTGGCTACCATCAAATTAGAATGAAAGAAGGAGATGAATGGAAAACAGCATTCAAGACTAAACATGGACTTTATGAATGGTTGGTTATGCCTTTTGGTTTAACTAATGCACCTAGTACATTCATGAGGTTAATGAATCATGTCTTGAGAGCTTACATTGGGAAATTTGTGGTAGTTTATTTTGATGACATTCTTGTGTATAGCAAAACCTTAGATGAACATGTGGATCACATTAGAAAAGTTCTAGAGGTTCTTAAAAAGGAAAGATTGTTTGGTAATTTGAAGAAATGTGATTTTTGCACAAACAAAATTGTTTTTCTTGGCTATGTTGTTAGTAGTAAAGGTATAGGGGTTGATGAAGAAAAGGTCCAAGCAATTCAAGAATGGCCAACTCCAACCACCGTTGGACAGGTAAGGAGTTTCCATGGACTTGCAAGCTTTTATCGGAGGTTCGTGAAGGACTTTAGCACTCTAGCAGCACCATTAAATGAACTGACCAAGAAGAATGTCCCCTTCAAATGGGAAGATGTTCAAGAGAAAGCCTTCAAAACCCTTAAGGAGAAGCTCACGAATGCACCTTTACTAGCCCTTCCTGATTTTGGTAAGACTTTTGAGATTGAATGTGATGCTAGTGGAATTGGCATAGGCGGTGTACTCATGCAAGAAGGTAAGCCCATTGCATATTTCAGTGAAAAGCTAAGTGGACCAACTCTTAACTATCCTACATATGATAAAGAATTATATGCATTAGTTAGAGTGCTGGAAACTTGGCAACATTATTTGTGGCCTAAAGAATTTGTAATTCATTCTGATCATGAGGCTTTAAAGCATATTAGGAGCCAAAGCAAGTTGAATCGAAGGCATGCCAAATGGATTGAGTTCATTGAATCATTTCCATATGTGATTAAGTACAAGAAAGGTAAAGAAAATATTGTTGCTGATGCTTTATCACGGAGGTATGTTCTTCTTTCCATGTTAGATGCTAAAATTTTGGGTTTTGAATTCATTAAAGAATTGTATGCTACTGATGTTGATTTTGGAGTAGCATTTCATCATTGCAAGCCAAACACTAGTTGGAATAAATTTTTCTTGCATGAAGGATTCCTATTTTATATTGACAAACTTTGCATTCCTAACTGTTCTTTGCGTGTGCTTTTGTTGAAAGAGGCGCATTCTGGTGGCCTTATGGGTCATTTTGGCATTGCCAAGACCTTTAGTGTTTTGAATGTACACTTTTATTGGCCTAGAATGCGTAGAGATGTTGAGAAATTTGTGGAAAGATGCATTGTATGTCATAAGGCAAAATCTAAATTAAATCCCCATGGATTGTATACTCCCCTCCCAATTCCTAATGTACCTTGGGAAGATATTTCAATGGATTTTATTGTGGGATTACCTAGATCTAAGATGGGGAGAGATTCAATCTTTGTTATTGTTGATAGATTTTCTAAAATGGCACATTTCATTCCTTGTCACAAAGTTGATGACGCTTCTAACATTGCTAATTTATTCTTTAGGGAAGTTGTGAGACTACATGGGATGCCAAGAACGATTGTGTCTGATCGGGATACTAAATTTTTAAGCTATTTTTGGAAGACATTGTGGAGCAAGCTTGGAACCAAATTGTTATTTTCTACTACATGCCATCCACAAACTGATGGACAAACCGAGGTTGTGAACAGGACACTTTCCTCATTGTTGAGAACAATCATCAAGAAAAATTTGAAGAGTTGGGAGGAATGTCTTCCACATGTCGAATTTGCTTACAATAGGGCCATTCATTCCACTACTAAATTTTCGCCATTTGAAATTGTTTATGGATTTAATCCTCTTACACCTATTGACTTGATTCCTTTACCTTTGCAGGAAAGAGCCAATATGGATGGTAAAAAGCGTGCTGAATTTGTCAAGCAAATTCATGAGAAGGCACGGCACAACATTGAAAGGATGACTCAACAATATGAAAAATGTGCTAATAGACGAAGAAAGCAAGTAATTTTTAAGCCTGGAGATTTGGTTTGGCTACATCTAAGAAAAGAGAGGTTTCCAGAAAAACGAAAATCAAAACTTATGCCTAGAGGGGATGGGCCATTTCGAGTCATTGAGAAGATTAATGATAATGCTTACAAACTTGAATTACCAGGTGAATATGGTGTGCATGCTACCTTCAATGTTTCTGATCTCTCTCCTTATTTTGATGCAGATATTGAAGAGTCGAGGACGACTCCTTTTCAAGAAGGGGAGGATGATGTGAACCCAACAATTACATTGGATGATCAAGAAGTAGATCCATTGTATATTACAAGTGGGCCAATTACACGAGCTCGGGCTAAAACAATAAAAGAAACATTAAATGGGCTCGTTCAAGAATGGATGAAGCAAATTCCATTTGAATGTATGTTAAATAATGATCAAAATGTGCTCAACATCATTTGGGCTGAAAATGGAGTTGCTAAAGGGATTTTGGGCCAGAACACTACAAATTAAAGAGATTGGTCCAAGAGATAAACATGGACCAATAGAATTTGGGCTCAATTATATCCATTTGAGTTGAAATTCATGTTTTGTAATTTTCTTTTATTTTTGTACGAATTTTAACTTCTAGATGGTCTTTAGTCAATTATGAATCATGTGCATTAAATGCACAATGTTTCAAAGTCAAGATAGGTGGATATTTATTTTCAAAATGCATTAAAAGCATTGTATCCAAAGTCAAGATAGGTGGGCATTTATTTTCATGTGCATTAAATGTATGTATCTTCAAGTCAAGATAGGTGGGCACCTTTGTCTCTCCATCCTATCTATAAATACCCCCCTAAGCTTATTGTAATAATCAGATTTGAGTTTATGAAAACTTGCATTCAAGTGTTTTCTCTCATTGTGTGAGAATTTATCTTTCTTTCTTTGCTCTTGTGAAACCTTGCTTTGTCAATCTTCTTTATAAGATTGGTGATTCAAATTCACAAAAGCCCCCAATTTGTGCTTCAACCCAAGTGCGTTGTTGTGTGGATTGGTTCAATTCGTGTTCGTGGTTGAACAAGCGTTCTAAATAGTAGGTCACGTTCTATATAACGTTGGTTGACTATTTGCACTTGTTAGGTCATTGAACCACTCCAATTCCTTCTTCAATTCCGAAGTGTGTTGTTCTTATTTTTCTTTTGATAAGTCTTGAATTCATTTATCGCCTACGCCGTGAAGATCAGGCAACCCTAAGGATTTTCCTATCAGATATATGCTAATTTTGCATTAAGATTGTTTATAATCATTTCAATCGTTGTCACTGATTTTACTATGTACCATAAACTTCTCATAATATATACATTACAATTTAATTTTACCAATCACAGGCCAATAAATCTAAAATGTCAAGTGAAGCAACCGGAAGGAAAGAAATGGGAAACCAATGTCTGTTCATTCAAATTCCAACTTACTATATTAGTTATGAGACCAAATCTACACCCTAACAATCCCATCCAAAGAATATACAACTGACTCCTCTTATTTATATCAATATATAGGATTGGGATGATCTCTTGTACTGCACATTGTAATTTTAGAGAGAGAGAGGGAGAGGGAGAGAGAGAGAGAGAAGAACGGGTGAAGCTAAAATGGGACCTACTGAAGAAGGCCCTACCCTATTTCTTCTTTGTCTCTCCAACTACATTGTGTGCAATATTAAGAAGTACTGGGATCCCAATACATACTATATAAAAAGACAAAGTAGCCTTCTGATTCTGATAGCTCCACTCCCCTGTTCTGTAGACCTTAAGACAACCAAGAGGATAATAAACATTTAAAACATAGCAGCACACCATAGTCTTTTGTATGTTTCAGTCTTTCAGAAAGGCTCACGGAGTATGCACAGAATGTTAACGGCAAGTTGCTGTGGTTGATGAATTTGATCTAGAAAAGGAAGAGTGGATGAACTCAATGCAGTCCTCAACAGCATCAGTCCTGTAAGGATCCACAGAAGCCCCAACACCTGCTTTTGAATTTGACCTTCCTAAGGAAGATGATGATGAATCTTGCGGCAATTGTCTTCTTCTTCTCTTTGCAGAGACAATGCGTAGAGCTCTTGCCACTCTCTCTGCAACATGCTTCAGAAACTCCACAGGTGAAAACTCAGACTGCCCTGGAAGAATTCTGAAGCTGCAGCTCCTCATGTACCTGTTTCTACCTGAACTCCTACTATTAGCATAATTCTGGCTCCATGAAAAGCTTGTTTGGCGATTGAAGTAGCCTCTGTGGTTCATCGTGTTGTTGTTCATGTTTGTTTGCAAAGGAGGAAGAGTGTGTCTTATGTTGCTGCGATTGAGAATAGAGAAGGAAGTGTAGGTGAGACCTGGAAGCAAAGTTGGTGTAGGAGTTATGCAAGAAGATGGTCTTTATCCTTTGAGGGTCATAAGAAGATTATAGTCCTTTTGACAAGTGTTAGGATTTGAATCCTCAAATTTACGTAACACTTGTAACGTATTTATCATCATTTCAAACTAGTTTTATTTCATTTTAAAATTAAATTAAGGTATTGCACAAATTAAACTATATAAACATTTTTTTTATATTAAAACTTAAACTTCTCAATTAAAGTGGCGAAAAGACAGGAAAGTGACAAAAAAAGGTGGGTTAAGGCGGTGAGAAAAGAGGGGAAATGGGTAAAAAGAGCAGATAGTGATTCATTTGCCTTCTTTACTTTTCGATAGTGGAAGTGGTATATTAAGTTAAGTACAGTTTAAGAAACCAGGATTAGATTAAAATAGAGGAAACCAAATTTTTTTCCTTAATATCATTATTTACCCAACGAAAGATAATTTTTTATATGATTTACCTATTTTCTTTACCAAGGTTTTTCAGTTAAAAAAAGTTACTTATTTTATTACAAAAGTATTCATTTTAAATTTTTGTAGTATTTGGTGAATTCTTTTTTGTTTTTGACAAAAGTATTTTTTATATTCCTAATATTTTTTTTCATCAGTTATATTCTACATATTTTATTTATTTACTTTTCAAATATATCATTTTTATTAATGTCGTCTATTTCATGGATGGAAAATGTTAATTAGGTGATTAGTAAAAATGATAGATTTAAAACAAAAATAAAACATGTAAGATATGACTGACAAAAAAATATTATGGACGAAATTAAAACTTGATGTAAACATTAAGAACTAAAAAAAAACTTTTTCCCAAAGAGAAAAATTGACAAACCACTTAAAATAACTAAGTATTATTATTATTATTATTATTATTATTATGAAGACAAACGTACTCCACTCAAAATCAATAATTAACCATAATCACTTTTATTTATTTAACTTTCTCTAAAATAAATGCTCTTTTAAATAATTCAACAATTAAATAATACTAATTTTCTGAAAGATTTGACAAACAGTTTGATTTTTATAAATATAAACTGCTTATTTCGTATCGTGTTTTTTTAATAAAATTTCGTTTGAAAGAAAAAAAAAGAGTTTAGAATAAGTAAATATCCAAAACAATTCCAAGTAAGTTCTTAGTATATAAATTTTTTTGACACGCAACTCATAATTTAAAAGAGACAGATGTATGTGTTATTAACAAATAATACAAATTTAAAGATTAAGTATGTAAAAGTAAAATTTGTTTACCAAATAATTATAGTATCAGTTTTATAAAAATAAAAAAGCAATTTATATTTAAAAGATAAAGGGAGGTAAGGTTACACATCACATTTATTTTACTGCTATTTTGATGATTTGGCCTCTGCTCTTCAAATATAAAGAGCAAAGTACTCTTCAGCATTTGAATCGTCAGATAGGCTTATCCAACGGTTCAGATCTTTTTAAATAATATTTATTTATTTTATAGTTATAAAAAATTTAAAAAATATTTTTTAAATATATTTTGAAATATATTTTTTTGTAATTTTTTAACTTTAAAAAATATTAATATTTTAAAATTTATTAATAAATATTGTTTAAGAAGATCTGGACTGACTGATGAGTTCATCTAATGGTTCAGATGCTGAAGAGTGCTCTGCTCTTCAACATACTTGAAGAGCAGAGGCCAAGCATTCAACTTATAAATAATATTAATACAATAAGTATAATGCGTTACATTTTGATAAAAAAATATTTAGATTATACATACTTTGAAGTATACCTCAATGATAATTTGATTTCCAAAAACTAATAATTGATCACTTTTATTATTAAATTTTGAAATTGTTATACAAAATAATCTTTCTGTCCATCATTTCTATCAAGACGTTAGACAAAAGGATAATTTTGTTCAAAAATTTCAAAATTCAAGTATTAAAATAGTTAATCACATCAACATATTAAAATGACACATCGCTTTACATCACTACCATACTAATAGATAATAGTACACATTAATAGACAACATTGATTATGACGACAATGTCAACTTTTGAATTATTTTGTATAATAATTTTAAAATTTAGATGATCAACAGGTACCAACCATGAGTTATACTTTGAAGGACACAAAAAAAAAAAAAGAAGGCTCCCAATTGTCACATATGTTTAGTAATTTAACATTCGTAACAAGAACAATTCATTTTAATTCAATCGGTAAAATTCACCCGAATCCTAAAACTATATTTACTCATAAGACAACACTCCATGGTTATATCTTTCTTCTTCCTCACCTTTACATGCTTAGTTATCTTCTCTCTGAAAATATAATTTTTCTTTGATTCTGTGAAAATGTAAGTAATTTGACTCATACAGACCCTTTTTTACAGCCATGGCAAATAGTTCTCAATGTGGACAAGTTGATATGGAAGGCTGGAAGGTGTTGTTTTAACAATAAATTCAAATTCCAAAATCTTAATATTCACACGTAAATGTGAAACTTAGTGACTGCCTCACCAAACAGTTAATATTTATTTATTTTTTTAAAAGGATACCAGGATGAGGATCTTAATAGATGAAAGAAATGAGAAGTGTGTCATCACTCACCAGG
This sequence comes from Biancaea sappan, assembly GCA_037074585.1. Lineage (NCBI taxonomy): Eukaryota > Viridiplantae > Streptophyta > Magnoliopsida > Fabales > Fabaceae > Biancaea > Biancaea sappan. Next base: position 4,043,689 of record CM073498.1, on the reverse strand, counting down.
CATCCCTGAAGTTTGATACCTTGGCGACTTTATATGTAGTTCAAAATTCGATTAAAATTGACTATGAGAGATGTGCATAGTCTAAGAAATGATTTCAAGTTTACATATGACAAAAATACATTTTACATCTCTAATAATTTTTTTTTACATCAGTTATATTTTATATATTTTATTTTTATTTTAAATTTAATTATTTACAAATTTCGTATATTTTACTGACAAATAATATTGATTAAACAATTAATAAAAATCATAAATTTGATATAAACATAAAACACGTAAAATATAACTAACCAAAGAAAAAAGTTAGAAATATAAAAAAAATAAATTTAAGTCCTATATGTTTTATTTTGTTTTCAATATATTATTTTTACTAATTATTCAGTTAATATTTTTCCTCAATGAGCGAGTAAAAAAGATAAATTTAAAATAAAAAATAAAATATATAAAACATAACGAATGCAAAAGAAATTTAAAGATAAAATTAAAATTTGACACAAACATTAAAAATATTAAAAAATACTTTTGCCATTTACTTTTTAATGTATCGAATAAGGAAGGTTCATCTTATCTTTAAAGTTTGATTTAATTTCATTTAGCGGTTAAAGAAATGTGTTCTTTAGCCTGATTGTTCATATTCTAATTCAGATCAATATCTAAGATATAAAGGATACATTCATAAAATCGTCCAAAGACCAACTTTCTAAGGAAGTTCATCAATTTATGTAGATTTAGTCTTACTCTTTGAATTAATTTTAATCGTCCAATTTTGACCAAAAGATCGTGATAAAAATCCTCTCAAAAGTAATTTCTCATATGAATGCTTCATGTACAACACAATCTATTCTTTTTTCACACGGGAGTCGCAATATTAATTTTTTTTAATTATGAAACTTAATGATTATATTAGAATCTCTCCATAATTCATGCTCATCGTATTTAATTAAAAATCAAACTTTTTAAACCCCATCTCCATTGTTGAAAATTAATGCATGATAATAGATTTCCAATTTTAACAAATAACTTGGATTAAATAATTAATTGTTACTTAGTTCCGTGAAAACCTTATTTTTGAGAAATGAATGATGATATCGTAATTTATTTATTATCAACTATAGTTTGTAAATTTATACATAATCTCTCTCTCTTAAAGAGGTAACAGTTGAGATTATCACTTTAAAAGTGACAATCTCAGTGTGCTATATCAACCTCTTTAAGACTTAAGCTGCTTTATAAAATTAGAGTCATGAATATAAAATTAGAGTCATGAATAACATTGTAAGACGAGCTAATCCATATTGGCTTATTGGAGCCAGAGATAAAGAGGTTGACCCATTTATAAATGAGTCTCAAATTGAATGTATAAAACCGTCCACTATAATTCATAGGCTTAAACGACCTAACCAACAGACCACTCTTTTTTTTTTAAATATATTTCTAAAAAAATTTTAGTAAAAAAATTCAATAAATTTTTATTAAAATACAATTTATACATATAAAATATTACTTTTCAATATTTTAAAATAACTAATAATTTTAATTTTTTTTAAATCAACTATATTATATTTAAATTAAAAAATTTCACATTTATTTTTAAAAAATTACAAAATTTTTCATATTCAAATTTATTATATTTATTAAATATAATGTTATAAAATATAAAAATATGATAAAATAAAATTAATTATAATAACTAATACAACTTTGAAAAAATAAAAAATAAATAAACGGACTAACTCACGAGCTCAGCCAATTTAGTTCACCGGCTAAACCAGCTTAATTTCTTAAATTTAAATCTACCCATTTATAGGCTAATCCGTGGGTCACGGACAATTTCGACACCACTAGTTATGAATTTTCAACCATCTAACCGGTCACAGATTCATGATGCATTATATTTTATTATCATACCTCATAGCCATCATGCTGAATCTGCTTTCTCAGGAATCAGCTAGCTCAAACCATGTTATGTATATAATGCACACTCCCTGCACAAATGTAGAAAAAGGGAAATGCACGCTCCCTACGCAGGCTTTACCCTGTTCAGGTTCAAAGGGACTATCTCAGCCTCATCTGCTAGCTTCTTGGCCTTTTTAGAAGCCAGAGCTCATGCAGATTCAGGCACCCCTGGTGCATCTTGAACGTCAATAACATTCTCCAAAGATTAAGACAAAACTAAACTTGATAGTACTAGAGAAAATGAACGATTTATTCATGAAAACTAGGTAACACCAGACAAGCAGCACAAAGATAGAGTTCTCAAAGGTTGTCAACAAACTGAACTTTGTATAATCCTACAGCTTGAAACTTGAAAAGGATTCAATCATCACCATCCCGATAAGCCAGCCATTCATGCAACCAGCTCCAAGTTCTCTCTCTAGATGATCACTCCATTTCTATCACCCTGCAAGAGAAGTTCTGTAAGATATTTCCATATCAACAGATGGGGTCCTATTAAAATCAGATGGAAGACAAACATACTAATTCAACAGGCAAGTGTCCTCAAAAAAAGTGTGATTTACAATGACCGCAGGAGTAAATTCAGTTTTTTGAAGTTTTTAAAGAATAAATAGCATCAGTTTATCATCTAGTATTCGTTTCTAGCTCGAAGATATATCAGAATTCTAGTGTGTAGGATGTGGCATATTCCATTAGATATTGAAGCCAATAATTAAGTATCCACATCATCAATTTATTTAGACTTGATTCACAGATCATCTTTTTATTCATGCCAATTTGAAAAGGAACATCTTATATAAAATGAGATCCTATATATTTAACATCACCTCTTCTGGGAACTTAGGTAAGTCTCTGGCAAGTAAATCTCGCCACCAGCTTCACCGTGTTGTTCCCCACTGACAGTTTTCTTGGCAGCTAAAAATTCAGCACTCATAGCATTCATCCCCTGCTGCAAAGCTTCCTCAACATTTCCATAGCCATGCTTCTCAGCATACTTCCTCACATCCTCAGTTATCTTCATAGAGCAGAATTTAGGTCCACACATAGAGCAGAAATGGGCAACCTTGGCACCTTCTGATGGCAGTGTTTCATCATGGAAGGACATAGCTGTCATCGGATCCAGTGACAAAGCAAACTGGTCCATCCATCGGAATTCAAATCTAGCCTTGCTTAATGCATCGTCCCAGGCTTGAGCATGTGGATGACCTTTGGCTAAATCAGCTGCATGAGCTGATATCTTGTAAGCTATGACTCCAGTCTTCACATCATCCCGATTTGGCAACCCAAGATGTTCTTTTGGGGTCACATAACAGAGAAGAGCAGTGCCAAGTGCTCCAATATTAGCAGCACCAATTGCAGAGGTAATGTGATCATAACCAGGAGCTATATCAGTTGTCAAAGGACCAAGAGTATAAAAGGGCGCTTCATTACACCATTCCAGTTGTTTCTGCATGTTTTCAGGAATCTTGTGCATTGGAATATGTCCAGGTCCTTCATTCATCACCTGTAAAGGTTGCAATTGTTTTTGTAAGCCAAAGCAAAATAAAGCATTCATTTTCTCCCACTAACTATTGATGGTATTAATATTGCATCACCAGATGTAAGTTATAATAGAAATAGATAGGGGAACCACACCTCAAATTTTATTATAAACACAATGCACAATGTTAAAGTTTGACAGAAAGACCAAATAGTCACTTTACTGGCAATCATAACAGGGATTCAGGAGTAATTGCAATATCCTCTTACTGGACTATTGATCTATTCATTTTCAAGTGTCTAACAATTAGAGCTGTCCAGATTTGTCTGAAGAAAGCTCATAAAGAGTCAAACCAAAAAAAGAATGAAAAGAAATGTAGTTAATGGATATGTGCAGACATTGTGAGGTCAATTTTAAGTTTCAGGTTAAAGATTAAGTTAATTCATCTTGCCAAAAATTAATCAGGACCATGCTATTAAGAAAGACTAATGGTTTATCACCTGTACATCCTTCTCCCATGCTCTACGGGTCAGTTCTCCCTGTGTCAAGAGTTCAGCAAACTGAGCCGTGTCATTTGCATCATAAATGGACCCAGGTCTTAGCCCATCTCCTATGGACAGTGCCACATCATACTGATTACAGATGTCAAGTATGTCATCCCAGTGCTCGTAAGCAAAATTCTCCTTGTGATAAGCTAAGCACCACTTTGCATGAATTGAACCTCCACGAGAGACTATTCCAGTCATACGCCTTGCTGTTAATGGAATATACCTCAGAAGCACTCCAGCATGGATGGTGAAGTAATCAACACCCTGTTCAGCCTGTTCAATCAGGGTATCCCTGAAGACCTCCCAGCTGAGATTTTCAGCAACTCCATTTACTTTTTCAAGTGCTTGATAAATTGGTACAGTCCCAACTGGTACAGAAGAGTTACGAAGGATCCACTCCCGAGTTTCATGAATGTGGCGACCTGTTGAGAGGTCCATCACTGTATCAGCTCCCCACATAGTTGCCCACTGAACCTTGTAAACTTCCTCCTCTATAGAGCTTGCAACAGCTGAATTTCCAATGTTCGCATTTACTTTTACCAAAAAGTTTCTTCCAACGATCATGGGCTCTAGTTCCAAATGCTTCTTGTTGGAAGGAATGATAGCCCGTCCACGAGCAACTTCTGATCTGACAAACTCTGGGTCAAGCTTCTCACGGGCAGCACAAAATAACATCTCCTCAGTAATGATTCCCTGCTTAGCATAGTACATTTGAGTGAATCTTGGCCCACCAATTTTCTCTCGCCTGTCAACCCAGTCTTTGCGCAATTTTGGGAGCCCTGATGATCAAATCCATAAAAAAGAAGGAAAAGGAAAAAAAAAAAAAACAAACACCAAGTAAATCAAATGAATCTTTCCTAAGGCTTGCTGTGACCTTACAGAAAAACAACAGATATGGTTTTTCAATGAATTAATGATACCATTCATACTTCTTTGTCTTTTCAGTAAATAGTAATAGAAGTCAGAATTATAGAACAAATCTATTAAAAAAAAAAAACTAATGTGACTAACTTTCCCTTCTAAAATCATATCGGAGAGCCATACATTAGGTTATATATCAATGCATGTGAATCCGGACACACTGTCCAAGAATTACAGGCCTCAATTAATTTAGTATAAAAAGATAATAATAAAAGTAAATTGGAAAAGGTGAGAAACTCAAAAACTGAACTTTTAATACTATATTAAAATTTAAAATATAAAAAGAAAAAACCTTTTTTTTTTCTAACAATATTGCATATCTACGGAATCTTAGTGAATTGATTGAATTACCAAAAAAAAAAAAGCTAAATGACAGAGAATTGGAAAATATTCGAATATTACAAATTTAAGCTTGTTGCAGGAATTCTCACAAAAAAGTTTGAGGCACCTTGGAAACAAAACGGACAGAAGAAATGACAGAATAACACTTTGGCTGTAATATCTAACAAATATAGAGAACAGAATTTAATAGCTGAATGTTGCACACGGTCGTGTGAACATTCAAAGTCACACAATGCATAGCATACAAGAATCAAGATTTATCTGGAAATGCTGATAGACGAAGACAAAAAGAGATTATTATAATATATTGGAAAATGTTGATGAAATAATATAGTTAATTGATTATTGATTCACCCAAAAAACAACCAGCCTTAATTCCTTATGAATCCAAGATTAGTCATAAGAAATTGCAATACAGAGAATCTGTAGAATTAAAGCTTGACCAGCATACCGATCCTTGGACTTATATTTTGAGGCCCACTAGTATCATAGGTGTCAAAGTATGGTTCATCTCCAGCCAGGTGAACCCGTCGAAAGGGAACTTTGAGCACATGACCAGTTTCTTCATGTATAGCTTCCCTATAACAGTATACAAGTCTGAGTTATCTGAGGACATCTTGTGTGCATATTGATTTGAATTCAACTAGCTCAGAAATATTGAAAAGCCACAATAGCTGAAATAAAATCCATTAATCATATAAAGTAATGAGAGAACAATGTAAAGCGTACCCGTATTCCTTTGTGCTTTTTGGGAAGCATTGTTCAAAAGAAGGAAGAGAGAGAAAATTTGGAGAAGAAGGATCAACAGTGTTCTTTTGTTTGCTTTTGTCTGAATTTTTAGTTGGATGATCAAATGTCAATGTGGCTCTAGGGCCCAAGGCCATGGAAAATGGGACAAGTTCTTTCTTCCATGCACTTGAGACACGCCCAGCAACATCAAACCCAGGCAAGAATGCCGTGCTGGGGAATTTCGATTGAGAAGGATGATTGCCATTCTTGCAAACAACTGATGTCGCGTTAGCATGAACTGATGCCATCTTGATGCTGAACTGAGAAATTCAAGTTTTGAAAGGTTATTAATTTTTAACCTTATACAACAGGCATGTATTTAGAATGTCTGAACATATCTATATAAACTGACAGAAAAAGTCTCTCTGAAAAATAATTTTAAGATAATTCTCCATAGCAGATTTTCAGACAGTGGTTATGCAGGCAAATAGGAATAGGACGAGAAGATAATTATGGAGGCCAGAGCCTTTAGTATACACGTACTTGTTTCAAGTCTAAATTTAAACCAGAAAAAAGAAATCAAAAGCAAGTATAACACTTAAACAACTTGGAGGGCAAAAAAGGAAATCGAAACAAGAGACACAAGCCATGCAAATAGATCAAATCCGCACAAATTAAAGAGATACGAAACAAAGGAAAATTTCAAAAACACATATACGAAGCAGCCCAGCTCAAGAAACGCAGATAAAATTAATTTACATCAGAGTCTTAACAAGAGCCTCACACCACAGGAATCTATTTTACCCTTGAAGAAGGTAGAGGATGAGGAAACAGCAGGAGTAGAGAAAAAATAGAGAGAGCTTCTTATCGCAAAACTCGAAAACAACAAAAACCAGAGGTTCATAAAAGCTTTCAACCTTCACAATCTGAGCGAGAAAACGAAAGCAAAGCAAGAAAAGAGAACCTGAAGCAGCACGCTTGGCGTCTGTAAGTCTGTTATCTGACTTCTGAGACTGAGTCCTGGAACTTTCTCGTGAGTGAGGGTAGCTATAAAGGAGCAGCAATGCCAGAACGGTTTCAACTTCGAAAAGCGAGAGGTGACGTGGCTCTCGTGATTTTCTTTCGCTCTCAGATATTTGTACAGCGAAACTGTTTACGGCTGCGGAATTTCTCGCGCTAAAACTGAATTGAGTAGCGAAATAATTTCATTATATTCGTTTAATATTTAAATTTTTAAGATATAGCAAAGATTAATGATGAGAATTTTAAATAGTGTAATTCTAATATATTATTTATTATGAATTTTATTGTGTATATTATCATTTTTAATTTTAAGTAACTCTTTATTTTAATAGATAATTTTAAAAAATTTACAAATAGATTTTACAAGTAACTCTCTGCTACTTTAATTAATGCAGGATAATTAATACAAATATATTTAATATTTATTTTTTTTATTTTTTATTAATTTATTTTTGATTGAGAATCGATTCTTATATAAGAACAGTGCTTACGTGGGGTAATTATGCTGACGAACTCTAATGATAAAACTCAATAAAAGTCGGTTCTTATTTTTAAGAATCATTTTAGAACCCCTCACTAGAGATACTTTAAACATGATTGAATCGTGTTGAAACGATAGTATTTATATAATAAACTAAAAAAAACTCACTATTGAGCATTAATTATAGATATGTCATTAAATTAAGAGTAATGGAATAAATTTAAATAAATAAATTAGGTAAATTAATAAATTTAGTAAATTAATAACATTATATTAAATGAATTTTGATAGAATGGTGGAATTGAATTAATTGAATTGATTTGAATTAATTTGAAATGAAATTCAATAACAACTAATTGCTGTATGTCATTAAATTTAGAATAATAAAATAAATAGAATAAATTAGGTAAATTAATAAATCTGTTAAATTAATGGCATCACATTAAATGAATTTTAGTGGAATGGTTAAATTGAATTGATTTGAATTTAAATTCAATAACAATTAATTACATATGAATCATTAAATTAAGAATAATAAAATAAATTTAATAAATTTAAATGAATAAATTAGGTAAATCAATAAATTTGATAAATTAATGACAACACAATAGATTAGGTAATTTAATTTGAATTATTTGATTTAAATTTAAATTCAATGATATTAATTGCTATATAATTATTATTATATTTAATTTATTTTTTCAATATTCAATAAACATGAATTGTTCATATTCCTTACTCATGTTATATAAATAAAAGATCATTTTAATTGTCATGTATTGTTTTCGTTTTTGAATTGTTTATTATTTTTGCACAATTAGTTTTCATTTTGTTATTGCTTCACATATTGGCTAAATTTAGTGACGTTGCTGACATTAATGCATCAAACAATGATTAGAGGATTAAAGTTTATGATAGTGAAGTTGTGCACAGTTTCATTGTTCAATACATAGGGAGATTTTTAGTCTAGAGATGATTTTGTAAGATTTTTAGGTGAATTTAATTTTATTATATTCAAATTTTATATATATTATTTTATTCATTATGCTTATGTTGTGTTTATTTTTTACCTTTTAAGGGTTATCACATACACGACTATATGAATAGATCATTCATGAGTAAGTTCAAGTGTCAAATAACCAAAGAAAATGTTTATGTGATGTTTACGTTTGGTGTAATTAAATATAACAATAAGTATCGTACAATAAAACATTTATTTATGCTTGAGTTTCGCTTGAACTTACTCATAAATGATCTTTTTCATAATATTATTATATTGACTCAAAGTTATTTTATGTCATTTGTTAATTTTTTAAATTTTATTTCATTCTTTTTAAGTTAATGACATTGTATTTAAAAAGTAATAGAGGTATATTTGCATTGGAGAAATATTTCTGTTATTTGGATATTTTTTTTTCATTTACATTGGATATAGATATTCTAAAATATTTGTTTCTTTTGTCAACTACTATATATTTGTTGTAAATTAATTATTATTATTATTATTATAAGTTACGAAAATTTTTAGAGTTGTGAATTACTCTATATCACACGAATCATAATACTAGTTTAAAATATATTAAAATATTAAATATGTAATTAAAATATTTAGAATATATATATATATATATATAAACTTAAAATACTAAAAACATGCTAACTTATGTAATTAAACAAATATAAAAGCAATAATACATATATATATATATATACATATTTCCCCTCCCCCCCTCTTCTCTCGCTTCTCTTTCTCTTCTCTTCTCTCTCTCCTCTTTCTCTCAAGTGAAATTAGTTTACAACTCCCTATACAATAAAGCTGGCACACATTATTAGTTTATAACTCCCCGTAAGATAAAGTTAGCACAACACTTATTCATCTATTTATTAAGTAAGTTTGTAAAAAATTTAACCTTTTAAAAGGTTGAGTATTTTTATTATTAGATTATTTTGAGATCGGAGCATTTATACATATTTTAAGATGATCCAACAAATATCAAAATAATTTAAGATCTAAAGATAAATAATACTCAACCTATCGAGAAGTTAAATTTTCTATAAATTTATCTATATTCATTACATACTCCCAATACGATGAATCACCATTACTCTTCAATTTAATGGTAGACGAAAAACCTATGGAAGAGAGCCAGAAGCTTCATAGAAGTTGTCAAGAAATCTCAAACCCTTACAGATTCTATCAAAATCTTCAATTTAGTCTCTGAAACAGCCAAAAAGTCCAAGGAGTTCATCGCAAAAATATCTAAAAGAGTTAATTAGATCAAAATCACTTCTTTGAGATGCGAATCACATTGTTCTTTCTCCTTCATTTCTCATGTTCTTAATTGCTTTCCGTTGTTATAAGCATTGAGATCCCGACTAAAAATGGAGCTTAGAGGGACTTGGGAAACGACTAACTCGTAAAACTGATCAATTTAGCTGATTTTATTAATTCAAAATCAGTCTGATCAGTTTTGTATCGATCTAATGTTAATCAGTTTTCCCGTTGTTTCCAAACCTGACATAGGACTAGTTGAACTGGCTAGTACGGTTCAATTCTAATAACCATAAAATATACAATTTTACTTCTTAAATTATTATAAAAATAAAAAAAATGATATATTAATCAAGATCAGCACCTAAAAGTGCTTTTTGTATGAAATTTAAAATGTGACAAATATTTTTTTAATTTTAATTATTTTTTAAAATGTACAAATTTACAAATCTAAACACTTCGGGAAGCATTGTTAATACTTATTGCAATCAAAATTACATAGCCTCTTACGTCCATTTTAGTTAGAACGTTAAGTTGTTTTGATATGTTTTAAAATATAAAGAAATGTTTTGATATGTTTTAAAATAATGTCCAAATTTTGCTATTAATACTAATTTAGGTTATATTAAGAATGCTGTTCTAACTTTATATAAAAAAATGACATGTCGTGGGGGTTGTCAAACCAAGTTAAGAGAAATATGTCACTCCTCGTTTGGTTACACTTCTTAAAACAATTAATACTTTTCCTAGTTAAAAAAAAAAGTTTGAGGTAATTTTTACTTCATTTGATATTTAAAAAAAAATCGAAGGATACTTGTAAACAATATAATTGCTCCTTTATTTTTCTTAGGTCCCGAACTTTGAATTGATTGCTCAATTAGAGTTAGAAAAGATTTGAGATATGGGATCAATTTGATTTCTTCATGAGTTAAAATTATATTTAACTCTTAGTAAGACATAAAATTATTTTTCTTCATGATTATATTTTTCTTTATTGGACAAGAATGTTATTTATGATGACTTTAATTTGTATATTTTTCTTATGATTATTGGACAAAAATTATATTTAACTCTTAGTAAGAATTTGATAAATTAGACTATGAGAAATATACAAATTCAAGTAATCAAAAATAACACTTTTGTCCAGTAGAACCTACTTTTTGACATATATATCCATATTGATCTAGCTGAACGTTCTTGAGTCTACAACTATGCTTCACCACGGTGCATCTCTTGTGAATTATATAAAGCCAAAATTTATTGATTCTGCGATAACGTGTTCTTCCATTTGGATAGCTAATCATCGTCCAAAACTCAATCATTTATCTTCTTATGTCATTCAAATGTGATAGGGTTGATATCCTCTTTTTGGCGTCGCCAAGCATCGAAAGAATTGAGATGTGGCCCTGACTTGCCAATCAAAATCAAAATTAAGCAACTATAAATTTTGGATAATTAGTTTAGATATCAACAAAAACCTGTGGTATTTAAACAGAAAAGTCACATCAAAATCTACTTTTTTCAAAAATTAAAATCTTTACGCCGCCAGGCAGTACAAAACTTTTTCCTATTTTTTCAACTTTTATTGTCCAGGCCTCTGAGCAATGGAAAGCCATGAGATCCAAACTTCAAGTGAAATAAATAGAATAAACTATTATAAAAAAAACACCTATATATATCATAGTTGAATTTCCCTAAAAATTATACTTACTTTAGATAAACTGAATCTTTTTTTTTTTTCGTTCATGATAAATTGAATCTGATAAGAACTATTTTTCATGACCATATCACTTCCCAGAGAAACTCATCCACAGAGGAGAATGGTCCACCAAAGAGCAAACAAGCCAAAAACACATATAAGGTTAGCATGATATTGGTCTTTCCCCCAACAACAGTACAAATATAATGCATTTAGAAAGCAACACAGATATTTTAGTCTGCCTTCAAAAATATCAGGAACTCCTACTACAAGTGTAATACCCATGAAAAATAAAATATAAATGCGTGTTTTCAAACTACTGTTACTATTTACGTATATGGTACTGTTTATTTATACAATCAAAATGTCAAATACTAGATGTGGTTTGGTTATAAGAGAAAACTAGAAAGAAGTTTGTAGGAGAAAATGACGTTTTATGTGTAAAAATACCCTCAGGGACTAAATTGAAAGGACTGAATTGAAAAGAAACTTAAAGGTTTAAGGTGAAAGGATAGTTTTCCCTTTAAAGTTTCTAATAGTAAATAAACGAAGGTGTATTAGAAATTTCATTTTCATGAATAGTAAATTGAATATTTTATTAGTGCATAGTATCAAATAGTACCCTTGACTTTTGCTATAAATAGACCCTTCCATTTCACTTCTAAACTCACACCTTCAACTTCTCTTCTTCCCTCCTTAAGTTTCTCTTGCTCCGACGCTAGGCTTCTGAGATTTTGGGCCTTTCCGTTTTTGCTTAGGTAAGGATACTATGCCCTTTCTATGTCTTTCAAATTTTAGAAGTTATTTTCTTAAGTATGCTCTGTGGTTGCGGCTTTGGCCGATCTTCCACATCAGAAAAACTGTCGTTAGCTGTTATTTTGATTCTCTGATTACCGAAATAGAATACAATCTGTGGAGAATACATGTCTAGGAAAGTTCTGGCTAAGGAAAGACCTGGTTTTTAAGTGTGTCCAGTGTGACCCTCCACTCTTTCCTGGGAACTTACCTGGTGTACTCTTTTACATATTGTATTATGTATTTCCGGTATGAATAGTACCCGTACATATGAATAGTGACCGTATGAATAGTACCGTACGTATGAATAGTGACCGTATGAATAGTACCCGTACGTATGAACAGTATCTGTACGAAAATGATCTTAACGTACTTTCTGTAATCTTTCATGAAAATCTCTGTAGCGGAACACTGAAATTCACCTGCGTACTCTTGTCCGTAACGATTTAGAGAAGTGATACTCGTACGGAATCCAGGTGAGTGAAACGACCCTGTTTTAATAGAGTTTTAGCATTACTGGTGATAAAAAGTATGTCGTAGGACACTCCCAAGATTCATAGGGAGAAATTGGATTCAGAATGACGAATATAATGAGATAATTAATCCAGAAGTATGGATAAGACAAAGCAAGTATCTCATGATGATATGAAATTTGAATCATATAGTTATATACTATACCTGTTATATGGATGAGTATTATATTGTGCTTCTGATTATGATATGAACTGTTGTACTATTGATTGTGATTGAGCGGTACAGTACCCCCTCTCACGGCAAGTGTGATATCCCAAATTTAATTACCTTAGAAAATGAGGCTAAATAAATAAATGAGCAAGAAAATAAGGATAAAATAGTTATTAAGAAATTTTTGAGAGATATAAATAGAATTTTATCCATTGAGTAGGGACCTATTTGTATAGAATAAAAAGATTTGAGGGTTTTTATCATTTTCAACCAAAAGAAAAAAATGTGAAAGTGATGTGTGTGAGGTGTGCGGTGAGAAACGAAGGAAGAAAAGAAAGAAAAGAAAGGAAAGAAAGAAAAGAAAAAGGGGAAGGAGACATGTGGGTTGTTAATGAATAATTAATTAATATATATATATGAATGTGTTGTGAGTCGGTGTCGGTGGGGTGGAAGAGAAGAAAGAGAAGAGAGGATAAGGGAAAGGAAGATGAAGAGACCAAGAAAAAAAAAATAAAAGAAGGAAAAATAAAAGAGAGAAAGTGATGTTTGATTTGAGGCGGAAATAGTGAAAGAAAAGGAAGAACGAAAGAAAAGGAGACATTGCTTTTCTTTCAATTATATATATATGTGTGGGTGCGTTGTGGTATGGGATGGAGAGAGAAGAGTAGAGAAAAGAAAGAGAGAGAGAGAGAGAGAGGAAGAGGCGAAAATTTGAAGAAGAGAGAGGATTAAGAAACAGAGCAAATAGGAGCAATGAAGTTTAAGAGGTTGAGAATCATATCAGGTAGTTAATTTTCCATAAAAGTATGATTATTTATGATTTATGATATCTGTGTTCATAATCAGTTTTTACAGAATTTTATTCTACATAGTGAACAAGAGAAATTTAACTGTTATTAGTGTGATGTTGTGCTTTTATGGCTGAAATGATCTCCTCATGTGTTTACATGTTTTTAAGAAAGTGACTAGCTACTGAGATATTTTATATCTCACTTTTAGAAAATTGATCATTTCAGGAAAAAGGGCAAAATGGAAGGTTTGATGAAATTAATGATGATCTTGAAGTGTGGAAATATATTTTATGGTAGTTTATGATTCAAATATGTAAAGATAATAATAAATATTATGTAAATTATTTTTGTATGTATTCAAGCTCAGATATAATTAATGAGAATCTTGTAAATTTTCTGCAAGGTTACTATTCACATGAATAGTAAAATTCATGAATAGTGAAATCTATTGAAAGAAAATTATTCAGAAAATTATCCAGTGAACCGATTTAGAGAAAAATTATTATTTTTAAAGGAAATAAAATGTCGGGGTGTTACAAAATGGTATCAGAGGAAAAGATCTTGCCATCTTATGGAAAGGAAAATATTTACATGTAATTGTTTGATTTGTTAAAAGTATTATTTTTATGATGTTTGTGTTTGAGTTGCTGTGAATGTTTGTTATGATTAAGTGAGATTTAGAAGAGTATTTGAGTAAAAAAAAAAGCAAGTCATATAGAGAATTGATTAAATATGAATAAAGGCATACGAGGTATCTTTTGATGAATAAAGAAAATAATGGAGTCTTATTTGTAACGTATGTCTGGCCAGTATATTTTACATGTAAGAAATCATTATAGCCTAAATTCATAAAAAGAAAAGGTATGCCGAAGTTGAATTAGAATTTACTTTGAGTGTGACAATTTAGAAAAAAAAAATATTAGAGATATTTATCTCTATAAAATTAAGTACCTAGTGAAGTGTACATTGAATTATAGATAAAGCTTATATTTCCTATGATCATATGAATTATCCATGTGTTTGTTTTCTCTCTAAAAGTATTCTTGAAGATGAAATTCTACAAAAATGATCTGGAATTCTTATTCCATGCCATATATATGATTAGAAATGTTATTAGTATAAACATATCTATATTTCTGTAATAACTCTTAATTCTGTAAAAAGAATTTGAGTTAGAAGAAAGTATGTATGATTATGATGTATTATGAAACAAGTGAAGATATGTTTCATAATAGAAATTAAATTCTATAAGAAAATGAAATTAGAAAAAAAAAAAAAGAGATTGCCTTGGATGCTTTTGTGATGCATTTTCCATTATCCTACACATTTTCAAGGATGATTCAAGGTAAAATTGAGCAAAAGTCAAGGTAAGTGAATAACCTTGCTAAGCTAGTTTGATGTTATTAATTTATTTCATGGTAATTGTACTGTGATAAATTTTCACTTATTTATTGATGAGCAAAGATCTATGAGATTTAATACATGAGTTTGAAAGGGTTAGAGTCCCGTACTACTCAGTGTATAACTATGAAAACCTATGCACAAAGAGTTTGAGGGTTAAATTCCCAGGTCACTCGGTGCAAGTATCTACGGCACAAATGCAAAGTGATTGAGGGTTTGATCACCCAAGAAATCATACGCAAATCTATAGTACAAATGCAAAGTGATTGAGGGTTTGATCACCCAAGAAATCATACGCAAATCTATAGTACAAATGCAAAGTGATTGAGGGTTTGATCACCCAAGAAATCTGTAATATCCCAAGAATTTTTATGAATATTTAAAGTCTGATTTGAAGTTTAGTGAAAAATTTAATTATGTGGAAAATTTTCTTTTTGAATTAGTGAAGAAAATGTGGAAATAGAAATTTTTATTTTTAATTTAGGAAATTTTTACAAATTCTCAAGGACATGTGGGGAAGAGAAAGGCATGGCGCCCAGGCGCCAGGTGTGTCGGAAAACCTTAGCTCATTTTCAATCGGCCATAACTTCTTCATACGGACTCCGTTTTGGGCAAACTTTATATCGTTGGAAAGTTCTTTGAGTCTAGTTTCCAATGGTATAAGTTTCATTTAGATATTCATTACCGATTAGGAGTTATGACTTAAGATATGAGTAAAGGTCGAGAGTAGTGGTAGGAAATTTCTCTATTTCGTAACCCTAATGTTTTTGTCTGGTTACAATAGGAATGGTCAAGGTGCAAAGTGGGAGTGCCGAGAGCGTGAAATCCAGGTGAGTGGGTTAATACTTGCTATGATTAAATATCTGTTATTGACTTTTTGCATCATAGTGGAAATATGTTGTATATCCAAGTTTGAAGAGGATGATGTGGAACGATGAGGCATAAACAATTGTGGAACGTGTCTGGTAATGTATATAATTATATTTTCTTATTTTCCCATGAATGGAGGTTATATAATGGATTGTGAATGGCATGTGAACTGAGTTGAATAATTGTTCTATATTATGGGTTATGTTGTATACATGCTATGTTGCTGGAACCACATTTATTATGTTGTGGCTTGAATTGTAAATGACTGAGTTGTGTATGTGGCTCAAGATTATGATTGAGGATGTTTTTATATATGATTGTGATTGTGTTTGACTGGAAAGGAAAGGCATGGTGGTGCACCCCATGGAGAAATTTATGTGAAGTTATAAGGGTGGAGATTATAAATGGAGCGATAAGGGTGGATGCGGCAGGGGCCGCGGGCAACGATCCAGAGGTATTCTGGACGACCCGGTTGGTACGGGAAATTTGTGTGAAATTGATTTCACCGATTGTTGTTGTGAACTTTTGAATTATGTTGAAATGTATTTGATTTATTTGGATATTGTCGTGAAGTACTACGAATAATATCATATCATATGATGATCGATTTACGTATGATTGCTGCATGTTATCATTATGATGTATGATATTTTTTTGTCATAATGTTGTGTTATCTACTCACTGGGCACGTGGTTTGCTCATACCCCTCTTATTGATATTTTTTTTCAGAGTTGACAGCTGAAGGTAAATATCGGAACAAGGAATTATGGATCCTTAGTCCATGATTACCTTTTCATTTGTTCAGGATAAAGGTATAATAGTTAAGTTTTATTCTAAGTTGTATAAATCTAGAAATCTCTGTAATCGGGTAGGTTCATTCACTGATGTAATGTGAGTAATTGTAGTATGTATAAAGAACTCGTTTTGGTTGCATGAAAAAGAATTGTATGATTTTTAAGAGAAAGATAGGCTTACGGAGGTGAAATGAAATTCACTTTCCGTGCCGGTCACGTGCTCAAATTTTGGGACGTGACAAGTTGGTATCAGAGCTTTGGGATTAGGTCTCCTACCGATTACAGAGTAAGGTAACCTTAGTGGGATCTCCTCTATCGTGGTGAACCCGGGCACGACTATAGAGAGATGGCTCCACTGAAGGTCCTGTAGGATGTTTTCATTTCCTTTTCCTCCAAGACTTGTCTTTTCTTATGAATTATGTTTTTAGTTTTAGTTTTAGAGAGTTATGGCTATACTTTTGAACTCGGTAAGGGAAAGGTTATTATTTGTTTTGATTCCGTTGCTGTCGGATCAAATTGTATGTATGGGGCTTTATATGTTAAATTCATGATTGATTTTGTGTGACTGATTTATTTTATCTTTCTTAATTTTATTATTACTATTTTTGGAGTACCATCCCATAAAAGAAACCACTGGCATTAAAAGCAGAAGGATTACATTGCAAAAAAAAAAAAAAAAAAAAACAATTACTCATGCATGAGTAATCTAAAAGCGAGGTGGTCTCGGATTAGGAGGGTTGTACTGTATCATCACCCCTCGACCATTCCTTGGAGCGAGAGACAGAGCAATATCGCGGAGGGTAGTGTAAATCCCATTCATACAATCAACACTTCTTTGTTGTTGATTGCAGAAGCACTGGGTAGACCAATAGAAGAACCTGTCTATTCTTGAAGTCATTTCTGCATGATTGCGTTTAGTTAACTTCTCTAGGTTTTCTATCATCTTTTTCAGATTTTTGACCTCCTGCTCTAGACAGGCGATTTTGTCCTCCGAGGTATGGCCCGTGCTAGTCTCCTCAGCTTCCTCGATCTTCTTCATTTTCTTCTCCTTCTGCTTCTCTGGAGACCCCTCAAAAGGTCTTTTGCCCTTGTCTTTGCCCAGACTTAAGTTTAAGTCGAGCTCTTCTCTCCTGGCATCCACTGTGAGATCAATGTACTTCCTTGTGGCCATGATTTGAAAAATTTAGAAATTTATGTCGAAGTATGAGAAGAGAGGAATGCTGAGAAGTTGTAGGCTTAGAGATGATTACTCTTTGTGGTGTGGTAACTGAGAACGTTGGGATAGTTCTTATAGAGGAAAAATTTGAACTCAGAGACAAAGAAGATATCTCTTCGCCGCACCCTATACGCTTAACCTATGGATTTCTGCAAGCTGGAAGCTAGGAGTCTAGGGTAGGCATGCACACCAACAACGCGTCGCATTAATGGCAAAACCACGAAAGTCAATATTCGGTGGATTTGCGGCCGATTTACACTTGGTTTTTCCATTTCTCTCGTTGGCATTTTCTGAAATTGAAGGAAGTCGACAATGTAGCCATTACAGAGTGTCTTGGATGTTTTCACGATGAACTAAAATGTATTTCTATGCTTTCTTGTATTGTTCTTGAAAGCCTTCAGTTAAGTATAATATACATGATTGATTGAATTATACTGTGATTATATGTATCTAAATACATATGATATGTATGTATGTTATTCATGCATAGAGAGTGAAGGTTATTTGTTATGGCCAGGAATAATATGTAATGATTCTACATACATTCAGAGAATGAGAAGTCTGAAATTTAAAAGAACTTGAATAGATGAAAATATATATAGATAATGATGTATCTCTATGTTTATACATATATACATATATGCTCGTAGAGGCAAGTGAAAGGTAAAATTTTTCTCTCACTTTATGGAACGCTTGATGTGTAGATGTGAGAAGTTTTTATTTTAATATGTATGTTTGAAAATGTGTAAGCTTAGGGCAAAGCCACGGATTAGAAACCTAGATAAGGCTAGTATGAAGCTACCCGTTCATGGAGTAATATCTCGATTTAGAATTATTGGATAAGACAAATACAGAGTTAAGAAGCCATAAATTGAAGCGGCGATTAGTTTAATAATTTGAGCAAGAGTCAAAAGTTAGCCGAAATTTCTGAGGAAATCTTTTGTATTAGATTATATTTTGTTATTTTCTGGCATGCTTATCTGAGACCGTTGGCATTGCGTCGGATAAGGTCTGTAGGTCATCTTTAGAGTATGATGTAAAGGTTTTGTAGCCCTAAATTTCGTCTATATATAATGGATGCCCCATTACGCTGCTCACTACACTAAAAGTTTATATCTATAAGCTTTCTAGCATCAAACTTCTCCTTCTGTACAACCTTTATAGCTCAGAAAAATATGGCCGGCAATAAATCTTTCAATTTAAATTTTGAGGCTGGCAAGGTAGAGCTGGATCTAAATCTTAGCCTGGAGAATTATAAGAATAAGAGATCCATGGAAGAGTCACCAGAGGCTAAGAAAAGAAAAAGGGATGTAGTAGAGTTAGAGGATGTTAGCACAGCAACATCTTCTAATAATGAGCTTGCGCTTATGAGACAAAAGATGGAGGACTTGGAAAGACTGATAAACCGCCACTTTGAGGACCAGGGGAGATTGATAAATCGTCTCTTTACAGAACAAGAGAAGCTTTTGAACCGTCATTTTAGGGAATTGGCGAATAGAGTTGATAGACATTCGATGTTTGCAACTCAAAATTTTCGTGACCAACAAGCGAGATGTATTGACTGTATGAATGGAGTGACTTCTGCACTTCGCCAAATTTCCCAGACGTTTCCTCCAGAAACTCTTTCTAGGCTGCAACGATTAACTTCCTCCTTAAGGTCTGAAGCACCTTCTTCTTCTAGACCTGGAGCATCTTCTGCATTTCAAAAGCCTCCTCGTTCTTAATTTATCTTTTCTTTTGTTTGTACCTAAAGCTGATGTTTGATCTAATGTTTAAGTATTAAAATTATCTGTTTTGTAAATCAAGTTCAGCTTGTTGCCTGTAACTTATGTATTAGAAATAAAAATATGTTGAACTTGTTATATTTTGTACTTGATTGTGAAAATTCTAAGAGAGAGAATGAGATATAAAAAAAATATTGGCATTTGCTTCAATCTTGAGGTAAGTTTTGAATTCGGAGGACCGAATTCTTTTAAGGGGGGAAGAATGTAATATCCCAAGAATTTTTATGAATATTTAAAGTCTGATTTGAAGTTTAGTGAAAAATTTAATTATGTGGAAAATTTTCTTTTTGAATTAGTGAAGAAAATGTGGAAATAGAAATTTTTATTTTTAATTTAGGAAATTTTTACAAATTCTCAAGGACATGTGGGGAAGAGAAAGGCATGGCGCCCAGGCGCCAGGTGTGTCGGAAAACCTTAGCTCATTTTCAATCGGCCATAACTTCTTCATACGGACTCCGTTTTGGGCAAACTTTATATCGTTGGAAAGTTCTTTGAGTCTAGTTTCCAATGGTATAAGTTTCATTTAGATATTCATTACCGATTAGGAGTTATGACTTAAGATATGAGTAAAGGTCGAGAGTAGTGGTAGGAAATTTCTCTATTTCGTAACCCTAATGTTTTTGTCTGGTTACAATAGGAATGGTCAAGGTGCAAAGTGGGAGTGCCGAGAGCGTGAAATCCAGGTGAGTGGGTTAATACTTGCTATGATTAAATATCTGTTATTGACTTTTTGCATCATAGTGGAAATATGTTGTATATCCAAGTTTGAAGAGGATGATGTGGAACGATGAGGCATAAACAATTGTGGAACGTGTCTGGTAATGTATATAATTATATTTTCTTATTTTCCCATGAATGGAGGTTATATAATGGATTGTGAATGGCATGTGAACTGAGTTGAATAATTGTTCTATATTATGGGTTATGTTGTATACATGCTATGTTGCTGGAACCACATTTATTATGTTGTGGCTTGAATTGTAAATGACTGAGTTGTGTATGTGGCTCAAGATTATGATTGAGGATGTTTTTATATATGATTGTGATTGTGTTTGACTGGAAAGGAAAGGCATGGTGGTGCACCCCATGGAGAAATTTATGTGAAGTTATAAGGGTGGAGATTATAAATGGAGCGATAAGGGTGGATGCGGCAGGGGCCGCGGGCAACGATCCAGAGGTATTCTGGACGACCCGGTTGGTACGGGAAATTTGTGTGAAATTGATTTCACCGATTGTTGTTGTGAACTTTTGAATTATGTTGAAATGTATTTGATTTATTTGGATATTGTCGTGAAGTACTACGAATAATATCATATCATATGATGATCGATTTACGTATGATTGCTGCATGTTATCATTATGATGTATGATATTTTTTTGTCATAATGTTGTGTTATCTACTCACTGGGCACGTGGTTTGCTCATACCCCTCTTATTGATATTTTTTTTCAGAGTTGACAGCTGAAGGTAAATATCGGAACAAGGAATTATGGATCCTTAGTCCATGATTACCTTTTCATTTGTTCAGGATAAAGGTATAATAGTTAAGTTTTATTCTAAGTTGTATAAATCTAGAAATCTCTGTAATCGGGTAGGTTCATTCACTGATGTAATGTGAGTAATTGTAGTATGTATAAAGAACTCGTTTTGGTTGCATGAAAAAGAATTGTATGATTTTTAAGAGAAAGATAGGCTTACGGAGGTGAAATGAAATTCACTTTCCGTGCCGGTCACGTGCTCAAATTTTGGGACGTGACAAAATCATACGCAAATCTATAGTACAAATGCAAAGTGATTGAGGGTTTGATCACCCAAGAAATCATACGCAAATCAACGGTACAAATGCAAAGTGATTGAGGGTTTGATCACCCAAGAAATCATACGCAAATCAAACAAATATAATACTGCAGTTGTGTAAAATGAATGATAGATTGATTATGTTAATAAGTGTGATGTTTGTATTTGGAATATTTTCATGCACGTGGTTGCAATTTTTATATGTGTATATATGCGTTTGAATTTTGGGGACAAAATTCATTTAAGGGGGGAAGAATGTGATATCCCAAATTTAATTACCTTAGAAAATGAGGCTAAATAAATAAATGAGCAAGAAAATAAGGATAAAATAGTTATTAAGAAATTTTTGAGAGATATAAATAGAATTTTATCCATTGAGTAGGGACCTATTTGTATAGAATAAAAAGATTTGAGGGTTTTTATCATTTTCAACCAAAAGAAAAAAATGTGAAAGTGATGTGTGTGAGGTGTGCGGTGAGAAACGAAGGAAGAAAAGAAAGAAAAGAAAGGAAAGAAAGAAAAGAAAAAGGGGAAGGAGACATGTGGGTTGTTAATGAATAATTAATTAATATATATATATGAATGTGTTGTGAGTCGGTGTCGGTGGGGTGGAAGAGAAGAAAGAGAAGAGAGGATAAGGGAAAGGAAGATGAAGAGACCAAGAAAAAAAAAATAAAAGAAGGAAAAATAAAAGAGAGAAAGTGATGTTTGATTTGAGGCGGAAATAGTGAAAGAAAAGGAAGAACGAAAGAAAAGGAGACATTGCTTTTCTTTCAATTATATATATATGTGTGGGTGCGTTGTGGTATGGGATGGAGAGAGAAGAGTAGAGAAAAGAAAGAGAGAGAGAGAGAGAGAGAGGAAGAGGCGAAAATTTGAAGAAGAGAGAGGATTAAGAAACAGAGCAAATAGGAGCAATGAAGTTTAAGAGGTTGAGAATCAGATCAGGTAGTTAGTTTTCCATAAAAGTATGATTATTTATGATTTATGATATCTGTGTTCATAATCAGTTTTTACAGAATTTTATTCTACATAGTGAACAAGAGAAATTTAACTGTTATTAGTGTGATGTTGTGCTTTTATGGCTGAAATGATCTCCTCATGTGTTTACATGTTTTTAAGAAAGTGACTAGCTACTGAGATATTTTATATCTCACTTTTAGAAAATTGATCATTTCAGGAAAAAGGGCAAAATGGAAGGCTTGATGAAATTAATGATGATCTTGAAGTGTGGAAATATATTTTATGGTAGTTTATGATTCAAATATGTAAAGATAATAATAAATATTATGTAAATTATTTTTGTATGTATTCAAGCTCAGATATAATTAATGAGAATCTTGTAAATTTTCTGCAAGGTTACTATTCACATGAATAGTAAAATTCATGAATAGTGAAATCTATTGAAAGAAAATTATTCAGAAAATTATCCAGTGAACCGATTTAGAGAAAAATTATTATTTTTAAAGGAAATAAAATGTCGGGGTGTTACAGCAAGGCGGAAAACCCGGGTTAAAGGGTGTCTTGACCAATGAGTGTGGAGACAACGATTCCCTCAGTAGGGATATAGCCCGGATTGGTGATAAATCCGTGAGGCGCCTTAGCTAAGAGGATGAGGTTGTGCGTCATGGCGGAAAAATACAAAATTGGTGAGCCGGCCTGTGTGCGCTCTCCGGGATATATTGCCATTGACGAGTACTAGTATCGTTTGTTGAATTGGATGAATTTTTCTTGTATGTAATTTCTAACTATGTCTATTGGTTGAGCTTGAGCCTTCGGATATGCTTGCATGACTGGTGATGTATTTGAATTTTATTAACGCAAGGCCGATTTGCTCACTGAGTTTAAAAGCTCACACTGTTTGTACAAACTTTTTGTTCAGATCAGGTTGCCGCCGAAGTACATCCGCTAGAGGAGTAGA
This sequence comes from Biancaea sappan, assembly GCA_037074585.1. NCBI lineage: Eukaryota > Viridiplantae > Streptophyta > Magnoliopsida > Fabales > Fabaceae > Biancaea > Biancaea sappan. The sequence continues at coordinate 4,020,182 of CM073498.1, read as the reverse complement.
TCACGTTGGACCTTCCCGCTGTCGGGTAGGCCCTTCTTTTGTTATACAGTATGTTGCTCTGTAACCGTCTAGGACATCTAGGTCAGGGGTTTGGTATTTGGCTTGTATTTCAGTATGATAATGTGTTTTGTACTGAGGATCTATTATTAATTAAGAAAATCTGATGTATTTTCTTTGTATTTATTAAGGAATGGTATTTTGAGAATATAGAGATAATGACTAACGATTTTACTTGTGGGAAGAATTTATCGAAAGGCTTACAGTGATGGGATATTCATCATTGTGCCGGTCATGTGCCTAGAAAATGGGTCGTGACAAAGTTGGTATCAGAGCATAGGTTGTTAGGTCTCCTAGTGATTACAGAGCAAGGTGTCTTTAGTGGGCCTTCTTCTATTGTCGTGACTGCAGCACGACCATAGGATGAAGATCCACCAAAAGCCCTGTTGAGTTTAAAATCCCTTTCTTTCGTGTCTTTACTTGAAGCATAATAGTGACGATATATATTATTCTTAATTGTAGAATAAGTTTAGATGGCACCAAGAAAATCAAACGCTTCTGGAATCCGCACAAGATCTGGCAGGGCCTTGGTCCCTCTAGCTGCTCAGTCAGCAAATGCAAGACTGGAGATGCCTAATCGTGCAGAAGATAACCATGCACAAAACAGAGAAATATCCACTGAAAACCCTAGAAGAAATGCTGGAGAACCATCACAAATTGACGTGACTGTAGTGATGGAAGCATTAGCTGCAATGCAGAACGAGGTGAATGGGCTAAAGGAACTTTTGATGGGACAATCATCTGAAGATGGCTCACAGGCATCAGTACATGCTGCAAAAGTACAAGAGACAGACCAGATGCCACCTCCACCCCCTCCTCAGGATTGGGTAGGTACAGAGGTCAAAATCTCAGAATTTATGAAGCTGAATCCGCCAACCTTTGCAGGAGATGTTAATGAAGACCCACAACGTTTTCTAGATGACTGTGAGAAAATCCTTGACACGTTAGAATGCCCTGAACCTCGAAAAGTAACCCTTGTTACCTTTCAGTTAAGAGGTAAGGCCGACCGCTGGTGGCGAACATGGAAGAAGGGCATGGCCAGAAATGCCCCACCCATTAAATGGAATGACTTTAAAAGAATTTTTCGAGAACAATTTATTCCGGAGAGTATACGAGAAGCAAAGATGAATGAGTTTGAGGCACTCCGGCAAGGATCACGAACCGTCGATGAATACGACAATCTGTTTATAGAGTTGTCTGAATATGCTACTCACATGGTCCTAACTGAGAAAGAAAAGATCCGACGATTTATTAAAGGCCTTCGAGAGTCTTTATTTGACAGGGTGGGATCGAAAATACGAGATTTTTCATTTTACACAGAAGCCGTCGACATCGCCCGTATGATGGAAGAAAGAGATATGCAAAAAGAAAAATGGAATAACAAAAGAAAGAGGAAGCAAGATGAGAAATCACGCTACCACGGAGAGAGTTCTGGACGTGCAGCCTCTACTGCTAGTGCACCACAGCGTCAACAAAGTGGTACAGGGGGTCAACAAAGGCCCTGGTGCTCTAAATGTGAAAGAAATCACTTCGGAGCTTGTTTTGTCAACAACAACACTAGGGTCTGTTACCAATGTGGTCAACAGGGCCACATCAAAAGAGATTGCCCCCAACTCTACACGAGATCTGGCTAAGGGTCAGTACGCCCTAATCAATCAGAGGCTACTGTTGCCAACAGAGCCCCTGTAACTGTAGGAGGCAATGGAATCGGAAGAGGTGCTGGCAGAGGACAAGGTGGTCGAGGGCAGGCTTCAGCAGGCCGAGGGAACGCTCGAGTATTCGCTTTAACCCGTCAAGATGCTCAGGCGTCTAATACGGTGGTAGCAGGTACTCTTCTGATTGAATCAAATTTTGCACATGTTTTGTTTGACTCTGGCTCTACGCATTCCTATGTGTCACCATTCTTTGCTAAGAACTTTAAGCAAAAAGTTGTTAGATTAGAATGTCCGTTTTTAGTAACTACGCCTACTGGAGGCACCTTACTAATAGAACGAGGCTATCGAGCTTGCAAGGTAAGAGTCGGAGAAATAAATACAACAGTAGACCTAATGCTGTTAGATATGACAGACTTTGATGTCATCTTGGGCATGGATTGGCTGGCATCTTGTCATGCCACCCTGGATTGCTATAATAAGATAGTTAAGTTCAATATTCCGGGGGAGCCTTCTTTCGTATTTCATGGTGAACAGAGTGAAATTTCTGGGAATCTTATATCTTTAATGTGTGCCCAACGTTTATTGCGAAAGGGCTGTAAAGGATACTTGGCATTCGTTAAAGATATTAAGAAAGAATAACTAAAAGTAGAAGACGTTCCAGTAGTCCAGGAGTTTGTAGATGTCTTCCCAGATGATCTACCAGGTATACCCCCAGATCGAGAGATTGAGTTCCAGATAGAGTTAGCACCAGATACTCGCCCAATCTCCATACCCCCTTATAGAATGGCACCAACAGAATTAAAAGAGTTAAAAACTCAGTTACAGGACTTGCTAGACAAAGGCTTTATAAGGCCAAGTTATTCACCTTGGGGAGCTCCTGTTCTGTTCGTGAAAAAGAAGGACGGATCGATGAGACTATGCATAGATTACAGGCAACTGAATAAGGTAACTATCAAAAATAAATACCCGTTGCCTCGCATCGACGACCTTTTCGATCAACTTCAAGGAGCCAAGTGTTTTTCAAAGATTGACTTGAGGTCTGGTTATCACCAACTCAAGATCAAGGAGGAGGATGTGTCTAAAACAGCCTTCCGTACCAGATATGGGCACTACGAGTTCTTGGTGATGTCATTTGGATTAACGAATGCACCAGCTGCTTTCATGGATTTAATGAATAGGATTTTTAAATCCTTTTTAGACAAATTTGTCATTGTCTTCATAGACGACATTCTGGTGTACTCAAAGACTTCAGAAGAGCACGAACAACACCTTCGTGTTGTGTTGCAGACATTGAGGGATCATCAATTGTACGCCAAATTCTCTAAATGCGAGTTTTGGATTGATCGTGTAACTTTCTTGGGACATGTGATCTCCAAAGATGGCATCCAAGCAGACCCAAGCAAAGTAGAAGCGGTCAAAATGTGGCCTAGACCTACCTCCGTCACGGAGATTCGCAGCTTCTTGGGATTGGCAGGATATTATCGTCGTTTCATCCAAAATTTTTCCCAGTTAGCTGCCCCTCTCACACGACTGACTAGGAAAGGGGTAAAGTACCAATGGGATGACGCTTGTGAAGAAAGCTTCCAAGAACTCAAGAAAAGGTTAATCTCCGCACCTGTATTGGTCTTACCCTCAGGACCAGGAGGTTTTACAGTATACTGCGATGCATCAAGAGTAGGGTTGGGATGTGTTCTCATGCAGCATGGCCAGGTAGTGGCATATGCATCGAGACAACTTAAGAAACATGAACAAAACTACCCCACCCACGATCTGGAAATGGCAGCAGTAGTTTTCGCTTTAAAGATATGGCGACATTATCTATACGGAGAAACTTGCGAAATCTACACTGACCATAAAAGTCTAAAATATATTTTCGACCAAAAGGACTTAAACTTGAGGCAGAGGAGATGGGTAGAATTACTAAAAGATTATGATTGCAATATTCTTTACCACCCAGGCAAAGCAAACGTGGTAGCAGATGCCTTGAGTCGAAAATCTATGGATAGTCTGGCCCATATAGCAGTAACAAAAAGACCCTTGATCCAAGAACTACAAGAGATGAGAGCAAAAGGTGCTACTCTTGAGGTTACAAGGACAGGATCATTCTTAGCCCATATCAGGGCTAGATCTTCCCTTGTTGACCAGATACGGATATCTCAAATGGAGGATCCTGAGCTTGTCCAAATTATGGAAAAGGTGAAGATTGGTGAAGTGAATAGTTTCACACTCGACGATACAGGAGTCTTACATTTTGAACAACGGTTGTGTGTACCACATGTTGGAACTCTTAGACGAGACATCATGGAAGAAGGTCATCGTGCTGCATATGCTGTACATCCAGGAGCCACCAAGATGTATCAGGATCTGAAACAGATCTACTGGTGGAAAGGAATGAAACAAGACATAGTAGAATTTGTGTCTCGTTGTTTAACCTGTCAACAGGTTAAGGCTGAGCATCTAAAGCCAGGAGGCTCGTTACAACGATTAGAGATTCCTGAATGGAAATGGGAACGAGTGACGATGGACTTTGTTGTTGGTCTACCTCGTTCCACAGGAGGTTATGACTCAGTTTGGGTCATTGTTGACCGACTAACCAAATCAGCACACTTCATTCCAGTCAAAACCACTTATGGTGTAGTAACGTTGGCACAATTGTATATTAAAGAAATAGTAAAATTGCATGGAGTACCTATATCTATCATTTCTGATAGAGGTCCTCAATTTACCTCTCGTTTCTGGAGAAGTTTTCAGGAGGCATTAGGTACTCGAGTGGACCTTAGTACCGCTTTTCACCCACAGACAGACGGACAGTCAGAGCGGACGATTCAGACGCTAGAGGATATGTTACGAGCTTGTATTCTAGATTTCAGTGGTAGCTGGGAAAAGCATTTGTATCTTGTAGAGTTCGCATATAACAACAGCTACCAGGCCACTATTGGGATGGCACCCTTTGAGGCCTTGTATGGGAGACGTTGCAGATCTCCGATCGGTTGGTTCGAGGTAGGTGAAGCGAAAGCATTAGGACCTGACTTGGCCCAGGATGCCCTAACCAAGGTTAAGACAATACAAGATAGGATGCGAGCAGCTCAAAGTAGACAAAAGGCATACGCTGACCACAGACGACGTGATTTGGAGTTCTCAGTCGGCGATATGGTATTCCTTAAGGTCTCTCCAATGAAAGGTGTGTTTGAGATTTGGAAGGAAAGGAAAGTTGAGTCCTAGATACATCGGGCCTTATGAGATTCTAGAACGAGTGGGAAAAGTGGCTTATCGGCTTGCCCTACCTATGGATCTGGAAGGGATTCACCCTGTTTTTCACGTATCCATGTTAAGGAAGTACCTTCATGACCCTTCTCACATACTTCACCCTTCTCAGAATGATTCTATCCTAGTAGATGAAAACTTGTCATACGAGGAGATACCGGTAGCTATCCTCGATAGTCAAGTAAAGAAACTCCGATCTAAGGAGATTCCATCCGTCAAGGTTTTGTGGAGGAATCAAACTCACGAAGAAGCCACATGGGAAGCCGAGGCCGACATGCGTTCTAGATATCCCCATCTTTTTACGACTTGAGGTAATTTAAATTCGGAGGACCGAATTTCTTAAAGGGGGTGATAATGTAATACCCATGAAAAATAAAATATAAATGCGTGTTTTCAAACTACTGTTACTATTTACGTATATGGTACTGTTCATTTATACAATCAAAATGTCAAATACTAGATGTGGTTTGGTTATAAGAGAAAACTAGAAAGAAGTTTGTAGGAGAAAATGACGTTTTATGTGTAAAAATACCCTCAGGGACTAAATTGAAAGGACTGAATTGAAAAGAAACTTAAAGGTTTAAGGTGAAAGGATAGTTTTCCCTTTAAAGTTTCTAATAGTAAATAAACGAAAATTTTCCATCGTACGCGTAAGGTGCACAGTAACTGCATTATTAGAAATGTCATTTTCATGAATAGTAAATTGAATATTTTATTAGTGTATAGTGTCAAATAGTACCCTTGACTTTTGCTATAAATAGGCCCTTCCATTTCACTTCTAAACTCACACCTTCAACTTCTCTTCTTCCCTCCTTAAGTTTCTCTTGCTCCGACGCTAGGCTTCTGAGATTTTGGGCCTTTCCGTTTTTGCTTAGGTAAGGATACTATGCCCTTTCTATGTCTTTCAAATTTTAGAAGTTATTTTCTTAAGTATGCTCTGTGGTTGCGGCTTTGGCCGATCTTCCACATCAGAAAAACTGTCGTTAGCTGTTATTTTGATTCTCTGATTACCGAAATAGAATACAATCTGTGGAGAATACATGTCTAGGAAAGTTCTGGCTAAGGAAAGACCTGGTTTTTAAGTGTGTCCAGTGTGACCCTCCACTCTTTCCTGGGAACTTACCTGGTGTACTCTTTTACATATTGTATTATGTATTTCCGGTATGAATAGTACCCGTACATATGAATAGTGACCGTATGAATAGTACCGTACGTATGAATAGTGACCGTATGAATAGTACCCGTACGTATGAACAGTATCTGTACGAAAATGATCTTAACGTACTTTCTGTAATCTTTCATGAAAATCTCTGTAGCGGAACACTGAAATTCACCTGCGTACTCTTGTCCGTAACGATTTAGAGAAGTGATACTCGTACGGAATCCAGGTGAGTGAAACGACCCTGTTTTAATAGAGTTTTAGCATTACTGGTGATAAAAAGTATGTCGTAGGACACTCCCAAGATTCATAGGGAGAAATTGGATTCAGAATGACGAATATAATGAGATAATTAATCCAGAAGTATGGATAAGACAAAGCAAGTATCTCATGATGATATGAAATTTGAATCATATAGTTATATACTATACCTGTTATATGGATGAGTATTATATTGTGCTTCTGATTATGATATGAACTGTTGTACTATTGATTGTGATTGAGCGGTACAGTACCCCCTCTCACGGCAAGGCGGAAAACCCGGGTTAAAGGGTGTCTTGACCAATGAGTGTGGAGACAACGATTCCCTCAGTAGGGATATAGCCCGGATTGGTGATAAATCCGTGAGGCGCCTTAGCTAAGAGGATGAGGTTGTGCGTCATGGCGGAAAAATACAAAATTGGTGAGCCGGCCTGTGTGCGCTCTCCGGGATATATTGCCATTGACGAGTACTAGTATCGTTTGTTGAATTGGATGAATTTTTCTTGTATGTAATTTCTAACTATGTCTATTGGTTGAGCTTGAGCCTTCGGATATGCTTGCATGACTGGTGATGTATTTGAATTTTATTAACGCAAGGCCGATTTGCTCACTGAGTTTAAAAGCTCACACTGTTTGTACAAACTTTTTGTTCAGATCAGGTTGCCGCCGAAGTACATCCGCTAGAGGAGTAGATCACGTTGGACCTTCCCGCTGTCGGGTAGGCCCTTCTTTTGTTATACAGTATGTTGCTCTGTAACCGTCTAGGACATCTAGGTCAGGGGTTTGGTATTTGGCTTGTATTTCAGTATGATAATGTGTTTTGTACTGAGGATCTATTATTAATTAAGAAAATCTGATGTATTTTTTTTGTATTTATTAAGGAATGGTATTTTGAGAATATAGAGATAATGACTAACGATTTTACTTGTGGGAAGAATTTATCGAAAGGCTTACAGTGATGGGATATTCATCATTGTGCCGGTCATGTGCCTAGAAAATGGGTCGTGACAACAAGAATACAAAATCATCACTATCATCCATGTATGAGCAAAGGACTAGCAACAGTGTGCTTTAGTCACTCTCTGGGAGTAAGACAATGTGAGATGAGAAATGATGGTGCAGACTCAACAAAATAGGGGGTTCAATTCCCCATTCCCCACACAAAAAGAAGGGAGTCCTTTGAGCCAAAGCATTCTAACAATTAACAAACAAATCTTTATACTCATACTGTATATTGATGGACAACCAACAGGGAGAACAAGGTCGGCATCTGGAAAGTTTGATACTCACCATGTCACTCGCAGTTCTGATGAAAAAAATATTTTGAAGTAACATACAGCAGAGCACTATATATTTCACAGAACCATTAAGTATGTAACTATATAAAAATTACATTTGCAGACAGCCAGGTATCGCATGTCAATATACAACAGATTTCAAATCCCTTCTCTTATGTAGTGAAGCTAAGGTGGCGACATTTATGAAACCCATGACGTGGCACCATTGATGTATATATTTTTTTCATCTTCACTTCTTCTCTGTAGCTTTAGTTGAGTAAAGAGTGAGTTAATACAAATGACTGACTGGCTATGTGTTAAAAATGAGGCCAATTTTTACCTTTCATGGAATATACAAAAGTTGAGACCTGTGAGGGTGAGCTAATGCTAATTGGGAGACAACTCTGGTTTCAGCCATGTATGTAGGTCAAAAATAATACTCCCGGTTTTTCACACACAAAGCAGGTGTAATAGGCAAATCTTCAACTTTTCAGGGAGCTGTTTGCAACGGGAGAAGAGACTCTTGCTTGCCTTTGACAAAGAGTGCAAGCTCTGTTGGTGCAACCACCAATCTTAACCACTTCTGTAGCTCTTCGCCCTCTACTTTCTCGTTTTCTGAAAAATAAGCATTATTAGAACAGCATAGCTAAGCCAGACAGAGTGATTCAAATATCATGGTACAGATCAACAAAGAAGCATGCTGTTCACATCCCAAGCCAACTAGAGTCCCTTGACATGAGCGTTCCATTATATTGAACTACAATCTAAACATGGAGAGGAGAGAAAAGCTTACCTGGTTATGAAAGTACAAGGCTTGGGTCTATTATCGATACATCAACCCCCAACAACCCCCCCCTCCCAACCCCCAAAAAAAAAAAAAAAACCAATAGAAAACAACACACCCATCTCAAATTCTTAAATATCAATAAGTAAAACGAGATATTACCTTCCAACTGAGCACCAAGACCCTCCAAAACAGTAGGATTAGCTCGCACAATGAAAAGTGCTACATCCAAAGCAGACTGCAGCAACATTTTCACCTCTCTTTGAACCAGATCAACAAGTTGCCCCTGTTGTGTTCAGACTAAAATCAGCAAATGCAAGAAATTGAACAGGATAAATAATAATAATAATAATAATAATAAACTGCAGGACCTGATCCCTTCCCCAAGGAACTGCTCCTCCAGACTCGTCAATTCCACCATTAGAAAGAGTGGCAATTGACACAGGGCCTATGGTCTGATTAAGACCATATTCAGCTACTGCCTTGTATGCCATGTCAGTTGCTCGCCGTATGTCATCAAGAGCACCTGTTGACACTCGACCTGAGTAAACAAATTCTTCTGCTGCACGTCCTCCAAGAAGGGTAACTAGACGGCCACGCAACTCATCAATGAATAGCAAATATCTATCCTCGTTTGTTGGAGGAGTGTAAGTAAAGCCCAAAGCACCTCCTGACCTTGGCAGTATGCTTAGTTTCTGATACATAAAGAATATAATGAGGCACTTAAGAACCCATAATAAGCAATTATTAATGCACAGATAAGCAGCACAATGCAAAATAGAACTTATCTATGACAAGTGTACATGTAGGTGGAAATTACTGAAGAGTTATACTTAGTATAGCAAGTATTCATACTGAAAATCATGATCTACAAAGAAAATAAAGACAACCCCCCAATAGAAGTAATACATGCTCAGTTGATATGTTCAGATGAAAGCCAACGCATTTTATGACTTAGTGAAACATTGTCTACAGATGCGGCACTTGTAGATATCTCCCTTTCATAAATATTGTTTTGTAATTACTCAATATTAAGCATATCATATTTATACATCATTACCTGGCCATTTGTAACCAACAAATAAAAAAAATTCTAGTGGCCAGAATAATATAAATCTCAATGTCAGCTTGTATGGATGAGAAATCATTAATCACCAAAGTAATTATGAGCATGGTTACAGTTCTAAATTGTGTGTTGATTCCAAAAGAGTTAAAGTGAACAAGATTATAGGACACAAGCACAACGTGAATATATGTGATGACACATTTGAGTAGTCAAGAACCTAGCATCTTTCAGGGTTTACCTCAACACGTGGCTGTCCAGGAAGAAGATTCGCAACTGCAGTACCAACAACAGCATGACCAGCTTCATGTCGTGCAACTACAGCCTTCTCACTTCCCTGCAATTTGGCACTCTTCTTCTCTATGCCCTGAAACAAGTAATTTAGTTCATTTTCTTGACCAACTCTTTGAAGTAAAGTCACATTTATGAAACAAAGGATTTTCTGTATAGCATTTCAAACATTATTTCATTTGACAGATTGAAAAGTCTGACCTCAAACCATTATAGGTTTGCAACAACTAAATACATAAAGAAACATCCAAGCCAAAGGTAAGATGTGATTAGATGTTAACAAAATACTAATTAATATAGAAATCAGCCAAATACAACTACAGCCATAAATCCTATGCCCAACCGTTCAAGAGTGGTAATAAAATCTCCGTCAACCATATGCTATCTGAACCCCTATGCCCACCTAGATGTTATTTTGAAGGCCACCACTGTGCAGAACATATAGCCATGATCCATAAAAAATTAATTTCAAAATGAATTTCTCAAGCAAAGGACAGGCAATAAGAACCACTAGTGTAAAGTTTCACAAATAAGGCACCCATCCCACTCCTGAATGCTTTGTTAAAATGATCTCATCATCTTGAACAGCATATACTACAGAGATTGCATGACGGTAATTTTCAGTTAAAGTTGAAACTTAAATATCCCAGTGACTCAGAAAATTTACATCACAAAGGATTGCGATCCCCATATAACCCTTGTCTATATATTGGAATCTACCACATAGTTTCCATTGACAATCAAGCACTATTTACAACTATTTCAGAAAGAAAAATTGTTTAAAGGAGAAAAAGGAAAAAGGAAAGGGAAATCAAGAAGCAGAATCTCCCCACTCAACCATTTCAGACACAAGAGCATGCATGCATAAATATTGCTGCCACCCTGAGACAAAGTGTGACTTACAGCTATTGATCTTTCAACAGCTTGGATAAAATCAATTTTCTCCACAACAATTTTGTTGTGTCTTCCGGCCAGTAAAGCAGCTTCATTTACAAGGTTTGCAAGATCTGCCCTGTAGTGATGCGTGACATGATTCAGACTAAAATTTCAACTTCAATATATTCAAAGTGAAAAGGAGAGTACAGGGAAAACGATGCAGTTACCCAGTGAAACCAGTGGTCATAGAAGCAATGTCACCAAGGTTAACATCTTTGGCTAAAGGAAGTTCTTTCTTAGAAACATGAACTTTTAGGATGGATTCTCTTCCGATCCTATCAGGTGTTTCCACCTGAAAGAATTATGGCGGAGATAAATGAGGCACTTCTTCTGAAAGTCATGAACTATTTCAATATCTATAATGAAAACCAAAGGAGGTTTTAGATCTATAACACAAACCATAACTACACGATCAAATCTTCCCGGACGGCGAAGTGCAGGGTCTAAGACATCAGAGCGATTAGTTGCACCAAGAACAATCACTGCAGAATTGCTGTCAAAACCATCCATCTCCTGAAAAACAATTTCAGCACATTTGCCTTAATGGGATAAATACTTCCACAATCAAACGTAAGAAATTATGTCAAAGGAATGCTAACAGTGAGCAACTGATTCAAGGTTTGCTCTCGCTCATCATTGCTGACAATACGAAACTTGCCATCACGACTTTTAGCCACAGCATCTATCTGCATGCCAAAAGAAACTCTGATTGGTTGAATATTTATTAAGTAGTTATTGAATCAAATTATCCCAATATACAAGATCATGCAGATTCTTACCTCATCGATAAATATTATGGATGGTGCTTCCTTCTTTGCCCGTGCAAAGAGATCTCTCACACGGGAGGCACCCATGCCAACATATAACTCCACAAACTCACTAGCAGAACAACTTATAAATGGGACATCAGCTTCCCCAGCCACAGCCTTTGCTAGTAGAGTCTTACCTGTTCCAGGAAGACCCACCTATAAGATAAAACAACAATTACCAACATGTCAAACTAAAACAACATCAACAACAATAATTATAAGCCCTTTTCTATAATCATTATATGACCCACAAACCCAAACATGTAGGAAAGACAAAAGAGAGAAATGAGAATTATTCAGGGGTTAATCCTATATATCAAATTTATTGTAAATTAAAAATTATGTGCACAGTCCATATATTACAAAGTAGTCAATTCAACTAAATTTTGGCCCATGTGATCCCTCAAGGACGTTTCACTTATTTGACCTTTCCCCAGGTAATTTAACATAGAAAAGTGATTGCTAATACACCCTTGTTTATTTTCATCCTGGGATCATAATGTCATTATTTCAGATATCTCCGAATAGGACTTACCAAGAGAACACCCCGAGGAGGACGAGCACCAAGTCGAATATATCTGTCCGGATTCCGAAGAAATTCCTGGCAGGTAAACATGAGGAAAATAAGATAAAATTACATTCCTATAGCACCAAAAGAACTCAAAATGAAATGAGAAGATTAAGCCGTATAAAAAAAACCTCTAAAACACCCTACAGATTAGAAATGCAGAATATGAGCAGAGAGTCCACCCTACCACAATCTCTTCTAACTCTTCTTTGGCCTCATCAACACCAGCAACATCAGCAAAACTGACTGTTTCACCTTGATCAGATGACTTTGCACCAGTAGAAGTGCCCGATTTGCGGTTCCTAATCTGACCAGCTGTATGCTGTACACAGCATATATGCACTCAGAAAAGTGTAGCATTTTAACCATTTAGGAAAGAGATTGGAAGGTCAAGGGAATTTTTGGGGAAAAAAGAAAACTGAAGCAAGCAGTGAATCACCTGAGAAAAGCTCACAGGGAATCGGTGCAGAAGTCCAGCAAGCAAAACAACATAAAACAATGCTATCTGTGGATATAAGAACGTAGTCAGCATGACACATTCTATATAGCAGTTTCTTATTTATCTCCCCCGCAGGGAATAAGTAATAAACTGAAAGGAAAAAGTAAGGTAGAATGAAATGAAGGTGATATTGCAAAGACACAACAGCAGGCTTCTTATTTTTTCTACATTCATGTTACTAGACAAACACAGGAGAAAGGAACCTGATATTATCTACATCATGGCATGGTTAGCAAAGGCAAAAGGTTTCATGTTTTTGTACGCAGACAGATATACCTCATGAATTCAGGACTAAAAAACAGCTGCTATTAAACACTAAAATGTATTCAATCCTTTTGGGAATTATTATCTTCCTTATTTTACAAAAAATATAGCAACTAATTATAAACTCTTTATAAATTACGTAAATAATTTGTCCAGCATGATAATCTTGATATCTATTACTAGCATCAAACTACTCATAGTTTATGTAAACTAGAGACATTGGCTCAATACATGCACAATTCATTTCCCGAGTTTAGAGCATAAGCAGGTAACATTTCTGATAACCGAAACACCATATTAGCGTTGGTTGTTAACTATTTATAATAAGCACAAAATGCTCTCAAGTGCAATTTCCTTACCAGAGCAGAGTTAAAGAATCCACCAGAACGCTTATCCGGTGATCCAAACTCCACCTCATTTTCCAGCATCTTTTCATACGGGGTTTTTATATCACTTGGCCTTGTTGTTGTGTAAACTATCCTCTTCGTTGGAGCAACGCTCTTAATCAACGACTCCGACTCCTGCAACTTATTTGTTCCCGCAACTTCACTATCCTGAATGCTCCCAATATCGGACTTCAATTTGAACATGATATGAACCCCATCAACCTCTACCTTTTGTACTTGATTGCTGTTGATCTTACTCAAGAAGTCACTGTATGGCACACTAACAAATGTAGTCGGAGTCCTCGGCTCCGCGCCGGGTAATGGAACCCCTGGGCGAAGTAACCGCATAACGAATATCACAATCCCCAATTGTAAAAGCAAAACACCAATTTCCTGCGCCTGCACTATAGGCTGCCATCGCCACTTCCCTCCCTTAGAACTCCACCACCACCTATCTCTCCCCTGCTTCTCCCTCCTCCGGTTCGGACCGGAACTCGGCGAATTCTTATCAACCCCTTGGCCCTCGCTGGCATTTGCCGCTTCGCTCTTCTCGCCGGAACCCTGACCCGCCGCTGTCGAATCGCTTTCCTGACCGCTAGCTCTAACACTATAACAACCCTTTCTCAGTCCATAGTTCCCAAGAAAACCTCCCGACAAATTTAACCTCTCTGAATACCTCGATAAATAAACTTGCCTGTGAGCTCTAATGGGCGGGACCGTCACCGAATTAGGAATGAAACGACTCGAATTCTTGCGAAAATCCCTCGATTTCTGGAGGAAGAAGCCCCATCCTTGCCAATGATAGGAATAGGAATTCGAATTTACATAGATTTTGGTGTGAGTTAAGGGAGATAGATACTCCAACGCTAACATTCCGAATCACCCAAAAAACAAGAAAAAAAAAATCAAAACCTGAGTAGCTTTGTATGCACGTACATATACATATATGCGAGTTTGAAGATAATTTCAGAGAACCAATGGTGCAAACTGCAAAGATTGGAGGAAGACGAGACAGAAAGAGAGAGAGTGTGTGAGAGGGAGGGTGATCCGACAAATGGAAATAGCCGTTGGATTGGGGGAACCTGAAAGATCTGGACTGTCCACTTTCTGTATTGGGACTATTTCTCCGTCTGGAGATTTTATTTTCCAATTCCTTGGGCCTGAAAACGGATCCTCATGTCCTTTCAGTTGTCTAAATTAATTATATATATATATATATATTTTTTAAATTACATAATTAATTTTCAATAAGTTTAATTTTATATTTTTATTATTTTTAAAAAATTAATAATATAATTTTTTAAAAAAATAAAAATATATAAAATTAATTTAAACCTCTCATCCAATAGAAAGTTTCCACTAGGACTCAAGAGAGTGGAGAGGTTCCGGTTTGCAAAAGGAGAGTGGTCCTGTGTGCTGCTTCCCACGGACTACGATGTCCAAGTCGGATTTCAGAGACATGCGTCGAATAGTGAGAGGAAGACTCCGGATCTCCAAATGATTTTGCTACGATTCCGCGCGCAAATTAGAGTCACACGTTTGAGCGGGGAATGAGAGCCAGACGCTCGCTTTTGTCTTTTTCTTAAGTTTCTTTTTTTTGGGAAAATATTGGACCATTTTGTTTTTGGGAAAATATTGGACTAAAAAACTCAACCTAAGTCAACCAGAGGCCAGAGCCGAGGGACCAATTTGTGGGATTTCAATTCTTTAATTAATTTTTTAATTAAAAAAAGAGAATAAAATTAGGATATATAGCTACGAATGAATAATTTTATTAAAATAGTTATTTATTCGTTGGTGTTTTCTAATAACATGTCCTTTCGAATAAGAATGACATAAAGTCAAGTCTTCCAGCTGGACGACTTTGTATTAATTAATTAGAATAATTATTACTCATTAGAAAAATCTGAAAAAGAAAAGATCGTGTTTAAAACGGCACCGAGATCCTATTTAGTTAATTAGAATAATTATTACTCATTAGATAAATTTAGATACCTTATCCGATGGTCAAGATCACTGTAAATTAACCAGGCACTACATTTTCGCTAAGGCCTAAGCTTAAA
Source organism: Biancaea sappan (assembly GCA_037074585.1). Classification (NCBI taxonomy): domain Eukaryota; kingdom Viridiplantae; phylum Streptophyta; class Magnoliopsida; order Fabales; family Fabaceae; genus Biancaea; species Biancaea sappan. The sequence continues at coordinate 4,004,846 of CM073498.1, read as the reverse complement.
TCCGATGGTCAAGATCACTGTAAATTAACCAGGCACTACATTTTCGCTAAGGCCTAAGCTTAAAAAAAGTGGTTAAGTGAAGGTTTTAATAATCTTAACATAAAAGGTTTTACTAATAAACTTTCACTTTTTATTACAAATTAATAAATACAGATGAATTTAAGTACTTTTTTTCATTACTTCACATTTATTATGATGTAAACAAATAAGTTAAAAACTCATGCACGTGCAATGACGAGCCATTCATTCTCATAGAGATATTCAGACATGTTATTTTATTTGTTTTAATATGGTCATTCAATTAAAAAAAACTCAATTATTTTATTCTTTTAACACCATCAAAATGCTTGATAGAAAAACTTTATGTGATTTATTGTTTAACTCAGATAACGTAATTAAACTTCATTGTTAAACATATTCATTGTGTTAAATAGCAGAAAACATTGAAATGACTTTGTAAATTAAATGGTCAAATTTAAATAAAATTAAGGGATTGAAGAGAAATTGAGGATAAAATTTAAGGGACCAAAATGGAGTAAAACAAAATTAAGAGATTAAAATGAAATTGAAGTTAAGAGACAAAAGTAAAACATCAAATAAATAAAGTTAAAAGATCAAATTACAACAAAATTAAATGAAAAAGTAAAAATAAATCTTGAGACAAATTTGAAAGGATCAAAATAATTTTCTGAGCGTCTGGATTAAATTAATTATAAAAAATAATAAATATATTCCAAGTGAATCTTATTAAAAATCATAATCGGTATCTTTATATATCTTAATTTATAATTCACTTAATTTAATTTTTTAAAAATCAGATCTACGTGAAAAAAATTCCGTACTATATTTCAAATGGTTGGAAAAAATTAATACCTTTTGAACTTTATTGGGTAATTACATCACTAATAAGTAAAAATTAAATGTTTACCAAATCAGACAAAAATAAAGTTTCTGTTCTTAGCATATATATGCCGAAAATCCTAAAATCTTTCCTTGCTGGTTTATTCATCTGCTCGTCGATAAAACGACGTCCTTTTGGCATTGTTTTTTAATTTTAACCATGCGAAACGCACGCGTTTTGGAGAGGAGAGAAAAATGCACCGTGTAGGGTTTTCTGTCTTTTTCGCTTCAGCTTCTCCTCTCCATCGGATTTTTTGACGAGAGAAAATGACAACCCTTGCATTCTCCTCCTGGCCGGCAGCCCTTCGCTCCTCCTCCATGCTTCATCGATTTCCTTCCATCCTCCTCTCTGCTCCGTCGAAGTCTCTCACAAAAACTTGAAGGTCAACAGTAACCAGGAAAAAAAAATAAAAAGTGAATAAAAAAAATGCTTTTGGGCTTGTATCATCTCTCAGGAAGAGCTTTTGATTATACATACCTTGAAAGCAAATACAAAAGGTTTAAGCAAGTCAGATCATAACGAAGGCATTGCGCTGCCTTTAATCTGCAGAGCTTCTTATAAAGCTCACCGGAAAATTCATAACTCCACGCACTAAATCAACGACCTATCCTTTTTTTCACATAGCTTCGGGTTCGTCCATCGCTTAAGGACCATCTTCTTGTGCTGTATGAGGATTACAGCAGGTGATAAATAAATGTCAATCCAACATATGGGTGTTTGAAAGCCAAGAAGCAAACTCACTGCTCGAAATAAATCCCTGGAGCAAGCTCTGAGCTCTCTCTGCCTGCACAGGAGTACCAGAAGAGAGCAGATGGAAGAAAAGGAATCGATGGAGCATAGAAAAGGAAAGAAGGGCTGACAGCGAGGAGGAGAATGGAAGGGCCGTCATTTTCTCTCTTTAGAAAATCCAATGGAGAGAAGCTGAAGCACAAAAGAGAGAAGACCTTACAAGGTGCGTTTTTCTCTCCTCTACAAAATGCGTGCTTTACGCACAGTTTCAAAAAAAAAAAGCACCAAAACAGCATCATTACATGCAGATGAGCCCTTCGCCAAATTGTTGGCCTTGGCTGAGCAAACCAAAATGCCGGCTTTTTATAAAGTTTACCATTTTGTTGACTACTTTGACCTCTTTTCGCTGTGCCCAAAATATATTTTTTCCCTCTTATCCCGTTATCATAAAAAGGGAGGAGAAATTCATAGTAAAACTCCTGAATTTGTGGATCCCGTGAAACTTTCAGCCAAAAAAAGATTTCTTAAAAAGGATGAACTAAACTGACCTGGTTCAACGGCTAGCCATATCTTGAGGGAAAGATCAAATAATTCCTTACTGCTGACCATCATTTTGGGGCAAGTTCACCCTTTTTCCCTATTTCTTCTTTAGTTTTTGTTCCTTTTGACTTTTCTGAAGGATTTCTATCAAACCAAAAGCATATCACATAATGCTATAGTTTGTTCATCAGCTCAAATTTCACTTATAGTTAGTCATTCCACGTTAAATATCTTCCTGGAAAGGACCCATCTTATTAACCTCTGTTTCTACACCCTTTTTTTCATGGCAGAAAATCCGATTTTCTTATATTCCATGAATGGCCCCTCGTAGCAAACATGTCAGTCCCGTTTGATTATTACCATGATGACCATAATTACATGTTTTCAAACGATTAACGGCTAAAACTTCTTCCATTTGAAAACTCTCTAGCATTTCAATTTCATCTTTGCACATTTAAAGAAAAGAAACAAAGATGGGTTTGAATGCAAAAGATATTCCAGTTTGTTTCTGCAGAATGATTCAAGTATCAATTGAGTCTAGTTTCACATTAATGTTAAAGCACCCAATAATTTCAGGTGTTCTGTTAATCTTATTCACCATATATTTATTCCTCTCTCATATTTATCACTTTCTGGTATATTTGTCCCCAGTTCTGGTCTGTACTGCCTTTTTTGTATTAATGTTTTGGAGTTCTGAGCAAAGTCCTATCAAATATGTCAAAGGAGATGAAAAAAAAGGAGAGCATAAAAAGTTTGAGAGACAACCTACTGGAATACCTAGTAATGGGGGACGCAACCTACTTTTCGAAAGAAGATATTCACTTCGAAATGCTACGAGTAGAAGGCGAAATTTCAAAGATAAGAAATGGGATGTGCAAGACACTATTGTAGAAAAAGACACAGAAGTAAAAACAATTACGGGTGCTGAATCTGAGTTTAAAGATGCTAAATTTTCTAACAAAGAAGAGAATCCTTCAGACCAAGCAGAAATCCAGGATCTCCGTAGAGAAACCTTGCCATTACAATCTGAACTTTCGACTAGCGATGAATCTGCATTGGAGAAAACTTCCGAATCAGATCAACAAAATAGCAAATCAGACGGCTGTAGTGGCGGATCTACATTGGAGAAAACTTTGGATTCAGATCAACAAAATAGCAAATCAGATGGATGTAGTGGTGGATCTACATTGAAGAAAACTTTGGATTCAGATCAACAAAATAGCGAATCAGATGGATGTAGTGGTGGATCTACATTGGAGAAAGAAAGCACAGCGGAGGTAGACGAAGAGGAAGAAGTGGAAGTAGCAGAAGAAGAATCACAAGATGAAGAAGAAGAATTGCAAGAAACGAAGAAAGCCATGGAATGGACGAAGGACGATCAGAAAAACCTCATGGACCTAGGGATTTCAGAGATCGAACGAAACCGAAGGCTGGAGAGCCTAATAGCGAGAAGAAGAGCGAGACAACATCTGAAGCAGCAGCTGGAGAAGGGTCTAATCGACATAAGGACGGTATCCGCGATTCAAATCGCTCCTCTGTTCAGCATAAAAACGAGCAATTCGGATAGTTCAAGGGACTACGATATTGATGGATTAGAAATACCTGGATCGGCTCCCGTTCTTCGACCTTCGCAGCAAAACCCTTTCGATCTTCCGTACGATCCGTCGGAAGAGAAACCTAATCTCACCGGAGATAGCTTCGACCAAGAGTTCACGATGAATCAACTGAAGGACGCTACGTATTGCAGGCATGAGAGCTTCACTTTAGGGCCTTTTTCACTATTTCAAGAGTCGTACCCATTCTTCATCAATGGTAGGAAGATCTCGGACAAGTTCAGAAGGCTTCCAGGTATAAATACCATTCGCTTTCCCGCCACTTCTTCTCATTTTGAAAGAGTAAATTTTAATATTTTTTTTCGGTGAATAAGTATAAATATATTTAATTATATTAATTTTTTAATTATTACTTGAATTATTATTTTAGTCTTTATAATTTAAAAAAAAAATTGTTCTTGCCATTAAACATAAGTATTTTTAAAATTTACTTCAGTAACTTATAATATATTATCTTAACATTTTGAATATGTATCATTCATATTAAATAAAAAGAACAAAAATAAATAATGAAGTGAAATTAACTAATATATAAAACATTTTAACGCAATTTATAGTAAGTGATTTAGGTCAGTTAATTTGCATTATGCATTATGTATATTAGGAGTATCAACATAATATATGGTTGACTATGCCATCAACATTTTTAAAAAATATTGAGAGAAATTTAAAAATAATGACTAAATTTAATTTTTTTAAAAAAACTATACGGTTTTAATTATAAATTTTAAATTATATAAATCAAATTAAAAATCCAGTAAATTTATAAGTAGTAAGAAAATAACTTAACTTTTTTTAGTCTAGCCTCTTAACTGTTAAGATGATTGTAATAATATACTTTTTACCCTATTTTGATCCCAAGATGGACATCTAATTTAACAATTTAGTGACACTCAGAGTAACATATTTTGGTTTCTGCTTTAACAGAATTTTCTTTTGTTTTTCTACTTTTTCGTAGAAGAAAATGAATTTAGGCCAAGACACAAATATTTCAAGAAAACCCAGTAACATTTTCTCTTTTTGGGAATTAGGCCAAAATGGTTTTTGTTGGAAAATAATTCATTTACCCTTTGAGAATTTTTGTTTTAAATAACTAGAGATATAAAATAAAAAAAAATCAATTGCAACACAAAAATTAACATGAAAATTTTTGAAATTAAAAAAAAAATCATAACTGTTATCAAAGACAACTAAAAAAAAATATTATGTAAATATTATTACAACACACACAAATTTTTTTCCAACACCCAACATTCAAGTATACCCATGCTCTCCCAAGCAACTATCTTACATATATCACTTACAACTCTAAAACAAATGAACAAAGAAAGAATAAAGACAAATACAAGCTTAAAATGTATTGTTCGTCTCCTTATATATACTGCAACTCCTTCCCTTTTGTGTTTTAGGCAATGCTAGGCTCTTTAACACTTGCATTCCCTTTGTTTACCAAGCTATATGAGGCATTATTTTCAATGTGTTGTGAAATATTCTTATAAAAAAGAATAATGCAATTTGCGTGCTGCAGATAAGGGAAACCATGACCTGATAATTGAGGAACTGTTCTCCAAGGAAGCAGAGAATTGTAAAGCAGACAAGCATGTGACGGTGTCATCAGAGAAGCCAGAAGAAGAATCAAGATCAGACGATGATGACGACAACAAGAAGCCCAAGAAGTTCCTCAATTTTCCCATATCCGAGTCTGGATTTGACTCTCCAAGCAAGAACCAGCAGGAGAGCATGTTCTTCTCTGCATTTCACAAGCCCTCGTGCTCCATTGCCTCTGACTTGCAAGTGGAGTTCTCTGAGATCGGCTCACCCACAGTGCATGCAGATATCGACTCCATGGCCTTATTCGATCACGTGGACGCTGAAAGGGACATTGTTGACACTCCCAGAACTGAAGATATTGGGGGAGCCCTGCTCCGTTCAAGAGGCGGTGAGGATGATGATGATGCGTCGAAGACCGTTCATTTACAGCAGATAGATGAAGAAGAAGAAGAAGAAGAAGAAGGAGACACTCGTAATGATCCAAGAATGAAGTTTGATTATCGAATTTTCTCTGATGAGAGAAAGGGAGAGGTGGATACTGAAGCAGCCGGGACTTCAAATTCTTCTTCGGATGTATCGTCGCCTCGGGATCATCTTTTGGCAAGCTCTGTGAAACGTGCGCTTCATGAAACACCACCTCAGAAGCCAGAGGTAATTAGCCATTGTGATTTGTTAGGTTAGGCTATTATTTAATTATTTTAAAATATTTCCGATCTTAATTTTAATCAAGACCGTTATGTGGATGTTAAGAAGGTGAAAAAAAGTTTCAATTTTGTTAGAATTTGTATATGACACTTCTGATGATGGTTAAGTGATAAGCAAACAAGTTTTACATGTGTAAATGGAGTTGGATCTTTTGCTGAGCATCTATTGACCGTTCAATTTTTGTAAACTTCATTAGTATTAGATCTTTTTTGGATGTCCAACACCTTAATAGATTATTTAATTTTTATTGAAGAGTAAATCACTATTTTTATCACTAAAATTTAATAAACTTCTCAATTTAATCTTTTAAAGTATAACCTTTTCAATTTAACCCCTAAATAATTTTCCCTCAATCATTTTCTTCCTTTTCATGAATAAATGGAGAGACAAAAATGATTTAAAAAATTAGAATAAATTACTAATTTAGTCCAAAAAATTATAATTATTTTAATTCTCTAAAATACTTTATTTGTCTCAATTTGTTTATTGCTTAATTGCAAAATTTACTATTATCAATCTTATAATTTTTATTATCAAAAGTTATTTTAACAAATATATTGATAAAATTGAGACAAATACAATATTTTGAGAAATAAATTGAAACATTGATCTTTAAGAAACAAAAATTTGAAAAAGGTTAAAATATGCTCTTAGTCCTTATAGTTTAACTCAATTTTAATTTGGTCCCTATAGTTTAAAAATTTATAATTAAATCCTTATAGTTTTACATTTTTCTAATTTTATCTTTACTATTAAAATTTTGTCAAAATTTTGTTAAATTTTAGTAACACCACTGAGATATATATATATATATATATATATATACTATATTAACATTTGGAATAAAATTGACTTAAGTTAATTTACCCTAATTATTTAATATAAATTATATTACATGTTATATATATATATATATATATATATATATATTGTTAGTTGGTATCAATCACGTATATTTTACCAATAATAAGGACTAAATTATAAAATTTTAAATTATAAGGACCAAATTAAAAATCAAGTGATACTATAAGGATAAAAAAAATAATTTAACCTTAGAAAAACTATAATTTTTTGAAAGAGTAAATTAGCAATCATGTTCTATGAAGGAAACGATAATTGAGAAGTAGTTTTCATCATTTTGACAAGGAAGTGTTGGTGGCGAACTGCAGGAAAGGCTTAACCATTCAGAGAATCCAAGAAACGAAGCAGGAGGTGAGGATGGTGATGGAGTGAACAACAATTCAACAGACACAGACACAGATCAAACGGCATCATCATCATCATCAATGGTGCATCAAGAGTCCATGGACGCAATCTCTGGGAACACATTCACATCATCGTTCTCACCAAGGTCAGTATTACCAGAGAATACCATTGTTGCAGATCAAGTTCCCTTGCCTGCTTTTGATCTCCAGACACGCAGAGATGGGCACACAGCTTCCACTGGTCATGCTCTTCCTGATCATACCTCCATCACTCCTGATTTGCAGACCTCCATGGCTGAAGCCACTGTTCAACCCCATACTGATGGTGCCTCCAGTAATTCTCAGGTTAATTTTAAGCCAAAATCGCTTACAATAAGTTTTAATTTTATTTCTAATATTAAATGAACTTTTTTATTGAAAACCAATACGTGGGTTATTTTTTTTTAAAAAAATATATATATATATAATATATGATTTTTTAAAAAAAGTAAAAAATTTAATAATTTTTTATTAAAATACAATTTATACATGTAAAACATTATTTCTTTAATATAATTTTTTTTAAAATTATTTATATATTTAAATTTAAAAATTTTATATTTATTTTTAAAAAATTACAAAAATTTTCATATTTAAATTTACTATATTTATTAAATATAATGTTATAAAATATAAAAAAAAGTGATAAAGTAAGATTATTTATATTAAATAATACACTTTTTGTTTAAAAAAAAAAGGGCATAATTTTCTAAACCCTAGACTATCCATTTACTGGTAGTTCCGGGCTGGTCCGTAGGTCACAGGCCAGAATGACACCACTATTGGACGGTTAGTGAAAGTGATAGACTTAAAACAAAAGTAAAACATGTAAGACTTAAACTTATCATTTTTACATTCCTAACACTTTTTGTGTGTCAATTAAGTTTATATGTTTTATTTTTGTTTTAAATTTACTTTTTTTACTAACCACTTAGTCAATATTTTTCGTTAGTAGAATAGACAATGTCAGTAAAAATAATAGATTTAAAACAAAAATAAAACATGTAGGATATAACTAATATAAAAAAAATTAAAGACAAAATTAAAACATGATGTAAATATTTTGAACATAAAAAATACTTTTTCCTTTTTATATTAAGAAATCAACGTATCAAATTACTAACGCATACGAAAGGAGATTGATTTGTAATTGGAAGTGGTATATGGTGGGCAGGAAGTATCTAGCTCATCAACAATGGCTGATGATTCCAACACCACAGACAGATTAAGTGGACCCATCATCGACGATGATGACAGAAACAAGGTATGATATTGCTTGCTAAAGTCTTGCTTGAGTTCATATCTGTGACCATTCATCACTTCTGCTATTTCCTCTGTCTATTCATCATAACACTTCAGTCATACCTAGAAATTAACGAGGCACAAGATGACCATACATTGTTCACAATTATCATAATTCATATTAAGGTATATGTGGAGAGAGCTCAATCTCTAGAAAACTTTGAGCTATCTTCCATTAGATTCTTTCACAAAATACATAGAGATTTGTGTATGAAATTCTGTTTATGCATTATCAAAGAAATATAATATGGATTGAACTTTCAACCATTCGATTATTCTTTAAAAAATGTATAGAAATTTGTATATGAGATTTTATACACAAATCTTTATGCATTATCAAATAAATCTAACATGGGTCAAACTCTCAACTGTTAGATTGTTCTTTAAAAAATGCATAGAGATCTGTATATGAAATTATACACAGATCTTTATGCATTGTCAAAGAAATATAACATGGGTCAAATTCTCAACCGTTAGATTATTCCTTAAAAAATGCATAGAGATTTGTGTATAAAACCTTATGCATCTATATATTATTATAGAGATCTAATAATTGTCAAAGAAATTTAATATGAATCAACCTATGAACCATTAGATTCATCAAAAATTGCATAGAGAGATGTGTGTAAAACTTTATACACATATATCTATATATATTGTTATAGAGATCAAACCATACCAGGAAAATCAACCTCTTTAGTAGTCATGATTTTCATAATAGACTTGCTTATATTGAACAGAACATTCTAGCCCTAGGCTCTCGTACCTTAAGCATTTTGTTCATATCTACGACTGTTCATATGTTTGCTGCATTTAGTAAACAATATATATCATTTTTTGGTGTTGTTTTGTTGACTGGACATTGACTAGGAGAAGTTGAAGAATGATGAAGACAAATCAAGAAAAGGAGTTGATAATGAAGTAACACGTGGTCCTTTAAAAGAGACTGAGAATATTAGTGTTCCAACAGTCATAGAAAGGCAAATGATAGCTGAAGAATTAACCCTACTCACAAATCTCTACCCTCCACCAACTGTGAGTAATCATCATAGTGATAGTGAGCCAAACAAGAATGATGCAGTAATCAGTAATACAGAAGAAGTTGAAGAGAAGGTAAGGAACGAAGTAGTAGAAAAGTCAGATAAGCCAAATGATAGCTCAGAAAAAACGAGTAATGTTCATAGTAAAACAAATAAGGATAATGCAGAAATCAGTAATGAGAAAGAAAACCCTCCAAATCTAAATAATCCAAATGATAGCTCAGAAAAAGTGAATGATATTCATAACGAGTTAGAAAAGGAGAGTGAAGCAAATCAACGTGAAAAGTGAAGTTGTTGCAGAGGAATTTCATGAAGTTGGTAAGTGTTGAAGTACGAAAAGTGTTGATGACGAAAATGATTAAGTTGTCACCAAAGTCAAATGCACTAACCAAATGTTAATGGAGGGAAGCACTCTGTGGGCTTCTTAGTGTTGTAGTCTTGTAGATCATTTCATTATCTCGTCACACTAGGCTCATATATACAAATATATATTGTAAAATGACACAAATTTTTTCTTTGAAGTGTTAAATTTTTTGTATATGTAAGTGATCTTCATCCTTTTCTCGGTGCTCTTAATTTTTCATATTGTATTTGTAAAATGATCAATCAAAAAAAAGGTTGTCAAACTCAAAAATTTACTTAAATTTAATAAACAAGATAAATTCGAAATATAAAATCGTAAGAGTACAAATGTTAGATACTAAAAAAGTAAGTAAACTGGTAACAATGTTTATTTGGGCCCAAATGTTCGGTAATAGTATGGGCCCTTGGTATATAACAAAAAGGTCAGTAAGCGAGAATAATATCGGCCCAAAAAAAATAAAGAGGTAACAATGGGCCCAAACTCAGTGTTTCGGGCAATGGGCCTTCTGATAAGGCAACATATTCAGTCCAAAAAAGAGAAAAAGCTAAGGCCATTGTCATAATAGAGACACATAGGGGTGTGTTGTCTTGGTATTATGGGCTTTTGTTGTCTGGATGCTGGGCTTTTCCGGCTGTTTCATTTTTTTGATTGCTAAAAAAATAAAAATTAACTCTCTGGGTTGGACTTTGCTTTAATGGTCTAGAGGTATGTTGTCTTGTTATGATCCATATGCTTTTTTAGGGTGTGTTATCTCATGTAACCAAAAATTTATGCTTTTAATGAAATTCATTTCCATTTGTGTAAAAAAAAAAAAGAGAAAAATAGAGAATACAGAACAAAAATAACAAAACACACATGAATTTAACATGGTTCAGTTAATATAACTTACATTTATGTATAGAAAAAAAATTCTTTTTAATCTTTGGGCAAACTGTTTCAATACAATTTTTAGAAACTAAAGAACATATATATTAAAAATATATAATCGTTTTAGAACATAAAACGGGTCGTTCCATACATCGGTCTCGCCTCACATATCTCTAATTTTTCTTCTTTCGAATCGTGCTACCAAACTATCAAATCATATCATAATTCAGTTCACCAAATAATTCAAAGCATTCAACAGCAATATTTATATCAATAATATCATTTTCATTCCAGTAAATTGTATCAAGTTTTTATGAGATGTAACTAAATTATGTTCGATAATTTTTTTTATTTCAAATATTACATTTCACTGCCAAAACATTTTGATTCGTATTGCAGAAATCTCCCATTTAATTTATTTATTAATAAAAGTTGATTTTTTATAAACTATAATCTTATTCTTAATATTACAATAAAGGGAATTCGATTGACATTAAGCTATACAATAGGACGATATATGTTTTTATTATTCAATCATTTTTTTAGAGAAATATATAGTGTACAAATACTGAATTCAACGAAAGAAAATAAAGTATTTTTTACGAGCATGTTATTTATGATTAGAACTTTTAATCTAACATTAGATTTTGTAGGAACCTTATTTTAGATAAAGTTATTTAACGGACGACTAATTTTGATTTAACACCAAAATCAATTGAATTCCTTAGCTTCTGCATTAATATCATAAAACTAGGAATCTCTATATTTTTGTTCTAAATCATAAAATTTTCACTTTTTGATTGAAACTTCTTAGGATTCTTCTTCTAAGTCAAAACCATGATTTATTATCTCATTACCGAGTGATCCGCCTTGTTTGAACGTGCAGCCGCCTTAGCCACTAATGACCTTAATCATTTGGTTTCAAGTTCTTAACATAATATAATAGTTGGATAAAATTTTTGATAATAGGCTGCCCGTGGGTAACCCATTATTACCTTTATAGTTTCTCACTCCAACCATATCTTAGACATACTAACTTGTGTTGAAGCTTCATATCAAAAAGAATAATGGATTATATATTTTTTATATAGACTTACGCATCCATCTCTTCAAGAAATAACTTTTGAAGTGAGTTAGTCTAAGTATTATTCTCAACAATGCTGATTTAAAATTTCTTAAGCATCTTCTTTAGATTTGTTACGAAAATCTTAGCGAAATAAATAAGGTAAAACAGAAAAATAAAAAAAATAACACTTATATATTTTCATAATTTGATTGATGTGACGTACGTCTACGGGGGAGAGAGAGTGAGAGAGAGATTTTGTACAAGTCATTAAAAAAAATTCTAGAACTGTATCCAATATGCATATAACTTCACCAATTTGGGTCGCTCTAAAAAATACATAAACGTGTAAGGGCCTATACCATGGGAGGGTAGTCCTCGCCTTGCTCACACCAAATACCTTCAAATTTTTTTCTCCTTTCAAGTCGAGTCATAAGTCCATTTAGGTTCATCAAAATTCAAGACACTTAGAGCATATCCACTAATGAATTTCAATTGAGTTCTTATTGTGTGTCTCACAATATCAAATAAGCATAAACAACTTATTACTATTTTAAGCAACTCTAAACTACAATGGTGGAATTTCTAAAAACTCACAAATGAATCTTACAATCAACTATTAATTACTTTAATATTTATTGATCTCCATTAATAAAAATCGTTGATTATTTTATTTTTATTTTTATTTTTATATAAAAATCGTTCTTACTCATGACAACTAGCATGACGAACTCCAATAGTAAATTAAAATAAGAATCAATTTTTAAATTTAAGAATTTTTTAAAAGTCACCGCTAGAGATGCTCTTAATAAGACTTACTAGAGATATTTTTTATTTTATACCCCATATGATTGAAGCAAGTTGTGCAAAATAATTGCTTGTTTCAAGATCGGACATGTTCCATTTAACAAATTCTCAGCAGAACAAATGAAGAAGAGTCAAAGATTATTTGAGTTATATGGTTAGAGAGATATAGAAAAATGATGAAAATATGACATCAAGAGATAGGGTTGAAACCTGAAGTGCAAGTTTTGATAGATGGAAATAAGAATAAAGTTGGGAAATGCCAAAATGCTTTATAATTCCACTTGCAATAAAAAGGCTTTGCCTTTAGAAAAAGATGGTGGTTAGTCTTGTCATCTTCTGTAGGAATGCCACTTGCACCACAATTTGGTTTCATACTTCATTCATATATATTGCCGTCCATTCTTAACTTAATTTTATTAATTACTGTCATGAAATTAACATATAAAACAAAGAAGATAAACACAAAAAATACATATAAATTTATGTGGTTCGGTTAATATGACATATATTTACGTGTAAAGAAAATTTTTATATTTTTTCAAACAAAGTGTTTAATATATAGTACAGAAAATCTAAAATTATATATATATTAAAATATATAACTGTTTTAGACCGGATCGTTCTATATTGGCCAATTGACCTATTTGTCCTCGCCTCACAAACTTCTAAATTTTTTTTTGGTCATATTATAAAAATTATTGGGTCGGGTCATGATCTAATTTACTGTATATTAACAATTGTATTTTGTAATCTATTTTATAATCTATGTAATTTATGTATATCTCTTCAAAAAAAAAAACTGGCATTGATTTTTATTTTACATGGTTTCCAACTTTTCATCCTAATTGTTGGAGGAAAAAAAAATTAGGGTCAATTTAAGATTGGTCGGGCAAAAATTGACAATGACTCAAACTTCTCTATAATGTTTTGTGAATAGTTCATAACAAAGTTATAGCAAAAAGGGTAATTATGCTTTTTAGAAAGAGGCACTTTTGCTCTCAAATAATAGAATTTTCCTGTTGATAATGATGCATGAATGCACTTAGGGTATCCAATTGGACCAAAACAATCTTATAAAACAAATAAATAAGTAAATATGGAAAAAAAAAGAAAAAAGAGGGGAAAAACGGGACAAAGAGAGATGAAACCAAAGGATGAAATTGAAATGAAAAAACTCAATAATTCTTTGACTATTTTCATAACTGATTATTTATTGTCACTTTCCGTAATCTAACTTAATATTTTACTAGAAGTTACATAATTTAATTTTAAATTATGGTGAATTTGACTTTAAATTTTAGTTAAAGATTAGTTACTTATAAAAACAAAATAAAAATAATACTGAAGTTTTTAATGTTACAGAACTACAATAAACATTTTTCCTTGCTCTAATAAAATAAATACGAAAATTGCAATCTTTCAATTGAAGTGTTCCTTTACCAACAAAGTGATATGATACAACTCATTGTACTTTTGTATAAGTTTCATTAAAACTCATCAAACTTCTTCGTATATGTAGGACTATCAAATGGATCAAAATATTAGGTCGATCCACTTCAATTCATTTAAGCTCTAAAAAATCTGATGGGTGGAATTTAGTTCTTTTTTAAAATGAATTATTAAATTAACGACTTATTTTATCTTATTTTGCAGGATTAAAATATGATTAATCTATTGGGTCAAGCCTAATTTAACAACTCTACATATATATGGATCAAATTTTTCTTTTGAGAGAGCAGTAAAGATATATTTAAGCAAGTATTCAAAAGATAAAAGTAAAATACATTCTAGTCCTCCATGCTTCGATTTCTAATTAATATTTTTATAACTAAGAAAAATTTTAATATAAAATATAATGAATAAGTACTCGTCCCATCATCAAGTTTTTTTCTCACGACTTAAATCGTTGCATTCATATGGTATATGAGCAGAAGGAATAATTTATGTTTGGGCCTATCATATTCATAATCTAGAAAGTGGTAAGAATTTGGTCAAAACAACGTAATTACGAGGAAGACAAAAGGTCTGTGCATGATTGCTTAATATATAATCAGATGCAAACATTAATTATAATAGGTTGTAGTTCAATAATTGCTGCTTTTAATGTACTCAACGATGAATCAACGTTGTAATTAATTTACCTTAATTAGAAAAGAGATTCACCTTCCTAGGTTGAAAACGTGCCTTTGTGCAAGTGAATGAGACAGAGAAAAAGAAAAACAACAATAATGAAAGCCCATATTATTAGAATCATTTTCAACTTTACGAGTAAATTTAACTATTTTTTAAAAAAGTGATAATTAGCTAGCCATGATATTAACATAACTTTATTAATCGAAATTCATCGTTGTAATTAATTTACCTTAATTAGAAAAGAGATTCACCTTCCTAGGTTGAAAACGTGTCTTTGTGCAAGTGAATGAGACAGAGAAAAAGAAAAAACAACAATAATGAAAGCCCATATTATTAGAATCATTTTCAACTTTACGAGAAAATTTAACTATTTTTTTAAAAAGTGATAATTAGCTAGCCATGATATTAACATAACTTTATTAATCGACGAATTAGTTGACGTGTGATCAACAAACTTTGTCTCCAAAACTAAGGCTAACGAAAATGATTAAATTAAAATGAATATAATTTTTAATAATTAAATTAAAATAATTATATTTTTTTAAAAGACTAAATCAGTAATTTAATCTTAAATTTAGATGAAAAGTATTAACAAGTATAAAGTAGCCGCAAAATTAAATTATTGTATCAAAAATTTAGTGTATGTTTGAAAAATAGTTAAAAAAATTAGATTTGTACAAATTATGATTTGTAAAATTGATTTTGAAAAAACATATGTTTAAAAAAATCATAGTTTGCAAAAGCAACAACAATTTCTTGGGGTGGAGCTGGAAAAGCTAATGAATTAGGAAACCTAGTTTCATTGTTGTGGGATCTAGCAACTCCAACTGCATTGACGATAGTTCTTCATTGCAATTTGTGACTTAGATTACATGATTAATATCAAAGATTTTTTTTATTCGATAAGTCAACCGCTTGTCATCTTATCTTGTATCTTGCATGAGCATTATCATTTTTTAAAATTTTTATCAAAAATAATAATTTAAAGACAAAATTACATTAATACAAAAGACTCTCAAATATATTATTTCACATCAAAATCTCTTTAATACAGTCTAAAATATGACTTATAAAAAGTGAACCTAAAACTAAAAAGATAATTAATTAATTAATTAGTTTATGCCAAAAATATGGTAGACCATAATGACCCATACTTTTTGTCATTGGACATCGATCTTAACTCCACATAACATAACATTCTTGGTGGGCGGGTATGATTCTTCTCGTTTTGAACGAAAAGTACTATGATGTCAGTGAATTCTCAATCTTTAATTACCCAAAAGAGAATCTCAAAACCTCTTCAGAGTCATGAAATTAAATTAAAAAACCACACGAAAACCCAGCATCGCATCTGCTCAACAAAACAAAAGGCGAATCAACAAACTTTGTCTCCAAAAATAACACCAACCGCAACCATGATTTGAACCAAAGATACCAACAACAGTGAAATTTAACATTTTAAATGTTAATGGATTTGGTTTGGTTGGATTTTCCGTACACTTATTATCGCAAGACTGTGATGTGTTTTTTGGACTATAATTAATTTCTCAGAATTGTGTGTTTAAAACAAGGTTTAGTACACTGTTTAAGAAAGATAAAAGCATACTTTATATATCTAACGTTTATATTAAGTTTTACTAGTGTTTTTTTTCGTCAAATACATTTTCTTCTTCTTGTTTCAAATATGTTTTTTTTAAACGCTGCTAAAGATACTAACGAAAAACGCTGACTGAACGGTCAACATAATATACCTATCCTTCACGTCATTTGTCTTATGGATCAATAACTTAAAATTATAAAAATATCCTTAATAATAATTACAAAGAATACGACGGAGAGGAGAGAAAAAGAAGAAGTTCTTTTTTTAATCATTATTAAATATATTTTTATAATTTTAGGTGATAGGTTCATATAGCAAATAACATAGAGGGTGATATATGTCACGTGGACTGCTCAGTTAATATTTTTTGTCAGTATCTTTAATGACATTAAAAAATAATATATTTAAAAAAAATATGTGACATATTTGACCAAAAAAAATTTAGATTTATAAGTATTTTTTGATGTAAACTATAGGATGAAATGTACTTTTGTTATTTAAGAGATTAATTGATTGAAATATTTGTTTAGGAATATATTGCCATATAATCCCCACATGAGCATTGTTTTGTGCCATTTTTTTAGTTCTTAATGAATCATTAATTAATCCACTTGGGAAGAATATTCTGCCTATGAGAATCTCTTTGGAAGGATCCCATATATTATTCTGAAATTAATAATTAGAAAAAGAAAATAATTAGGGGTCATGGTGTATGATTTAGGTCAAGCAAAGTCAAATTCGTCATTCTTACACTGTTAGACTAAATGTGAAGGGAAGATACAAAACAAAAGAAAGTATGATGCACCTGAATTTAAGTGCTCCATGAGTCACTATTTTCGTGTGAGATTTTTTTTTCTGTAATTATTATGATAAAATATAATTTGGATTTTTTTTATTTTGTATTAAGTAAAGTTGGAGAAGAGAATTCTATTTCCTTGAAAAGATGTTTTCAAAATTTGCACAAAATTAAATTTAAAGACCAAATAATAATTAAGGAGTGTATCTTTTGATGATTAAATTATACGTCCTCTTCAATAATTGAAAAAAATATTAAGTTTGTTTTTTATTTTGTATGCATATATAGTATTACTTTTTATATCACATAAAACATTCTTTCTAATTAGTATGCATAGTTCATAAAACTGGATTAAAATGACTAATTTGACTAAAAAACCTGTGAATTGATTAAATGTCCAGTTTGATTTAGATTTGAGAACCAGAGAACGTTTAAACCGGTCGAATTAATAACATCAGCCAATTCAACTATTTTTTTTATTTTTACTTTTTGAATTCGTTTAAATTATTATTGAATATTATTATATATTTTTAAGAAACCTCTAAAAATTTAAGTTATTAATAGAAAATCTATTACTAATATATATATATATATATATATATATATATATATATATATATAACATGTATTGAATATTTTAATATATTTTCAGTATTACCGATTCGACTATATTTCGACTATGGTCTGATCATTAACATTTAAAATGATTTTTTTGACTAGTTACTAATCAAATTTTTTAAATATTACTAATATGAGATTTGGTACATTTCAGACTAATTTAGACATACACTGAATGGACCTTCCCCAGTATGCTATTGGCCGAAAAAAGATAAATATAGCTTTGATAAAATATCAAGTCCCATTATATTATTATGTGTAGGTACCGTCTTCAAATCAAAGTCGAACTTTTTAACAACACATATTTATTAGTGGATTCTAGTCATCCTTTCTTAATTCCTCATTCTTTACACTAATCCCATCAATCAAATCCTTTGATATTAAAACCAAACACAACAAGTTCATAGAGTTGGAAAAAAGTTACACAAATTAGATTTTAAATTATTAACCACTTCAAGCAATTAAGTGATGACCTAATTGTAAGAGATCCAAATTTATTAAGTACTCTTTTATTAAAATCGTTGCTTCTGCGGTCTATTTAAGAATACAAAGTTAAACTTTTATAAATTAATATTTATAAATTAATAATCTTCTTAAAATAATATTTTTTTCTGATTCCAATTTGGGCTAGTTTACAAAATTAATAATTTTGATAAACTAATAAGATAATAATTTTTAAAAGGACTTTTGTATAAATTTATAATCTTGTCAATATCATAAACTAATAATTCTTTAAAATTACAAACATAACTAAGATAATTTAGTAAAATATAAAACTATTTTTTTTTCAATGAAATTTAAATAAAGGTGAATTTTATTTCCAAATGTTCTCATGGCATTTATCTCTAATTTTTCTCATTTACTTATTTTCATAAATATATATATGTACAATGATTTTTTTAAAAAATTAATTCATGAAATATAATACATATACATTATATATTAGTGATGTATACAATAATTTTTTTATGTAATTAAATTTATATTCACAAAAAATACTCTTTAAATTAATAAATTATTAATTTATCGATTAACTAATACATCTCTAAATTAATAAAATTTCATGATTCCAACATTATTAATTTACAGAAGTTTTACCCTATATATATATATATTGACAACTTGTGGCATCAGCTTTAATTTAATATTTGTTGGCATGAGTTAACTACCTTATAAATAAATAAAAAATTATTGTATGCGTGACATGTGCTACACATACTCAACTTATGATTGAAGACATACACTGGTCTTAGTGGTGCTCTTTTGTCATTCACTATCGCAACTATGAGACCTCAAAGGTAAACATATATGCCTGTCTAACTATTAAATTATTGCAATATGGATCTCTGATCATCTAATTGCACAACCAAGTGGCACACACTAATAATAACCCTCTTGTTTCTCAATGACGCTGTCACTTTTGGTATCAATATAATTTTTAACAAAACTTATTTATAGTATGTTTTCGATAATAAATATTTTTTTTTGTTTTCTACAAATATTTTCTGTTGAAAATAATTTTCTTGAGACACCTATAGATATTAAATGTTAGCGTCTCTTTCAGTATGAATTTGGATCTGAGTTCACGGATAGACCAAATCCTTACTAATATACTTAATTTAATCTAAATAAGATCTTAGCTAAGAATTCCTCCCCTGCCGCATTTGCCTTGGGTAAATTTTAAAGGAGAAATGCTGAGTATGGTTCTTAATATTTTTACAATCAGATTCTTCAATTAAAATATCATAAATGTATGATTTTTTTAATCAAAATACAACAAATATATAAATAATTGTATATTTTTAACAATTAACATTGAATAATTAATTCTTTGAAGGAGCATTTTACACATGTTTTATTTTATTTTTGGTAAAAAAAATGTTAATTAAGATAAAAAGAACTATAGATAAATTTAATCCAACTTTTAAAAATGGCTCTTTGAATGACTTTAAAATATTATAGACTTAATCCCACTAGAAAGATACTTGCGAAGGGGGAATTAATCATGTACACATTGGATCCAAAAAGAAAAAAGAAAATTCGTAAGAAAAAACAATGCATCTATATAAACGTGTATAATTTTATTAATAAAGATAATAACATACATCTAAAATAAATAAATTCATCATGTGACACAATGTACAACCTCAAAGCTAAACAGTGTGC
Source organism: Biancaea sappan (assembly GCA_037074585.1). Lineage (NCBI taxonomy): Eukaryota > Viridiplantae > Streptophyta > Magnoliopsida > Fabales > Fabaceae > Biancaea > Biancaea sappan. The sequence continues at coordinate 3,984,807 of CM073498.1, read as the reverse complement.
TTAGCCAAATTTAAATAGTTAAATTTTACAATCAACAATTTAGATTTTAAGATGTTAATAACATCATAAAATCTTAAAAAATAACATCATAAAATTTGAATCATTGATTATGAAATTTAAGAATAAATGACAAAATACGGGACCCAAATCTCACTTGATGCTTGGACAACAAAGGAAACCCCAAGTAGCTAGGAGGAATTTTATTACTAAGAACCAAATTACATGTGCCTTTCTCGTGTCCACAAACCATGGATTAAATATTAATTCTACTGTAAAATATTCACATTCATCATAGGGAAAAGCACAAGCACAGGACCTCCTATGCTGCCACTGATTCAACTCAACAAAACAAAACAAATTATACTTGTTCTACAAAACCACTATTAATTTTCATGGTAATTGGAACACCATGTTCTGAGCTTGAGGTGCTAACAAGTAGGAAGATTGATGATGATGATGATGATGATGAAGACCAGTTCTGTGCAGACTCTGTGCCTGCATTTTGAACTCGAAGCAGGAGGATGATGAAGGTGAGGAGTCATCGCCATTGTTGACCCCAAAAGGAGACATGAACAGTCCCTGGTTGTTCCATTGATGAAACTGTGATCTGGGAACAGCAGGATTGACATTTGCTTGCTGCTGCGAGATCATCATGTCTTGTGAAGAAGAAGATGGTGGTGGTGGGGGTGGTGGTGGTGGGGTTGGTCTTGTGGGTGTGGACGATTCTGTGAGGTTCACGGTGGTGATGTCATGGATGCTAGCTCTTCTCTTGTCCTTCCCGCCGGAGAGCTGCCTTATGAAGTACTTCTGAGCGTGACTCGCCACCTGAGTCGGCGTCCGAGTCAGCACGAAGTTCCTCGATATGTTCCTCCAGTCTCCTTTCCCGTGCTTCTTCAACCCCAGAAGGAACAGTCTGTGAAGCATTTCATCAGAAACCTTTAGTGCATAACAAACAAAAAGATCTCAATAATTGGAGAATTACAAAGAGATATTGGAGCTTACTTGTGCTCTTCTTCCGTCCAGGGGACTCCCTTCTTCCTCTCCTGCTCAGAGGGTCTCCCTGAGGAAGACGACGATCTCTTACCTGAGAATCCCCTCGAGGGATCGTACCCAGAGGAAGAAGAAGAGTTCACCCAATAGTCCACGGTGAACGGAGTGCTGTATTCAGGAACAGACACCAATCCGGCTTCGATGTCGGTAACGTCGTCTTCGAGCGCTTTGTACTGCTTCATCACGTCGCCGACGGTCTTCCCCGGAATCATCGCCGCCACCTTCTGCCACCGATCTGGGGTATCTTTGTCGTACACCGCGAGAGCGTTCTCGAACAGTTTGTTCTCTGCGCAACTCCATCTGGGATTCCTGTTAGTGCCATCTTCAACAATCCAATTCGGGTCCGGTGAAAGGATTCCCGTATCCCACTTCATCACCTTGAATTTCAATGGCGAACTCAACTATTGGAGCATAAACTCGAGTTCGAAACACAGGAAAATGGAGGGGAAGCAGAGAGAAATGTGAAGATGTGGAGATTTTGAGATTTTTTCTTCTTAGAAGAATGATGTGAGGGTTAAATCGATAAGCATTTTCTGAGAGGAATCGGAATACTTCTTTGTGGGTAGAATCTGGAAAAGACTAACTTTATAGAAAAAAAATCTAAGGAAAAAAAATGTTCAAAATTGAAATGATCACTAATATCTCGTTAATCGCTATTAACTTCCAGATGATAACCTGAACCCACCACTGAGATCTGAACCACTGAAAGCAAGAACCCAGAAAGAAAAACCAAAAATGGGTTAGAATTTGTATACCGATGAGGAGGAAGACTCTGAATTTATGAAGGAGTGATGAGAAGGAATAGAAATCAGAAAAGCAGGGTGCTAAAAGAAACAGTTCTTTCTCTGCTTTTCGGCGACGAAAAGAAAAGAGAAGAAATAATACTAAACAGTCGGACCACGAAAAGGGATAGGAATCCCAAATGGAAATATATGGAATTAGAAAAAGCAGTGACCAATGAATCTGTATTATAATCTTCGCCCTGAGGAAGCAAAGTAGAAGAAAGAGAATTGAAAAAGCAGAATGAAGGTGGTGAACTGTGATTGGAGTATATGTGTATGTGCTTGTGGATACTGCAAGCTACAGAAAAAATGTTTCCTCTTGATATAATACAATACAATACGCACTCGGTTTTCTGCGCTTAAATTAATTAAATAAAAGATATAATAGTATTTTTTTTGTTAAATTATAATTTTAGTCCCTATACTATCACTAAAATTATAAATTAATTCCTACACTTTATTTTAATGTAAAATGGTATATATAATTTTTTTATTCATATAAATTAGTCATTATTGCCAGTATAGTTAACGTTGTTCTTAAAATAGTCTTACATAACAGTTGATATCTGCATTTATAAATATGTTAGCATGTCCAGTCATTAATTTTTGCACAATTCAACCGTAGGTCAACAAATAAAATTTTTACTTTGCCCTTAATTCCAAATTTCCTTAACCTAGCATATCTCTTTGCCTAGAGTAGTACAAAATTTTATTTTATTAATATAACGGTTGAGTTGTGTAAAAATTAATAAATGGACATGCTTACATATCACAAATGTATACATCAACTGTTATATAAGACTATTTTAACAGCAAAATTAACTATACTGATGACAATAACTAATTTACATAGATGAAAAAACTATAGAGACCAATTTAAAATTTTGTTAAAACTATTGGAACTAAAATATAATTTAACTTTTTTTTTGGGAAAAAAATCTTTTATTACATCAAATACTGTCAAATTTATTTTAATGTTGGGTTCTGGTTGAAGGTAAGTTAAATAGCAATGGCAGCTCATCATCAATGATAGAAGCCCACCTATGCTTTTCCAGTCAATGAGGCTCAATATAATAATACTATCATCGTCGATTTGATTTAAATTTTTTTAAACAATAAAAATGTTTGACTTATTATTTAACGGGCAATAATTTTAATTATTAAAAATGGTTAGGAAGTACAATTATGAATAACGTAAGAAAAGGTAAATGAATACTAGGTAATAGCCTGGTAATCTCGTTCCGGTAGACATATAGGTAATTTAATAAACATTTGAATTGTTAATTCTCTATAAACAATTGCTAAATTCTGCATATAACAAATGTTAACGATTTGCAAATACTCACATGGTAAGTTCAACAAGACAAAAGTTAAGATTTTCATTTAACAATTAGTGTGCTATTGTATTAACAACAAAATTAAATTGATTTAAGTTATAATGAATAAATTAGCTAATTTAATCATGTAAGATTTGTAAACATGTCAACCCCTTTTTAATAAAATTTACTTATGATATGTTATTAATATCCAAATATCGAATGAAATGGTTTCAATTGAAAGAATCATTATGTTTGAAAGGATATTTCAAACATTAAATGATGGAGATTTATTCCACTTAGCTTTGGCGTACAAAATATGAAAAACAAAACAAATATATTTTTAATCTCTCTGTTTGTAAAGTTTACATTTTATTCTCACTCGTTAAAAAATCATATTATTTATAAAGCGATTAATTCTTATCGTTCTACCATTTTTTTCATCTAAAATTTATCACTAAATTTAACCACCATTTTGTACATCAAATTTACGTGTAAATAAATTGCTAATGCCAGGAAAATAAATAATATTTAAATCATTAATTTTCTAAATATAATAAAAAATTTATAAAAAATATAGTTTCAAGTTTAAATTTTATAAAAAAAAATATTAATACTAAAAGAATTTTATACAGTTATAATTCAACATCATTTAGATTATATTAGTTAAAGTCTTATTATATATATAAAATAAAAAGATATTGCTCTAGAGAGCTTGAATTCTTTGGAGCCCGCATGCTCAATGACTAACATATATTGAGATACGTGTTGGTTATTTTTTTTTTTAACTCAGGCTCTAAGCCCAAAATAAATATATGATGTGGGAGGTCGAGTTTTAAAGAGCTAGGCCTCTCCACATCTTTTTTTAAAATAAAATAAAAAGATATGTATTTTATGAGTGTCGTTTGATTAAATGATTTTTTTATTTGGCTAAATAAATTTTTTTTATTAAATTAACCTCATATGCCAATTTCAATGAAAGGCCTAAGTTGGCCAAATAGATGATTCATTTGCATATTTTTCTATAAATAATAATTCAGTGTTTGAACACTATACTTGTATTAACTAATATAAATTTGAGTTGAATAAAATCTCAATGAACAACAAAATTACTCCTATTATATTTTAATGTAAATTAAGTTTGAAATATCTAATTAGATTAAAATAATAAATTATCAATTGACGTAAGTAGTTCATGATAGATGCACGGACATATTTTATTGTGCAGAGAGGTAGCCGCCAAAGCAACGGTTCAGATGAGGGGAAGATGACACACGCAAGTTGTGTGGTGGGTCCCACACACGGTTACAAAATACAGAGCGATTTCTCATTGGGCAACCTTCCAAATAATTGTGGATTTACGATCTCTAGGAGCTGGGCTCTCGAGGACAAGCGAGATTGCTACACGTGTCACTGCTTCGTTGGCACCATTACATGCAGTCCCAAGCAGAGGGAGACAAACTTGGTCCAACCAATGAGCTGGATCCACGTACGGCAGTGGCACACTAACAATGGTCGTGCGCCTACGGGATCCTTCTCCCATAATTGATCACCCAACCAACCCCCACCTCTGCCAATCCCCCTTTTTTAATAAATTTTTTTCGAGAAATTACACATCTGGTGTGGTTTTAATTTTTGAACTTTAAAATGTAACATTCTATTTTATAAATTATTGTTAAATTAAAAATATTACATGTATCGGATAAAATTAATATCCGAAAATCATATAATTTCTCATGTGATAGTGATACCTCATACTGAAGTAATTTCTAATTTTATTGTCGTCAAAGTTTCTTAGGTGCATGTCTACTAAAATCACATAGTTTTTAGATTTTAATATTAATTAATATGTAATAATTTTACTTTTTATGATAGTTTATAGAGCTAAAATATTATATTTTAAAATTTAAGAATTAGAATTTTGATTACATTAATTACACTTCACAAAGTCAATATTAATTTGATCATTGAAAGATCACCGTTATTTTAATTTGATCTTTAAAATATTAAGTGTCTCAATTCAATTTAAAAAAATATATTTGTCTTAGTTTTATCCCTTCATTTGTTAAAGTAATTTTTGATAACAAAAATTTAAGATTAACAGTAGATTTATAAACTTAGTAACAAAAATGATCAAATTAAAATAAAAATATTTTTTTAAAACTAAATTGAGATACTCTGTTGATTGTTGCAAGAATATTTATTATTTTAGAAGAAAAAAGTGTCTTTCGTGCCCACTTAACTTTGACTCATTTTATAATTATAATTTAAAATTTTATTGCATATCAATTATAATTCATATGCTTCTAATTAGTTTCAATTATTTTCATGAGCCTAATTTTATTTAGAAATTTAACGATAAATGTTGACATAACATATGATCTTGTTTACATTAACACCAAATCATTTCACTCTTGATGTGTGACTTATAAGATACTACTTAAAATGACAAAAATGCTATGTAATTTTCAAAGACATATTTTGGGGTTTGGAAAAAATTACATTATATTTTGGTCATTTGAAGTTAGCATCTGATATGATATATTTATAATTAATGATTTGGTAATGACATATACAAAATTAGACGTAACATCAACGTTTATTTTTATTTTTGACAATATTAAGTTCAATAATATAATCAAAATTAATTAAAGACACATTAATTATAATTAATATAAAATAAAATTTTAAATTATAATTAAACCATGAACTAGTCCAAGAATATGAACACTATTTTTGCTTATTTTAGAAACTAAATAAGTAAATTTATTTTATTTAACAAAAGTATTTGGAGTTTTCCCAAAAAAGATTTTCATGTTACCAAGTGGCCCACGCTCTTGTACCGCGAGGAAGGGCAGGTGTGCCCCCTGATGTGTAACCACATTCCCGGAGCGTGAAGGCACGCGAGGTGGCGGGGGGTTGCGCTCCGCCGTGGAGTGGGGTGTAATTACTGATTAGGAGAAACTAGAAAGCAAAGCGGTCCCCTTTCAGATGTGACCAACTCTTACACTGCCTTTGTCCTATTTCTCTCAGCCTTTCCTTCCAAATCTACGTCCTACACGTCTTGCCAGGCTCCCACTATCATATCCGTTATCATAAAATTTTTTTAAAAAAATTCAACTTTCATACCATAAGTTAATTTTAAATTAAATTATTTAATTTTTGAATACATATTTTGAATAACTGCTTTAAAATTATAATTTAAAAATGAGAGAGGTAAAATTATATACTTGTCTTATAAAAATATAAAATAACATTTTAGATATGTGAATTTGAATTTTCATAAAAATATTTTTGAAGAAGCTTAAAAAATTTATTTTATAAAATAAGCTAAAAATATTTTTTATGAGATTAATAAATTATTTATTTAAACTTATTTAAATATATTTTTTATTTTTTTACATAAAAGTACATTTATTAATATATAAAATTTTAATATACTATAAGCTATGTTATTCAGAGCATTACTTTTTGTCGGCACTTATCACAATAGTTATTTAAAAAAGAAAAAACGCCTTTCAATGTACCCTTATGTCCCCATTCTATTATTAGGCTTACGAATTGGCATTGGCTCGTCCATGACCATTTTGGGCAATTTAGAATGTACTAAGAAATTTGGATAACCTCGCAGGAATCTTGTTATCAAATTTATATATAACTACACATGTAATTGCGTATTAAATATGGAATAAAATATCTTAGACGTGGCTGAGTTTAGATGGCAGAGGGTCAGAGAGAGTGAAAGATTTGATTGAATTAATTCTCTAATTTGTTTGGAGGAGGGGTTAATCATTTCAAAATAGTTTAAAATACTATCTTCTTTTTGTGATTTTAAGTTATCCTAGGATATATTTCGATTTAAATTAAATTAACATCCAAACAATTGTTTTTAATCTAGAGAGTATGAGTCTTCAAAATCAAACTAAGCAAACAAAAAATGAATCAAAATTTAAAAAAAAAAAAGAAGCCCAAATCAATTTTTAAAACATGACAACCAACAATTTGATTCAGTTGCTGATTTAGTTTGGTTTTGTTTAATTAAAACTAAATCTTACATATATATAATATTAAAAAATCTTATAGCACCAATTTTATTTGTTTGTCAATTGAAATATAGTGTAGATATGAAAAGTTTAAAATAGGTGTTTATTGTGTTCATAAAATAATACATTATAAAAAAGTTATTTCAAGTATAATAATAAAAGGTCTTAGATATTATCAAAGACGGATGCACATTATAGAGAAATTTTTTTAATTAATATATGTGATTTTTTTTGCCTCACAAAAATTAGATGTTATCCTCCCATATAGTAAATTATAATTACTCATCTTATTAAGAGTATCTCACATAATCAATTTTTTTTAAAATTGAATTTAAAAATCAGCTATGCCCTACCAATGCACCACCCCATAAATTTATATATTGTGTATTTTATATTATTTTTTATCGCTCATTCATATTTATAATATTTTTAATAAAATATTTATAAATTATTTATTAATCATATTGACTAAAATTTTTAGATTTATCCTTGGATATTATACAAAAACTTTATGGTATTTTTTTAAAACTAAATCAAACCTCCTAACAAAAATTGAATCAAAGTATTTAAAAAAAATAAAATTAAATAAGTTTATATTTTTTCAAAACTAATTAATTTCGTTTTATTTAAATTTAAAATTGAACCAAACTTTTGAACGCACTAACTAAAAAGTTTGTAATTTCACATGATCAGAGGTATGGCAGCAGATGGGTGGTTATTGGAAAAGACGGCGGTGTCAGGCGCCACTGTCATGCGTTTTTTGTTTTCACTTCTCACTGGCTTCCTCCATTCTCTCTCGCGTCTCTATTCAATGCCACGACCGTCGTCCGTACCTTTTTTTTTTTTTCCCCTGATATTTTTACTCAAGTGTAAATTTCATTTCTAACATTTATTTATATCTATTGTGTTTTAAATATTTTTAATTTATTTTTAAGATTAATATTATTAATATAATGAACAAAACATATTAATGTAAACTATTTTATGAGATATATTTAACTCCAACATGATTGCCATGTGTTTCATTAGAAGGCCATATTGGCATTTATGTGTCTCATTAAAGAGTTAACGTTAATATTTTTTGTTTTTATATTAATTTTATTAGTTATAAAAATAAAATTGAAATAAATTCAAAACATATGAAAAAAAAATGACACAAACTAAATGTCAAGGATGAAATGTGTTGATGGCAAAAAAAAAATTGTTCTTATTTATGATATGATTGTGTTATATAGAGCTTGAGCTTTTGAAATTTGAATTCTTAATCCTTGGATTAATTTTAAAATCTATGTTTTTATGTGTATTTAACGCATGTGTTAAGTAACATAATTTTTTTACTGAAAATAGACCAATCAGAGATCAAAGTAAGCTAATAATAAGACTTCATTGACTGTTCAAATTCCAATATTGCCGGTCCCTCTTTCTCTCTCTCTCTGGGTGTCCCACTCTCCATACCTTTGAACTTTCTCCTCACACGTAACTCATTACCGTCCTCCACGTGTTCTTTTATTTCATTTGTTTATTATATCAAATCATGCAAATAAAAATGTTTGCATTCTCTATCTCACTTTGAAAGCGAATTACGCTATTTTAAAATAAATTATACTCAATATTTTTTATTTTAAGAATTACACTCAATTCACTTCAAATTTCTTATAGTGTCGGTTATATCATTTAATTTGTTTTCTGTCAATAAAATTAATTTTCTGCATTTATAAAGTATGGTTTTATTTTAATTTCCTACGAATGTTCGCATTGTTTGCTCTCCCTTTTATTTGGGTAATATTACAAATTCTATTAAAGCTTGAATATGACCAAAATACCCTCCGTGATCATATTTATTTCTTTTATTGAAAATATAAACTTACTTAAAATATGTTTTAAATTTGTATTTCAAATTTATTTGATTGGTGTTAAAGTCAACAAATTAAATTCATTAATCAAAAGTATGTTGAATGATAGACTTTTATGTAATCTTTAAAATAAAATAAAAATTTAATTTAATTTAATTAATCATAAAAAATTTGTGCAATTTTAAATTTGTTTTCTTATCACAAGTTTTTGAGTCCTTGACCTTCACGGCTTCATTCACAAATATAATTTAACTTTTTCTTATCCATTTGTTATGATTTAGGCCTCATCCATTACGACGCAATCATTAACATGAGCACGTGGACAAATCGAGTAGTTTTCTTTCAGTTAAGATTAGTTAATTATCTGTAACCAAAAAAAAAGTACGTTAATTATCATAAGCATGTTAATTAATAACAATTTTGAGTGATGTTTAATGTTTATCGTGTGAGATCTTATATATATATATATATAATTTCTGTAACTGTTGCTTTCGTCACATATGCTGCAATATCTTTTGTAGGGTTCATGCATATACTTATTGGGAAACAAAAACAAACAAAAAATAGTTTATTTTGCTTGGAATTGTCAATAGTATTTTCCAAATTTTTATAAAATAAATGTTTCTGGACAAAAATAAAGTAAATGATGTTACTTCACTTTAAATAACAATGAACCAAAACAATGAATGTGCGATAACACAACATGGCATCATCAATGATGAGAATGGATCTTACTAGACAATATCAAAGTTAAATAGAATATTTTATTGATTTGGGTCGTTAACTAGAAATATTTATAGGCTTAATTCAATTCAATTATGAGTTTTAAATAAACTGAATCAAGCTCATTGATTACATAAAACTATAGACTTATTTAACTTTAATTTTTGGACGGGTTGATTTAATTCTATGTTGTTTGGTTAGATTTTAGTTTGATTGTATGATTTGGTTTTGGGCAATTTTGTTTAAAATAAGTTTTAATTTTTAATTTCAATGATATATATATATATACGTAAATATAAAAAAAATTGATCAAATTAATTAAAATATATAAAAATAATTTTATTGACAAAAAAATATATAAATATAATATTTTATATATAATATTTTTTTATATATAACGTTGGTTTGATTTTAACCAAACTAACAATCAAATCGAATCAATTTAAATTTATATTTCAAAAATCAATTTTGATCTCATTTATTTGGTTTTGATCGATTTTGAATTTGTTTGGTTTAGTTTAATCAATATAGACCATTAATTTTTACAATCACCAATTCATATGAACCAAACACGGTATTTGACTTTTAAAGCTAAGTAGAGATCTATTGGCCATCAATAATTCTTCGTCAAACAGGAACACTCGTTCATTTTTTTAAAGAACAAAACAAAGCCTGTTACGTGTTTTAAGTTAAAAAAAATTAAATAAAAACACTTTTGAATGCACCAACACTTTCCTTGGCATCACGTTGATGATTATTAATAATGTACGTTTTAAAATTAGTTAAATAATAATAACACGTTTGAATGCATTAACACTTTCTTTGGCATTACGTTGAGAATTATTAATTGAATATTTCCAGGAAAAGAGGATGTTGACAAAATAGGAAAATTGTGAAATTAAAGAACTAAATGTCAAGCCACCACTTCCCATATGTGTTTATTATTATTATTATAACATTTGATGCCTCTTCAAATTGTTTATGTTATGTAACATACATTAATTATATATTTTAAATATTATCGATTTAATTGTAGTTTGACCACGATCTGACTATTAACTTTTAAATTAATGTTTTAACTAATTTAATGACAATTTGATTTTTCGAACCGTAATTTTAAGTTTTGCTCGATAAATTCAAAATTTCAAAAAAAATCAATTACACACAAAATTTAAAACACTGTTGAATAATTGAAATTTTATATAATTCAAATTAAATTTAATATATCAAAGAATAAATATAAATAATAATATTGTTATTAATTATCTGTTATAATTACAGTAATACAAAGAATCAAATTTATGTAAAATAAAATTACTCGCTATTTTTTTTTTCAAATGGGGTAAAATTTAATGAGGGTGTAAGGTGTTGGTATGGTTTGTCCTTTGATGGCCCTGTAGGGATGGGGCATTTGTCAGAAGTGACAGGGACTTCATGAGAATTAAAAAAAAAAATGATGCTTGAGAAAAGAGTAATAATAAAATAAATGAATAAAATAAAAGGGTTTCTGGTAACACAGACCACCACCAATTTAAGTTTCCATAAAAGGAAAGATTCCCTATCTCGTGATGCTTTCCTATTAAAGTCAAGAAAGAAAAGTCTCCGTTAAGTGCGTGCATTTATCGATTCATGTGCGCGCGCGTGGACCTCCAACCCCACATCCATCCTCTACCGAACCCATTCCTATAATGCTTATCTTTTTATTTCACTTTCCTAAATTAAAATAATTCACAAGCCTCGTTGCCAGGCGTGACGTTGTGAAATTTTTTCGAAAAATGTTATGCTATATGGATGTGGATTGTGGAATATGTTTCTTTTTTAATTTTATTTAATCCCAATTATTCGTCTGAATTTTACTGGTTGACCGTACGGCTTTTTCTGGAGAATGCTGAACGGTTTTAAAAAACACGTGATGAAAAAGTAAATAATTGCTTATAAATAATCTGTAGAGATTATGTTTTATAATTTGTTAAAAAAGTCTCAAGTTTCACTTAAATATTCAATGCTGCACATCTTGACACCTTACCGGGCATTCGGATATGCTGTTGGGATGCTTGACCCAATCAGAAAATCGTAAAAAAAATTTTAAAATACTTTTAGTAAATATTTGAATTGTTGTTAAAAATTTTAGTAATAATTTAAATTGTTGTTAAAATTTTTAGTCACGATCAAAATTATGGCTAAAGGATAAACATGGGATCTGCTCTTCTCTACAGGTATGTATGTTTGTAATTGTGGTAACCTATTAAAAAAAATATGTGTTTCTACTTGTTCTAAAAATTGAATCACATGGATTTGTTTAATTAGTTAGATAAGAAACTAGCCAGGAAATCAGTTTGGAATAAATTCTAAAATTGGTAAGTGATTGAAACTGTTTGAAACCAATCAGATAATATAAGAATCGGTTCACTTAGTTTTTTTTTTGTATTTTTTCTTTTTTCTAATTTTATTTTTTATAATTAGGTAATGAAGAAATTAATATTACATATCAGCCAATTTTAGTCTGAGTTAATATGATCTTGTCACGTCCCAAAATCTGAGCACGTGACCGGCACGGAAAGTGAATTTCATTTCACCTCCGTAAGCCTATCTTTCTCTTAAGCATCATACCATTCTTTTTCATGCAACCAACCCGAGTTCTCTATACACACTACAGTCATTCACATTACATCACTGAATGAACCTACCCGATTACAGAGATTTCTATATTTATACAACTTAGAATAAGACTTAACTATTATACCTTTATCCTGAACAAATGAAAAGGTAATCATGGGCTAAGTGTAATATCCCAAGAATTTATATGAATATTTAAAGCCTATTTTGAAGTTTAGTGAAAAATTTAATTACGTGAAAAATTTTCTTTTTGAATTAGTGAAGAAAATGTGAGAATAGAAATTTTTATTTTTAATTTAGGAAATTTTTACAAATTCTCAAGGACTAAAGTGAAAAGAAAAGAAAGTATAGAGGACTTTTGAAAAATGACCAAGTAGGAACCCGAGAAGAAAAATAGAGCTTATGGGAATGAATTATGAGTCCGGTACCGAAAAGATGATGGATTCGAGGTTAAAGTGGAGTTTGAGACATCGAGAGGGATTAAAGTGAACAAATCTTATAAGCTAAGGTGGCTATGAGCGATTTTATCGAAAAAGAAATTGGTGGGGCCCACGCGTATACACTTCTCCTTATTCTTTTCTTTTTCTCATTCTCCCTCCCGTAGCTTCACTTTCTCTCTCTCTCGATTATGCTTGCAAAGGAATTTCTTCATCAATCATTCATGCAATTTTTGCTTTGGGAAGGAAGCTATGAAAGTTAGGATGATTGGTAAGTTGATGTTCTTCTTCTTCTTCCTCTTATTACAAGATCAAATCCTTGGTTATTATTTTTGCAAAATTTTTGTAGAATATTTTAATGGATGAATTTAAGTGTGGATGTTAATCTAAAACATTCCTAGGTGGTTTATGATGTTATTAGAACAAGAAATTTGGAGAAAACTATGAGAAATTCGTAGAATTTGGATATTTGAAAAAGTTAGTGTTCTTGATGAAAATTTGAGATTTGAGCTTGGATTGTTGGTAGAAATTGGGGGTTTTGGTGTTAAAACACTCCTTAGACATTAAAGATGAAAACCCATGGAAGAAATCAAAAGAAATGTTGTTTTAGATATGATTTTTGGATTTTTGGATGAAGAACACGAAGAACATCGAAAATTTTCCCCAGAATTACTGTTCACCGAGAAATTTTTTCCAGATTTTCTCGTTACTGTAGCGTTGACTCGGTCAACGTTACTGTAGCGTTGACTCGGTCAACGTTACTGTAGCTGCGTTGACCGTTACTGTAGCATCAGTTTTTTTTTTTTTTAATATCGTTGAAAAGCTCTTTGAGTCTAGTTTCCAATGGTATAAGTTTCATCTGGATATTCATTACCAGTTAGGAGTTATGATTTGAGAAGTAGATGAAGGTCGAGAGTAGTGGTAGGAAATTTCTCTATTTCGTAACCCTGATGGTTTTTATCTGGTTACAATAGGAATGGTCAAGTGCAAGGTGGGAGTGCTGAGAGCATGAAATCCAGGTGAGTGGGTTAATACTTGCTATGATTAAATATCTTTGTTATTGACTTTTTGCATCATAATGAAAATATGTTGAATATCCAAATTTGAAGAGAATGATGTGGGATGATGAGACAAACAATTGTGGAACGTGCCAGGTGATGTATATAATTATATTTTCTTATTTTCTCATGAATGAGGTTATATGATGGATTGTGAATGACATGTGAACTGAGTTGAAATGTATCATACTCTGATTGTTGAGTTCAATCATATGCGGATAGTTAAAGTATGTTATTGTTGAATAATTGTTCTATATTATGGGTTATGTTATATACATGCTATGTTGCTGGAACCACATTGATTATGTTGTGGCTTGAATTGTAAATGACTGAGTTGTGTATGTGGCTCAAGATTATGATTGAGGATGTTTTTATATGTGATTGTGATTGTGTTTGACTGGAAAGGAAAGGCATGGTGGTGCACCCCATGGAGAAATCTATGTGAAGCTATAAGGGTGGAGAATATAAATGGAGCGATAAGGGTGGATGCGGCGGGGGCCGCAGGCAACGATCCAGAGGTATTCTGGACGACCCGGTTGGTACGGGAATTGTGTGTGAAATTGATTTCATCGATTGCTGTTGTGAATTTTGAATTTTGTTGAAATGCATTTGATTCACTTGGATATTGTTGTGAAGTATTATGAATAATATTATATCATATGATGATCGATCTACGTATGATTGCTGCATGTTATCATTATGATGCATGATTTTTATTTTGTCATAGTATTGTGTTATCTACTCACTGGGCACGTGGTTTGCTCATACCCCTCTTATTGATATTTTTTTTCAGAGTTGACAGCTGAAGGTAAATATCGGAACAAGGAATTATGGATCCTTAGTCCATAATTACCTTTTCATTTGTTCACGATAAAGGTATAATAGTTAAGTTTTATTCTAAGTTGTATAAATCTAGAAACCTCTGTAATCGGGTAGGTTCATTCAGTGATGTAATGTGAGTAATTGTAGTATGTATACAGAACTCGTTTTGGTTGCATGAAAAAGAATTGTATGATTTTTTTTAAGAGAAAGATAGGCTTACGGAGGTGAAATGAAATTCACTTTCCGTGCCGGTCACGTGCTCAAATTTTGGGACGTGACACTAAGGATCCATAATTCCTTGTACAGGCATTTACCTTCAACTGTCAACTCTGAAAAAATGTTAATAAGAGGGGTATGAGCAAACCACGTGCCCAATGAGCAAACAACACAACACTATGACAAAAAAATATGATGCATCATAATGATAATATGCAGCAATCATACGTAATCGATTATAATATAATATAATATAATTCATAATACTTCACAACAGCTGTAATACCCGTTAATTTTGGAATATAATTTGCCTAAAAGTATTTTAGAATTTTACAACGTTACTTTAGTTATTTATTTTGGTCATTTTTAATTTTCATATTTAATTGTTTTCTTTGAATATTATTTATGAAAATTGAGTTAAATGACTGGATTGAATATTTGCACCATGTGGGATATATTCTAAGAATGGTGAAATTCATGAAAAAGTGGTTTAAGAATGGTCAATTAGTCCATTTATTGTAAATTGACTGGATGAGTTTAGATGTTGGGTTATGGATACCCATGGGTTATTCAATAACCCATTAGAAATATTTAATATAAAGCTTCAATAGTACCCCTCTCATTTTCTCACGCATCGAAGCAGGCTGAAGTGAATAGTAAATTCACTTTCTCTCGTTTCTTCTCCCTCTTCTCAAATCCTTTCCTTGATCTTCAGAATTTCGATTATTTGTTCGGTTCAAAAGCTTTGTAAGGATCAAAGGTAAGCTTTAATCTCATTATTTTCCTTAAATATAAGTTTATATGAAAGATTAGAGGAGGTTTTGTTCTTGAAGATTTTGATGATAATTCATGAATCTCAGTTGTTTTAGAAGTTATATTTGAGTTATAATCGGTTAAAAGAGTTGAGATTCTGGTTTTGAATCAAAAAAAAAAAAAGGGAAAGGATGAAAATTTTCTGGGAAGCGTTTGCAAATTCGAAGTTACTGTAGCAACCAGAAAGCTTCGAAAAATTGTTCGAGTACTGTAGCAGTTACTGTAGTGTCGGCAGTCAACGTTATTGTAATACCCGTTAATTTCGGAATATAATTCGCTTAAGAGTATTTTAGAATTTTACAACGTTACTTTAGTTATTTATTTTGGTCATATTTAATTTTCATATTTAATTGTTCTCTTTGAATATTATTTATGAAAATTGAGTTAAATGACTGGACTAAATATTTGCACAATGTGGGATATATTCTAAGAATGGTGAAATTCATGGAAAAGTAGTTTCAGAATGGTCAATTAGTCCATTTATTGTAAATTGACCAGAAATTTCGAAAAAAAATCTGGAAAATTTTCTTCGGGTACTGTAGCCGTTACTGTAGCGAACCGTTACTGTAGCAAACCGTTACTGTAGCAAACCGTTACTGTAGCAAACCGTTAATGTAGCAATCAGAAAATTTTGCGTATTTTCGTGATTTTGTTTCCTTTCTTATGTTTCCTTGTAATATATTTTACTAGGAAATTTTCCTACACAAATTCTAGTGTGGAACAAGGCAAACTTGGACAAACATCAAGGTGAGTGAATAACCTTGCTCAGCTAATTTGATATTACTAGTCAAAGTACAATATAAGTCCCATTTACAATATTATTTGGATAATAAGCAATCAATTTTCATATGGGAGTATATGATGATCGGTAGAAATAAGAGTATGTAGAAATTATTTTATTTCATGACAATTGTGCTATGTGATAAATTCTCACTATCTTATCAATGAGTAAAGATCTACGGGATCTAATACACGAGTTTGAAAGGGTTAAAGTCTCATACTACTCAGTGCATATCTATGAAACCTATACACGAGTTGAAAGGGTTAAAGTCCCATACTACTCGGTGTATATCTAAGAAAGCTTATACACGAGTTGAAAGGGTTAGAGTCCCATACTACTCGGTGTATACCGATGGGATCTTATTCACGAGTTTGAAAGGGTTAGAGTCCCATACTACTCGTTGTATATCTAAGAAATCTTATTCATGAGTTTGAAAGGGTTAGAGTCTCATACTACTCGATGTATAAAACAATTAATTATATGAGTAAATGTGGTATTTGTACTTTTGATATTCTATATAGTACAGTTATTTACTTACTGAGTTTTTAAATAAACTCACACTCCCTATGATTATTTTTCAGATACAGAAAACAAAGAAGAAGAGTATCCGTTAGAAGATTAGAAGCCCCTTGGGATTTGTCACATCCCAAAAATTGAGCATGTGAAAAGATACTACTCCTTTGATAAAATTCTCAAACAGACGTTATATACATATATTCTGTAAGGTTTTACATTTAACCTTAATCATTCATTCCACACTACAGAATTATATTCATCTGATAAGCAAATATAGACATACATAGTCTGATATTTCTATCTCATCGCAAGCCTAGGAGACCTATAGTAAGTACAGAGCGTTCCTAGTATCCACATTAATAAGTACTGGTATCCCACCAGACAGAAATAGAGTGTAATCCCAAGGGGCTTCTAATCTTCAAACGGATACTCTTCTTTATTTTCTGTATCTGAAAAATAATCATAGGGAGTGTGAGTTTATTTAAAAACTCAGTAAGTAAATAACTGTACTATATAGAATATCAAAAGTACAAATACTACATTTACTCATATAATTAATTGTCTTATACATCGAGTAGTATGAGACTCTAACCCTTTCAAACTCATAAATAAGATCTCATCGGTATACACCGAGTAGTATGGGACTCTAACCCTTTCAACTCGTGTATAGGTTTCATAGATATGCACTGAGTAGTATGGGACTTTAACCCTTTCAAACTCGTGTATGAGCTTTCTTAGATATACACCGAGTAGTATGGGACTTTAACCCTTTCAAACTCGTGTATTAGATCCCGTAGATCTTTACTCATTGACAAGATAGTGAGAATTTATCACATAATACAATTGTCATGAAATAAAATAATTTCTACATACTCTTATTTCTACCGATCATCATATACTCCCATATGAAAATTGATTGCTCATTACCCAAATAATATTGTAAATGGGACTTATATTGTACTTTGACTAGTAATATCAAATTAGCTGAGCAAGGTTATTCACTCACCTTGATGTTTGTCCAAGTTTACCTTGTTCCACACTAGAATTTGTGTAGGAAAATTTCCTAGTAAAATATATTATAAGGAAACATAAGAAAGGAAACAAAATCACGAAAATACGCAAAATTTTCTGACTGCTACAGTAACGGTTCGCTACAGTGCCGGTTCGCTACAGTAACGTTGACTGCTACAGTACCGTTGACTGCCGACACTACAGTACTACTACAGTACCCGAAGAAAATTTTCCAGAATTTTTCCGAAATCTCTGGTCACTACAGTAACTCGGTTTTTGCAGAAATTTCTAACAATTTCATTCTTTCCTTTCTTGTTTCAAAACCAGAATTTCAACTCTTTTAACCGATTATAACTCAAATATAACTTCTAAAACAACTGAGATTCATGAATTATCATCAAAATCTTCAAGAACAAAACCTTCTCTGATCTTCTACATAAACTGAAATTTAAGGAAAATAATCGGATTAAAGCTTACCTTTGATCCTTACAAAGCTTTTGGACCGAACAAATAATCGAACTTCTGAAGATCAAGGAAAGGATTTGAGAAGAGGGTGAAGAAACGAGAGAAAGTGAATTCACTATTCACTTCAGCTGCTTCGATCGTGAGACGAAAATAACGGGGGGTACTATTGAAACTTTATATTAAATATTTCTAATGGGTTATTCAATAACCCATGGGTATCCATAACCCAACATCCAAACCCATCCAGTCAATTTACAATAAATGGACCAATTGACCATTCTGAAACCACTTTTCGATGAATTTCACCATTCTTAGAATATATCCCTCATTGTGCAAATATTTAGTCCAGTCATTTAACTCAATTTTCATAAATAATATTCAAAGAGAACAATTAAATATGAAAATTAAAAATGACCAAAATAAATAACTAAAGTAACGTTGTAGAATTCTAAAATACTCTTAAGCGAATTATATTCTGAAATTAACGGGTATTACAGGATTACTCTCTATTTCTGTCTGGTGGGATACCAGTACTTATTAATGTGGATACTAGAAACGCTCTGTACTTTCTATAGGTCTCCTAGGCTTGCGATGAGATAGAAATATCAGACTATGTATGTCTATATTTGCTTATCAGATGAATATAACTCTGTAGTGTGGAATGAATGATTAAGGTTGAATGTAAAACCTTACAGAATATATGTAAATAACGTATGTTTGAGAATTTTATCAAATGAGTAGTATCTTTTCACATGCTTAATTTTTGGGATGTGACAATTTGGTATCAGAGGATAGGTTTGATAGGTCCCCTATAGAGTACAGAGCAAAGTGATCTTTGTGGGCCCTTCCCTATTGTCATGAGCCGCGGCATGACCATAGGATTAGGTTCGATAAAAGACCTTGTAGAGTATAACGTCATTTTATAGATAACTTCTGAGTGGGGCTAGTAAGTGATATTTTGTTTATGTCTGAAAATTGTTTGTTATGTGTGTAGATCTGTGACAGATCAATGTCAGAAGGATCTTCTAATAATAATGAGCATATGGGTCCAAGGAGGGCCATAAATCCACCAGTACATGTGCAAGATGATCCTAACCGTAGTGATAGTTTACATGCTCAAAGTACTGAGGGCGCAACTAGTGAGCAAACAAGGAGAGTCGAACCTGATGCTCACATTGGTAATGCAACTATTGCACATGTGATTAATTTGATGAATGAACGATTTGACAGATTTGAGGCTGAAATGAGAGGTCGAGCTGCACAAGCTAACCTGCCAGTGGATCCTCCTATTGTCGAAGCTGAAATTGTACCACCAGCTCAGTTAGCTGGAGGAGATAACGTAAGGGAGGTAAGAATGTCTGAATTCCAGAAAATGAGGCCTCCTACTTTTTCAGGGGAAGATCCCAAAGAGGACCCACAATGTTTCCTTGAAGATTGTGAAGCAATCTGTGATGCTATAGGGTGTTCTCCTACTCAAAAGGTAGAATTCACTTCCTTTCAGTTAAAAGGTAGGGCTGGTAAATGGTGGAGGAACTGGAAGAAAGCTAGAATTCAAGGCGCACCGCCAGTTATGTGGACAGAATTTTACAGATTGGTTATGGATGAATTTCTTCCGATAAGTGAACGATCATCTAGGGCCAGGGATTTTCTGTATCTACGACAAGGAACCATGACTGTTGATGAATATTCAGCTCAGTTTGTTAAATTATCTGAATATGCCCCTAAAATCATTCCTTCTGAAAGGAAGAAAATAGAAAAGTTTGTGGAAGGGGTTCGTGATGCCTTATATGATCAAGTGGGTTCTAATATGAACGATTACTCTTCGTACTCAGAGGCTGTTGATGTGGCCCGAAGAATGGAAAAGAGGTCAAAGAATAAAGAAGAATATCGTCAAAAGAAGAAAGCTAGATATAGAAGATCTTTTGATCAAGGGGAAGACTCAGGGACTTTGAAACCCTTTACTGCATCACAAAATGCTCCAGCCACTCCTACTAAGTCAACTTATTCTACAGCCAGTGTGGCTAAGCCTCGTTCAGAGAGCAGGGGTGGTTTTAGCTCTTCTAGTAGAGGAGGTACTCAAGGTAGAAGGGAAAAACCTCAATGTCCTGAATGTGGAAAGTTTCACTTCGGAGAATGCAGGTTAAACACTGTTGGTACAGGTTGTTTTAACTGTGGACAAAAAGGACATTTTATAAGGGAGTGCCCTCAGCTCATGACAAGACTAGGTCAAGGGTCTACTTTGCCACCTCGACCACAATCTATTACTCAAACACCAACCCCTTCAATAGGAGGTAGTATGGGAAGAGGTTCTGGAAGAGGCCAAGGTGACCGTGGAAAACAAGCTGCTGGCAGAGGAAATGCAAGAGTATATGCTCTAACCCGACAGGATGCTCAAACATCCAATGCTGTAGTTACAGGTATATTATCTGTTAATACTTTTGTTGCACGTATTTTGTTTGACCCCGGTTCTACTCACTCATATATGTCACCCCTATTTGCCAAGAGATTTGCAATTGATTCGATTATTCTTAAAGAACCATTCTTGGTTTCCACACCGATGAGAGAGACTTTGATTGTTAAAACATGTTATCGTTCTTGTAAAATAATCGTTGGAGGCATGGAAACTGAGATAGATCTTATGATTCTCAATATGTTAGATTTTGATGTGATTTTAGGAATAGACTGGCTATCTTCTTGTCATGCTACTATAAATTGTCGTGATAAAGTTATTTCCTTTAATATGCCGGGGAGGAGTAATTTTGTGTTTCAAGGAGATCGAAGTGATGTACCTTGCAACATGATATCTATGTTAAGTGCCCGGCGTATGTTGCGAAAGGGATGTCAGGGATTTCTAGCTTTTATCAAAGATTTAGAAAAGAAAGAACATAAGTTAGAAGACATACATGTGGTTAATGAATTCCCAGATGTGTTCCCAGAAGATTTACCTGGATTACCGCCAGAAAGAGATATTGAGTTCAGTATTGATTTGGTCTCAGACACACGACCAATTTCTATTCCACCTTACCGTATGGATCCTGTTGATATAAAAGAACTCAAAGAACAATTGGAAGATTTGTTAAACAAAGGGTTCATTCGCCCAAGTTTTTCACCTTGGGGTGCTCTTGTTCTTTTTGTGAAAAAGAAAGATGATTCTATGAGACTATGTATAGATTATCGTCAGCTGAATAAAGTCACAGTGAAGAATAAGTATCCTTTACCAAGGATAGATGATTTGTTTGATCAGCTTCAAGGAGCAAAATACTTCTCAAAGATTGATCTAAGGTCTGGATATCATCAGTTACGAATTAAGAGTGATGATATACCTAAGACTGCTTTTCGTACACGGTATGGACATTATGAGTTTCTTGTGATGTCTTTTGGGTTGACAAATGCACTAGCAGCATTTATGGATTTAATGAACAGAGTGTTCAAATCATTCCTTGATAAGTTTGTAATTGTATTTATTGATGATAT
Source organism: Biancaea sappan (assembly GCA_037074585.1). Taxonomy (NCBI): domain Eukaryota; kingdom Viridiplantae; phylum Streptophyta; class Magnoliopsida; order Fabales; family Fabaceae; genus Biancaea; species Biancaea sappan. Next base: position 3,962,831 of record CM073498.1, on the reverse strand, counting down.
TTTGGTGTATTCAAAGAGTCATGAAGAACATACTGAACATTTGAGAATAGTGCTTCAGACCTTGAGAGAGCATCAATTGTACGCAAAGCTCTCAAAATGTGAATTCTGGATGAGTCATGTAATGTTTTTGGGACATGTTATTTCCCAATAAGGTATTCATGTTGATCTAAGTAAAATTGAAGCAGTAAAACAATGGCCTAGACCAACAACAGTGTCTGAATTACGTAGTTTTCTTGGCTTAGCAGGGTATTACCATCGCTTTGTCAAAGATTTCTCTAAGACGGCTCTCCCATTAAATAAGTTAACCCGAAAGAATGTTAAATACATTTGGGATGATTCATGTGAGCAAAGTTTCACCCAATTGAAAGAGTGTTTAACTTCTGCACCAGTCTTAATCCTACCATCAGGACCAGGGGGTTACTCTGTATTCTGTGATGCCTCAAAGATAGGCTCAGGATGTGTGTTGATGCAACATGGTAAAGTCATAGCTTATGGCTCACGTCAGCTTAAAAAGCATGAATTGAATTACCCCACTCATGATTTGGAAATGGCAGCTGTAGTGTTTGCCCTAAAGATTTGGAGACATTACTTGTATGGGGAGACTTGTCAAATTTTTACAGATCACAAAAGCCTTAAGTACATTTTTGAGCAGAGAGATCTCAATCTAAGGCAACAAAGGTGGATGGAACTTCTGAAAGATTATGGTTGGAACTTCTGAAAGATTATGATTGTACCATCCTTTACCATCCAGGTAAAGCAAATGTAGTGGCTGATGCTCTAAGTCGAAAGTCTATGGGAAGTTTAGCTCACATTGCCACTATAAGGAGGTCTCTAATACATGAACTACAAGAATTGGAAGCTGATGGAGTATTCTTCGAGATCACTGAGTCAGGTACATTTCTGGCTCATTTAACAGTTAGATCATCTCTTGTTGAAAAAGTAAAAGCAACTTTAGAAAATGACATTGATATGGTCAAAATCAGAGATAAGGCAAGGCAATGTCTAGCACCAAGTTTTTTGGTAGATGAAGAAGGAGTCTTATGGTTTAATGGGAGACTCTGTGTCCCCAACATTGAATCTTTGAAACATGAAATCTTAATGGAAGCTCATGGTTCGCCCTACGTTGTACATCCTGGTGCTGTGAAAATGTATCAGGACTTGAAACAAGTTTACTGGTGGGAGGGCATGAAGCGAGACGTGACTGACTTTGTAGCTCGATGTTTGACTTGTCAGCAAGTTAAAGCTGAACATCGACGACCACCTGGTTTGATGCAAAAACTAGATATTCCCGAGTGGAAGTGGGAAAGGATCACTATAGATTTTGTGGTAGGTTTACCTCGGTCAACAAAAGGAAATGACTCAATATGGGTCATAGTGGATCGACTTACTAAGTCAGCACATTTTCTTCCTGTTCATACCACTTTCAGTGTAGTAAAACTTGCTCGACTTTATGTTAAAGAAATAGTGAAACTTCATGGTATACCAATATCCATTATATCAGACCGAGGACCTCAGTTTACTTCTCGATTCTGGAAAGTCTTTCAAGAGGCTTTGGGTACCAAAGTGAATCTTAGCACAGCATTCCATCCTCAGACTGATGGACAGTCCGAAAGGACAATTCAGACTTTAGAGGATATGCTAAGAGCTTGTGTGATGAATTTTAGTGGAAGTTGGGAAGATCATTTGTCTCTTATTGAATTTGCTTATAATAACAGTTACCAAGCCAGTATTCAGATGGCACCTTTTGAGGCTTTATATGGGAGACGGTGTCGATCTCCTATAGGTTGGTTTGAACTTGGTGAAACCAAAATATTTGGACCTGAGATGATACAGGAAGATATAAATAAAGTTAAACAGATCAGAGAGAAGTTGTTAACTGCTCAGAGTAGACAGAAGTCTTATGCGGACAACCGACGACGTGACCTTGAATTTGCAATAGGTGATATGGTTTTCTTATGAATCTCACCTATGAAGAGAGTAATGAGATTCGGGAAGAAAGGCAAGCTTAGTCCGAGGTATGTTGGCCCATATGAGGTTGTAGATAGAGTGGGTAATGTGGCATATCGCCTAGACCTACCTTCCGACCTAGAGGGAGTTCATCCAATATTTCATGTGTCCATGCTACGGAAGTATTTTCCTGATCCTTGTCATGTCATTCAACCCTAAGAAGTTCATTTTGATGAAACTCTCACCTACGAAGAGGTACCAGTAGCTATCCTTGATAGAAAAGTCAAGAAATTGCGTACTAAAGAAATTCCTACTGTCAAGGTTCTTTGGAGAAATCATTCTCGCGAGTAAGCTACGTGGGAGGCAGAAGATGAAATGTGGAAAAACTATCCACATTTATTTGAAACTTGAGGTAAGATTTTAATTCGGAGGACCGAATTCTTTTAAGGGGGTAGAATGTAATACCCGTTAATTTCGGAATATAATTCGCTTAAGAGTATTTTAGAATTTTACAACGTTACTTTAGTTATTTATTTTGGTCATATTTAATTTTCATATTTAATTGTTCTCTTTGAATATTATTTATGAAAATTGAGTTAAATGACTGGACTAAATATTTGCACAATGTGGGATATATTCTAAGAATGGTGAAATTCATGAAAAAGTGGTTTCAGAATGGTCAATTAGTCCATTTATTGTAAATTGACCAGAAATTTCGGAAAAAAATCTGGAAAATTTTCTTCGGGTACTGTAGCCGTTACTGTAACGAACCGTACTGTAGCGAACTGGCACTGTAGCGAACCGTTACTGTAGCAAGCAATTACTGTAGCAACCCGTTACTGTAGCAATCAGAAAATTTTGCGTATTTTCGTGATTTTGTTTCCTTTCTTATGTTTCCTTGTAATATATTTTACTAGGAAATTTTTCTACACAAATTCTAGTGTGGAACAAGGTAAACTTGGACAAACATCAAGGTGAGTGAATAACCTTGCTCAGCTAATTTGATATTACTAGTCAAAGTACAATATAAGTCTCATTTACAATATTATTTAGATAATAAGCAATCAATTTTCATATGGGAGTATATGATGATCGGTAGAAATAAGAGTATGTAGAAATTATTTTATTTCATGACAATTGTGCTATGTGATAAATTCTCACTATCTTGTCAATGAGTAAAGATCTACGGGATTTAATACACGAGTTTGAAAGGGTTAAAGTCCCATACTACTCAGTGCATATCTATGAAACCTATACACGAGTTGAAAGGGTTAAAGTCCCATACTACTCGGTGTATATCTAAGAAAGCTTATACACGAGTTGAAAGGGTTAGAGTCCCATACTACTCGGTGTATACCGATGGGATCTTATTCACAAGTTTGAAAGGGTTAGAGTTCCATACTACTCGTTGTATATCTAAGAAATCTTATTCATGAGTTTGAAACGGTTAGAGTCTCATACTATTCGATGTATAAGACAATTAATTATATGAGTAAATGTGGTATTTGTACTTTTGATATTCTATATAGTACAGTTATTTACTTACTGAGTTTTTAAATAAACTCACACTCCCTATGATTATTTTTCAGATACAGAAAACAAAGAAGAAGAGTGTCCGTTGGAAGATTAGAAGCCCCTTGGGATTACTCTCTATTTCTGTCTGGTGGGATACCAGTACTTATTAATGTGGATACTAGAAACGCTCTGTACTTTCTATACGTCTCCTAGGCTTGCGATGAGATAGAAATATCAGACTATGTATGTCTATATTTGCTTATAAGATGAATATAACTCTGTAGTGTGGAATGAATGATTAAGGTTGAATGTAAAACCTTACAGAATATATGTAAATAACGTATGTTTGAGAATTTTATCAAATGAGTAGTATCTTTTCACATGCTCAATTTTTGGGATGTGACAGTTACTGTAGCGAACCGTCACTGTAGCAAACCGTACTGTAGCGAACAGTCACTGTAGTAAACCGTTACTGTAGCAATCAGAAAATTTTGCATATTTTCGTCATTTTGTTTCCTTTCTTATGTTTCCTTGTAATATATTTTACTAGAAAATTTTCCTACACAAATTCTAGTGTGGAACAAGGTAAACTTGGACAAACATCAAGGTGAGTGAATAACCTTGCTAAACTAATTTGATATTACTAGTCAAAGTACAATATAAGTCACATTTACAATATTATTTGAATATTAACCAATCAATTTTTCATATGACAGTATATGATGATTGATATATTTTTTTTTTACAGAAACACAAAGGAATAAGAGTATGTAGAAATTATTTTATTTCATGGAAATTGTACTATGTGATAAGTTCTCACTATCTTATTAATGAGTAAAGATCTACGGGATCTAATACATGAGTTTGAAAGGGTTAAAGTCCTATACTACTCAGTGCATAACGATGAAAAACTATACACGAGTTTGAAAGGGTTAGAGTCCCATATTACTCGGTGTAAATAGGTGAAATTGTAAATACGAGTTTGAAAGGGTTAGAGTCCCATACTACTCGGTGTATATCTATGAGAACTTATTCACGAGTTTGAAAGGGTTAGAGTCCCATACTACTCGGTGTATATCTATGAGAACTTATTCACGAGTTTGAAAGAGTTAGAGTCTCATACTACTCGGTGTATATCTATGAAAACTTATTCACGAGTTTGAAAGGGTTAGAGTCCCATACTACTCGGTGTATATCTATGAAATCTTATTCACGAGTTTGAAAGGGTTAGAGTCCCATACTACTCGGTGTATATCTATGAGAACTTATTCACGAGTTTGAAAGGGTTAGAGTCACATACTACTCGGTGTATATCTATGAGAACTTATTCACGATTTTGAAAGGGTTAGAGTCCCATACTACTCGGTGTATATCTATGAAATCTTATTCACGAGTTTGAAAGGGTTAGAGTCTCATACTACTCGATGTATAAGACAATTAATTATGAGTAAATGTGGTATTTGTACTTTTGATATTTTATATAGTACAGTTATTTACTTACTGAGTTTTTAAATAAACTCACACTCCCTATGATTATCTTTTCAGATACAGGAAACAAGGAAGAAGAGTATCCGTTTGAAGATTAGAAGCCCCTTGGAGTTATTATCTGTTTCTGTCTGGTGGGATACCAGTACAGTACTTATTAATGTGAATACTATGAACGCTCTGTACTTACTATAGGTCTCCTAGGCTTGCGATGAGATAGAAACATCAGATTATGTATGTCTATATTTGCTTATCAGATGAATATAATTCTGTAGTGTAGAATGAATGATTAAGGTTGAATGCAAAACCTTATAGAATATATGTAAATAACGTATGTTTGAGAATTTTATCAAATGAGTAGTATCTTCTCACATGTTCAATTTTTGGGATGTGACAACAGCAAACAGTGAAATCAATTTCACACATTTTCCGTACCAACCGGGTCGTCCAGGATACCTCTGGATCGTTACCCGCGGCCCCCGCCGCATCCACCCTTATCGTTCCATGTATATTCTCCACCCTTATAGCTTCATGTAGATTTCTCCATGGGGTGCACCACCATGCCTTTCCATTCATTCCGATTACATACACAATCACAATCATAAATAACTCATAATCATTTACAAGTTTTATCACAACATAACTCATACTACTTTCCATACTTAATCACAATTTCATCAACGTGTATACAATCATTCACTGTTCACATAATTTATCTTTTAAATCACATCTCAAACATAGAAGTTCATTTGTATTTACAAGTCCTCACAATGGTATTCATGTCTTCTTCACGCAACATTCATATAATGGTGTTTATGTATAGATATATCCATATCAATCTATTCGAGAACACAATTTTTTAATTCTAGAAAGTGCGCATAAATATAACTTATGCAAGAAAATCTCAATTCATAATGAATATCAATATATAAGTTAACCATCACTGCCTTCACATTAAGATACACTACATGCTCTCACTATGATGCCAAGAACTTTAAAGAAAAGATTTAGTCATAGGAAGTATAAATCCCACTCACATGGATTTCACGCTCTCAGCACTTCCACCTTGCGCTTTGACCATTCCTATTGTAACTAGATAAAAACCATCAGGGTTACGAAATAGAGAAATTTCCTACCACTATTCCCGACCTTCACTTACTTCTCAAATCATAACTCCTAACTGGTAATGAATATCCACATGAAACTTATACCATTGGAAACTAGACTCAAAGAACTTTTCAAGGATATTAAAAAAAAAAAAACTGATGCTACAGTAACGGTCAACGGTCAACGCAGCTACAGTACGTTGACCGAGTCAACGCTACAATAACGTTGATCGAGTCAACGCTACAGTAGCCGAGAAAATCTGAAAAAAATTTTCCCGATGAACAATAATTTATGGGAAAAATTTTCGGATGTTCTTCGTATTCTTCATCCAAAATTCCTAAAATCATATCTAAAACAACATTTCTTTTGATTTCTTCCATGGGTTTTGTTTCTCAATGTCTAATGAGTATTTTAACACCAAAACCCCTAATTTTTACCAACAATCAAAGCTCAAATCTCAAATTTTCATCAAGAACACTAACTTTTTCAAATATCCAAATTCTACGAATTTCTCTTAGTTTTCTCCAAATTTCTTGTTCTAATAACATCATAAACCACCTAGTAATGTTTTAGATTGACATCCACACTTAAATTCATCCATAGAAATATTATACAAAAATTGCTCAAATTGATAGCATAGGATTTGTTCTTGTAAGAGGAGGAAGAAAAAGAAGAACATCTACTTACCAATCCTCTTCGGTTCCATGGCTTCTTCCCCCAAGCAAGATGGCAAGAATGGATGATGAAGGAGATGAAATGAAAGTTCTGCGAAGGAGTTGTAGAGGGCTTCAGGAGGAAGATAGGAAAATATGTTTAATGATTGTATGTGTGGGACCCACTAATATTTTTTTGATAAAATTGCTCATAGCCACTCTAACTTGTAAGATTTGTTCACTTAGGTCCTTGAGAATGTATAAAAATTTCTTAAATATCGAATCCATCATCTTTTCGGTACCGGACTCATAATTCATGCTCATAAGCTTTATTCATCCTCTCAGGTTCCTATTTGGTCATTTTTCAAAAGTAATTCATATTTTCTTTTATTTTCACTTTAGTCCTTGAGAATTTGTAAAAATTTTCGAAATTAAAAATTAAAATTTCTATTCCCAGATTTTATTCACTAATTCAAAAAGTACATTTTCCACGTAATTAAATTTTTCACTAAACTTCAAAATAGACTTTAAATATTCATATAAATTCTTGGGATATTAGAGATCTTGATTAATAATATTTCCTTGTTATTTGATCAAATAACAAAGAAATTAATCTATATTGATATTTTATAGATTTGGTATGAGTAAATATTATCCTGATTAATAATATTTTTTTATTATTTGATCAATTTTTTTGCTGTATTTTTTATTATGATTGTTATTTTGTGTAATTTGACATCAAATCTTATTTTTAATTGAATTTGTAAATTTATATTTATAGTCTTTAATTATGTATATGACTTTTTCAATATTTTAAGTAAATCGATTCAATTATAGTTTGACTATTAATCTTTAAATTGATTGATTTACCAGTTTAATATTCGGTCTAATTTTTAAAACTTTAGTTTGTACTATATATATATATATATATAATGCGTTTTTTTAATTTTAGTTAAAATATATTTACCGAAACCTGTATGGGCGGGGTCGATACATCAACGTGATCGAATTTGTTTAACACTCACCCAAAATATGAATCATCATTAATAATAAGATTTTTAAATGTGGCATAGATAGATAATCCTTTTATATGTTGTTTATTCCACTTCCAAGTTCCAACCAAAAGATAAGTTGGAAGTAATAGTCAAATGTTCTTTAGAAGTTAAAAGCTTATTCCGTAGATATATATTCCGAGCATTTGGGGTACAACATGTATAATATATGGCTATACGACAATTACAGAGTCAACTCCTGTAAATTTGATTCCTAATTCCTTTACATGTTATTACCCTGCACGGCCTAACATTTATTCTTTGAAGATAAGCATCAATCTTCACACAAACAACTACCTCCTCCCATTTTATACTTCACACTATATATATTTGATTCCGTGTGGACTTTTTTTTTTAAAACAACAACAACAACAATAATACTAATTAATATTATTATTAAATTAAACTAAGTTCAGCCCAATAAAATATATGATGAATAAATTAATAATTTGTTTCTTGACTTAAACTTTTTTTCTTTAAGATGAAAATTTCGTTCAATTAATTATCTAAACATTACTTGCTTTTCAATGTGATTCTCTGAAGTTGAAGAAAATCAATTAGTCGTCTCAGCAATTTTGCTGAACTGAATTAATATATCTGAAAAGCATTTGAGGGATTTACATGGCAGCATTTTGGGAGTTGAAAGCGACCAGTCCATGTCATTAGCTAAAATGCTTGAATTGAAAGACTTTGTCTTAAGTGGACTAAATTGAGCGTAAATTGAAAGGACTAAATTGATAAGTTTTATCTTTATTAATTTACTCAAATATTATTTGCTTAAATTAATTCTAATTTTCTTAAAAGTTTAAGATTTTTTTTTGTTTAAACACTCATATGAAATAATATAAACTTTTAAACATCGTTATTTTAAAAAAAAAAAACTGTCGGATAAAATATTTAGATATGCTTTGGCCTTTCCATACTGAGTTCACTCCATTTTGAAATGAAAGTTCACAACTCAGCCAGGATTTAACTTGGGCCTAAGGCCCAAAAACCTGATACAAATTTGAAATGTTGGGCTGATTTTTTTTTTTTTAACTTTTTAAGCTGAGAGACTGGGTCAAACTCAAATCTCATATCTATTTTACATATTTACATTAAAAAAATATATATATACTTCACAAACATATGAATTTGAAATATTTACATAAAGACAGACAAAAATAATAATAAGATAATATTTGAAAATAGTATTAATATCGAATGTCAAATATTGTATAACATCTTATACAAATATCCAAACCACAAAGACATGACTTTCTTTTCAAAGTTGTCAACAATTGTCTCTCAAACCTTTAATTTAGTTGTCAAATCATTTTTGTTTTTTGTCCCCAAACTTAATTGTCCATGAAATCTTCAAAGAGTATACTTCAAGTTCTAACATACATATAACATTTTGTAGGTATTTTATCTTTTTGGGCTAAGAGGTGGGCCTAACACAGGTTACAAGATAAACTAACTTAAATAGATCAATATATTTTGCTTTGCTCTCCATCTGTGAAGCCGCTTCAAAGTGAAGAGGTAGCCCTCTACCCATTTTCTTCTCATCTTTTATTTTATGTTTGTTTTTTCCTTTCTCTTCTGAGAGTTTTTCTCCTTCTATAATAGAAAATTTTTCTTTCTATTGTAGAAGTTTTTCTCTTATTCTATGGAAAAATTTTTTCCCTAAAAAACTGTTTTTGTATCCCTTAAACCTAACAACACACTTCTTCAAATCTAAAATTTTCCTTCTTCAAATTGTTTTCCAAATCTAGTTCAATGGATGCCAAAAGAAGGTGGAGATCTGGTCCAGTAGTCGCCATTCACATGCTAGAAGAAGCTACATATGCCACCGACAAATGCAATGTTGAGGCTCATCTTCATTATCTAGTCTAAGTCTATTCATGGTCATGTTTGTTGATGCTAGTCTATAGTATTGTTGTATAGGTTTAAGTTTTGTTTTTAGGATGTGTTGTCTTAAATTAAATATATTGTTCTCATATAAGTTTAGGCTTGAGTTGTCATTATTTATCTTTATGCTTTGTAAAATCTTATATATCCATGATTTGGTGCCATTTTAATGGAAATGATTTTTATTATGTCTAAAAAAAAAATCACATGTTTTGGCCAGTGGGACTTTTTTTTAATATTTAAATAATATATTTTAAAAATTTTCTTAGTAAAAATATTCAATAATTTTTTATTAAAATACAATTTACATGTAAAATATTACTTATTTAATATTTTTAAATAACCAATAACTTTAATTTTCATATTTTCTTTTTAAATTAACTATATTTTTATTTAAATTTAAAAATTTTATATTTATTTTAAAAAAATTACAAAAATTTTCATACCTAAATTTACTATATTTATTAAATATATGATTGTGAAATATAAAAATGTAATAAAAATAAAATTATTTATATTAAATAATATAATTTTTTAAATAAAAAACAGTCTATTTAGATTTATTTTTAAACAAAATATTTTTTTAAATTTAAGACCGCTCATTTATAAGTAATTATAAGTTGCCCTTTAAGCCACTTACCAAAATGACACTCATTCAAGTTGAACTCGTGTGTATTTTAATCACTTTCTGCTCAGAGAAACAAGTGTTTTAATTAACATTTAAGTGGCGGAGCTTTGTCAACATAGACGACCATTTTAAAAATCCTTTGAACTTTGTTCAGCATTGCATGCATAATTACATTAACCCCAAAAAGAAAGATACTCAAGATGAAGGGAAAGATGCGAATACAAACATAACAATGCAACAAATGAAATAATGAAATTTAGACCCCCCCCCCCCCCCCCCCAAAAAAAAAAAGGTGAAGACACATAACATGCATGTCAATTGGTCTTATTCCACTTTGAGCAGCTATTTTCCTCTTTCTTGCTCCAAGAAAATCTTGTAACAAGCCTCCATGTCTTTATTTCTCCCCTTCTTCTTCCATCGACATAGAATCTTCGTTGATTCTGTTACTTCTCAGCACTTGGGAAGATCACTTGGAGGTGGTAACAGAGACTCATTTGGTCCTTTTCCGTTGTCCACCACAAATGCCATCTTCAGTCCCCATGTTGTGTGGATTTCCAAATGGCAATGCATGAACCACACTCCTGTTTAACACAACATCAACACGTAATGTAAGCTTAATTCTGCAAAACAATTATCAATTTTGATAAATCCATGACTTAATGTTTGAATTAGAATGATGTTGTTAGTTGTTACCTGGATTATCAGCCCTGAATCTGATTGCAGTCCACCCACCGGCAGGGACGCCGACTGTGTTTCTCTCGACGGGGTCGACGAGGTTGAATTTTTTGGGATCCTTCTTGGGGTTGAAATTCCCGATTCCTCTACCAATCACGAAGAAATTGAATCCGTGGAGATGAATTGGATGGTTCTCTGGCGCTATCATTCCCGTGTCTTGCAACACCAACTCGACCGTTGAGTTGTAAGCAAGCCTATAAGCCCTGGTCCCTCTGTTGGTCGCGAAATTTGCCGGCGGTGCCCCCGTGAAGTTGAACACCACCGGAGGCCTCCCGGGGAAATCGTCCGTGAAAACCCCGCTTATGTTGAAGAAATGTGCCTGGAGAAGAGAAATGTTCGGCATCACAAAGGTGACATTGTTGAAATCAGCCACCACTCGGCTTCCGTTTACGCAAGTTGGACAAGGGTTGACTCCGAGGCTGGCGGTGAAGAACAAGTTATGGTCGATCTTCAATGGTACTCGTGCAGGGTAGGCGTTGGAGTTTAGGCTTCTTAGAGAGTCTGTGAATTTTGTGGCCACTGGTGTTGCGTTCTTGGGAGGAAGGGAAGTGAGGGTGGTGATGGAGGAACCAAGGGTGTTTGGATAGTGTAATGTGGCCATGGCTGTGCTGTTGTCTACTATAATTGGAGCATCCATGTATGGAGATGCTGCAACTAAGTATTTGCCTGTGGCTCTGTTGGCTGTGAGAAGCACGTTTGTGGTCTGGCCTGGTGCTATGACTATGGTGTCTGTTTTGAAAGGCTTTGTGTAAGCTGCATCGACCTCAACCACAGTGAGTTCGTGGCCTGCAATCTTGAAGAAGAGCTCTTCATTGAGTGCAGCGTTGACGATTCTTAAGAGGTAGGTCATTCCCTGTTCAACTTGAAATTTGAATCCTCCTGCACTCAAGTTGATTGTTAGGTTCGTCCAGAAAGAAATTGAAAATTCTGGATTGGATTCTCTAAATTCTAAAGAAATTTACATGGTAAATTTTGGAGAGAGAAAGACATAACAACACTTGAGAAAGAAATTTTTCTTTTGTAAATCTTAAATCGTGTTTGTCTAATAGCTTTTATGGGCTCTACTCAAGAGCAAGGTTCTTTGCTTTTACCTTGCGAAGGACAACCTGGCACTGGCCCTGGGTGGCCATTGATAGTGTGAGCATCAGAGACATTAGGGGCCAATCCAGATTTTAAAGCTTCATTGATAACAGCTTCTGTATCTGATTTCCACCATTCACCTAAACCAGATTGAAACATAATGAGAATTATGAAAGTATAGGTTTTCACTTTTCATCCTATTTGACTAATCTAAAAATTATGAAATTTAGCAGGAAAAAATATAGGGAACTAGAACTGACCCAATACAAAAACTTGTTCCATGTGGGGTCTGGGAAAAGGATAGGGAACCCCAAGCTTGGGCATGATGACCATGGCACCGTGGACAGTAGACCTAAGCCAGAGGATGTGTGCATGCCACCATAGTGTGCCTCTCTGGCCTGTGAGGGTGAAATTGTACACATAAACCTGGCCCGGTTGAATTGGGCACTGGGTTATGTATGCTGGCCCATCAGCCCAACCGGTCCTCAGCTGTCTAACACCATGCCTGAAAAACAAAATGTTTTAAGTCAAGCAAACTTTTACATATCTGTAATATTGAGGTTGGATCAGTAATTTGAGCACCCACCAGTGGATGCTGACGTTGTATTTTACATGGTTGACCACCTTAATCAGAACAGTGTCATCTTCCCTAGCATAGATGGTGGGACCTGGGAAGTTTCCGTTGATTGTAACTATGGGCTTGGTTGAGCATAATCTTGTGGCATTCTTCATCACCACCTGTATATTACATTAGCCAATAGCCAACATGCAGGAGCATGGAGTTAGTGTATGCATTCTTGATCATACAACGTTGAACATTCACCAAACTTGAGTGCCTTGTTCATCTATACCACCAGCACTCTGCTGTTTGCTGAAGTTTTGCTGAGTCATAATTTGTAGGCACCAGGCCTTGCCTAATTTGATTAATGGGAAAACAAAATGTTTTTTACAGGATATCTAAAATATCCCTGGCTTGCTTAGTTGGCACTGTTATCAACTGTTGGATGAATTTAATGGGAAAGTCTTACATGTAAATTGTAAGGAAATAGGTTCAATCAAACTAATATGCTTAGCTGTCACTTGGAAGGACATCCAGAATATGTTATTAAGGTGACAACAATAGAAAAGGGCACTCAATTTTTTTTTTTTAATTCGGGACTTTGAAATATCAATTATCGATCATATCATACAGAGACTAATTGTATATTATATTTATTATCACTGAAGACGAGACATAACATTTAAAAACTCCTTGATTCTTTGCTAAATAAACATAAATCAGTTGAAACTTTGTCAGAATTTACTCATTTAATTTATTTCAGTTAATGTATGCAATCAATTAGTTTAATCAAAAGGCATTGAAATGGGACAACTCTATTTGATAATGATGAATATATGAGAAAGTTCATTTTCAACTCATTTTCATTCAATGTCTTTCTCGTACTTTCTTCTCTACCTTCATTGTGGTTGCATGCATAGAGAGATAAAAATGCATTATAATGCACTTACGTTGAACTTGTAGTGCCTAACCCTGGCTTCCACAGATAGAGGAAGCAAGCAAGCTGCTACTAGCAGTATGACTCGAATCCACTTTGACATTGCTGCCACAGCCATTTCTTGAGTTCTCTCTCTCCCTCTGTCTCCCTCTCTGTGTGTTCAGTGACCACACAGAAACAGATGCTTCTGTTCTGTTCTCCTATGATGACTGCTATGAAATGGAACTGACCTTATATAAAGAGGTATGTACTCTCTGCTGCATTGTCCTTTTAATTAGTTGGTTGGAGGTATACTAATTCAGACGTAAGGTCTATAAATTAAAAAAAAGAAAGAACTGAGAAGAAAAAGAAAATGCTGGCCAGAAACTTCTGTTATTTTTCTTATGCATTACATAAAGTATCCATCAAACAAAGACATCTTTTGAAGCTAAGCCTGTTGAGTTTCTCGGTGATGCCCCTGTTTTCTTTATTTTTTCTACATTACTAGGTGGTCTGATGCTGGGTTTGGTCCAACCATATTGGGTATAGTACAACAATCCCATCTAACATGCCAATCGGTGGAACGGAAGGGACATACAGTTTTCTGCCTGACCATTTAAGTCAATAAGATGTGACATAAACATAGAACAAATAAAACAGAGCCTTTTCAAGCATAGAAAACTAACTTCTAGTTTTTCATTGCTATTCTCGGTTTCAACAAAATTAATTTTGCTCAAAGCAACAACTTTTGAAAAATATAAATATACATACATGGGTAACGTTTCATTATTTAAAATATTTGAGTATGTGATTTGGTTAATATTGCCAACCATCGATAAATTGTAGTATTTTGGCCAATAATTCTTTTGTTTGGGTGCTTAGCTCATTTGATATATTAATTTTTACAATTAACAGTTTAAATTTCAAGATGTTAATTTTATTTATTTTTATTTTTTTAAAAAATAACTATAAAATCTAAGTCGTGAGTTTTCATAACTAACAACCTAGATGAACTAAGCAAAAAATTTTGACTCGATAGTCATTAACAGTGTCAAAACATTCTTTATTTATTGTGTTTTTAAGTGGAGATTACTACAAGTAAATAGTGAGAGCAGTGAAAGATTGAAATATACCATAAACACATTGGTATATGCAACTCATTGGTTGGTTGGGATATGTGGAACGTGAACTTGTATTAACTTCTTTTTTTTTTTCAGAAATTAAAAAAAAGAATATTATGAGATTGGTTAATTGTCATTGTTCAAATATTGTGGTCTAATCAGGAAATGTTTCAAAGGCTTTGCCGTTCAAGAAAGGTACGAAGTGGGGAACGTGGGATATGGTAGGTGAAATGTAAAGAGTGTAGGGGATTGTTAGCCCAACAAAAGTTTATAAATTGGTGGAAAATGGCTTTCAGGAAGGCTGGCAGATATTAGATACAATAATATAATGTAATTAGAAAGAAGTTTCTTCCTGAAAGCTAAAGAATCGAGGATTGGTTGTTGGCAATTGCAGTTCATCTCATTAAACTAATCACACTTCCATGTTGACCGCTGTACCACTGATAATTAGTTAATTAACACAAAATGTGTTGCTTATTTTCTGATTCCTGCCGCCTTTCTAATCTCACCGGTACGGTTGTCAAGTGGGCCAGCAGGTCCACTTTAATCTAAGGCATATATGGATAACAGTGAATATGAGTTGAGTAAGGTCAGATTTTTTAACTAAAAATAAAAAAATTAAATTTTATATAATTTATAGTTAAAAATTTTGACACATTCTAATTCATCATGAGCTATAAGTTGATCTCGTTGACCTATTTATTTTGTTTTAAAAATTTTCGTTATTTTAATAATAGAAATTAGATATTCAAACAATTAAATTTTAAAAAATTAAATTAAACTTTTAAAAGTATATATTAAACCTTAAAATTGACCATTCTTTTTTTTAAAATGTAATTTTAATTATTTTAAATAACAAGAATTGAGTATTGAAATTATAAAACTTTAAAAAAAATAAAACTAAACTTCTAAAAAAAAAAACTAACGTTTAAAATATAAAAGTTAAAAAAATAAAAGCCTCCCATGGCCGACCCCTCAAACCACTTAAGCTCAAAGGGCTTTGATGGATTATGATAAAAGTCATTTTTTAAAATAGACTATTAAATTATTGGTTCACCTCATCTTATTTACAAAGTTGGGGTGGACTTATCTATTGAACAAACTCATTTTGATAGCTCTACTCATTAGTTACTAATAGTATTATATAAAAAAATACTTACAAATAAAATAAAGCAAATGAATCTACCACTTCAAAATAAATAAATAACAGTATATGTGTATTTATAGCATAGGTAATTATGCTGGTCATTACATGTAATCGATTGGTGATAGAAATCATATTTCTTAAAAGTTCTTATATAATTATATTCCAATTTATGGATTTCTAGGCTCATAAATGTTTTCTTTTTACCTTCATCTATCATGTAATTATTATATATATGATTCTTACCTTATTCTTCTTCCCTTTTTTGCCCCTTTTGGGATTGATTCCTTGTTTTTCTCGAGTATTAATGCACTATGTTTATACCGCATTTTTTTTTATTATTCCATGTGGATATGTAGTGAAAACGTGTTTTCTAGTTATAAATTAGTTTTTATAGTGTGCCTTTATGTCCATTTTTCACCTGCTATATATGGCCTAGTTGTGTCCATTTACTCAATAATTAAATCAAGTTTTATGGATTAAATTATTTGTAAACTTATTAGTTATTCACATGTTAAACATTAATAAATTAGATATGTTTGTGGATCAAAATCAATCTGATAGATAGAAAAGTTTTGTACGCAAACCAAGTGATTTTTCTTAGCATTGTCAGGAATCAGGATAGTTCTATTTTTTTGGTCAAAACTACCAGGATGATTCGTATTTCATTTTATCTTTTTGACAGTACGTGGAACTGTTAACAAATGGGCCATAAGCCAGTTGGCCCAACACATTTTTATTTTTATTTTTGAAAAACTAATTTTTAGTGATTCACATAATCTAATCTTTTGATATTCTGATGGGAAATATTTAGGATTGTTCATCAATTTGGATTGGACTGTTTTGGTTACTTTGAGTCATTTAATTGAATGGAAAAAAAATTTTATCCAATTAATCTGATCATTTTACATAAAATTAAATCAATTTAATCTAGTTATAAACACTTTAAATTAGATTAAATAGTGTTTTTTGAAGTGTTCATTTAAAAAATTAAAATAAACAGTATACTTTTTTAATTTTAAACAATATGAATAACATTTTTCCAAAATCATAATATAATACATAAAATGTACCTTATCCAATAAAAAAATATAATACATAAAATCAATCTAAATTTAACATCATATATAATATTGATGTTTGAGTACAGATTAAGAAGAGGGCCATTTATGTATATACATATATAATATAAAATGTTTATATAATATATAATATACAATATACAATATATTAATATGTAATTGGATGATCTATTTGGATTAAATGACTATTATAATCATCTAACAACGAATTCAATTAGATCAATTTTTTTAAAAAAATTATCTAATTAATCTGATTATTTAATTAATTTTCGTTGATTTTTTATTGGATCAGTCCAATTAAAATTAAATTGGACTGAATTTAAACACCTAAAAAATTATTGTTGTTTGAGCACAGAATAAGAAGAGGGCTGGGCCATTGACATTACATGCCTGGTTGTCTGGTTGTGTGGCTGTCATTTTCTATAATCAACTTGGTGGAGTGGCCATTCAAGGACTATTATTTCATGTTCACATCACATCTACCACTATTATTGCTTGTCAATCACATTAGCCCAAGAAAAAAAAATTGATGCTCTGGACTGCGTTTATACAAATTTCATAAGCCATTTATAGACAATATATAGAATAAATTGATCATAAATATCATATAAAATTTTAAACATATTTTTAAGTAAAACGATTTTGTAACATATTTATATAATTCTTTGACCAAGATGCAAACAGCCCTCTTCAATTTAAGGGATTGTACAATTTATTTCCTTAAATTTAAAATTAGCAATATAATTCCTCCATAAATTTTTCATCCAAAATTAGCTTGGAAAGTATTACACTTATTATTTTATGTTCAAAAGTCAAAACGCCTATCCTTTGTTAACCTTTTTTTTTTGGACAAAATTTCATTAAAATGACGCTAAATCAGGATTACATAAGATTAATTAGGACCAAAAAAATCATCCAATATATTACAAGCTTGAATTTATGAGAAAAGGTATATGATTTAGGACAACAAATCATAAAAATAGTATCAATATATATACAATATGACTAAACAGAAGCAACATATCTTTAAATCTTAAATCAAGCAAATTAAATAGAGTATATACATCTTTAAACCCTAGATCAGTTAGTTTTCTAACAATTTAAAAAAAGATACAATATTGCCATGAAAGTCATTGTTGATTGCATTTAGGCATTTAGCCAATAAACATCAATGGGCTGAACAGTCATGTGACGATGACGACAAGACCAACGATGACAGCGAGGAGCACCAGAAGGCCTACCAACACAAACTACACAGGCCTTGCAGTCTATGTAGATCTCAAGAACCACGATCTTCATCCAGAGTTGATCTTATTCTGCCTCGTGGTCTTCCAATCCAGTTTCTGTTCAACAAACTTGTTGCCTAAGATTTCGCCACTTCGTCGTTGTAGGCATCACCGGGATCGATAGGTTGCTGGGATGTCAAAGATCCAGAAAAGAACAAGAAAAATCGGATCTGATTTTTCAAAAAACCTTCTTACAAAGAAGAGAGAGTAAAACTTCTAAAAAAAAAAAAACTTTCACATAAGAGAGAAAAAAAAAATTAGACGAGAAAGGAAAGGAGGACCGCTAAAGATGAAGAAGTAGAAGATGAATAGGGGATTTGTTCACTGCTAGGGTTTACTTCATGGTAACTACTTTGTGAACTAGAATTGGCTTAAACTGACCCCCAAAAAAAATTAAAAATCGATGAGACTTAATTCCAAGACCAACCCAAGTTATCTAGTAAACTATATTTTTGTACACCACCCTCTTAGTTTTGGTGGCTCTTAAATATATTTTGTTAGACTTAATTACAACCATCCATGCACCTTGATCTTTGTTTTCAATTACAATAGTCTTCCTTATGTTATATAATTTGAAATATCAAAGAATAATTAAATTTGGACAAAATATGATATTTATAAAGATATTTAATTAATATTTTTTTATCAAGTTTAAATTAAATTAATATAGTATATTAATGAAATATATATATATATATTTGAATTATTTTAATAAATTAAAAATAATGTGTTGGTTGAATTTTAAATTTATTTTAAATTAAAATTTGAACATACATGTTGATTAACTTTAAATAGATACAATTGTTAAAAATTAAACAGACATAATTATTTAGACCTCTATATATATCCTATTAAAATTCTACAATAGGTAATTTAGATAGAAACTATCTAGACAAAAATTCTAAAAGAACTTTGTTATATTTTGAAAGAGTTTCTTTATGATTTTTTAATATATAGACATAAACTCTTTAAAAATAATATTTATCACACTTCAAAATCATTTTATCCTATATATTTCTAACACCTTAACACATACATATATGTGAAAGAATTTACAATCAACCTCCTAATTCATTAGCTTATTGCAATAAGCGTCTTATCATCTTAAAATTTTTAATGGAGTGAAATTATTAAAATATTAAATTTATTACTTAATACTTCCTTTTATCTTCTCCAATTAATCTATCCATGACGTTCAGATTTTAACTATGTTAAACTTGATTTGGCAGCCAAGTCGATCGAAAATGAAGCTGTTTATGCCAAAATATCCTATTATTAAGAAGTATGCTTTCGAGGCCTTTCATGGATTTGTTATGTGGGTTATATTATGGAGTATTACAAGTATTAATAAAATAGCTTGCAAGTAATCTTATTTTTCTAACCGGAAAATGATATGTTTGCCTTACTTATTTGTCTTTTGACGTAAATCAAGCATAATTTTTCTTGGTGTATTTGAACGAGTTTATGAAAACAAGACAAGGGTCCCAGCTATATGATAAATTATTAAACTATTAATTAGTTGAAAATTAATACATATAGATTTGTATTTTTCTGAATAAACACGCTTAGATCATGAAGGGACAAATTAATACATACAAGATACAAAGTCAATAACTTTATCCCATTACGAGTCCCTAATGTGAATGCGCCTTCCCTTCTTCAAGGAGGTTGTTTTCAAATTAAGTATATATTACAAATAATTAGGTGGCGTAATTAGAATGTTCACACAAATTAAGATTCAATAGGGAAAAATAATTAAAATGCGAGTTGTCATTCGATTTGTTATGTCCGTCCATCTTCCTCCAACACTGATAAACCCAACGTCACGTATTAGCAACTATGACAAACCATCAAATAGTATTTTATAGCACCAATGTTCAATCTAGTATTCAATATATATATATATATGTGTGTGTGTGTGTGTGTGTGTGTATTTAACTAAATATATTTGAACGAATTCAAAGTTAGAGTAGTAATGATTGTTTGAACATAAAAAAGGGAACAAATTTAATTTCTAAAAATATTCATTTGAAAAGGACTTTGTGCACAGTAAGTTCAAAACAAATAGTTTTGCTCTTATCAAATGGAGAATATTTTTTGTTACGCAAATTTATGTTATAACCAAAAAAAAAATAAACAATGCGAAATTAAAAAAAGTATATAAAAATTTACGTAATTTGATTAGTGTAATCTATATCTATGGATAGAAAAAAAATTTATACTACTTCTAACCAAAGTATGAGAGTACATATATTAAATAGTAAAAAAATTGAACATAACATGCATATGAAAAAACATAACTGCTCGCTCCATAAACTTTTAAATTTTTTTTTCTTTCAAGTGATGCTTTTAAAAAATTAAGTTAAGTCATAATCTGAATCATCATATTCAAATCACTATACTTCTTTATATTAAATTGGTGTCTTTAAAAATTCCATGTTATGTGTATCGCTATAAATATCCTTGGACTAAACGTCCTACTTGTCTAAAAGCAAGAACATATCTTTTGGTATCTGAAGATTCTAAACCTTCATTTAATTAGCAGCAGCCACACACAGAATCACAATTCGATTTTGGGTATCTCAGGCTGCCGTGGATCAACCTTTTAATTCATTCCTACAAATTCGTACAAGGTACGTAAGGTCCATGATTAAGTGGGTTTTTTTTAACTTCTTTACGTCAATACCATAGTTGCTTTTACCTTCTCAAACTGAACAAAATGGCTTTTGCTTTAGCACTATAATCTGTATTCTACTTAACCAACTGCTATTAATAACTTCATAGAACTTAAATAGATTATTTTTCAGTTTTTCTTGGGGGGTTAAACTCATGAAATTATGCGTGTTATCTTGCAAGTTTATGATTCCAAAAGAACATTCTCTGTTTGTTTTTGTGTGTGTGTGTGTATGACTGTGCTTTGCTGTCAAATTTGAAGTCTCAGTTCTTTTGTTTACTGTGACTAATCTCTTGACTCAGAAAATGATTAATTTCTTAATTTGGTCATCTAACATATAAATATTTTCTTGTAGTCCCTTAATAAATCTTCTCCAATCATTCCATTTTTTTTGGAGAACCAAATTTTCAAGTTAGAAAAATGAAGGGATGAAAAGACTATACATTGAAAGATTAAATTGAAAAATTAGTCATTTTTCAAGGACTAAAATAATAATTTACTTTTAAATGTTTATAATCATATTTCTCAATCAAAATATATCATATTATAGTTTTTACTACATACAAGTCAATACTACCATTTATTCTTTGAAAAAAGTTCTTTTACATATTGTGATTTTATTATTGAATCTTAACAAATATTTGAAAAAACTGTAACTAAATTATTTTTAATTTTTATAAATTTCAGTCTTCTGCCCAATACATCAATTACAATAGACCTTTGTGGTTAAGTTTTAACAAAAACTTATCTCTAGAGTATAGACAAGTGATTTTCCTTCAAAATGGTTAATGGTTCCATGTTTTTTGCTCCGTAGACTTTCAATTTCTGTGTTGCTTTATCGCAAGTGAATATATATATGCATACATACCAGAACTTAACAACTGGGAGGTGTGTGCAGGTTGTGAACTGCAATGGCAGAGAATGATGCAGTGCTGAAAAACAAAGATGATGATGTTTACACAAAAGATGGAACTATAGACTATAATGGAAATCCAGCTAACAAGAACGAAACAGGCACCTGGAAAGCCTGCCCCTTCATTTTAGGTGTATATATATATATATATATATATATATATATATGATATCTCCAATCCTCCAACTATGGCTATTAATATATATATCAATTCAATATTTTACTGTAAATGTTAAGCAAGTGTGATGATAATGATTGAAATTGTTATACATATGATGTGATATTAGGGAATGAATGTTGTGAGAGACTGGCTTACTATGGAATGGGCACAAATCTGGTGCTGTATTTCAAGCGAAGACTGGGGCAGCATGGTGCTACAGCCTCCAAGAATGTGGCAAACTGGAGTGGAACATGCTACATCACCCCTCTCCTTGGAGCATTTCTTGCTGATTCCTACCTCGGCAGATATTGGACCATTGCCTGCTTCTCCATCATCTATTTTTTTGTCAGTATGCTATTCAGATCTCTTAAATCCTGTTGAAATTATGATAACAACGAACAATTGAATTTACTATCAGCTTAATTACCAATTGATCACAGGGAATGACACTCCTGACACTATCAGCGTCAATTTCCGCCATAAAACCTACCTGCAACATCGAAATAGAGAACTGCAGCGCCACTGTCACGCAGAATGCGATGGCCTACCTCTCACTCTACCTCATAGCCCTCGGCACCGGCGGCATCAAGCCCTGCGTTTCATCCTTCGGAGCAGACCAATTCGACGACGCCGACGACGACGAGAAGGAGCAGAAGGCCTCCTTCTTCAACTGGTTCTACTTCTCCATCAACATCGGCGCTCTCATCGCCGCTTCTCTGCTGGTGTGGATCCAGGACAACGTCGGATGGGGGCTAGGGTTCGGGATTCCGGCTGTGATGATGGCGGTGGCGGTGGTTAGCTTCTTCTCCGGCACGAAGTTGTATCGGAAGCAGAGGCCCGGAGGGAGCCCCCTCACCCGAATGTGTCAGGTGGTGGTGGCGTCGGTGAGGAATTACCAGGTCGAGGTTCGAGAGGATAAGGCTTTGTATGAGATTGATGCTGATGCAGAGTCTGCCATAGAAGGAAGCCGCAAGCTTGATCACACCGAGGGATTGAGGTAACTGAATGCATGGGAGCTTTTTCAGTTTAAGAATTATGAAGAATAAAGATTCTACTTTTTTTTTTTAAATTAAATCCTATTTATAGGTTATCTAAAATTTATGAGAAAATTTTAACTTTTTTTTAATATAATACATATAATATAGTACATATTTTTTGAAACATAATATACTACATATTGTATATTACATATTTTCAATCTAAAATATACTTTTTATCCTTACCGTCTATTTTGAATTTTAATTTTGTTTTTAATTTTTTTGTGTCAATTTTTCTTATATTTTTTTATTTTAATTTTATCTCTTAAGTTAACATTATTAATAAAGTTGACGAAAAATGTTAATAGAAAATCTTTTAAGTAACGTGTGAACTCTTTCAATTGACATGTAAACATTTTTATGTAACAAATCAAATGTCTAATTGTTAATTTGGGTTGAATAAGAAAAATAAAAAAATTATTTGAGATGAAATTAAAATTTAGACAAATATTTGTGATAAAATTAAAAATAAAATTAATTAATATGATATATTAGTAGTATTAGAATCACATGAATAAGTTCACATTCATCGATTATGTTAGCGATATTAACTTTAGAGACAATTAAAAAAAAACATGTGACATGAAATTAATATAAAAAATAATATTAAAGATAAAATTAAAATTCCACTATGAAAAAAAAAACTTTTTGCCTATTTATAAAATTGAGTAGGAAACTTCTGAGAAATTGTTTAGCAGCAAAAATTGCGTAGTTTTTATTTTGAATGCAAAATGTGTGTTAGATTCTTGGACAAAGCAGCAGTGCGTGAGGAAGGAGACGACAAGAAGGGCCCAGTGAACCCATGGAGGCTCTGCACGGTGACGCAAGTGGAAGAGCTGAAGGCCATTATCCGGCTCCTCCCGGTGTGGGCCACCGGCATCGTTTTCGCCACCGTGTACGGCCAGATGAGCAACTACTTTGTGCTCCAAGGCGAGACCATGGACACGCACGTGGGCCCCTCCTCCTTCCAGATCCCCCCCGCCTCCCTCTCCATCTTCGACACCCTCAGCGTCCTCTTCTGGGTCCCCGTCTACGACCGCCTCATCACCCCACTCGCCGCCTCCTTCACGCGCCGCCCCCGCGGCCTCTCCCAACTCCAGCGCATGGGCGTCGGCCTCTTCATTTCCGTCTTCTCCGTTCTCTTCGCCGGAGTGCTGGAGCTCGTCAGGCTCAGAGTCGTCCAGAGACATAACTACTACGACAAGAAAGAGATGCTTCCCATCTCCATTTTCTGGCAGGTTCGATTCAGCGTATATGGTTTAAAATTTTGTCAAAAATTATTTTTTATCTTGTTTACATTAATTTTTTATTTTATTTATAACATTTTTTATTAATTATATCTTATATTTTATTTTTATTAACGTAGTCTATTTTACTGATTAAATAATAAATAATTAATAAAAACGATAAATTTAAAATAAAAATAAAATATATAAAATATAACTAACCTAAAAAAAATACACGTGAACTTAAAATTTGATATAAACGTTAAAAATATTAAAAAATATTTTTATCCAAAATTTTTTTACTAAATTACTCCTTCAAATATTGTATTCTTTTTAATTTGCTGTCTCAAAGTCCCTCAATTTAATTTCTAAAATGTTTAATTTATTTTAATTTAGCCTTTTTTACGTTAAATTACAATTTTTTTTGTTAAATATTAAAATTATTACTATTAAAAATTACTTTGACAACAAAAAAACTTAGGAACAAACTAGTCAATTACTCGAAAGCTTAATATAAAGATAAGAATACCTACAATTTCTAAATTTTTTAATAAATCACTAATGTACTCCTAAAAAAATTAAATTGTCATCCCAAAAAAATTGTTGTTGGTTCAATTTGGTTTTTTATTTTATCAAAAGGATTTTTAAGTTTTAACTACTTGAATTTTAAAATTTAATAATAATAGATTTTACAATTTAGTAAAAAAAATAGCCAAATAATTACGATAAATGCAATATTCCAATCAAAGACCAAATTCCAAAAAAATGTATAAATTAGTAATTTGCTCCAAAAGTTTTGAAAAATTAGAGAAATAGTTTTGAACTATATATACTTTAGTTTGAATTCATTATTCACTAAAGTTGAAAATGTAATTGTTTTGTTTGCGTACTACCAGGTGCCTCAGTACTTCATAATAGGTTGTGCAGAAGTGTTCACGTTCATAGGGCAATTGGAGTTCTTCTACGAGCAGGCTCCTGACGCCGTGAGGAGCGTGTGCTCTGCTCTGTCGCTGCTCACGGTGGCGCTGGGACAGTACGTCAGCTCTCTTCTTGTCACCATCGTCACCAAAGCCACCACCAGGCACGGCGGCCCCGGGTGGTTGCCAGATAATCTCAACTACGGCAAGCTTCACTATTTCTTCTGGCTTTTGACGGCGATGAGCGTCGTCAATTTTGGAGTTTTTCTCTTGGTCGCCAGCTCATTTAAGTACAAAAGAACCCTTGGCACACTTCGATGAATGAATCACGTGTCTGCTTCCATGTCTCTTGCTCCAATCAACCGAGTGTTTGGGACAAAGCTCAGAACATATATATATATATATATATATATATTAGGCAAAAGTAATTTTTACGGAAGCAACATTTATATCAAGTTTTAATTTAATATATAATTTTTTTTTATATTAGTTATATTTTACATATTTTATTTTTATTTTAAATTTATCCTTTCTATTAACACTTTTGTAGTTTCACACAAAAATGAGTCATATCTATAAAACTATTATTAGTAAAATGAATATGATACCAAGTAGTCAAAAACTGATACAAGCCCAAATAAATAAGGATCTGAACTGAAGACCGAAAACAAGAAAGTAATGGGTCTCTTGATAACTACCTAAAAAAAACAGCCTGAAAAAGAAGCTAATAGTCCAAAACCAAATAATTTATTACCCCCTCAAGTTGAGGCTTGGTAACAATCCAACTACCCCAACTTGAACACTAATCTACTAAAAACTAGCGCATTAAGGCTTTTGGTGAGACAATCACCAAGTTGCTCTGAAGAAGCAACATGGTGAAGGGAGATGATCCCACTTTTATATTGACCTCTTACAATGTGACAATCAATATTCAAATGTTTAGTACACTCGTGAAAGATCAAGTTGGCAGTGATATGCATGGTCGTCTTACTGTCACAGTGAAGAAATATCAAACCAGACATTGGAATCCTCAAATCATGCAAAATTTAGGTAATATACTGTAACTCACACATTCACTGCCATTGCTCTATATTCCGCTTCAGCTGAAGACGTTGAAACTGTGGGTTGTTTCTTTGTCCTCCAAGACACAAGTGATGTCCCAATAAAAACGCAACACGTTTAGCCTTTGTGTAATTTTTTGAGTTTCATGTAGTACAACGTCGTAGACAATTCACCTTGCTCCATTGACGCTATTTGACGTTGTACTTGATATATCTGTGGGCCGTTGCTTTCGCCAAATTGTTCTTTGAGGTCCACCCACAGACTTCTTACCAAATTAGAGTATATAAACGTCTATGCAATGTCTTTTGAGATAAATTGAGAATCCACATCGTGACCATCTCATTTGTTCTCTTCCACACACTTCTTGTAGGATCATTCGTTGGTTCTGGTACAACACCTCTTATGAAACCACTTTTGTTCTTTGCAGCCAAGGCCCAACGAAGCTCCAAGTCAAGAAATTTGTCTTAGTCAGAGGGATTGTAACAAGAACCATACCCAGATTGTCTGAGTTTTGCAGCAACAAAGGATTGTTCAAAATCTAACCATCGGTTCTTGATTTCTCAGTCCCTTGAACGATCGTTCCTTCTTGGTTTGTTAGTGGAGTCGCATTGCAGATGATAGTCTTAAAGACAAGAATAAGCAGACAAAAGAAAAAAAAAATGAAGAACACACACAATCGCGTGAACAGAGCAACATGAATCATCAATAAAGATGAAGACTTCAAAGAAAGGAAAGTAGGGCACGAAAGAGATGACAAAAGCTGTGTCTGAATCGTGCACGAAGAAAGAAGACAAATGGACAATCAAGTTAGACATTGGATCTAACTTGCTCTAATACCATATGGAGTTTCACACAAAAATGGGTCATACTCGTGAAACTATTATCAGTAAATTGAATCTGATACAAAGTAATGAAAAACTTATACAAGCCTAAATAAATAAGGGTCTGTTTGGTTTGTGAAAACATTTCCTGTTTTCATTTTCAATCTTCATTTTTTGAAATACATTTCCTGAAACACTAAAAACATCTTTTTTGTGTTTTCAGATTTAGGCCTATTTTAAGAAATGTTTTCAAGAAAACGTTTTCAGTTAACTCAACCAAACACATTTTCAAATTCATTTTCTGTTTTCAGTTAAAATGAAAACAATAAATGCCCAAACCAAACAAGCCTTAAGGCTTTGAACTAAAGACCAAAAACAAGAAAGTAACGGGCCTCTTGATAACTACATAAAATAATACAACTCAGAAAAAGAAGCTAACTGTCATGACTCAAATTTCAGGCACGTGACCGCCACGTTAACACAAATCCCGTGTCACCATAAGCCTAACTGACATTTCAATTTCTATCCATTTTTTATTTATTTGTGAATATTTATAACAAAATAAATAAAAATAATTCTTATAATTAACAAGTCTAAATAAAACACATTATTCAAATAAAATAATCAATTCACCCCAGATCTCCTAGATGTCTTAACTAACCATAGAGTTTCTTAATGCTTAATAAAATAAATACCAATATCTCGGGACCCACCCAACAATGGGATAGTCCAACGGCGAACCTAGCCTCTTGCGGATACTCTTCTTTTGCTACTTGATCTGAAAATCAATGAAAGTTAGTTGAACTGAAACTCAAAGACAAGCAATTCATTAATTGCTCTAACACTTACATTAAGAGAAATGAAAAGTTTTTTTTTTGTGTTCGCCCTCTTTCATGTTAATGGGAACAAACTCGAATTTAAGCTGTTTCTCGAAAATGCAAGTAGTAACCTACATGGTGGCCATCGAGATGGTGCTTTCATGAACTTTTATGACTATAATGACTAAGAAGATTATACCAAGTTTGAGTGAAAATAGAATAGAGACAAAAGTGAGCTACTTCTCTGTAGTTGGTGGCGGGAAATCCACTCTGAAGTTGATACGGGAGCCATACGATCATTTCTCCATTGTTGCTTCTCAGTTCAACGCATGACACTCAACATTTGGTCATTCTTAAAGTTTGAAACGCACTGTATTAGCTTGAGATTGAACTTCAGATCAGCACAGAGGCAACTGATATAAACTCTCCAAACACAGAATTTTTCCAACTTCAGATCAAGCTTCAAACACTCAAATTTTATGATGATTCACAGTTTTAAAATAAATGGTTTGAATTCATTTGAGTGCAATTATAGAATCAATCACACCAATTTGTATTTAATATATTACAATTATTTAATTATTAATTAAATTTACGACAATTCATAGTTTTAAAAGGAATAATTTGAATTCATTTGAATGCATTATAGAATCAGTCACACCAATTTACATTTAATATATTGTAATATTTACATAATTTAAAAGAGAGTCCTACAGTACATCTTAAAAAGGTTGTTTATAATAAATTTAATGGAGTGTCAATAATAGGAATAAATTTATTCATTTACATGATTTATTCATTTAATTTTTATTTTAATTTATTAATTTTATTATATGTTATTTAATGACATCTATGTAATTAACGTCTTAAAGTAAAATTGTTTTAGTCTATTATATAGATTGAACTTTTGGTCTTTCAAAAACAATTAAGCAATTTTATATTTTTGAAATGAATATACCTTGTGAAAAATCCACTTTAACGTTGGATGAGTAAAGTTTTTCTATTCTCAAAAATTGAATATTTTTATCTTTAGATTATTTTAAAATTTATGTGAATAATAAGAAATAAATATTTTATGCATATGTCAATATGATTTAAGGTAAAAAAAAAAATTAACCTATTAAAAGATTAAACTTTTTATAAAATTATTTTAAAAAATAAGTATCAAATATATTATAGTCAAATTTTAGGATAAGTAATTATAATTTACTCTAAAATATATTTATTAATTAAAAATATTGGCTAAATTAAATTACATATTCTTTTTTCTGATTAATTTGACTGGCTCTAAAATTCGAACTCATCTTTCGGTAAATAACACTAGATTCTTCGAGCCTCATAAGCCTGACCCATTATCTTTCTTTTGTGTCTTCCGGCACGAGCGTAACGAAGATCACGAGCAACATCGTCAAAACTCTTAATTTCTTTGCTTGTATGTCCCTTTCTCAGTTCTTTGTTTATTCATTTCTGGTTTGATACACTAATGGCATCCGATTAAACCACGTATTCGCAGTACTCATTTGCTGTTCGTTCCTTTCTTCACCAAAAGTGTTGCATCATCCAGTTGCAGCTTCGCTATGGTTCGTAAGCGCTATCAAGATGCCCAAACAGGTATCCTTTATGTATACCAACAATAAAAGCTGTAGTTTCTGAACTTTCGAATCAAACCAACCTTATGCATTGCGCTCGCTTCTTGATTATGGAATCGTACCTTGCACACCAGGTGTTTGATGAAATGTCTGATATTGAAAAAAAAAAAAAAAGGACTTTTCTTTCATTGTATCAGACTTTTTAATACAGTTTTCTTCCATTTTCAGCTGCTGAATTCATGAGCACACGTTTGGTATAAAAAAAATTTTTTGAGGGAAAGAAAATCCAATGACTCTAATAAAATAGAATCTTTTCCCATTAATTTTTGGACGAAAAGAAATTGTAAATATTAAATTCCAATCTTCATGTTTTTACCTTTCTATTTTAGATACACATGCATCATAAGTTATAGGAATAGGGATTTCATCTCTATTAATGAATAACAAACAGGGCCCCAAAGAATATCCAGAAATATCATCAATAAAACTACCTTCAGAAGCTCTGAATTAAAGCATTGTTGATTCATCATACCTGTTTTGTGACTATATAAGCCTAACTTGCATACCGGATGTTCGATGAATGTCTGACCAAAAATTTGCATTTTCATTCTGAGTTAGACATTTTGATACATTTTCTAACACAGGATTTCATCTGGAGAAGTTTCTGAGGAAAATAGGAGTAGGAAAAGAGGATCGTTACTTCTGGAAACAAGTTGGGAAGGCTTTGCTTTGCACCTATGCCATAATTGGTGCAGCATGGGTCTACAATGAAACGTCACCACTTGGTTGGTGGACGCTAAAGCCACGGCCAAAGGAGGAGCGCGAATTAGCCCACCTGTACGAGCGCCGGGAGTTCCCATACCCGGGTGACGAAGAAGCCATGAAAGAGTTTATTGCAAAGGGAGGAATGATTGGAACCACCATTGGTCCAAAAGGGTTCGTTGAGACTGATAAGGATGCATCCAATTACCAGAAGGACTTGCAGAACAAGAAGTTTGAGCAGGAAGCTCAGAAGCTGTGGTTTAGGATGAGGAATGAGGTCATTGCTGAGCTTCAAGAGAAGGGCTTTGATGTGGAATGAGTGTGGCGGGCAACTCTGAAGGTGTGAGTTGAAAATGAGAGATGACAGGTCGTTTGCCGAGCTTCTAAACATCTATAACAACCTCATAAATGTATGAACTGTTTGTGTGGCTAAATAAGAAGGGTTTGGTGTGAAAATCAAGTTGGTGGCAAATATTGATCGAACCATATTATATCTAAATGATCTTTTTGTCGTAGTCTCATAGAACCTCATCACCTCTAAACTTCACCTCCTGAAACTGTTATTTTGTGGTGTCTTCAATGATTTTTCCACTTATTTTGCGTATGATGGCACCTAAGGATTGTTTCTTTCCTTTGATTCATACATTATTGACATGTTTGGTATGAAAAGTTAATTTTAAATAAAAGGAAATCCAATGGCTCCAATGAAATCTCTTTCCATCTATTTTTGGATGAAAAGAAATTGTAGCAATTGGATTTCAATCTTCAGTATCTTGTCTTCTAATTTTAGATACCAAACATGTATAGAATGAGATTATATCTCTATTAATAAAAATTAAACATGCTTGAATTGTGCAATGAAAATAGAATCCCTTACTTTAATAAGTACCAAACAGGGCCTATGTCTTTCCTTTTCATATTTTGTGCCCTCGCTAAAAAAATCATTACATTGGTGGCAGAAATACAGACAATTCCTCATTGCTGAGAGGAAAGGCTCTTACCGAAGGGGAATTGTAGCAGTACATAATAAGTTCAGAGATAATATAGCAAGTCAATGCAGCAATTTACAAATAGATGTACGAGGACCACCAAAATAAATTAAAAACGGATGTACATTTATTTGAAGCAGTGACTGTCTAATAAACAAAATATTTTGGCAAAACAAGTAAAATATATTAAGGATAAGGAGCAGCTACAATTAAAATTGTAGGGCCTCATTTGATAATTTTATTGGGCTTATTCTAAGCTGCACGGGCGTTGCCATAATTGCACATCAGTGCATACGATTCAGAAGCCTTTTCATAGGTCAAACAGTTCTTTCGCCACTTCCAGCAATACATTCGGTCGATGAAAAGTAATCAGGAGTCAACTGTACAAGATACAACTGCGAAAAAAATCTTCTCTCTTGATGGTCAAGATCTGAAACTGTACTTTGTTGAGCCATCAATAAAACCTACATTATTATTATAATACATGGAGAAAAAGTCAAAAAGGAACACTTGCAAATAACAGTGAACTAGATTTATTAAGACTCCAGAAAAATAATGCTTCTCTCAAATAAAGTTAGCTCACTGGTCACAAGAGAGCACCAACCCAGTGTGGGCCATTGGATCACCTGCACCAGCCAATTTCAGTGGCCCCCATTGCCCAGGTGTGTTTTTCTGTGACCTAATTAGATATGTGAGAAGGATTACTCAATAGGCAAATAATTGAATTATAGACTTGACCACTAGCTGGTGCACCAGATAACAGGGACACAGGTTCACAGCTCATATATACAGACTTGCCTGCTAACACTCCTATTTTCCAGTCAACACTATGCAAATACGATTGTAGCATATAGGGGAAAAGATAACTTGAGGCCTTGGTGTCAGTGGATCTTGGCTTGACAATTAGAAGGCTGTAGCCAAGAGACAATATGGTGCTTTGAGAGCCTGTCTGATTTTGTATAATTCAATTATGGAAGGTCTTAGCAGCATTAAATCTTCATAAGATTCAAGTTGACACATCTGCAAACTAAGAACATAAATTTACAAGCTGGCAGAAAGGCCATACAATATCCTGTTTTTGATTAATGCAACAACAGTAATTGACTACTTTACAAATCTGTCCTAATCAGTTGCATACCATCCCGAAATTGTCATGACCATATCTCACTTCTACATTAGAAAACAAGAACTACCCAAAACCGAGGTTCAAGGATATATAACACGAATACCAGCATAATTATCATTTCATAACGAATTTAAAATTCAGAATAGAGATGGTACAAGTTTAAAGCAAACTGTTAGATTCTCTACTTCAAGCATACGTAGCTGAACCTAAAACTGGAAACTACAGCTTACTCTCTAAAATGTGAGCGCTTGTGATAACTAAGCCAAGCCCTCCCGACTGAATTTAGTGACAAGAGACTACATCTTGCCAAGCATGAAGTGAAACGTTGTTGCAGCACATTACCACAAAAGATAAAATCATGGAAATAAAGCAATCAGAACTTTGAAATGCCAATAACTCCATGGAATGAATACTTTATTTCTGCTACTAGCATCATTAGAAATTTTGTCATTATAATCTAACAATGTGATGTAATTGTACTTTATCTCATGAACAACGACAATTACATTATATATCCTTTTACAGCCAGATATACTTGTATCAGTTAACCGAGCTTCACAAGAAACTTCTGGCCGTTGGATGCAAATCCTTCAGACTACTCTTTCCAGACTTGCTTCGCCTATAGCTCTTCAATGGCGTCAAGTAGAACCTCAACAAGCCAGTGTCAGCATTATTTGGCGAATACCTAGCGCTCCGGTTCCTTTGAAGCATAAAGTCATGTCTTCCATTCAAAACATTGCTTTTGGTTTCAGGACCCCCCAAGCTATTGACCAAACCAGCCATTCTACAAGGGTTTCTACAGCTAACACTATAGCTACGAATAAGCTTTTGACTAACTGACTCATTTGCTTGTCCATTAACTACCCTCCTCAGCTTTTGCCAAGAGTCTGTGAGTGGCTTATTAACCACATCTCCTGCAGCATACTCTTCTCCAGGCTTGCTTTCCTTTTTCTTCTGTACTAAGCCCAACTTATTCCACACCCTGCGCCACTTTTGGAACTTTCTGAATCCCTTTTGATCAACCCCAGTTGCAACATCAGAAGCAACCTGGGAAGCAGTTCCCAGTACACAATCGGCTTCAACATTATCTGTAGATTTCAAATCCTTGTCCTTCAGATCTTTCTCTGTGATCAGCACCTTTGCCCCATAGAATAACTCCGTGGTAGCCGGAGATACTTTGGCATTCGATATCAGTTTCAATTCATCAACTTCTGGTATAGATGATTTCCTATGAGAACCTGATCTATCAAAACTCCTTCTGCGTCGCTGCCATGACAAAGAATCTGAATAGTAATCTTTGGTCTGAGCTGATCCACCGGGATTAGGCTCTCCCGCACTTTCCAGATTCACTTTCTCAACATTTGATGCTCTGTTTTCAAGCACATTAACTGAAACATTGGCATCCTCCACAACTGATATCATTGGTGAAAGCCTAGGGCATGCCTTCCCGATTAGATATCCATCCCAAGAAGCTCGAGGCACATCAAACGAAATCCGTGAATCATCCAGTGACATTCTACCTGCATCAAGTGACAACCTTGGATCAGTATCACAAGATCTTCTCCCCAACCCATATTCCCCAATCTCAGATTGAGTATCCCTTAATCGCCTGTTTCTCGGCTTCTCAACCTCCAGCGCCGTCAAATCAACACTTGCATTATTACCACCACCATGTTTCTTCAACTTCTGCTTCCGTCTCCATTTTCTCAGTTTCTTACTAAATATAGAAGCTGCCTCCCAGAAACTCCCCGCAATCTCTCTGAAATCTCTCCCTGCACCCTTCCGACTCTGCAATTCAAGATCTATAAACTCTTTCATCGTCTTCGTCTCCTCATCATCAACTTCATCTCCTCCATCCGTAACACCAACAAATCTATCCCCACAAACCCTAACCGCTTCATTGCCATTCCCAATCTGCTTCTCCTCTCGTATTTCAAAACCCACGTTCCCCAATTCGACCTCAAACTTCCGATTCAAGCCCTTCTTCTCGTCGTCAAGATTAAAGAGATCCCACAGCGTACTCCGTGCCCGAACCTCGCAGGACCTGCGACGGGGCTCGGAGGCTTTGGCAGCAGAGTTCGCCAGGCCGCTGCCGGAGCAAGATTTGGTGCGGCGAAGCTCCGCCGTGAGTTGAACTTCCTGGTCTGGGTATTCATGGCCGGTGGAGGAGTCTATGCCAGCGAGGCGTTCCCGGAGACAGGAGGCGCAGAAACCGGTGACGGGCTTGGTGGGGTGGCGATGACAGCTGGAGAGACGATGGGGTTTGCAAGTAGTCATGGCTGGAAGAAGCAGAAGAGAGGGATATGTAGAAGAAGAAAGGGTGAGAGCATGATAGGGGAAGAGAGGGAAGTGGGAGACAAAATGAGTAGAGAATGAGAGTACAGGGAGAAGTGGGACTGTGTTGTGGGAGAAGCGAAGTGAAGTGAGAGAATGGCGATGAAATTGCAGAGAAGGAATCAAGGAAACCCTTGATAAACCCCCCATTTTACCATTCGATTTTTTTTTTTAAAGAATAATCATTCGATAGACTAATTTTAATTCCAACCGAATCTAATTATAATAAATAATATAACTCTCTTTATTAATTTTGTAACTTGAGATTTTTAATTAATTTAAAATAACTTTTTACTTCTTGAACTTGGTGATACTATTTGATTTTTAATATATCTAAGAATTTCTTTTAATGAAAAACATTGGATTAATTGTTGAATAAAATAGTCTAACTTTTGTTTTTATTGTTTTGTTTATATAATTCTTTTTATGTTTTTAAATAAAACAAAACATATTTCAATTTAAAAATTATAATAAAATTATTAAAAATCTTCTAAATTCAAAGTCTAAAAAAAAACATTTAAATGCGTTTTTAATTATCTTAGAAAGTAATTGCACCAATATTTTTTTTTAATTATTGATCTATCTATTCATTATTTTTTTAGATACAGACTTAGATGAGCTTAGCAATTTAAATGTTAAATAATTTATTTATTCAATAATTTATCATTATACAACAGTGGAAATAGTTAATGCAAAGTCTGCTTTATAAGTTTAGAGATATTAAACTATGATACATTGAAAAATAACATATTTTGTTATTACTTGTTTTGAGAAATTATTGGGTAACTTTAACTTTTCTTTTTTTTAATTTTATTCTTCTTTCAAATTGGTTATATTCTTGTTATTTCTTTTAAAAGTTAACATGTACCAAACTATGATTTATATTCAATTTTTTTTATTCAAATCTTTCAACCAAACTATGAAGTGATCAATGAATTAGTGTCTTGCCTTATTGAATTGAAAGATATTTTTAAGAAACTAACAAAAAAAATATGAATCCAATTTTGTAAAAAGAGCGAATGACAATATATTGGGACTCGTAATGATATTTATATAAATTAAATGAAATTAAAGAAATAAGTCATCCTAATTAAAATTGTAAAACATATAATTAACAGTGATTTGTGTTTAAGTGGATCAATACATATATTTCTTGAATAAAATTTCGAGCTTAAGTCTTACCAATGAAAAATAAATAAATGCTTATAAAGTTTTATTTCTATGTAGTCTAATTTAATTTAAATCAAATTAATTAAAATTTAACAAATTTTTAAATACTATAAGTTAAAAATTTTTTAAAGCACATACAGAAATTATTTGATACCAAAACTGAAAAGGAAAACATTTATATAAAGTTTGTTATATCTTTGTCATCAAGATTTCCAATAGAAATATAACATATGTATAAAGTTTCTTAAAAGAAAAAAGTTACGGAGAGGGCGATCTTTTTGGAGGTCACCCTCTTCCGTGTACCAGCACGCATGTTTATGCTACTGGTCAAAATTTATTTATTTTTATTTGGGGTTGGATCCCACAAAAATTAAATTTTGGAGAGACGACTTTTTGAGGGGTCGATCTTTCTATAGTCAAATCCTTCTTAAAAATCAATCATGTAATAATGAGTTATACAAAGTATAAAGTTATTTTTCAAAAATGATACGCTTGTTGTATTCATATTGGACAACTTGATAGTAAATATCAAAGTTTTGAAAACCAGATTAATTATTAAACTCGTGGAGACACTGGTTCAAAGATTAATGAATGGATCGTAGTCAAATTAGCCTATTTTAAAATATTAAAAAAATATACATAATAAAAAATTATAAATATAAATTTACAAATTCAATTAAAAATAAGATTTTATATCAAATTATACAAAGCAATATTCACAATTAAAAGTTTATAACAAAATTAGACCAAATAATAAAGAAATATTATTAATCAATATAATATTTATTCATATTAAATTTATAAAATAATAATATAATGACATATATATTAAAATTGGTTAATTTATAATGTTAATTTATTTATTACTTGATAAAAAATAAATTTTAAAAAAATAAGATAAAAAAATTTAAAGTATATCAATTTATTAAACATCGTTTCTTATCATGCTCTGTTGATTTTTGATCAGTTTAATCACTCGTTGATTTTAAAAATTATTTTAGACTAATTTTCTGGCCAATTCCTAAATCCAGTTAGTTAAACTAGTAAATCTAATCTTATTCTTATAACAATAATATATATATATATATATATATATATATATATATATATTACGAGTATTGGAATTTGAGTATTTCTCATGTCATGATCTTGTTTTTATCACTCAAAGTAGCTTATTGTGGCTGTTGAGATTGAGTTAACTTGCACGTATTTCTAAGAATCATTCTTTTTTCAATACAACCAAAAGCAAAGTAGCAAACCTTCAATGTTGGAATGCATACATTTACATGAAAAAATCCATTCAGCTCTGCTCAAGTTACCAAACCCAATGGATTCAAAATTTCTTATAGGAAAATAAATATTAATTAAATCAACATGTTCATGGATCTTGCCTCATAAAACAACAATCTTATAAGTTTTCTTTAAGGATAATTTACACTAATTTTTCTTAAGGTTGGATTAAATAATATTTGATGTATTTTTTTTTGTTTTACACTAATTTCGCCTTTTTTTCCGTAAAGTTAAATTTTTAAATAATATGTAGTAATAAAATTATAATTTAATAAAAATTCAATATTAAGTAAATTGTCTCTAATGTAATATTAAAAATAAATTTAAAGTCTTATGGTTTGTAAAAATTTAATTAATTTTATGAAAAATAAAATAAAAAAGAAGTTTCTATCTTTAATATGTATCAAAATATTAGAAAAATCATATACAATATTTGAAATAAAGAAGTATGAAATATAATTTAACGAAAATTAATGTAATTCATCCTTTAATTAATAAATTTTGTCACATAAAATAAATTTTATGTGAAAACAATTTATTTTTAATAATAAATAAAAAATATACATTTTTTTCTTTTTGCAAACACACAAATTTTATTTAATTGTACCCAATGGCCTAAACTTTTCTCCTAGAGCAGACGTCACGCTTAACAAAGTATGAGGTCATACTCTCGCAAAAATAAATAAAATAATAAATAAAAAGTGTGAGGGTATTTCTGGAAATTCACTTGAAGCACTCGGACCCTTGCTAGTTAGCACTCAGTACTCAACGTTCGGCGCGTCACTGATTTCGCGCCGCCACAATGTCCTCCGTCCCCACTGCTTCTGCTTTCGTTTCCATCGGAGCAAACGGTGAGAAAATTATTCCACCTTCCCGAACCCGCACCAGACTCGCCACACTTCAATCCCCAAAACCCCATCTCGTATCTTCGCGATTCTTCGTGTCCCAAAACACAAACCGTATTTTCAATCAAGAAATTCAATCTTGGAATGCCTCGGGTACTTTCCACAGTGTTTATTCACTGCCCCGGTTTAAAGTGTCGTCCAACGATGCCCAGTTCAGCTCGATTCCCGAGGACAAGCAGGTGCAGCAGCAGAATCAGCAACAGCCCAATTTCGCGGAGTTCATCACTTCGGAGAGAGTGAAAGTGGTGGCGATGCTTGCTTTAGCTCTGGCGCTTTGCAATGTCGATCGCGTCGTCATGTCGGTGGCTATCGTGCCCCTGTCGCTTGCTAACGGTTGGAGCCGCTCGTTTTCTGGTATTGTTCAGGTGGGTCTCAAATGCTTGAAGAATTGCCTGTGAGAAAATTTTGTTTGGGGTTGCTGCGAATTTATTGTTTGATTGACACTTATGGACAGTCAGCTTTTCTGTGGGGGTATCTGGTTTCGCCTATAGCTGGAGGGGTGTTGGTGGATAACTATGGTGGCAAAGTGGTCATGGCGTGCGGTGTGGCTTTGTGGTCGCTGGCTACTTTTCTTACTCCCTGGGCGGCGGAGACGTCCTTGTTGGCACTACTTGCTGTACGTTCTTTGCTTGGCATGGCGGAAGGAGTGGCTCTTCCTTCCATGAATAACATGGTGGCTAGGTATTGAACATTGATTGATTACAAAGTTCGTTTTGTGATGATCACTAGAATGAATGTGTCAATGGATATGGCATGACCCTTTGACTATTGTTACTACATTTTTAAGAAGTTGCTGAAGCAGGAAGGCTAAATAATGATTGATTTTCGTTATTCCCTCTAGGTGGTTTCCTCAAACAGAAAGGTCAAGGGCTGTTGGAATTGCAATGGCTGGATTTCAGCTTGGGTGTGCAATAGGGCTCACGCTATCACCAATCCTTATGTCACAAGGTGGTATATTTGGACCATTTGTAATTTTTGGATTGTCTGGGTTTCTTTGGGTTTTGGTATGGTTATCAGCAACATCAAGCACTCCAGACCGAAGTCCTCAGATATCAAAATATGAGTTGGAGTATATATTGAGTAAAAGGAAAAAATCTTTTCCAATGGAGACATTAAAACCTAGTAAAGTTAAAGTGATCCCTCCTTTCAGGCGCTTGCTTTCAAAGCTGCCAACATGGTCCTTACTTGTTGGAAATGGCATGCATAGCTGGGTAATGCTTCATATCCGTAGCATCTTTTTTATTATTGTGTCCTGGTCCTAATGTTCTTAATTAGAGCTTATAATTGACAGAAAACTCGCAGGATTGTCTCATCATAATCCTTAAAGTAGTCTCGGCCTTTGTTTTAGTTCCCCAATCCCCACTTAATTACAAGCAAAGAATAATTTGGCAGAATTTTCTTTTAAGAAATTCTATACAATGATGACAAGGACAGAAAAAACTTAAAATGTTAGAGCAGAGTATTTATAATGAAAGAAATGTCTGCAGGATAAGTACCATGCCAGTAATTATTTTTTATGAAATTGAATTACATTGTCCTTTTTTAAATTTTTAATGTTATCTTTTTTCCTATTTCACAGGGATTTTTTGTTGTTCTTTCTTGGATGCCAATATACTTCAACTCAGTAAGTCTTATCATTTGTAGTGTTGTGAATGTGTTCAAATGAATATTTCACGAACCATTAACGTATTACTTTTGATGACAGGTATATCATGTGGATCTCAGACGTGCAGCATGGTTTAGTGCTGTCCCATGGGTTTTGATGGCTATCATGAATTACGTAGCTGGTTTATGGTCAGACATGATGATACAAAGTGGTATAAGTGTCACTTTGACACGCAGGATCATGCAGGTATGTAGAATATAGTGGATAGAGATATAAAATTTTCTTGAGTATGATGTGAATTTATATCATGAGATGTAGAGGCATTCTTGAGAGTCACAATTGTGATAATTTATTTCTTATGTACTTAACATAAGATTGTGCATGATAGTAGCTTTGTAGGCTTACTGCACTAGGAAATATTTCCTTTTTTCTGTTTCATGATTCGATCAAAATTTTAATTCTCTCTTTGCTAGATTGCCATCTTTTAAGCTTGGTTACGTCCTTGCTGTTGGAGGTTTGGAGCAACAAGCTGTTTTTTGAAACATGAAAGCACTTGTTGCTATTCTTTAATTTTAAACGCATTGATGCTTCTTTTTTCTTTGACTTTTCCAATTTTTTTCTCCTTATATCAGTTGATTTTGGATCTTCCAACTGTATATCCGACTATCATTTTACTTATATGGACCTTGCTTTTTGTTTATCTTCACTGTAGTCCATTGGTTTTGTTGGTCCTGGAATATGTCTCATTGGTCTAGCATGGGCAAAAAATCCATCAATTGCTTCTGCATGGCTTACTTTGGCGTTTGGCTTGAAATCTTTCAGCC
This sequence comes from Biancaea sappan, assembly GCA_037074585.1. Taxonomy (NCBI): domain Eukaryota; kingdom Viridiplantae; phylum Streptophyta; class Magnoliopsida; order Fabales; family Fabaceae; genus Biancaea; species Biancaea sappan. Next base: position 3,922,408 of record CM073498.1, on the reverse strand, counting down.
ACTCTGGTTTTCTAGTGAACATTCAGGTTTCTATTTTCATTAATATTAAAATCTTGATTCGAAGTATAGTTTTCTCACTCCAACCTAAAATTCACTTCCTTTGTCCTTACAGGAGATTGCACCGCAGTATTCTGGTGTTTTACATGGTAAGATTTCTTCTTTATTTTACAATTGTGTGGATTTTATATTAGTTGGTGTTCAAAAACGTGTCTGTGATGATGTTTCTAAGGCATTTCGATCAATAGGTACCTCTAAAATAGTTTGTAGCCTGTATTCTGTGATTTCTATGTAAGGTGTAGCAAAGCATATGTGACTGACGGAGCTGGGGAGGATAGTTATAGTACTTGCTAAACTTTGTAAGAATTCAAGTAATACTTGCCTTTGTATTCTAGAATAATGTATCATAAGCCGGGATTTTCTGATCTTTGTTCTAGGAATGTCACTTACTGCTGGAACATTGGCAGCTATACTTGGAACAGTTGGAGCTGGTTATTTTGTTGATCTATTTGGTTCTTTCCGAGGATTTCTGTTGCTTACGTCACTCCTATATTTTCTTTCCGCCCTTTTCTACTACCTCTTCTCTACTGGGGATAGAGTAAATTTTGATGAACCTGGTGAGTATGATATCTTGTTACATTTATCTGATTTTGCATTATTTACAATTTCTACCCTGCATAGGGAAGGTCCCTTTTTTTTCCTCACAGATTATTAATGTAAATTATAGATTAGCCCCTGTATGCAGCCAAAATCAATTTGTTCCCATTTGATTGAGGGCGTGTCATATGACACTATTAGTTTGTTAAATTACAATCTAACCATCCTATGGCATTTTACCTCTAAATTTTAACAAAAATAATCCTGTGAATTTTAAAACTTGAATATTTGCACATGTCTTGAAGCTGTTGCGGATTAAGTGCACAATTTCAATTTTAAAATGTTAGCCTAACCTAGTAATAGCGTTAAAAAGACTGTCAAATTGTTCAAGATATTAGTGAAACATACTTTCAACTATACTTTGGCATAATTGTTTCTCTCAAAATTAAGGTTCGAAATACCACAAGGTGGATAAAGGAACAAATTGCATGTGCATTGAATGAGGCATTCTGAGCCACTGGGGAGCAAACTGATTTCTGGATAAACTGTGATTCATCTTTTTGATTAGTTATACGTAATGTTGGATTTCCACTCACCTGTAAATCGCTGACGAGTTGTGTTGAACTCCCTCTGGACAGCTGCTTGATGAGTATCTGACACTGCTAAGCGTACTGTACAGCCAAAGTTGTTGTATAGAAAAGAGTAGAAGAATGGCAGAGAGGATAACATAGTGTAACTGTCTATATCCTGGGAAAGACACCAACCTATTCTCTTGTGTAAGCTGTATATAGTGTATGTTTTTGGCTCTCCCATATGCATTGAGGGTCTCTATTTCATGTGCATTTGGAGCATTAGGTTGGACTAGACTTGGGTGAAGTTTTTTTGATTATTTGTTATCAAGTTTTCAAATAAAGTTCCTTCAATGTTTGTATCAGGTTTTCTAATAAAAATGTCATGTGGAGAAAATTTCTTGAAAGACCCATCCATTTCTGATGTTATTAATTTGTATAGAGCACACTGGGAGGAATGCGAATGATCAATACAAGTCTGTGGATATGTATATACACGGACCGGTGCATGCATGTCTCGACCATACCTTAACATTATTTGAAATTTTCCCGAGCTCTTCCCGAAATCCAGTCAATTGTTGACTTATTTGACTCAAGCATGACGAGATAGGTTGGATTGGGGAGGGTCGGGCCAAAAATTCACTTGAAGAAAAAATGTTGGTTTAAACCGTATTTGCGTTGTAGTCATGGTAAACAACGTGGATTAGATAATTGAATTGGCTGGTTTGACTAAAAAATTTGTGAACTGGCTAAGTTTTTTATTTGGTTTGGACTTGAGAATTAGCAAATGTTTAAATTAGGATTATAGAATCGGATCAGACCAACTGGTCTGACCAATCGGACTGGTGACCTGATCTCAGTCCGGTCCGGTTTAATAAAAAAATCATTTTTATATTGAATTGATACGGAACTATTTAAATCAATTTTGGACCGAAAAATTGATGGAACTAGTCAGTTCTATTAAAAAAAAATTTTTTTTGAAGCTCAAAGCTGTCAATGCAAGGCCACCTTCGAGAAGAAGAAGAAAGAATTTGAGATGTTTCTGAAAAATGATGAAAATTTACCCGCCTCTGAACTAAGAACATCTACAAGAAGAAGAAAGAAAATATCTACTCTGAACTAAGAACCTCTGGAAGAAGAAGAAAGAAAATATAGAGAAAGAGAGAGAGAACATTTTTTGGAAGAAGAAAGAAAAAAAAAAAAAAGAGAGAGAAGCATGGTTGAAAAATTGAAAATGAAAGACAAATCGTTGGGAAGTAAAAAGGTTTGAAGTTGATTGATTTTGAGCGAAAGAAAGAGTGGGAGAGGGCATGACTTCTTGGCCTCTGACAGAGTGATGACATATGGGAAAAAGATAAAAGCTGTATAGGAAAAAGTGAGATATGTGTTGGAAAATAAAGATTAAAAAAATTATTTAATATTTATAATTTATATAAAAATAATATTTTATATTAAAAAAGTATTGTTTTAATTTTTAATATAATATAAATATATATAATAATATTTTTTAAATAAAGAGTAATTTTGATTTATTAATGTAAAATTAATATATATATATATATATTTAATTAGTACCGGTTCGACCACGGATCAACCATAGTTGAACCAGTGAACCTTAAATCGGTGCCTTCACATTGGTTTAAATTGATAAAAAAAATCGATTGAATTGGTAAAATGAGTAAAGTTGACTGGTCCGACGAATCAATCATTTTTTTTAATATTTATTTTTTAATTTTTATTGAATATTATTATATATTTTTAAAATTTTTATAAAAATTTAAGTTATTAAGAGAAGATTTATTATTAGTATAAATAAATAAATATATATATATATACATATGTAATATACTTTGAATATTTTAATATCTATAATATATATTAATTATATATTTTGATATTTTAATAACGATCGTGGTTCAAACATTAACCTTTGAGCAAGTGTTTCGACCAGTTCAATGATAAGTTTAATTTTATGAACTTTAATGAACAACTAGTTATATTTATAATATCTCAACCTAAAGGAATCAAGAGAAAAACAACAAAGACAAGTTGAAAGTATTCACCCAAAAAAAAAAAGCTCAAATAGCCAACAATTTAAAAGCTAGGTTGATTGATTATAGCTCTGTTTGGCAAAATTAGCTTATAAGCTAGCTGATAGTTTATAAGCTAATTTTTAGTTTATAGCTGATAGCTAATAACTTATAAGTTAGCTTATTAAATTAAAATTATTCAGTAAAAGTAGCTGTTGAAGTAGATGAAAAGTATAAAATGATATAAAATGGTATGTATTTTTTAATTTTAAAATAATATAAATAAATATATTATTTTTGTTTTTAATTAATTTAATTTAAATTATTATAGATATAAAGTTTATTAAAAATATATATTTATATATTTTATATATGAATAATATATTTTTACATATATAAAATATTTATTTATTATATTTTATTATATATAATAAAATATATTTACATATTTTATTATATTATATATATTTTTATCATATATTATTATATATATATAATATTATATATAAATATAAATATAACAAAAGATGAGTAAATAGAATATAATAACGTAAGGGGCATAATGAGTATTTTAAAAAAATAATAAGGGCAAAATAGAAAAAAATTAAATCATAAACTACAAGCTATTCAAAATAGATTATCAGAATAAACTATAAGCTACTAAAATAAGTTCGTTTACTGAACATTTTTAACGAGGTTATAAGCTATTCAAATAAGTTATAAGCTGCTTTGTCGAACACAGCATATGGTTATGCAAATCAAATGACAATTGACTTAAACTTGTTTGAGTAGATTGGCAGTTTGAACAATTTTTAAGTTGAGAAATGAATACTATATTGGAATGAAAAACATTGTTATTAAAATTTCAGTAGGAACAAAACCCATTCTAAATATTCTTTTTGTGCTGTAAATTAACTAAATCAAAGTCAAATGGTTGAAAAAAATTTCACCAAAATCTCATTGATGAACATGCATTCCCTAGTTTAATATAAAAGGTTTGGCCACTTCAATAGCTTTGTCGTTTGAACTTGCACTTGGATTATTTTTTGTTGGGCAATACATACGGATATACTCAAATCTCTCGACTTCTTCTAGTTCACCAATTTCTTACACTATACTTTTGTTTCCTACTGTCAGTGAAACGTCAAATTCGAGCCATTTTGTTTTTAATCCATTTATACGAAATTACTCGATGCACGCATACAATCATCATAATTATTGTTTGCGTGCATAAGCTTATTTATTTTAAATGGGATCCTAACCCTTTTAATTCTTTAAGAAATTAACATGGTGTATGATGTAGTCAAAGATAACCCAATTACAGCCTAAGAAAGGGAGAACACTTCAATTGGGCCTCTAACTCGTTCAAGGGCTAAAGGGCTTGGATTGGGCTTAACCACATTGTTGAAAGTGAAAGAAGTATGAACAATATTGCATATGGGAAGGTTGCATTTGTTAAATATAGTTGTAGTCTATTACCTATGCATTTATTGTCTTTGACATTTAGCTACCTATGCATTTATTGTCCTTGACATTTAGCCTACACTACTTGACTTTTAGTTGATACATTTAATGCATTAGTTGGAGTATTTTGTCTTTTATTTTGGAGATCCTCTACAAAAAGGGTCCTTGCCATATGTTGTAAACCATCCTTGAATCATATATGAGATATTGACATTTTGCTTTTAAGAGGATTCTTGAGTTATTTCTCTTATCTAACTTAGGTTAGTGGCAAAAGCAATTAGATTTCTTATCACTCACGTTCTTCTTTCTTGAGTGTGACGAGATTATCTCAATTCTTTTAATTGTGGTGCCCTTTGGCTTATCAATTGAGTGATTTTGTTTTTTTCTTTGTTTGTTTCTTTCAATCTATCCAGAAAATCAACTAAGTGTTTTCCCTTCAGAAATCACATCATATTGGTATCAGAGCTACTTCAAATCAGGTTTTATTATTTGTTTTGTGTTTTGCCCCTTCGTGGAAGGCTTAATTTTTTTGCATTTTATTTTGTGTTTTGTCACCTATATGGAGGGCTTAGTTTTCCTTGTTTTGTATTCTGTCACTTACATTGAGGGCTTAGTTTTCCTTATTTTATAATCTGCCACTTACATGGAGCGTTAATTTTTTGGTCTGTTCATCTTTGTTCTTATTTCTATTCTTGTATTGTTCTACTTTATTCCAGCTCTTTTATTAAAAAAAAACTTCATCGTTACTGTTCATTGTTCATCGTTACGGTTCATTGTTAATCCGAGTGTAAACACTTAGAGAGTGAACCTACCATTCACCAAACTTAAACCAGCAACTACAAATCACTATGACAGGGGAAAATCGTTCTAAAATTCCTCTTGGGCTTAACCTACAGTAAGCTCAAATTGTTGGCCTACAAAGAAGTCAAGAAAAAATGATGGAACAAATAGCTCAACTAACCACTCAAATGGCTAGATTTATGGAGCTACAACAACGACAACCAAGAAGAGGAGCTTACATTGAATACCATAGAGAAGAATCTGAAGCTGAAGAAGGTGAACAACCTAGGCAACAAAGGCAGCAGAGAGAACGTGATGCCAACATCAAAATGAATATTCCTCCATTTAAGGGAACAAGTTCTCCTGAAGAATATTTGGAGTGGGTGCAACGAGTAGAGAAGATTTTTGAATACTAAGAATATTCAGAAGCTACCAAATGCCATCTTGCAGCCCTTGAATTCACTGATTATACAAATCTAGAGTAGGAAAATTTGAAGAATCAACGAAGAAGAGATAGGGAAGAGGAAATTTGAAATTGGAGATTGATGAAAAGGCTCATGCAGAGGTGTTTTATACCTGATTACTACAAGCAAGAACTTTATTTTAAGCTTCAAAGCTTGAGGCAAGAAGGTATGTGTGTTGAAGATTATGTTAAAGAATTTGAAACTTTGATGATTCGGTATGAGCTGAATGAACCCCAAGAGCAAATCATAGCTCGATTTCTGGGTAGTTTGAACAGAGAAGTCGCCGACTTAGTAGAGTTGCAGAATTATTTTTTCTTAGAAGATGTAATTAAATTGGAAATTAAGATGGAGGGACAGAAAAATAGAGTTTATGGAAGAAACAATGGAGTGTCTAAACCATTTCCCAAACCTCAAACACTACCAAAGGGAGTAATAAGGAGATATGGAAGAAGGAGCAAAACATAACTGGAAGTTCTAAGGGGAAGGAGAAGAGAGAAGACAATCAACCTTCTAAAAGAAGTCGAGACGTTAAGTGCTTCAAGTGCTTAGGTCATGGCCATATAGCATCCGAATATCCTAATAGAAGAGTGATAATCTTGAAGGAGAAACAAGGGAAAATAGAGAGTAAAGATGAGGATATTGTAGAAGAATGTAAAGAGGAATAATATTCTGAATAAGAAGAAGTTGTTAAGTATGCTGATGAAGGTTCTGCCTTAGTTATTAGACGTGCTTTGAATATCCAAGCCAAGGTAGAAGAAGAATAGAGGGAGAATATTTTTCAAACAAGGTGCACTATCGGAGGCAAAGTTTGTAACGTGATAATTGATAGTGGAAGTTGTACTAACGTTGCTTCAACTACCTTGGTTGGCAAACTGAAGCTGCCTATCATCAATTATCCCCGTCCATACAAGCTGTAATGGCTGAATGATCATGGCGAGATGAAGGTCACCAAACAAGTGAAGGTACCTTTTTCTATAGGGAAGAATTACAAAGATGAGGTGTTGTGTGACAGTCCCTATGGATGCTAGTCATCTTCTACTTGGGAGGCCGTGGCAATTTGATAAAAGAACAATACATAATGGCTTCAAAAACACTTACGCTTTTGAGAATGATGGAAAGAAGATTGTGTTGGCACCCTTAAATCCAATACAAGTACAATCGAAAGAGGATGAAATCAAGGAGAAGAAGCCTAATTGTTTTGCTTCTAAGAATGAGTTAAAGAAGTTAATAAAAAGGGATGACTTTGTATTATTGCTAATTCTCAAGGAGCTAAACCCAAAACTTGCAGAAAAGCTTCCTAAGCTTGTGAGGGAGTTGATAGAAGAATTTGCAAGTGTCTTTCTGAATGAGCTACCTAAGGGATTGCCACCCTTGAGAAGAATTGAACATCAAATTGATTTGCTGTCTTACCAAATAAACCAGCATATAGAATGAATCCGAAGGAGGTTAAGGAGCTCAAAAGGCAAGTTGATGAGTTGATTGAAAAGGGGTTATGTGAGGGAATCCATGAGCCCTTGTTCTATGCCTCCATTATTAGTCCCTAAAAAGGATGGCTTTATGAGAATGTGTGTGAATAACTGTGCTATAAATAAGATTACCATCAAATACCGCTACCCCATTCCAAGATTGGATGACATGTTGGATGAACTGAATGGTTCCAAGGTGTTTTCAAAGATTGACTTGAAGAGCGGCTATCACCAAATCTGAATGAAAGAAGGAGACGAGTGGAAGACAACTTTTAAGACAAAGCATGGACGTTACGAATGGATGGTAATGCCATTTGGGCTATCTAATGCCCCGAGAACATTTATGTGATTGATTAATCATGTGCTTAGATCTTTCATTGGAAAATTTGTTGTGGTATATTTCGATAATATTTTAATCTATAGTCAAAGTTATGAGGAGCATGTGCAACATTTGAAGGAAGTCTTGGAAGTGTTGCGAAAGGAGAAACTCTATGCTAATATGAAAAAATGTTACTTTTGTCAAAACCATGTGATTTTTCTTGGCTTCGGAGTATCTCAGCAAATAGCGGGAGTTGATGAAGAAAAGGTAAAAGCTATCAAAGAATGGCCTGTTCCAAGAACTATATCTGAAATAAGAAGTTTTCATGGGCTTGCCTCCTTCTATAGAAGATTCGTAAGGGATTTCACTACCATCTTAGCACCCATGACTGAATGTATTAAGGGAGGAAATGAGTTCAAATGGAGTGATGTAGCACAAAGAAGCTTTGAGCTTGTCAAAGAAAAATTATGCAATGCACCCATATTGGCTTTGCCTAATTTTTTAAAGACTTTTGAGATTGAATGTGATGCTAGTGGAGTGAGAATTGGAGCTATACTTCTTCAAGAAAGGTATCCTATAGCTTATTTTAGTGAGAAGTTGAATGGAGCCAGTCTTAACTACTCTACCTATGATAAAGAGTTCTACTCTTTAATTAGAGCTCTTGAGACATGGCAGCACTACCTGTGTAATATCCCAAGAATTTATATGAATATTTAAAGTCTAATTTGAAGTTTAGTGAAAAATTTAATTACGTGGAAAATTTGCTTTTTGAATTAGTTAAGAAAATGTGGGAATAGAAATTTTAATTTTTAATTGAGGAAATTTTTACAGATTCTCAAGGACTAAAGTGAAAAGAAAAGAAAGTATAGAGGACTTTTGAGAAATGACCAAGTAGGAACCCGAGAAGAAGAATAGAGCTTATGAGAATGAATTATGAGTCCGGTACCGAAAGGATGATGAATTTGAGGTTAAAGTGAAGTTTGAGACATTGAGAGGGACTAAAGTGAAATAAGAAAATCTGTGGGGCACCTAGGATTTAGAAACACCTGAGGTGAGATTTTATGAATTTGCTTTTGCTAGTCTTGACTGAGGGTCAATTGCAGAGCAAGTGATAATTTCACCCCGGGCGAGTATATAGGTGGCCTCACCTATTTTTTTATTCATTTTTCTCCTTTCCTCTCTCTCTCTTCACTTTCTCTCTTCCTTCTCTCTAATTTCTCTCTCTACACTCCAACTCTACAACCGGGCTTTGAAGGGCGGATCTCGGGCTACGGGGCGAGCCTCTAGGAGCCAAGCAACGTAGGGAAAACAAGGAATCGAGGTAGAAATTTCTATTTCTTAAGCTTTTCCCTATTTTCTAGTTTTAAGAGTGTTTGAGGAAAAATCGAGATTCCGGCTTCGTTTCTCGATTAAAATTGGTGATTTTGGTGTCTAAATGCTCGTTAGACATTAAGGGTGAGATCCCATGGAAGAAATCATGAAAAACGGTGAAGATTTGGCCAGATTCGGGCCAAAACCGAGAGAAAGTCGTGAAGGGTCGCGATCGTGGCGCCCAGGCGCCATGTGTGGCACCTAGGCGCCAAGGACATGTGGGGAAGAGAAAGGCATGGCTCCCAGGCGCCACGTGGGGCGCCTAGGCGCCGGGCATGGGTGGCGCCCAGGTGCCAGGTGTGCCGGAAAACCTTAGCTCATTTTCAATCGGCCATAACTTCTTCATCCGGACTCCGTTTTGGGCAAACTTTATATCGTTGGAAAGCTCTTTGAGTCTAGTTTCCAATGGTATAAGTTTCATTTAGATATTCATTACCGATTAGGAGTTATGACTTAAGATGTGAGTAAAGGTCGAGAGTAGTGGTAGGAAATTTCTCTATTTCGTAACCCTGATGGTTTTTGTCTGGTTACAATAGGAATGGTCAAGGTGCAAAGTGGGAGTGCCGAGAGCGTGAAATCCATGTGAGTGGGTTAATACTTGCTATGATTAAATATCTGTTATTGACTTTTTGCATCATAGTGAAAATATGTTGTATATCCAAGTTTGAAGAGGATGATGTGGAACGATAAGGCATAAACAATTGTGGAACGTGTCTGGTAATGTATATAATTATATTTTCTTATTTTCCCATGAATGGAGGTTATATAATGGATTGTGAATGGCATGTGAACTGAGTTGAATAATTGTTCTATATTATGGGTTATGTTGTATACATGCTATGTTGCTGGAACCACATTGATTATGTTGTGGCTTGAATTGTAAATGACTGAGTTGTGTATGTGGCTCAAGATTATGATTGAGGATGTTTTTATATATGATTGTGATTGTGTTTGACTGGAAAGGAAAGGCATGGTGGTGCACCCCATGGAGAAATTTATGTGAAGTTATAAGGGTGGAGATTATAAATGGAGCGATAAGGGTGGATGCGGCGGGGGCTGCGGGCAACGATCCAGAGGTATTCTGGACGACCCGGTTGGTACGAAAAATTTGTATGAAATTGATTTCACCGATTGTTGTTGTGAACTTTTGAATTATGTTGAAATATATTTGATTTATTTGGATATTGTCGTGAAGTACTACGAATAATATCATATCATATGATGATCGATTTACGTATGATTGCTGCATGTTATCATTATGATGTATGATATTTTTTTTTTGTCATAGTGTTGTGTTATCTACTCACTGGGCACGTGGTTTGCTCATACCCCTCTTATTGATATTTTTTTTTCAGAGTTGACAGCTGAAGGTAAATATCGGAACAAGGAATTATGGATCCTTAGTCCATGATTACCTTTTCATTTGTTCAGGATAAAGGTATAATAGTTAAGTCTTATTCTAAGTTGTATAAGTCTAGAAATCTCTGTAATCGGGTAGGTTCATTCAGTGATGTAATGTGAATGATTGTAGTATGTATAGAGAATTCGGTTTGGTTGTGTAATACCCATGAAAAAATAAAAAAATAAAAATAAAATAAAATATAAATATTTGTTTACAAACTACTGTTACTATTTCAGTATACGGTACTGTTCACCTGTATAATACTATTTACGTATATGATACTGTTTACTTATACAATTGAAATATCAAGTACTAGATGTGGTTTGGTCATAAGAGAAAACTAGAAAGAAGTTTGTAGGAGAAAATGACGTTTTATGTGTAAAAATACGCTCAGGGACTAAATTGAAAGAACTGATTTGAAAAGAAACTTAAAGGTTTAAGGTGAAATGATAGTTTTCCCCTTAAGTTTTCAATAGTAAAGCCGCCTGTGACTTTTCCGAAATTGCACAGTAATCATAAATGATTAACGTGAATTATTTTATTAGAAATGTCATTTTCATGAATAGTAAATTGAATATTTTATTAGCGCATAGTGTCAAATAGTACCCTTAACTTTTGCTAGGCCCTTCCATTTCACTTATAAACTCACACCTTCAACTTCTCTTTTTCTCTCCTTAAGTTCCTCTTACTTTAATGCTAGGCCTCTGAGATTTTGGGCCTTTCCTTTTCAGCTTAGGTAAGGATACTATGCCTTTTCTATGTCTTTCAAATTTTAGAAGTTATTTTCTTAAGTATGCTCTGTGGTTGCGGCCTTGGCTGATCTTCCACATCAGAAAAACTGTCCTTAGCTGTTTATATGTTATTTTGATTCTCTGATTACTGAAATAGAATGTAAACTGTGAAGAATACATGTCTAGGAAAGTTCTGGCTAAGGAAAGACCTGGTTTTTAAGTGTGTCCAGTGTGACCCTCCACTCTTTCCTGGAAACTTACCTGGTGTACTCTTTTACAGATTGTATTCTCTATTTCTGGTATGAATAGTGATCGTACGTATGAATAGTGACCATACGTATGAATAGTGACCGTACGTATGAATAGTGACCATATGAACAGTAACCGTACATATGAACAGTATCTGTACGAAAACAATCCTGACGTATTTTCTCTAATCTTTCATGAAAATCTCCGTAGCAGAACACCGAAATTCACCTGAGAACTCTTGTCTGTAATGACTTAGAGAAGCGATGTTCGTACGGAATCCAGGTGAGTGAAACGACCCCGTTTTAATAGAGTTTTAGCATTACTGGTGATAAAAAGTATGTCGTAGGACACTCCCAAGATTCATAGGGGGAAATTGGATTCAGAATGACGAATATAATGAGATAATTAATCCAGAAGTATGGATAAGAAAAAGTAAATATCTCATGATGATGTGAAGATTGAATCTCTTGAATTGTGGTTTATAAAGCTATAATATAGTTATATACTATACCTGTTATATGGATGAATATTATATTGAGCTTCTGATTATGATATGAAATGATATTGATTGTGATTGAGCGGGACAGTACCCCCTCTCACGGCAAGGCGGAAAACCCGGTTGACAGGGTGTCTTGACCAATGAGTGTGGAGACAACGATTCCCTAGTAGGGATATAGCCCGGATTGGTGATAAATCCGTGAGGCGCCCTAGCTAAGAGGATGAGGTTGTGCGTCATGGCGGAAATATACATAATTGGTGAGCCGGCCTGTGTGCGCTCTCCGGGATATATTGCCATTGACGAGTACTAGTAACGTTTGTTGAATTGGATGAATTTTTATCTTCTTGTATGTAAAAGGATGATGTTGTGCGTCATGGCAGAAATATACATAATTGGTGAGCCGGCCTGTGTGCGCTCTCTGGGATATATTGCCATTGACGAGTACTAGTAACGTTTGTTGAATTGGATGAATTTTTATCTTCTGTCTATTGGTTGAGTATGAGCCTTTGGATATGCTTGCATGACTGGTAATGTATTTGAATTTTATTAATGCGAGGCCGATTCGCTCATTGAGTTTAAAAGCTCACATTGTTTGTACAACCTTTTTGTTCAGATCAGGTTGCCATCGAAGAATATCTGCTAGAGGAGTAGATCACTTTGGACCTTCCCGTTGTCGGGTAGACCTCTCTTCTGTTATAGATTATGTTGCTCTGTAATCGTCTAGGACATCTAGTTCAGGGGTTCGACATTTGGCTTGTATGTCAATGTATTTTAAATTGATAATCTATGATTACATGCAAATCATCTCTATGATTTTCAGATAAGAAAATTTGATATATTTATCGGAAGGCTTACAGTGATGAGAGATTCATCATTGTGCCGGTCATGTGCCCAGAAAACGGGTCGTGACAAAGTTGGTATCAGAGCAATGGTTGTTAGGTCTCCTAGTGATTACAGAGCAAGGTAACCTTAGTAGGACCTCCTCTATCGTTGTGAACCCGGGCACAACTATAGAGAGACGGCTCTACTGAAGGTCCTGTAGGATGTTTTCATTTCCTTTCCCTCCGAGACTTATCTCTTCTTAGGAAGTATGTTCTCAGTTTTAGTTTTAGACAGATGTGGCTACACTTTTGAACTTAGTCAAGGAAAAGTTGTTACTTGTTTTGATTCCGTTGCTGTCGGATCAAATTTTATATGGTGGATTTTATAAGCTAAATTCATGATTGATTTTGTGTAGCTATATTATTTTAGGGTACTAGCCAATAAAAGAAACTACTTGCATTAAAAAAAAACTGAAGGATTACATTGCAAAAAAAAAAGAAAAAAGAGAAGTTTACTCATGTATGAGTAATCTAAAAGCGAGGTGGTCTTGGATTAGGAGGGTTGTATTGTATCATCACCCCTCGACCATTCCTTGGAGCAAGGGACATAGCAATGTCGCGGAGGGTAGTGTAAATCCCATTCATACAATCAACACTTCTTTGTTGTTGATTGCAGAAGCACTGGGTAGACCAATAGAAGAACCTGTCTATTCTTGAAGTCATTTCTGCATGATTGCGTTTAGTTAACTTCTCCAGGTCTCCTATCATCTTTTTCAGATTTTTCACCTCCTGCTCTAGACAGGCGATTTTGTCCTCCGAGGTATGGCCCGTGCTAGTCTCCTCAGCTTCCTCGATCTTCTTCATTTTCTTCTCCTTCTGTTTCTCTGGAGACCCCTCAAAAGGTCTTTTGCCCTTGTCTTTGCCCAGACTTAAGTTTAAGTCGAGCTCTTCTTCCTTAGCCTCTACTGTGAGATCAATGTACTTCCTTGAGGCCATGATTTGGAAAAATTTAAAAATTTTTGTAAGAGTATGAGGCAAGAGGAATACTGGGAGATTGTAGGCTCAGAGACTATTACTCTTTGTGGTGTGGTAACTGAGAACGCTGAGAAGGTTTTTATAGAGAAAAATTTGGACTAAGAGACAAAGAAGATATCTCTTCACCGCACCCCTACACCTATGAATTTCTGCAAGCTGGAAACCAGAAGTCTAGGGTAGGCGTGCACACCGATAGCGCGTTGCATTAATGCCAAAACCACGAAAGTCAGTATTCGGTGGATTTGCGGCCGATTTTACTCGGTTTTCCCATTTCTCCCGTTGGCATTTTTCGAAATTCAAAGAAGTTGATAACATAGCCATCAAATATTGCCTTGGATGCTTTTATGATGAACTGAAATACATTTCTCCGTTTTATTGTGTTGTTCTTAAGAGCCTTCAGTTGAGTATAATATACATAATTGATTGAATCATGTTGTAATTACATTTATGTATGTTATTCATGCATAATGAGTGAAGGCTACGATCAAGGAGAATATGTGATGATCCTACATATACTCATAGAGATGTGAAATCAAAATGACTTGGATAGAATGAAATGTGTAGATGATGATATATCTTCATGGTTACACATACTTACATATAATGCTCTCATGGGCAAATGAAAGGCAGTGATTTCCTTACATCATGATAATGCTTAAGGCATGCGACCGTAAGCAGTTAACTTTGTTTTAAAATATATATATTTACATATATATTATGTGTAAGTCTAGAGTAAAGACACCGATTAGAATCTAAGATACGGCCAATATGAGGCGACCTAATCATAGAGGGACATCGTGATATAGGATTACAGAATAAAACAAGTTTAGAGGGAGAAAATCTCAGACTGAAGAGCGTAGTTAGTCAGAACTTTGAGAAAGGTCAAGATTAGCCGAAAATTTTTTTAAGGAAATCTTTGACTTATGTTAATTGCATTAAATTATATTTACTATTTACTTTCATGTCCGACATTAATTGCTGGCATTGCGACGTATGTGATCTGTAAACCTTATAGCGAGCGGCGTGTAGGTTGTGGTGGCTTTAGCTCCAGGGGCTTCGGGTTGTCTATAAATCTTGTATGCCCGTTACCCTACTCATCGCACCAAGCAAACCTACTTCTTTCATTACATACCTATTTCTCAATCTCCATTCCTTTCTCATTCGAAGTTATTTCTGAGATCCCTAGAGCAATGGCCGATAATAAGTCTTTCAACTTGAATTTTGAGACTGGCAATGTAGAGCTTGATTTAAATCTAAGTCTCGGAAACAACAAAGGGAAGAGACCTGTAGACAGGTCACCAGAAATTAAGAAGAGAAAGAGGGATGTAATAGAGTTGGAGGAGGACAGTACTGCAACATCCTCAGAAAATAAGCTTGCATTCCTGGAACGTAAGATAGAGAGCCTGGAATACAAGATAGAGGACCAGAAGCGACTAATAAGTCGTCTCTTTGAAAACCAAGAGAAACTGATAAATCGTCGTTTCGGGGAACTGGCCAATCGAGTTGATAGACATTCAATGTTTGCAACTCAAAATTTTCGTGACCAACAAGCAAGGTGTATTGACTGTATGAACGGAGTAACTTCTGCTCTTCACCAAATTTCTCAGGCACTTCCTCCAGAAACCCTTTCTAGGCTGCAACGATTAGCTTCCTCATTAAGATCTGAAGCACCTTCCTCTTCTAGACCCGGAGCACCTTTTACATTTCAAAAGCCTCCTCGTCCTTAATTTATTCTTTCTTTTGTTGGTACCTAAAGCTATATTTGGTCTACGCTTTGTGTATTAAAATTATCAATGTACTAGAAATAAAATTTAAGTTTATATTTAGACCTTCTTTGTTGAAGTGATTCCTTTTACTGAAAGAACTTGAGGAATGAGAAGATATTGGACTTGTTATATTTCATACTTGATTATGGAAATTCTAAAGCAAAGTATGGTAATATCCTTTTGACTGAGCAGAGTTACTAAAATGATATTTCATTGCACTTCTGAGCTATGGAGGAATGCTGAATAAGTATTTTATGAACCTATATATAGAGAACTATGGGTTTGCCCTAAGCATTGAAGGGATACGACTCTATATGAGTCATTGAGGTGAGAGGAATTTCTATATATATTTATTTTATAATTATGCATGAGGAGTATGTTATTTACTTAACTCATTTTCTAGGATTGTTCTTCCTAGAGAATTATGTAATAATTTTACGTGATTTTTCCTTTTATATGACGCCATCAGCTGAGAGTGTCGCCTTAAGGTAGAAGGATCTCCTTCGGGCAAGAGTATTACCTATGACCAAAATGATGCCTTCGGGTAGGGTACTTGTATTCGTAAAAGTTATAAGCTATGTGTATGGTAGCTTGTATTCTGATATTCAGTATAAACTAGAAAGATCACGTGCCACTGTTGAGAAGACACCTATTTGAGGTTTTACATAGAGACAGAGTTCGTCTCTGATCAGATGGTTTAAGTTTGGTAAAGGTTACGAGGATGAGACACTTTATGGTACAAAAGGCTGTGGAGAAGATCAAACTGATGAAGAAGAGATTACTTGCTGTTTAGAAAAGGAAAAAAAAAATTCCTATGAAAATTATTGATAATGCGGTCTAGAGTTCACAGTTGATGCTATAGTGTTCTTGTAAATCTTACCAGGGATGTGAAGAGGTTTGGGAAGAAAGAGATGCAAAGGATGAGATATAGACGAAGTAATCACACTTATTTCAGTCTTGAGATGAGTTTTGAATTCGGGGGACCGAATTCTCTTAAGGGGGTGATAATGTAATACCCATGAAAAAATAAAAAAAATAAAATAAAATAAAATATAAATATTTGTTTACAAACTACTGTTACTATTTCAGTATACGGTACTGTTCACCTGTATAATACTATTTAAGTATATGATACTGTTCACTTATACAATTGAAATATCAAGTACTAGATGTGGTTTGGTCATAAGAGAAAACTAGAAAGAAGTTTGTAAGAGAAAATGGCGTTTTATGTGTAAAAATACGCTCAGGGACTAAATTGAAAGAACTGATTTGAAAAGAAACTTAAAGGTTTAAGGTGAAATGATAGTTTTCCCCTTAAGTTTTCAATAGTAAAGCCGCCTGTGACTTTTCTGAAATTGCACAGTAATCATAAATGATTAACGTGAATTATTTTATTAGAAATGTCATTTTCATGAATAGTAAATTGAATATTTTATTAGCGCATAGTGTCAAATAGTACCCTTAACTTTTGCTATAAATAGGCCCTTCCATTTCACTTATAAACTCACACCTTCAACTTCTCTTTTTCTCTCCTTAAGTTCCTCTTACTTTAATGCTAGGCCTCTGAGATTTTGGGCCTTTCCTTTTCAGCTTAGGTAAGGATACTATGCCTTTTCTATGTCTTTCAAATTTTAGAAGTTATTTTCTTAAGTATGCTCTGTGGTTGCGGCCTTGGCTGATCTTCCACATCAGAAAAACTGTCCTTAGCTGTTTATATGTTATTTTGATTCTCTGATTACTGAAATAGAATGTAAACTGTGAAGAATACATGTCTAGGAAAGTTCTGGCTAAGGAAAGACCTGGTTTTTAAGTGTGTCCAGTGTGACCCTCCACTCTTTCCTGGGAACTTACCTGGTGTACTCTTTTACAGATTGTATTCTCTATTTCTGGTATGAATAGTGATCGTACGTATGAATAGTGACCGTACGTATGAATAGTGACCATATGAACAGTAACCGTACATATGAACAGTATCTGTACGAAAACAATCCTGACGTATTTTCTCTAATCTTTCATGAAAATCTCCGTAGCAGAACACCGAAATTCACCTGAGAACTCTTGTCTGTAATGACTTAGAGAAGCGATGTTCGTACGAAATCCAGGTGAGTGAAACGACCCCGTTTTAATAGAGTTTTAGCATTACTGGTGATAAAAAGTATGTCGTAGGACACTCCCAAGATTCATAGGGGGAAATTGGATTCAGAATGACGAATATAATGAGATAATTAATCCAGAAGTATGGATAAGAAAAAGTAAATATCTCATGATGATGTGAAGATTGAATCTCTTGAATTGTGGTTTATAAAGCTATAATATAGTTATATACTATACCTGTTATATGGATGAATATTATATTGAGCTTCTGATTATGATATGAAATGATATTGATTGTGATTGAGCGGGACAGTACCCCCTCTCACGGCAAGGCGGAAAACCCGGTTGACAGGGTGTCTTGACCAATGAGTGTGGAGACAACGATTCCCTAGTAGGGATATAGCCCGGATTGGTGATAAATCCGTGAGGCGCCCTAGCTAAGAGGATGAGGTTGTGCGTCATGGCGGAAATATACATAATTGGTGAGCCGGCCTGTGTGCGCTCTCCGGGATATATTGCCATTGACGAGTACTAGTAACGTTTGTTGAATTGGATGAATTTTTATCTTCTTGTATGTAAAAGGATGATGTTGTGCGTCATGGCAGAAATATACATAATTGGTGAGCCGGCCTGTGTGCGCTCTCTGGGATATATTTCCATTGACGAGTACTAGTAACGTTTGTTGAATTGGATGAATTTTTATCTTCTGTCTATTGGTTGAGTATGAGCCTTTGGATATGCTTGCATGACTGGTAATGTATTTGAATTTTATTAATGCGAGGCCGATTCGCTCATTGAGTTTAAAAGCTCACATTGTTTGTACAACCTTTTTGTTCAGATCAGGTTGCCATCGAAGAATATCTGCTAGAGGAGTAGATCACTTTGGACCTTCCCGTTGTCGGGTAGACCTCTCTTCTGTTATAGATTATGTTGCTCTGTAATCGTCTAGGACATCTAGTTCAGGGGTTCGACATTTGGCTTGTATGTCAATGTATTTTAAATTGATAATCTATGATTACATGCAAATCATCTCTATGATTTTCAGATAAGAAAATTTGATATATTTATCGGAAGGCTTACAGTGATGAGAGATTCATCATTGTGCCGGTCATGTGCCCAGAAAATGGGTCGTGACAGGTTGCATGAAACAGAATTGTATGATGATTAAGAGAAAGATAGGCTTACGGAGGTGAAATGAAATTCACTTTCCGTGCCGGTCACGTGCTCAGATTTTGGGACGTGACAACCTGTTACCAAAAGAATTTGTAATTCACACAGACCATGAATCACTCAAACACTTGAAGGGTCAGAGCAAGCTGAATAGAAGACATGCAAAGTGGGTGAAATTTCTTGAAGCTTTTCCTTATGTGTTGAAGTATAAAAAGGGAGAAACTAACATTGTTGCAGATGCCTTATCAAAGAGATATGCCTTAATTTCCATGATGAACGCTAAATTGTTGGGATTTGAATCTATTAAAGACCATTATATGGAAGATTCAACACCTGCTGAAATTTATCTCGCTTGTGAGAAAATGGCATAGAAGGGATTTTATAGATCTGAATGTTTTTTATTTCGTTTGGGGAGGCTTGTAATTCCAAACTGTTCTATAAGAAAATTACTTACACGAGAAGCTCACGGTGAGGATTGGCTGGGTATTTCAGTGAAACCAAGACATTGGAGATGCTGAAAGAGTATTTTTATTGACTTAACATGATTAGAGATGTGCATCATGTGATTGAGAGGTGTATTGTTTGCAAAAAAGCTAAGAGCAAGGAAGCAGCCCATGGACTTTATACACCTTTACTTGTTCCAGATCAGCCTTGGATTGATATTAGCATGAATTTTGTGCTAGGCTTACCAAGGACACAAAGAGGTAAAGATTCGGTCATTGTTGTTATTGATTGTTTTTCAAAAATGTCTCATCTTATTCCATGCCATAAAACCGACGATGTTGTGCATATTGCCAATTTATTTTTCAAAGAAATTGTGAGACTTCATGGCATTTCAAAGAGTATCGTGTCAAATCATGACACTAAATTTCTTAGCTACTTTTGGAAGACTTTATGGAAGAAACTAGGAATAAAGTTGCTCTTTAATACTGCCTGTCACCCACAAACTGATGGGCAAACTGAAGTGGTGAACCGAACACTTTCTACTTTGCTAAGAACTATCATTGGCAAAAACTTGAAAAGTTGGGATGAATGATTGGCGTATGTTGAATTTGCTTACAATAGAAGTGTACATAATACTACTAAACACTCTCTTTTTGAAGTAGTTTATGGGTTTAATCCATTAAGCCTACTTGATTTAGTACCATTACCACTTGAGGCTCGAGAATGCATAGATGGAAAAAGGAAGACTGACATGATAAAGAAGTTACATGAAAACATTAAACAGCAGATTGAGAAGAAGAACTCCATCTATGAGAAGACTGTCAACAAGAGGAGAAAATTTGTTGAATTCAGTCCTGGAGATTTAGTGTGGGCTCATTTTCGAAAAGAAAAATTTCCAAACCAAAGGAAGTCCAAATTAATGCCAAGGGCAGATGGTCCTTTCTGTATCATAGACAAGGTAAATGATAATGCATACAAAATTGATTTGCCTCAAGACTATGTTGTTTCTACTACTTTCAATGTGAGGGATCTTTCTCCTTACTTAGAAGATAAATAGGACTTGGATTTGAGGCCAAATCCATTTCATGTTTTGTATATAAACAATCTTGTGTAGTCAGGAATGACTTAATGCAATTTGTATTCATTTAGAATTTAATTTGACTATTTCCTTTTCTAATATCAGTTTTCGTCTGCCATATCCATCTTCTCCATTTGCTTTGTATCATGGGCATATCTGCATTGAAGGGTGTTGCCCCCACAAGAAATTTTTTTAATTAATATATGTGGTAATTTTTTTTGTTCCCACAAAAATTTAAATGTTGTCACCACATGGTAAATCATGACCATTCATCTTATTCAGAGTATCCCACAAATATGTTTTTTAATTGAATTTAAAAATTAACTTTGATTTTGTCTGTGGCAACTATTACAGTTGAAAGATGTTTCTCTGCAATGAATCTTGTGAAGAATAGAATGCACAATCATATGCGAGATGAATGGTTGAATGATTGTTTGGTTACAAACATAGAGAGAGATATTTTTGATAGTATTGAAAATGAAAAAATCATACAATATTTTCAAGATATGAATGAAAATGCACAAAGAGCAATTGTAATTTATAAAAGCTTAGATATTTGTATTTATTTTTTGTCATAAGATTATATATTTTGTGTGTGAGACATTGAATGTAATTGAGGATTTGGTGAGAGCGAAAATTACTTTTGTAATATCTCATCTTCTGCTTAGTTCTAATTTCTCACTAGTGGATGTAAGTTTTATATTGAAAGCAAATCACGTTATATCTTGTGTATTTTATATAATTTTTTATTGCTTATGCATATTTATAATATTTTTTAAATAACAATATTTATATACTATTTGTTACCTCCACTAACCAAAATTTCTAGATCCGCCCCTGCTTTGTATGCTCTATTTTGGTACTGTAATATGTGTTTGGATCTTACCATTCTTTCTTTATTTCTTTGGGTTTTTCATTTGGTACTATAATTTGTTTTGTTATTGCCATGTGCTTTATTTTAATGAGTCTAGTGTTGAGTTCTCAACTTAGCACTATTTCGGGTGCTATTTACCTTTTCTTTTGATATCTATTTTGTCTATTCTTGCAATTCTTAACTCACGTTGTCACATTCCAAAAATTGAACATGTGAAAAGATACTATTTCTAGGAAAAACTTCAGTAGTATCGCAAAATCCTGAACAATCTTAATATCCACAACTATTCATTTGATAAAATTCTCAAATATGAGTTATTCACATATATTCTATAAGGTTTTACATTTAACCTTTATCATTCATTTCATACAACAGAATTATAATCATCTGATAAACAAATACAGGCATACATAATTTGATGTGTTTATCTCATCGCAAGCATATGAGACCTATACAAAGTACAGAGCATTTCTAAAATTCACATTATTTAGTATTGGTATCCCACCAGAAAAAGATAAAGAACAACTCCAAGAGGCTTTTACTCATCAGTCGGATAATCTTGCTCCTCACTTACTAAATCTGAAAATACAATTATAGGGAGTGTGAGTTTATTTAAAAACTCAGTAAGTAAATAACTATACCATATAGAATATTACAAGTACAAATACCACATTTATTAACATAGTCAATCTATTATTCATTTTACATAATCGTAGTATTATATGTGTCTGAATTTGCATATGATTTATTTGGTGATCAAACCATCAATCACTTTACATTATGTGTCGTAGATACTTGCACTGAGTGACTTGAGAATTTAACCCTCAAACTCTTTATGCATAAATGTGCCGTAGATATTTACACCGAGTGACTTGAAAATTTAACCCTCAAACTCTTTGTGCATATATAATCGTAGATACTTGTATTCCCTTGAATTTCTATTAACAATTATAGTAATTATCACATATTATCAACTGAAAGGTTGATTGTTTAACATTTCAATAATATTGTAAATGAGACTTATATTGTACTTTATCTAATAATATCAAATTAGTTTAGCAATGTTATTAACTTACCATGATATTGTCCAAATTTACCTTATTTCTCACTAGAATTTGTGTAGGAAAATTTACTAGTAAAATATATCACAAAGAAACATAATAAATGGAACAAAATCATAAAAATATTCAATATTTCCTGATTGCTACAGTAACGATCAACAGTCAATGTAGCTATAGTAACGGTTTGCTACAGTGACAGTTCACTACAGTACATTGATCGCTACAGTTCTGTTGACTGCCGACACTACAGTATTTTGCTATAGTACTTTGACCAAAGTCAATGCTACAGTAACCGGGAAAATCTAGAAAAATTTTCTCGATGAATAGTATTTTTCTAGAAAATTTTCAAAATAAACAGTAACGTTCTTCGTGTTCTTCACCTAAAAATCCTAAAATCACATCCAAGACACCATTTCTTTTGATTTCTTTCATGGGTCTTTATCCTTGATGTTTAAGGAATCTTTTCACACTAAAATCTCCAATTTTAACCCAAAAACAAAGTCTTAATCCTCAAATTTTCATCTTGAATCCTAAAAACCAAACTTCCTCTAAATTATTTGATAAATTGAAGTTTAAGGAAATCAGAGAGATTGAAACTTACCTTAGATTATTACAAATCAATTGAACTGAACAAATGATTAGAACTCTAAAGATCAAAGGAAAGGATTTGAAAGAAGGATGAAGAAATTTGAGAGAAAACTTCACTGTTCACTTCTGCCTTTGTTTCAGATGCGGGAATTGTGAAGGGAGATTGTAAAAATTTTTGGTTAAGGGTTTCTAATGGGTTATTTCAATAACTCATTGGTATCTATAACCCAACACCCAAACCCGGCTTGTTAATTAGGGCGAATGGTAAAACTTAGGGGTTTTGCTTATTAATTAATAGAGATATTAATTAACCTTGCTTAATCAATTTAAGTTATTATTTATCCAGCTTAAACTTACATAAGAGATTGTGTTAGAGTTGAGTAGCTTAACTTAGGTTCGGGAGAATCACTTTAAGCCAATAGAAAATCTAAGATTAAAGTATATAATTGAATTGAATCGCAGATATTAGAGAGAGTTCGCAACTCTTAAGATGAGAGAAGGGGATTAGTAGCCCTATGTCTTTTAATTAAGTTAATTTCATCTAAATTTGTGTTTACATTCTGTTTAATTGCAAAAAATACAAAAATATATTATTTGTCACATTTTTATTTAAAAGTTAGAGCTATCTTTAATTCAAATTGAGTTGTTTGACTATTACATTTAAATTTCTAGAATACTTAGCACATTAGTCAACGATATCTCTTACTCATTTTATCATTGTATTGCTTATACGACTGGTGCGCTTGCTAATTCGCTTAACATTTAGACATTTCTTTCACGACAGCAAAGGTTTTTGTTTGTGTTATATTAGCTTGTGTTTATTTTGTGTAAGGTATTTTGTATAAGGGTATTTCAATAAAATCACATTAAATTTATTCCATTTCCACATTTTAAAATATTATACCAAACACATAATCTTATTTCTTTCTATTTCTTTTTACATTATATCAAACAATTTTTTTTATTTCCTATCCCTTCTCATTTCTCATTCTTATTCTCATTTTATTCCCTTTCATTCAAACACCTAAATTTATACCAAATATACCCTTTGTGTATTATTGAAAAGGATTCATTTTCTTTTTTAATGGTTTCATTTATCTCTTTTTTTCTGTATTTTAACTTTCAAATGTTTTTGTGCTCTAAAGAGACTTAAATATTGATGTTTCATGAAGTAATATGGCATTGTCTATTTGGCAAAATCCAACTAGGATTAGTTTGAGTTTTACCTTATTATTGACAAGTCTTTGAGCTGTGGTTTTTTTTTTTAACTAATTAATTTGATTTGAGTAGGATTTAATAACAAATCTTTCAATCCCAAAGGTCATTGAAATAAATTGGCATATACATTAGTGATCTTTAGGGGATATTTTCGAATTTGTTTGCATCCATATCTTTTGAAAGCATTTAGTGTCACGGTTGAATCTTGATACCTTTGGAGAAACACAGTTAATAATAAAACAAAATCTACAAAATCTACCCCTTTGAACTCATTGTCTCTATCCAATAACTGTATGAAATATATATTTTTGTTTAACTCATGATAGAAAAGAGAATTATTTTCATTTTATTTCCGAAGTTGGGAAATTTATAAAGACTTAACTTATAATTATTAGAAATTTTATTTTAGTTCAGTACTATGTGTAGAAGTTAATAACCTCTACTTGAAAAGCTTGTGCGGGTTATAGTAGTAACGGAGACAGCTAAAGCCAATAGAAACCCTCAACCTACACCGTCCGCAGAAAAGGCAATCTCGACCGTGGAAACTCATTTAATCGACGCTCTATAATAATCTATATCGAACCCACGGATGACGAACCTAAGCCCTCGATTAATCTCAATCGAACGATCCCGATCAATCTTCAAAACCCGCTTAGTTTCAAAGCCGACCCTTCCCGCTCCAATATATACCCTACTTCGTTTCGATTCCCTCTCACATAGATCCAATTGAAAACCCTAAATTGCCAAATCGTTCTCTGCAAGCTTCTCTCTCTAGATTAATTTTCCTGAGAAAATGTCAGGTCGCGGAAAGGGAGGCAAGGGGTTGGGCAAGGGAGGAGCAAAGAGGCATCGCAAGGTCTTGCGCGATAACATCCAGGGTATCACGAAGCCTGCGATTAGGAGATTGGCGAGGAGAGGAGGAGTGAAGCGGATCAGTGGGTTGATCTACGAGGAGACAAGAGGCGTGCTCAAGATTTTCTTGGAAAATGTGATCCGTGATGCTGTGACTTACACTGAGCACGCTCGGAGGAAGACTGTTACTGCGATGGATGTGGTTTATGCGCTTAAGAGGCAGGGAAGGACCCTCTACGGGTTCGGCGGTTGAAGTTCTTCATCTGAACTTCCGTTGGGGTTAAGGTGCTGGATTTGTCTACGTAGATGTGTAAATAGAAGAAATTTGTTTCTTGAAAAAGGTTTCATATCGAATTATGTACTCGTATTACTATCTGTTTGGTAATGCTTGTATACTCAAATTTCTTCTAATTCTGTTGTGGTTAATAGAATGTGTTTATGGTTTAAAGAGTTTTTCTGCACACCTGGATTCTGGTTGCTACTTGTTTTGTGCCTGATAGTGTTTCATTCCTCCTTTGTTTTAGTTTGCAACTCTATCTCCAGTTGATCATAGCACATGGCATGCTTCAGTTCAAATTTGAGGTCATTAGCCGAAATCTGTTCTGCTTTGTCCAATTTAGAAACATGTTACCAAATAAGATTTCTACAATCTCACTTTAAAACAAAACCCAAAATAACAAAAGAAAATTAAAAAAAGATTGAAATCCCCTTGCATCTTTCAATTTGGAAATAGTTACCAAGTAAAATTCCATGCTGTCCTTACCTTGTAAAGCTGACGATAGTCAAAATGCCACAAAGTAGCGGAATGGATTCGACACTTGGATTAAAGCAGGGACACTTAGATTAAACCAGGGACTTGCTGAGTATTAACATGTAGAAACTATAAAATTTTGAACACAAATAAAAAAAATTTAAAAAATAGTAAAGTTGACAAATCATATGATTTTTATGTTATTTTTAACTAATACATAACATTTTTATTATTTATAATAATTTAAAGAATTACTCTTATATTTTATAGTTTATGTACTGGAGCTGTTATTAAATTATAATTAGAAATTATATGTAATTTTTTAAATAAATTAATCAAGTTTATTAATAGGTTTTTATAACATCTATATTGATAAATTTTACTTGAAATTTTATTGTGAGTTTTATAGTGTTATATTAGTTTAAATAATTTTTGACTGCTTTTATTCTAATGGTAAATTTTTTTAGAATCAACAAATGAATCACACAATCAATTCTTTATTATTTTAATATTTATTGCTCTTTATTGACATTTATTGTGAATTGATTATTTTATTAATACTTGTTATATAAGACTTGGTTTTTATATAAGAATTATTGTTATGTGTGGTAGTTAATATGATGAATTACAATAATAAATCGAAATAAGAACCGATTCTTAAATTTAAGAATTCTTTAAAAACTACCATTATAAATGCTCTTAATGTTGAGTTTCTAACACTATAACAAACAATCAAAATTCATTATCACATAGCGGAATATAGTTAACATTACAAATTGTTATGTTCATATCATGATTTTGTTGTTTGTAGGGTGTTGATAAACAAATTGACAAAAATAAATGATAAAACAGAAATGAGTATACCTTTATTCATGATATCTTCAACTAGGCATGACTCTTCTAGGTTGATATGAAAAGTTTTTTACACATTTTTTAGTCTAATGAATTTTTCAAACGCTAAAACTAATTTATATAATCTAGAGAATCATAACTCACTTATCATGCTCATAGGTTGACCTTATTTTTAATAATATTTCATCTCTATTATTAATTTCGGTCAAATATCTACACATAATTATTTTTACCATCATCCCAAACTGATTTTTCATATATTAAATAAGTCTAACCTACAAACACACTTTATAAAGATAATAAATTTTGACCCAATTAATAGATAACAATATATGTATACATATATAATAAAGAATTGTTACACAATTTTGGAGAAAAGCCCTTTTACGTGCTACTTTTCTAATTAATAAACTTCCTACAAATCTCTTATCTTGGGAAACACCACATGAATTGTTGTTTCATAAAGAACCCAATTATAATTCCCTTAAAGTTTTTGGATGCCTTTGCTTTGTTATTAATGTCAAACCACATAAAGACAAACTTGCCTCTAAAGCTAATGTTGATGTTTTTGATGTTTTCCTTGGATTCAAATCTTGTATGAAAGCTTTTAGAGTCTATGATTTGCTTGCTAAGAAAATTGTTATGATTCGTGATGTTGTGTTTCATGAGACACATTTTCCTTTTTTGAACTCTATTTTTCCAGATGATTATAATTTGCCTTCTTTGCCAATCACTACTGATTTGCAAGGTGATTGTTCAACAGAAACAAACACTCTGATATTGCAACTACTCCCTCACAAGCAGGAACTATTCCTTTGTCTTCAAGTATTGATTTTTCACTCTCCATTGTACCTAGACACATAATCAAAACTAAACTTGTGTGACTGTCAAATTTTGTGACCCATCAAATTTTTGTGTCTCATACCATTTTTTATGCTCACATCAATTTTCTAACCAACCTTTCCATTATTTAGGAACCACACATTTATCACCAAGCAAGTCAATCACTTCAATGGGTATAAGCAATGAATGATGAATTACAGGCCTTAGAATAAAATCATACTTGGAAGCTCACTAAGTTGCCACAAGGTAAAATAGCCATTGGCTCAAAATTGGTTTGCAAAGCAAAATTGAAACCCGATGGTACAATAGATCAGTTTAAAGCACATTAGTAGACAAGGGCTACAATCAAATGAAAGGTGTGGATTATAATGATGTTTTTTCCCTGTTGCTAAATCAGTGACTGTCAAACTATTTTTTTCTATTGCAGCAATAAGCAAGTAGCCTCTTCATCAAGTAGACATTAATAATGCCTTTTTCCATGTCTACTTGGATAAAGAGGTCTATATGCTACCACTTCAACTCTACCATAAAGTTAAGGAAGGGGAAGTTTGCCATTTATAGAGGTCTTTATATAGCCTCAAACAAGCCTTGCGCCAGTGGATCACCGAGTTTATTAAGCATCTTTTTCAGTTTGGATTCATTCAGTCTAAAGCTGACATGTGTTTATTTACCAATAAATCTCTTAATGGCTCACTTATTCTAATTGTTTATGTTGATGATTTACTATTATCAGGTTCTTCAAATGAGTTGATTCATAACCTTAAACAATCTTTGCATACTTCCTTCAAAATTAAGGATCTCAATCAAGCAAAGTTTTTTTTTTTTTGGGTTGGAAATCGCCAAATCTTTTGCTGGTATTTGCATAAATCAGAATAAGTATATCACATACATCATCATAGACACAAATATGTCCCATGCAAAGGAAACTGAAACACCTTTGCCTCCAGGGCTACAGCTTTAAGAAAAGAACGGTGAGTTGCTTGAGGATTCCTCCCAATTTAGTAGATTGATAGGAGGTTTTTGTATCTTAATTTCAGACGTCCAAATATTTTGTTTGATGTGCACTATCTCAGCCAATTTGTACACAGACCATGTAAACTACATTATTTGGCTACCTTGCACATTGTGAGGTATCTAAAGTCTCCCACTGCTATAGGGCTATTCTTTTCTGCTACTGTTCCACTTGATTT
Source organism: Biancaea sappan (assembly GCA_037074585.1). Classification (NCBI taxonomy): domain Eukaryota; kingdom Viridiplantae; phylum Streptophyta; class Magnoliopsida; order Fabales; family Fabaceae; genus Biancaea; species Biancaea sappan. The sequence continues at coordinate 3,893,833 of CM073498.1, read as the reverse complement.
GAGGGCCTATTATGATGCTGATTGGGCCACCTGTAAGAAGACTAGACACTCAATTATGAGCTATTGCATTTATTTAGGTTCAGCACGTATTTCGTGTAGATCCAAGAAGCAAGTCACATTCTCAAAATCTTCTGCTAAGGCTGACTATAGGAGTAAGACAACCACAATCATTGAACTCCAATGGATAAGTTACCTATTGAAAGATTTTGGAATCTCTCTACATCTTCCAATATCCCTTTTATTGTGATAATCTTGCAACTATTCATATCTCAGAGAATGCAGTATTTCATGAGTGCCCAAAGCACATTGAAATTGATTGCCATATTGTGAAAGACTAGTACATTGAGGGTTTCGTTAAGCCATTCCATGTTTCATCAAAAAATCAAATTGCTGATCTTCTGACTAAACCACTTGGGGTTTCGAATTTTCGATTTTTGGTTTCCAAGTTGGGATTAGTTCAATTCACCATAGCTTCAACTTGAAGGGGGATGTAGAATTTTATGTGTTTTGTGTCCTGAATTTCCTTTTAACTTGATGGCACTAAGTGTTGGACTTTAACACACAGCGTTGTGATTTATGTTATTCCCCTTTTAGTTAGTTTTCAACCGTTGTGTTTTGTTCTGTTAAATGACAATTAGTAGTTTTTCTAAATTGTTTTGTATATAAACAATCTTGTATTGTCAGGAATGAATTAATGCAATTTGTATTCATTTAGAATTTAATCCGATTATTTCCTTTTCTAATACGAGTCTTCGTTTGCCATATCCATCTTCTCCATTTGCTTTGTATCATGGGTGTATCAAGAAAATTTTTTGTATTTTTTTTTGTCCTCACAAAAATTTATATGTTATCACCATATAGTAAATTATGACTATTCGTCTTATTAAGAATACCTCACCCAATAACTTTTTTTTCTTAAATTGAATTTAAAATTTAGCTTTGATTTTTTTTGGGGCACCTACAATAGTTAAAAGATGTTTCTTTTCAATGAATCTTGTGAAGAATATAATGCACAATCATATGAGAGATGAATGATTGTTTGGTTACATATAAAGAGAGGAATATTTTTGATAGTATTGAAAATGAAAAAAATCATACAACATTTTTAAAATATGAAAATCCATAGGGAGCAATTGTAATTTGTAAAAGTTTAAGTATTTTGTGTTTTTTTGTCATAAGATTATGTATTTTGTAATACCCAAGAAAAATAAAATATAAATATTTGTTTACAAACTACTGTTACTATTTCAGTATACGGTACTATTCACCCGTATAATACTATTTACGTATACGATACTGTTCATTTATATAATCAAAATGTCAAGTACTATATGTGGTTTGGTCATAAGAGAAAACTAGAAAGAAGTTTGTAGGAGAAAATGACGTTTTATGTGTAAAAATACCCTCAGAGACTAAATTGAAATGACTGATTTGAAAAGAAACTTAAAGGTTTAAGGTGAAAGGATAGTTTTTCTTTTAAGTTTTCAATAGTAATTTTCCTCGTACGCGAGGTGTACAGTAACTGCATTATTAGAAATATCATTTTTATGAATAGTAAATTGAATATTTTATTAGCGCATAGTATCAAATAGTACCCTTGACTTTTCCTATAAATAGGCGCTTTCATTTCACTTCTAAACTCACACCTTCAACTTCTCTTCTTCTCTCCTTAAGTTTCTCTTACTTCAATGCTAGGCCTCTGAGATTTTGGGCCTTTCCTTTTCAGCTTAGGTAAAGATACTATGCCCTTTCTATGTCTTTCAAATTTTAGAAGTTATTTTCTTAAGTATGCTCTGTGGTTGCGGCTTTGGCTGATCTTCCACATCAGAAAAACTGTCCTTAGCTGCTTACATATTATTTTGATTCTCTGATTACCGAAATAGAATGTAAACTGTAAAGAATACATGTCTAGGAAAGTTCTGGCTAAGGAAAGACCTGGTTTTTAAGTGTGTGCAATGTGACCCTCCACTCTTTCCTGGGAACTTACCTGGTGTACTCTTTTATAGATTGTATTATCTATTTCTAGTATAAATAGTAACCATACGTATGAATAGTAACTGTATAAATAGTAACCGTACGTATGAATAGTGACCGTACGTATAAATATTAATCGTATGAATAGTAACCATATATATGAACAGTAACCGTACGTATGAACAGTATCTGTACGAAAACAATCCTAACGTATTTTCTCTAATCTTTCATGAAAATCTCCGTAGCAGAACACCGAAATTCACCTGAGCACTCTTGTCTGTAATAACTTAGAGAAGCGATGCTCGTACGGAATCCAGGTGAGTGAAACGACCCCGTTTTAATAGAGTTTTAGCATTACTGATGATAAAAAGTATGTCGTAGGACACTCCCAATATTCATAGGAGGAAATTGGATTCAGAATAACGAATTTAAGGAGATAATTAATCCAGAAGTATGGATAAGACGAAACAAGTATTTCATGATGATGTGAAGTTTGAATCTTTTCAAAAACAGATTAATTGTTATCTTGATTTGTGGTTTATAAATCTATAATATAGTTATATACTATACCTGTTGTATGGATGAATATTATATTGAGCTTCTGATTATGATATGAAATGCTATTGATTGTGATTGAACGGGACAGTACCCCCTCTCACGGCAAGGCGAAAAACCCGGTTGACAGGGTGTCTTGACCAATGAGTGTGAAGACAACGATTCTCTCAATAGGGATACAGCCCGGATTGGTGATAAATCCGTGAGGCACTCTAGCTAAGAGGATGAGGTTGTGCGTTATGGCGGAAATATACAGAATTGGTGAGCTAGCCTGTGTGCGCTCTCCGGGATATATTGCTATTGATGAGTACTAGTAACGTTTGTTGAATTGGTTGTGCGTCATGGCGGAAATATACAAAATTGGTGAGCTGGCCTGTGTGCGCTCTCCGGGATATATTGCCATTGATGAGTTGTTGAATTGGATGAATTTTTATCTTCTTGTATGTAATTTCTAACTATGTCTATTGGTTGAGTATGAGCATTCGGATATGCTTGCATGACTGGTAATGTATTTAAATTTTATTAACGCGAGGCCGATTCGCTCACAGAGCTTAAAAGCTCACACTCTCTGTACAACCTTTTTGTTCAGATCAGGTTGCTGATGAAGAATATCCGCTAGAAGAGTATATCACTTTGGACCCTCCCACTGTCGGGTAGGCCCCTCTATTGTTGTAGATTATGTTGCTCTGTAATCGTCTAGGACATCTAGGTCAGGGGTTTGGTATTTGGCTTGTATTTCAGTACAATAATGTATTTTATGTTGAGGATCTATTATTATATGCAAATAATCTCTATGAATTTCAAATAAGAAAATTTGATATATTTTCTTCGTATTTATTAAGGAATGATTATTTTGAGAATATAGAGATAATGATTAATAATCTAACTCATGGGTAGAATTTGTCGAAAGGTTTACAGTGATAGGATATTCATCATTGTGCCGGTCATGTGCCCAGAAAACGAGTCATGACATATTTTGTATGTGAGAAATTAAATGTAATTAAAAAATTGGTGAGAGAAAAAATTACTATTGCAATCTCCATCTTTTATTTAGTGAATTGCTTCTCATTTCTCATAAGTAGATGTAGGTTTTACGTTAAAACAAAGCCACATTATATCTTGTGTATTTTTATATAATTTTTTATCACTTATGCATATTTATAATTTTTTTAGTAAATATATTTATAGACTATTTATTGTCTCCACTAACCAAAATTTGTAAATTTGTCCTTGCTTTATATGCTTTGTTTTGGTATTGTAATCTATGTTTGGATCTTACCATTCTTTCTTTGTTTCTCTAGGTTTTTCATTTGGTACTATAATTAGTTTTGTTACTGCCATGTGCTCTGTTTTAGTGGGGCTAGACATTTCTTTCGAGACAGTAAAGGTTTTTGTTTGTGTCATGTACTCTTGTGTTTATTTTGTATAAGTTATTTTGTATGAGAGTATTTCAAGAAAATCACATTAAATTTATTCTATCTTCTACATTTTAAAATATCATATCAAACACATAATCTTATTTCTTTCTATTTCTATTTACATTATATCAAACAATTTTTTCATTCCCTTTCCCTTTCCCTTCCCATTTCTCATTCTCATTCTCATTCCCTTCCATTTAAACACTCAAATTTATACCAAATATACCCTTAGTGCATTATTGAAAATGATTCATTTTCCTTTTTAATGGTTTCATTTATCTCTCATTTTCTCTTTTGTGTATTTTAAATTGCAAATGTTTTTGTGCTCTAAAGAGACTTAAATGTTGATGTTTCATGAAGTAATATGGCATTGTCTATTTGGCAAAATCCAACTAGGATTAGTTTGAGTTTTACCTTATTATTGACAAGTCTTTTAGCTTTGGTTTTTTTTTTTTGAAACTAATTAATTTGATTTGAGTAGGATTTAATAACAAATCTTTCAATCCTAAAGGTCATTGAAATAAATTGGCATATACATTAGTGATCTTTAGGGGACATTTTCAAATTTGTTTTCATCCATATCTTTCAAAAGCATTTAGTGTCACCCTTGAATCTTGATACCTTGGAAAAACACAGTTAATAATAAAACAAAATCTACCGCTTTGAACTCATTGTCTCTATCCAATAACTGTATGAAATTTATATTTTTGTTAACTCATGATAAAAAAGAGAATATTTTTCATTTTATTTCCGAAGTTTGGAAATTTGTAAAGACTTAATTTATAATTATTAGAAATTTTATTTTAGTTTAGTACTATGTGTAAAAGTTAATAACCTCTACTTTAAAAACTTGTGCTGGTTATAATAGTAATGGAGATAGCTAAAGACTTATAAGCTACCTGGAAGCTTATAAACTAATTTTTAGTTTATAGTTGATATCTAAAAACTAAAAACTTATAAGTTAATTTATTGAATCAAAAGTATTTGATAAAAGTAATTGTTGAAGTGGTTGAAATATGTAAAATGACATATATTTTATAATATTAAAATAATACAAATAAACATATTATTTTTTAATTTTTAATTAAAATAATTTAAATGTTTATATATATAAAATTCATTATATATATAATATTTATTTATATAAATAAATATATAATAAGTATATTATATATATATATATATAACAGTGAAAGAAAAATGAAAATAAATAAATTATTTTTTAAAAATTTATTATATATATATAAAATAAATATATTATATTATATTATATATAATATATTTATAATATAATATTTTTATTTTATATATATATATATAGTGTATGTTAGATAATGAATATTTTAATAAAATAATAAAAATAAAATAATAAAAAAAGTACAGAACTTATAAGTTCATTTTTTAATTTTACTAAATACAACCAATGCCAATAGAAACCCTCAAACTACACCCTCTGCAGAAAATGCAATCTCGACCGTGGAAGCTCATTTAATCGACGCTCTATAATATTCTATATCGAAACCACGGATGACGAACCTAAGCCCTCGATTAATCTCAATCGAACGATCCCGATCAATCTTCAAAACCCGCTTAGTTTCAAAGCCGACCCTTCCCGCTCCAATATATACCCTACTTCGTTTCGTTTCCCTCTCACGGAGATCCAATTGAAAACCCTAAATTCTCAAATCGTTCTCTGCAAGCTTCTCTTTCTAGATTAATTTTCCTGAGATAATGTCAGGTCGCGGAAAGGGAGGCAAGGGGTTGGGCAAGGGAGGAGCAAAGAGGCATCGCAAGGTCTTGCGCGATAACATCCAGGGTATCACGAAGCCTGCGATTCGGAGATTGGCGAGGAGAGGAGGAGTGAAGCGGATCAGTGGGTTGATCTACGAGGAGACAAGAGGCGTGCTCAAGATTTTCTTGGAAAATGTGATCCGTGATGCTGTGACTTACACTGAGCACGCTCGGAGGAAGACTGTTACTGCGATGGATGTGGTTTATGCGCTTAAGAGGCAGGGAAGGACCCTCTACGGGTTCGGCGGTTGAAGTTCTTCATCTGAACTTCCGTTGGGGTTAAGGTGCTGGATTTGTCTACGTAGATGTGTAAATAGAAGAAATTTGTGTCGTGGAAGAGGTTTCAATATTGAATTATGTACTCGTATTACTATCTGGCTGGTAATGCTGACATAGTCAAATTTCTTCTAATTCTGTTGTGGTTAATAGAATTCGTTTATGGTTTAAAGAGTTTTTCTGCACATCTGGATTCTGGTAACTGCTTGTTTTATGCCTGATAGTGTTTCATTCCTCTGCCATTCAAAATTCAAGCCATCTTTGTAGATTCCTTCTTTGTTCTAGTTTCCAACTCTATCTCCAGTTGATCGTATAGCACATGGCATGCTTCAGTTCGAATTTGAGGTCATTAACTGAAATCTGTTCTGCTTTGTCCAAATTTAGAAACATGTTGCCAAATAAGATTACTACAATCTCACTTAAAAACAAAACTTAAAATAACAAAAAATTAAAAATTAAAAGAGATTGAAATCTCCTTGCATCTTTCAATTTGGAACAGTTTCACCACAGGCCCAATAGTTACCAAGTAAAATTCCATACTGTCCTTACCTCGTAAAGCTGACGGTAGTCAAAATGCCAGGAGTGGCATCGATACTTCGATTAAAGCAGGGACTTGAAGAGTAGTAACGGATTCGTATTTTCAGCTTGGAGTTGTCTCTAGTATTTTTATAGTAATGATTTTTATTGTTAAATTGAATATTTTAGCAACAGTTAAAATGCTGCTAAAATTAAAATTTTTTTTTTTTCAAACAAAAGGTCTGCACTTATTATATAGAAACTATATAATTTTGAGAGAAATACATAACTTTTTTATTATTTATAATAATTTAAAGAATTAATGTTATATTTTATAGTTTAGGTACTAGAGCTGTGATTAAATTATAATTAGAAATTATGTGCAATTTTTTAAAATAAATTAATCAAGTTTATTAATAGGTTCTTAATGTTAGAGTTTCTAACACCATTAACGGAAACAATCAAAATTCATGATGAATATGGTTAACATTACAAACTGTTACGTTCAAATAATGAATTCGTTGTTTGTAAGATCACAAAAATAAATGATAAAACAGAAAAGATCATACCTTAATCCATAATCCTTTGACTTCAACTAGACATGAGACCTAAGATTCCTAGATCAAAGGTCAAAATACATAAATGTTAAAATTAATAAAAAATAGTGGGGGTAAAATAAAAAAAAATTAAAATTTAAAGCTAAAATATAAAGTTTTTAAATATTATCCTTAAAACTATGATTTTAGCCAAAATTTCAAAGGTGTATGTGCACTCTTGAAATGAACGTGGGTTTGTTTTGGATATGACTCTTCTAAGTTGTTACGAGAAAATTTTCACATATTTTTAGTTAGATAAAATTTTATGTCACATTTTTCAAAAGTTAAAACTAATTCATATAATTTAAGAATTATAACTCACCTATCATGCTTATAAATTGATCTCATTTTTAATAATGTCTCATCATCATTATTAATTTAGGTCAGATATTTACACAAATAATTATTTTTACTATCATCCTAAACTAATTTTTAATATATTAAATAGATCTAACCTAAAAACATAGTTTATAAAGATAATAAATTTAAACTTAATTAATAGATAGTAATATATGTACACATATATAATAATTAATATATAAATACACCCAAATAAAATTATCAGCATTTACTATATATATATATATATATATAAATGTTCAAATAAATTAACGCTAACACTTAATTACATATCATGTCCAGCTCCAAAAAATTTCGCCATTGAATACAAATGATACAGCTCAAGCCAATCATTACCCTTCTCGTTGGCTTCTAATTTGTTGACTGTTAGTTTAAAGAAAACATTTTGTGTTTGGGACTTTGACTACTCTCTAGTTTTATGGAGTGGCATAATCCCATTGCTTCTCGAAGATTTTGAAAATTTCTTGGAATAGACAAAGAGGGGTATCTTTCTTTGCCATATGGATTATGGATGAAGAAATCAATGCATGTTGTATTTAATGAATTATATTCTATGACCAAAGCATGTGCCTCCTCACAGCTCCGACCTTCTTCTGGTCAATCCATTTTGGCTTACGTGTCACATTTCATTGCCAATAACATTTTTGTTTTATTTGGTGCATAGTGTCCTCATATAATGCGTCAGTTTATTAAAAAAAAAAACTACATTGTATTTTACATTTTATATGAAGAAGAGAAATAAATTGCACATGAACTCACAAATATTTAATTTTTTAAATTATATTCATATGTGAAAATAATAAAAATAATATAAATTTTTGAGATTTAATTTATTGGAACTTAAAAAGGTATATTTAAAATTTCAAGAAGTAACATTGTTTAATGTGTGTAACTAAATATTTATATTTGACATTACTAGAATGTAAAATATCACTAATTATCATATCAAACATAAGCATCTTTAATACTACCTGGTAGTGTCCTATACGTGCAGAACAACGTAACATATGAAATGACAATATATCATCTATTGGATAAAGATGAAGATAAAATGAGCAATTTTTTTAATTTTTAATTTTTTATTTGAACTTCATATGTAAAAATTTAATTTAATTTAATTTAATTTGAGTTAGGTTGAATATTAAAAATATAAAATTATTCCAATACTAATTTTTTTTATTTTATAAATTTAAACTCAAGATTTTATTTAAAGAAAATAAATATCGAACTATTTAGATCAAGGTAAAAATACTTTTTTTTTATTGAAAATTTACTTGAGTTTTAATTTTGTCCTTAATATTTTTTTGTGCCAATTTTATCCCAAAATTTTTTTGTTTTGATTTTGTCTCTAAAATTAACATTGTTAATATAATTGATGGAAAATGTTGATATTGATTTCTCCATGTAACTCATCAACTGTCAAAGTATCATATTAATTGATTTTAGTTTTAATTTTGTCCTCAATATTTGACTAAACTTTAATTTCACCAAAAATATTTATCTCATTCGTCCCAAATTAATGATTAAACGTTTGATATGTCATACAGAAGAGTTTATATGTCATTTGGAGGAGTTTATGTGTCTACATTAACATTTTTATCAAATTGTTAACAACGTTAACTCTAGGGATAAAATGAAAAAAAAGAAATATATAAAACAAAATTGATACAAAAAGAACATTAAAGATGAAACTAAAATTCAAAATAAACGTAATAGATGAAAAATATATTTTTTACATTACTCCGACTCCAACTGCATAGGTAATGAATATGAAAAAAAAATCCCTAAAATTCCAAAGATTTAAAACTTTTAACATTACCACAAAGTATAAGTTAATTAATAAAGAGTTATTTTAACTTAATTAAAAATTTTAAATTCAAATATTTGAGAATATAATTACGTTAAAATGTGAGAGTTTTGACTCTAATTATAATCTTATTCACCTCAAATCTAAATTAATTGACCCATCGTAATTTAGTACTGATCATTGTTAAAAAACCAAAAAAAACACCTTCGAAGTTTGCCAAATAAGTTACAATTAAGTTCAACCAAGGAAAGCCCGATTGCTTTCAATACAAGTTACAATCCTTCTCTGACTGCGTCACCAAATTACCGCGTGGGACTAGAGCAGAGGCTTGGCTCATTCGTTGTACAGGATCTAGACGGAGCTATTGACCAGGTAGGGTCCTTTTCTTTTTTCCTCTTTGGCTGCTCATTCATTGACCCAGTTTCCTCTTACTGGTTTTAACCTTGAAGTTTTTACATTTTGAGAATGTCAACTTCAAAAACTACTACGGCAGGCAATAGGACTGGAACATATTTTGTTCGAGAAATCGTCTCACTGAAATAAAATATTAGCGTTTAATAGAGATTATAAGAAAGCAATTAAAACCTAAGACCATCTTCCCCTTTAATAAGCTTGGGGCTACCGGAAATGATCTGGGTTAGCCTTTAATCTCTGCAAATGAAGAAAACCCCAGAACCCCATTTACGTAATTCAAGCCAAATAAATCAGAATGCCGACAAGGATACAAAGGGGCACAATCATGGGGCTCATAATTCCCTGAAATATTTTAAATCTGTTGCCAAGAAATTTTCAGGTGTTTTTGCTTTCTTTCGCTCTAGCGGAAGAAAATCGGCTGCAAAAAATGTTGGAAGTGATGACAGAAGGAGTACAAGTAAAACCAGATTGGTATCATCATGTAAGTAAATTTTTTCCTTTTTCTGTTCTTGCTCACGGTCAACCCTTTATGCATACCTCAATTCAGAAAATGATTGTGGGATAATCGGTGGTTTTAGCATGTTCTTTCGATCATGCATTGTCATGGATTTTCGAAAACTGATCAAGATTTGTGTTGTAATTTGCAGTTTCAACGGATGTATCATCTGAGAGTAAAAACAGGAGTTCATCAAAATGGAAGTTTTCTTCTTCCTATGCATCTTCTAGCACCACAAGTGGACAACTTGGAGTGGGCAACTTCTCCTTTCAAGAAATTTACAAGGCAACAGGAAAATTTTCTCTAGATAATAAGATTGGAGAAGGTGGGTTTGGAACTGTGTATAAGGGGAGGCTCAATGATGGATCTCTTGTTGCCATAAAGCGCGCCAAGAAGGTATAGCATAATGTTCATCTTTTGAACACTTCCCAACTCCAGAACTTGTTCATTTGTGAATGAAGATCATTAGAGAAAAGCAGATTTGTCAACTTCATTTCACTAGTTATTATCTATGTGCCTCATGTTGTGAAGTTTCTTGACAGAATGTACAAGACAGGACCTTATCTGAGTTCAAGAATGAAATACGCACCTTGTCAAAAATTGAGCATCTGAATCTTGTGAGGTTATACGGATATTTGGAGCATGAAGATGAAAAGATTATAGTCGTTGAATATGTTGGTAATGGGAATCTTCGGGAACATCTAGACGGTGAGTCCAGGGAACAAATCAAACAATCTTTTAATGCATGTGTAAAAGGAAACCATTTAGTTTCAGTACATTGCAGATGGCAGTGGACCATGGCTTAGCTTATTTTTCATCTGTGATTTTTCAGAATGTTTTAGCTGCACATCATCTCAAATCTCAACTCATGGAATAGGCTTCATTAAAATCAAAGAATTTCTCTGTTTGTCAAGCATATATTAGTGAATAGAGGAGCACTCATATACATTAACCTATAGTCAATGGCTATCCTGACAAAAGAGGTTGCCAATTTGTAAATGCAGGTAAATGCGGAGAAGGACTAGAAATCGGTGAGCGCCTGGACATAGCAATTGATATAGCTCACGCGATTACCTACCTTCATATGTACACAGGTATCTCCATTTTATTAACAAGAAAATACATGCAGTTACCAATAAGTTATAATGAAGAATTCTGAATGAGTTCTAATTTGTGTTCAAGAAAACAAATCAGTGATGTAACTTTGAAGTATAGTTAAGCATTCAAGTACTTATACTTTGTATTATGTATTTGACAGATCGTCCAATAATCCATAGGGACATCAAAGCATCCAACATCTTAATCTCAGAGAAACTGAGGGCCAAAGTGGCAGATTTTGGATTTGCACGTTCGTTTTCTGATGATCCTGCAGCAACCCATATATCAACTCAAATTAAAGGAACGGCTGGATACTTGGATCCTGATTACCTGCGAACCAATCAACTCACTGACAAGAGTGACGTTTATTCCTTTGGCGTATTGCTCGTAGAAATGATGACAGGGCGCTATCCAATAGAATCAAAGAGGCCTCTCAGTGAGAGAGTGACAATCAGATGGGTAAGCACTATTACATGAGAACTAGGAATGGGCACATCAATGGAGAATAAGTTGTGAACTTGTGATTGTTTCAACCGTATTTCTCAAAAAAAAAAGGGATAAAGTGAACTTGATGCAGTATATAAGTTATGCTAAGCATACACATTGTAATTAACAGATTATCCAAAAAAGGTTTCTCACAGGTTTTAAATGTTTATTAGGTTGTTCCAAGATTTGGACATTGAACTATACAGTAATTCAATTGTCTTTAAATTCCCTTGATTTTGATCTCTTAACTCATTTTTTGCTTTCGCTAGTAATTGCTGTTTGTCAACTTAGGTCATAGTTAACTAAAATAAAGGCTAAAGAACTCTGGAGGGTCTCTTTCATATATTCAAAGGGATTGGAAGACTTTGTCGTTTTAGGATTTTTTTTTTGTATGGTTTTATCTTTGTTGTCTTTCTTTTTCTTCTTGGTGGATCCCATGTCCTCCTTTTCCTGCTGTATTTCTCTTCTTCTCTAATAAAATCTTTCTTTTTCTGTCAAAAAGAAAAACAGAAAAGGTATAAATGATAAAATGCAGTTGTGTTACTATTACCTTATGAGATGACTAAGATGGTCATCCACTTATTCCCTATGAAGTTGTCACTCATTTGATGATTGTTCTTGCATGAAAGTTGAAGTCAGAAAATCAGTTCTGCACAAATACTGGCAAGGTCAGGAAATCTCAGATTTGACAATTGAAAAAACAGATCCAGATGGCCTAGCAATCAAATTCTGCAAAACATGGAAATGCAGAAGAAAACATGAAAGATTCTTGGATAAACTCTAGGTTTCATGCAATGCATAGCAAACCCTTTCTTTTATGTAAAAAAAAAAAAAAACTTAGGCTCAACTTTTTTTTGTTTGCTATGATATTCTCCAATAGAATTATGACATGTCGAGAGAAGTCTCTTTCTAAAGCATTTGATAATCTTAAGGTTAGTCGGAATTTGAAATGTTCACGTCATTTTTTGGTGAGAGGATCTCACAACAAACACCTAAAGAACTTCAGTCTAGCCTTGTCTTTCTATATCCTATAAGGACATGACATTGAAAATGTGAGAACATGCTCTTCAAAGAATCATAAATTGATTGGGAATGACATAATCTGCCGGTGTGTGTGCAGGCAATGCAGATGCTGAAACAAGGAGATGCTGTCATTGCCATGGACCTGAAGCTGCGGAGAACTCCAGCTTCGACCATGGCGGTGGAGAAGGTTCTCAAGCTAGCCTACCAGTGCCTTTCGCCGTTGAGACAGTCCCGGCCAACCATGAAGAGTTGTGCAGAGATTCTGTGGGGAATCCGAAAAGAGTTTAGAGATAAATCATTATCTCATGATCCCCCCCTTCTTCCTTCTCACCATTCTGCAGATTTTCCTCCTAGTGATGTTAGGAAGAATAGGCGTATGTCGTTTGATATTGAAGATGATGAAAGCTATAAATTCGTCTCTGCATAATCAAAATTCATTCATGAGTATTTGTTCGTTGATTGTTCAGCTAGTCCAATACACGCCCATAAGATTTTTCATATCAATCTGTTATTCCTATGAGGCTTTCTTTTTCTCCCGTCATGTTGGAGTTCTGAGGTAGAAAAATGAATTAGACTCGCGCAACTTGTGTAGTGTGAATAATTGATTATCCATTCATAGCCTTTAATAATTGAATCATGGTTGAATTAGCATGTGATTGCTTTGAATTGAGCATTAAATATTATATAGGTACCTTCAAATTTGAAAAAAGTTAGCAAAATTACATGTTGAGATTCTGAGGTAGAATATGGAACATTCTTACAATACTCGAACATGCAGAATTACTAACTTCTATAGCACTAAAGTGAGTTTCAATTTATTAAAATTATTCGTTTCTAGTGATAACAATTATTGACTTACAAGACATTAACATTTGAGTACTTACAAAATATACATCAATTCAGCTTATCCAAAAACTATAGTCTTAAAATCATCAAAGTTTATCTTTAAGATAAGGTAAAGGAAGAATTATAAATATATTGGACGTGTAGATATATTTGAGTAGATTGTAATGTATTATACTAAGATTTCCATTGGGTAAATAACTTATTTAAATATTTATTGAAAAAAATTTTATGTAAAACTTTTTTATAAATATAAACTTTATTTAAATTAAGTTATTTAGTATTTGAATACATATTTAAAGAAGTGTTTTTAAATTATGGTTGATAAAAGAAGAAGGTGAAAAATTTGATTTTTATAGAATTTCAAATTATGATTAGAGATATATTTATTTTGTAAAAATGTAAAGTAACTTCGCAATCATGTGAATTTGAATTTTAGTACAAAATTTTTTTAAAAAATTTAAAAAATTAATTTTATAAAATAAATTAAAAATAATTTTTTGAGATTAATAAGTTACTCATTTAAAATTATGTAAATACTATTATTTTTTACATAAAAACTTATTTATGGGGCCTAAGTTGATTGGACGCTAAAATATACATATGTAAATATAAATGTTTAATTTGATCTAATCTAGTGATTATAAACCGTAGAATATGTTACCCCAAAAAGCTTAAAATAACATGCTTCTTGAAGACGTAGGTGACACTCACGTTCGGTTGTTCGTCCGTGAGGTTCAACCGCCATCTTTCCGTAACGTTCTCTCCGTCGTTCCCGCTATCCACGAAAGATCGCCACGTGTCCTCCGCCTCGCCGTTCTAAAAGCCATCTTCTTCTTCTTCTCCTTCTTCTCATCCCAATGCTAAATCCAAAAAGTCCATCCATCACTCTCACACTTGCATGTGACTATTGCTTCACTCTCACTTCCTTTATTTTCTGTCACGTCAAACCACCAAGTAACATCTCCGATATTTTCTACCTCTCTTCGCAATACTCCAAACCCTCGATCATTCAGTCTGTCTCTTTTTTCCACTTGATGGATCTCTTCTGAAGTATCTCCTAGCATATCTCATGATTCTCTTTTGTAGCCGAACATTTCCAAAAATATCTTCTTCCGCACCCGAATTTTAGTTGTTTTCTCGGCTTATTAGTCTATTTCTTGCTCATTGCTTCAATTCTTGAGCTGTGTAGGCGTTGCTTGAACTTGAAGTAGTAATACTCTCTCACCTGGGCGTTGTTTGTCACTGATAATTTTGATTACAGTTGCCGATTTAAATTAATGAGTATTGGATTTTTTTTGGTGTGACAGATTGATTTTGAGATTGGAAATGGCGGCTAAAGTAGAGACCAATGGTAACAGTGCACCTGCTGCTTCTGCCTTTTCGGCCAAAGTTCCGTCAGTGGCGAACCCGTTGGCTGAAAAGCCTGACGAGATTGCGTCCGATATCAATTACCATGCGCAGTTTAGCCCTCATTTTTCCCCTTTCAAGTTTGAGCTGGAGCAAGCTTACTATGCCACTGCAGAGAGTGTTCGCGATCGTCTCATTCGTGTATGCTACTTTTCTTGGATCTCCGTACTTCTTATCTAGAGAAATGTCTAGCTCCAATACTTGAATGGAGCTGTATCTTTTGCGATATGACGCTCGTATCGCTGTATCCTGTTCTGTCATGTCCCTTATCCGTGTTAGTATCCATGTGGATATTTCTTTTGATGAATTTTTAGTTCTGAAAAATGACCTCTGAGTGGTGTTGTTTCGCATGGAGCAGCCGACGCGCCCCTCCTAAAGGAAAAATGGATACTGACTAAACATGTGGAATAGCTTGACAAATTTGTGGGTCCTCTTTCATTAAAAGAAGCTTTCAGTGCGTGAAGTGCATCAATATGCTTTTTTAAATTTCTCCATGTGATAGAAACTTGAATTGGGTAATTTATTTACGCATTTCAACATTGTTAGGTGATATTTGTTATGAAGAGGAAAGGGTGTGTGTCCTATATTTGTTTTGCATGCTTTCAACTGATTTTAGTATTAGGATTGTTCATGCTAATTCTGTTCCCACCCATTTATGATAACTTTTTCAGCTATGGAATGAAACATTCATCCATTTTCACAAAGTTGATCCCAAGCAAACATACTACTTATCACTGGAGTATCTTCAAGGTCGAGCTTTGACTAACGCAGTTGGAAATCTGAATATACAAGATGCATATGCTGATGCTTTGCGCAAATTTGGACTCAAACTGGAAGAAATAGCAGAGCAGGTAACTTGGAAATTACAACTTTTACATGTAAAAGAATTATTTCCTGGAGCTTTGTTCCAGAACTCATCCAAAGGAATGTGAAAACATGCAAGTGTGAAGCAAGCTTTTCCTGATCAAAAGGGAAAAGGGAAAGGAAAATACATAAGTGATGTAAATAGTCTCGTATAAGTAATAACCTACCTAAGTTAAGAAATTTCTACCCTGAGGAATTAATACAATTTGTTCTGCATGATCCAATTAATTCTTACTGAGTTCTTATAAGTAATAGTTAATAACTAAATAAATGCCATGAATCCAATTGCATCATGCAACCTTTCTTGAAAAGACTACTTGGGTTATATTTCTCATTGCATCTGATATCTTTAGCATCTTATATTAAAAGGGCAAACCTGGTGCTACAAAGCTCCCGCTATGCGCCGGGTCCAGGGAGGGGCCGGATCCACTTTGTGAATCTAATGTAGGCAGCCTTACCTTGCAATTTTTGTAAGAGGCTGATTCCACGGCTCGAACCTGTTACCTCCAAGTCACATGGCAGCAACCTTACCGTTGCGCCGAGGCTCGCCCTCCTTTAGCATCTTATATTAATATTGTGTAAAAAATTTCAGGAGAAAGATGCAGCACTAGGAAATGGTGGTCTAGGTAGGCTTGCTTCTTGCTTTCTGGATTCCATGGCGACACTAAACTTGCCTGCTTGGGGTTATGGTTTGAGGTATAGGTATGGGCTGTTCAAGCAGATAATCAACAACGAAGGCCAGGAGGAAGTTGCTGAGGACTGGCTTGAGGTTTGGCTTATCTTTCTTTTTTTAAATCCTTGGGAATATATCACATCTTTTATGGTTTACTTATGCATGAACTCAAATGAAAACTATACAGAAGTTTAGCCCCTGGGAAGTTGTCAGGCATGACATTGTGTACCCTGTCAGATTCTTTGGCCAAGTTGAGGTTAATCCTAATGGAAGGTAAGTGAAATCTAATCTTAAATTATTTATGTACTGAATTAGTGACAAAAACATATTTGTTTTAGTCTGCTT
This sequence comes from Biancaea sappan, assembly GCA_037074585.1. NCBI lineage: Eukaryota > Viridiplantae > Streptophyta > Magnoliopsida > Fabales > Fabaceae > Biancaea > Biancaea sappan. The sequence continues at coordinate 3,876,888 of CM073498.1, read as the reverse complement.
TAATACATGATTCAATTAGATTATTCTTTCAATCTGAATTCACATGTAACAACAAGCTTTCTCTGTTTATAAACGTTGGTAAGAAGTACTTAAATTTTGGTATGCATGCCAGCCGAAAATGGATTGGAGGAGAGGTTGTGCAAGCGCTGGCTTATGATGTGCCAATTCCAGGATTCCAAACCAAGAATACTATCAGTCTACGGCTCTGGGAAGCAAAAGCTTGTGCTGAGGATTTCAATCTATTTTTATTTAATGATGGACAACATGAATCTGCTTCGGTGCTTCACTCACGAGCTCAACAGGTTGTTACTAGTGACATTCCATTACATTTCAAGAATAAGTTGCTGTTGTCATGGGGATGATTGATGAACAGCCATTTTCTGTGTATAAATTATAAAATTTGTCCTTCTTGCAAAAGATCTTGTTTCCATTGCAAGAGTGAAATGCATAAAGAGATAAGTCTGTCTTTGCCATTAATACATTGTAGAACCGATTCTCGTAAATTTTCTTTTCCACCTCAGACCATCACCCACTGAAAATAATAAAAAAAGAATTTTAATTGAGCTGTTTCTTATTATCAAATTTTGAAATGGTAGATTTGCACGGTTTTGTATCCTGGGGATGCTACAGAAGATGGAAAACTTCTACGGCTGAAGCAGCAATTCTTTCTCTGTAGTGCATCACTCCAGGTGAGTTATATCATAAGAACTTCCTTATTATTGTGATTTCTCTTTATATTTTAGTTCTTTCTCCCAAAGGAAAAAAAGATCATATTGTGTTGGTTTCACTTATAGATACTTAGTTTAATTGAGGTTGTTTGACTTCGAAATTCATATCTCTTTATTTTGAAATTTGAGAGATATGATCACTATTAGATTTGGTGCATGACATGGTATAAATAGAGCCTTCATAACCAAGCAGTAAGGTTTAATACTTGCCACACCGTTCTCTTAATTTAATTTAAATTTTAGCACAAGGTATTGGAGGCTTGTCTTTAGACCATGCTTCGAGTCCAAAGGGCTTTTGTGCCAGTGGGCATGTTAGAGATCTTAATAAACACGTAGCAGATGGATCATGCTTTTTGATGTAATAAACAATGTATTTGATTTCAATGGTATGTCTACTTTAATACCATTGACAATTAATTTTGACCAAAGTTACACTTGTTAATCTTAATTGCCTGTGTTTTTTGACACACAATTATCACTATTTTCCCCTCTCATGTTGGACCTATTACAGGACATAATTTTCCGGTTTAAAGAGAGGAGGCAAGGGAAGGAATCTTGGACATGGTCTGAATTTCCAAGCAAGGTTGCTGTACAACTGAATGATACTCACCCCACCCTTGCAATTCCAGAGTTAATGCGATTACTTATGGATGATGAAGGGCTTGGATGGGATGAAGCATGGGATGTGACAACAAGGTGCAGTAAATTATATAATTTATTGCTGGAATAGCCATTGGTGATTTTCCATTTTTTCCCTCTTTTTTATATCTCTTTCAACATGTGTAGTACACTCCTCACAGTTAAATTTCGATGCTGTGTTAACCAGGACAATTGCTTACACCAACCATACAGTCCTCCCTGAAGCACTGGAAAAGTGGTCTCAACCTGTAATGTGGAAACTACTTCCTCGCCATATGGAAATTATAGAAGAAATAGACAAGAGAGTAAGCTGCTCAGCTTTTTTTTTTTTTTCCTATTTCAATAATTCGAAGACAGTTTCAACTGATGTATTTCATGTGGAAATCATAAAATGCTTGCAGTTTGCTGCAATGATTAATGCAACTCGGTTGGACCTTGACAGTAAGCTTCCCACCATGCGCATCTTGGACAATAATCCCCAGAAGCCAGTAGTTCGGATGGCAAATTTGTGTGTGATTTCCTCACATGCCGTAAGTGTTCCACCTGTGTGAAAGCAAGAGTATCCTGCAGCTTACTTTATTCTTATCCCCAATTCTCTTGTTTCTCCAAAGCAGTGTTTTGGGACCCCGGCGACCCAAGGTTGGGACCGGTTTGGGTCTTGGCCGAGATGGGTTGACCTGGGTCTCTCTCCTTTTTTTTTTTAAAACTTATTGTTGCTGTATCATCTTTTTTTTTGGGGGGGGTTAAAATAGTCCTTTAATTCCTGAAAATAACCCAATCAATTTTGTAACTGACATATTCTCATATGTTTAGATAAGCACAAAAAATAATTAAATTAAAATTATTTTCAGAAAAAGTAAAACTAGACAAATGTAAAAGCTTTTTATAACTCAATTTTCGCAACAAAAGATTCATGATTTAAGTCATTGAATGTGGCCGAGAAATTCAAATATGCATTCCTGAGAGAAACTGATGTTCAGCATCTTTATCATATTATTATGTTTGGATGATATTATTTATGAAATTATTATGAATATTTATGACTTTTTATGTTTGAATTATTATGCATGTTTATGACTTTAAAGTGTGAAATTTGCATATAAATTATTTATTTTACTTGTTTTTGAATTTATTTGTAAAGATATATATTTATATATATAATTTTTAATTATTTAAATTTTTTTATTCGGGTCAGCAATTGACCCTGTGACCCGGAGGTAAGCCCGGGTCAATGAATAGGTCGGTTCCAAAAATGTTGCTCCAAAGTCACCAAGTGCTCCCATCTTGGTATATGAAAAAAATTATACTAAATGCTTTAAAACAGCTGTAATTCAATGTCCCATGACAGTGTTACTAGCTCTAGCAAGCACATGACCTGCATGTTATGCAATCTTGTGAAACAGTGAAAATATATTGGTATTGCAGCAAGAACCTCATCTGAGTGAAAACCATAAAGGTTGGCGCCAAAAAAAAAAATCAGTGAATAACATACCATCTATTTCATCTAACAGAAAATCTATTGCAGTCACCAAAGAATTAATAATGCTCTTAATATGATAGTTTCTTTACTGTCTTTTCATCCCTTTCTCCCTAAAACCTAATTTCTTATTTTTGTGCTTGTTGATTTCATTCAAACTTTGTTAACAAATAGGTGTTTATCTCTTCAGGTAAATGGTGTTGCCCAGTTACACAGTGACATATTAACTTCTGAATTATTTGCGGATTATGTTTCAATATGGCCAAAGAAGTTCCAAAATAAAACGAATGGCATCACGCCTCGAAGGTGGCTCCGTTTTTGCAGTCCTGAGCTCAGCAGGATAATCACTAAGTGGTTAAAAAGTGATCAATGGGTGACCAATCTTGACTTACTCACAGGTCTTCGACAGGTGAGTAATTGGATGCTTGTTCTTTCCTACCAGCTCAGTCCCACAATTGCAACATTCTCATGTTCAATTCCCGGTGCTTCCTATAGTTTGCTGACAATGAAGATCTACAAGCTGAATGGCTGTCTGCAAAGATGGCTAATAAGAGGCGCCTGGCTCAGTACATTCTGAAGGTGACAGGGGTGAGCATTGACCCAGACAGTCTGTTTGACATACAAGTCAAGCGCATCCATGAATACAAGAGGCAGCTACTGAATATTCTTGGTGTGATTTATAGATACAAGAAGTTAAAGGTATGAGAACCAACCTACTATTTGGAATAAAATTGAGACATTCATTGCCTGGCAATGTAGAGCAATAAATTTTTCTCTGATTTGTCTGTTTCCTTTACACCTTAGCAGCTATTCTGACAATGATGAAAATTCATATACAATAACTACCTTGAGCTTATGTCCGATACTAATTATATCCCAACACTGGCATATATAGTATTTTTGCCAGAAATTATACAGAAGAAATTATCAGTGTATCCTCTAAGATCCCACTCTTTCACAAAAGCTACTGTTTACACTGTTGATAATCCTCATAATTGATTCTATTATAGGAGATGAGCCCTGAAGAACGGAAAAATACAACACCACGCACTGTGATGATTGGAGGAAAGGCTTTTGCAACATATACAAATGCTAAAAGAATAGTAAGGCTGGTAAATGATGTGGGTGCTGTTGTCAACACTGATCCTGAGGTCAATAACTACTTGAAGGTAACTCAATATCCACTTCCTTTGCTTTTGAAGATTCAAAGTTAGGACAATATATGTTTAATTCATAGATTGCCATGCCTATCTGAGTATAATGACAGAAGACAAGAAATCTGATTGCTTATGGTATATGTCAGTCCTTCAAATTTGATGTGTACCAATATTAAGAACTTTGGTTCTTACCATAGCTCCTAGCATATCATGATTCCCTTTATTTTAGGCTTGGATCATCTGTCATTGGTTTAGCCCCAGTTTTCTGTCTATGTTCTTGGAGCAGGCCTGTATGAGTATTTTATTCACAATATATTGATCAAAAGTTTATGATGCTGCTTTACTTTTGGGCAATCGCTTGCTGATAATCTAAATGCAAATTATATAGGTCTTATTTTTTGTACCACTTTCATTTCTGCAATCTTGTAATTAGGTTAAATGTGGAACTGTTGTTTTTAATTGGAGAATATTTTTCAGGTTGTGTTTGTCCCAAATTACAATGTGTCTGTGGCTGAGATGCTGATTCCAGGAAGTGAGTTATCACAGCATATCAGCACTGCAGGCATGGAAGCAAGTGGCACAAGCAACATGAAATTTGCATTAAATGGGTGCCTCATTATAGGTACTTTGGATGGAGCTAATGTTGAAATCAGGGAGGAAATTGGTGAGGAGAACTTTTTCCTCTTTGGTGCAACAGCAGAAGACGTCCCTCGTCTCCGGAAGGAAAGAGAGAATGGACTGGTAAGCATCCTCTTTGAACTTTGGATTTTCAAATTATCAGTAAAACTAATAAATAATATAAAAACCATACTATGTAACTGTTATGCTGTATGACACAAGAAAACCAATCAATGATTGATCAATATGGGCTGCAAGAAAATAGGTTAGTGAGTACAAGCGATTAGCAGCCTCACATGAATCTCCATCTATTTAGTAATGGATCATAATTTTAATAGATCCGGTAATAGAACAAGAATGGGTTTCCATGACATGATTTATTATATGTGATGGTTCCTTGCTTCATGGGATTTTCACAGTTAAAGCAGTAACTTGTAGGCCTTTGCCAGTGATAAATATACGAAATCAAGCTGCATTGTGAATGATCTAAAACCATTAAATCAGATTTGTCTCTCCTCAAATGGATACTCCTTTGCCTGGCTATGCTTAATTATTCGTTCATATGTTGATGAATAGCTGCTAAATCCCCGCTTTCCCTAGCTAACAATTCCGCATCTTATGAATTATAGTTCAAACCAGATCCTCGATTTGAGGAGGCAAAGAAGTTTATTAGGAGTGGGATATTCGGAAGCTATGACTATAACCCACTGCTAGAATCTTTGGAAGGAAATTCTGGTTATGGGCGTGGCGATTATTTTCTTGTTGGTCATGACTTCCCTAGCTACATGGATGGTCAGGCAAGAGTAGATGCAGCTTACCGGTGAGACTCAATCTCTCATGTTTTCAACTCTGTGTTCCTCTGCAAAGTAAAACAACTGGATCTATCAATTTGGCGCTTTGCTAATTGTCCAGAGAAAAATTGTGAACAAGATTTAATTAGTTTCTGGACTTTTTGAAGTAAGTGTTTGAACTCAAATTGAAGCATGCATTGGAACCGGTTTAATAAAACTGTTGGTGCTTCACCATCAGCTCATTGTTCTCTACTGAGTTAGCCTTATTTACAAATCTTCTCAGGGGAAGCTCATCATAGTGTTGACTTTGTTCTCCCCTTAACTATGAAACTTCAGTGGTGATAGAATCAAATTGTCTAAATAATTCAAGTGCATCTGGTTCTTAATGGATTGCACTATCTGTGGAACTTTTTAACCAGTCTTTATATATGGAGCATATTTAGTTATTTTGCATTTTTTCCTGCAGGGATAGGAAAAGGTGGCTAAAAATGTCTATTTTAAGCACAGCTGGGAGTGGAAAATTCAGCAGTGACAGGACAATTGCTCAATATGCCAAGGAAATTTGGAGCATAGAAGAGTGCCGTGTACCATAGTTTCATCCGTGCATATATCTTACCTGCAAGTCCTTGAAAATTAAAATGGGCAGCATCATAAGTAAGAGGGAGAGGTGAATAAAAAGAATTCGCAGTAATTAATAAGGTGAACTTTCACTTCTTTCCCGGCTGAAGGAATGTGTGCATGCCTTGTTTCAGCTGCATTATCATCATAAGTGGCCCTTCACGACGAAGCTTTCTGTTTTCATTATGCAGTTCAACATTTAAGTGATTACTCTATTTTAGTCTAGAGCTTGTGTTGCCAGCTATATAGGTGCTCTTTTAATTATTTTTGTCTTGAAATGTACTACTGTAGTGGTAATTCTGGTTCAGTTGAATAAAATCATATCTATTATAATGGTGTAATGATTAGTTTTTATCAAAGGAAAAAAGAAATTCCAATTAGCTATTTATGGCTCTGTTTTAATTTGTCATTCTGTACTGAGTTTGATTTAGGGCATTTATTTATTTATTTTATTGGTTGTTTGTCTACCTTAGTAGTAATCTCCATAAAATATGATACATTATCATGCATTGTAAAAAGCACAAAGATTTTTTTTTTATTATAGTGAACTAATTATTTAATTTTCAAAAGTCTTAATTTAGTTTTTAAAGAAGTTTTTAAGTGTGATTTTTAAAATTTGGTTTTAAACATAAAATGTCTTAGTTAAATATTTTCTTCCAATTAAATGGTACATTTAAAAGGTATATATTGCTTTTTGCCAGGATGACTGAAGAAAATGTCTGAACTTTCCATTACAAGACAAGAATAACTGAGGTTTTTCACCTTATTAATGAACTTCAGTATGTTACATTATTTTTATTATCACTTTGAGCAATATTTTTTGTTTACTTTGAAGTTTGAACGAAAAGAGGAATTTGACTAATATAGGGAGAACGTGTTTGGTTCTGCGTCACAAGGTATTAAACGCGCGTTGGTTTTTCCCCGCGTTTGCAGCAAATACAATTCGTTTGGTTTAGCGTTTCACTCTTCTACCATAATTGATTTTTTCTCAAAACTTCAGTTTCATTGAACGCTCCAAAAGATAGCTTCTTGTATAATCGATTATGGTTAGTAGCTTCATAATTCTCTACACGCCTTTTCTTTCCTATACTGCTCTCCTCCTCTGTCTTTTTTTTTTTTAATGATATCCCATTTGAAAATCATAGAAGAAAACGCAGCTACAATTCTCCAGAAACTTGATTTCTTACCTCTCGTCGGAATACTCTGTATTTCTTCTCCTTCCCTTCTCAGTTACTGCACCACCTTCATTAATCTCACTTTAAATCTCTATTTTGTCCTCTTCTCTGCCCAGAAATTTGCGAGAGAGATCGGAGGACCCATGGGCAGTGACGGTGTCACTGAGAGAACAATGGATCTAAAACTAATTTGAGACTTGAGAGAGATATGAAACTAAACAATGAAGATGAAGGAAATTTGTGAGAGAGAACCATCTGAAACTAAACAATGGAGAAGTTCTAGAGCTTTCGAAAAGAATGGGACACGTATTCTAGTCTTTTTTTTTTTTTTATCATATTTTGCTTTATTTTAATTATTGAGCTTACTTAGAAAAACCAACCAAATAATGGATGTGTGATTTTTAAATAATTATTAAACAAAAAAATTAAATAAAAATAGAGATAAAATATATAAATTAAATTATTTTATTACAAGATTTATAAATATATATATTTTAAATTAAATATTTGTATTAATAGTTAAAAAATTATGAAATATGAGAGAAATTAAATAAGAATAAATACAAAATATAATATAATATTTATACCATTTCTAGTAATTACACATTTAAAAGTACTTCTACTAATTAATATCCAAATGAAATTCATTTTTCAAAATCACTTTTCTGATAACAGTTTCCAAACATAAATCACGTTCATACAAAATTAATTTTACTCAAAATCAATTCTAAAAATCAATTATATTCAAACCTAAATTTACTCAACGAATTTTCAAACACACACTTATTCTATGTAAAAGCAATCACATGATCTACGCTAATCGTAGACCAAACTTCGAATTTAACGTAAGAGTAAAAAATTTAGCATGTTATGGAAAACATGGCTATGTCGATTTAGAATTACTTATAATTAATAAATCAATGATAAATGTTGTAAATTTTATAATAACTAGATTAAAGTAATAATATAATTATTTGTCCAATTTCATGTAATAAACAAAATTTTCAACACTAATACATCTATCTATCAATAATAAAAAAAATATATATATAAAATTAACCTGTTACTCAAACTTAAATTAATTAAATTTACTAATTCTCAAATTGCATCTAAATTCACTAATTATGTTCTATAGATTGATTTATTTATATAATCACCTACTTATATAATTACTTACTTATACCTTATCTACAATTAACTAATTATTCAAAAATCTTAACAACTTAAATTCATTAATAAGAACAAAGAAAATATTTAGACAATTACATCAAATAAAAAAAAATATTTACTTTATCTACAGAATAATTTCTTCAAATTACTTGAAACAAATGAAAAAATAAAAATTAGAGGGAGATGAAATTAAATATAACGAAGATGAAAAAATACGCCTTTGCTCTTCAAGCAAAGTGCTTTTCATCATTTAGACCATCATATGAACTGTTTTGATGGTTTAGATCTTTTTAAATAATATTTATTAATAAATTTTAAAATATTAATATCTTTTAAAGTTAAAAAATTACAAAAAATATCTTCTAAAATTTATTTAAAAAATATATTTTTTATTTTTTATAATTATAAAATAAATAAATATTATTTAAAAAAATTTAGACCATTAAAATAACTTATTTAATGACTCAAATGATAAAGAGCACTCTAAAGCAGAAGCCCTCGATCTATACCAAACACGTGACGAAGAAAAATGGATGGAAACTGAATTTATATAGGTTAAATTGCAACGACTAGTCCGACACGTAGAAACTTTTGCATGCATACTTGTTGCAAGCCTGCAACACCCTGCATACTTATGGCTTATGTAAATTTACAAAAACAAAAAAGGCCAAAAAATGTAATACCCATACCCAAATAAGGAAATAACAAAGGGCAGATTTAAAAAAATAAAATAAAATTTTAATTTTAATCTCTATAATTTTATTAAAATTATAAATTAATTTTTATATAAAATAATTTTTATAAATTTTTTATTTATATAAGTTAATTACCGATTATTAATATGATTAATTTTACATAATTCAATTATCATATTAACAAAATTTATATTTTACCTTTTGCTCATATGTGGTTGATTTGAACAAAAAAAATGTTAACTAGATATATTAATATATTTACAAATTTATATATTTATTATTATATAAAATAATTTAATTATATTAATAATAGAGACTAAATTATAAAAATTATTTTATATAAAAAGAAAGGAATTAAAATTATAATTTAAACAAAACACAATATCCAAATGTGAAAAAAAAGCAACTTCTTCACAGCAGTGTGCCTGGAGAGCTGAAAAAGGAAGTGCACCGGTGAAGCCGCAAAACAGGGGAGCAGCGTAATATCCGGGAGCTCATCGAATTCCGGCATGAACCCACTCGTGAACTGCGGCGTAATCACCGGGTCTGATGTCCGTGGCCCATTGTATAAATTGGTCCCTGCGACAGGAAGAGGCGGGTCACGAATCGGAGAGTGTAGGAGACATCAGATAGAGAGACTCTCAGAGAGAGAGAACACGACTGAGAAACTGAGGGGAGAGGACAAGAGATTTTCGGCGACAGCGACGGAGCGCAGAGGTGATTTCGGAGATCGGAGCAGAGCAAATCGGAGAGGAAGAGGAACCGTTTTCTGACATTTTTCTTGGAGCTTTCGAAATGTAAGGAGCTGCTAGTGTTCGGAATCAATTTACAGAGGCAAGTTTCCCAATTCTTCTTTCGATTCTGGGGGAATGAATTTAATTATTTGTCATTTGTGTTATTGCAGTGGAAAACAATGGCAAATCGAAACTCAAGAAAACCCAGTGCAGAATTCAATTTGAAGGAGATCTTTCCTACCATTGGTGCTAGGAGAGCCACAAACAATGGTGGAATCACAACTGCCTCTGACCTTGTTGAAACTACTCTGTTCTTGTTTGTGAGGGTTGTCAGGGCCAAGAACTTGCCAGGAATTAGGGGTCCTAATACTTGTGAACCCTATGTGGAGGTGAAAGTTGGACGCTTTAAAATGACCACCCTGTGCTTCAGCAGAAACTCAAATCCAGAGTGGAACCAAGTCTTTGCTTTAGAGAAAGCTTGCATTCAAGAGCCAACTCTGGAAATTGAAGTGAAAGACAGGTTTCTAAGGTATGATGAAATTGTGGGTCGGATTTCATTTGCTATTTCTGATATTCCTACTAGGGTTCCAACTGATAGTGCACTAGCACCTCAGTGGTATGGACTAGAGGTTCAAAGGGGAAGAAAATGCATAGGAGAATTGATGCTCTCTGGTTGGATTGGAACTCAGGCTGATGAGGCTTTTCCTGAAGCTTGGCATTTAAATGCAGCATCAATTAATATTTACAACATTATTAATACTCGTTCACAGATATATCTTTCACCTAGGATTTGGTGTCTTAGAGTTAATCTGATCCAAGCTCAGCACCTGTTATTTGAAGATAGAACCGACAACTCTGAGATTTTTGTCCAAGCTACCTTGGGGAGTTTGACTTTCAAAAGCAAGTTGGTGAAGAACAATAAAGGAAACCCAACATGGAATGAGGATATGTTCATTGCTGTGTCCGAACCATTTGAGAAACAGTTGTTTTTGAGTGTGGAGCAGGGGACATTGAGCAATCACAAAAGCATAGGGAAGTGTGTAGTTCCTGTAAAGAATGTTGAGCGGAGAGTAGATGGTTCACCTGCATCTGCTAAATGGCATGATCTTGAGAGACCCAAAATTATTATGGCTGAACAGGATGCAAAATTTGCTAGTAGGCTTAGTATGAGGCTCTCTTTGGGTGGTGGATATCATATGTTTGATGAGGACCCACACTATAGCAGTGATATGAATGCAACGGTGAAGAAATTGTGGAGACCCAGCATTGGCGTTTTTGAAATGGGGGTCTTGAATGCTATTGGCCTTCCAGCAATGAAGCAAGGAAATCGTACTGATGCATATTGTGTGGCTAAATATGGCCCAAAATGGGTTAGGACAAGAACAATTGTTGATAGTCTTTCTCCAAAGTGGAATGAACAGTACTCTTGGGATGTCTATGACCCTTGCACATTCGTCACAATTGCTGTATTTGATAATGGTCAATTACATGAAGGACATGGAGCTGATCGAGTAATAGATGCTAGAATAGGGAAGGTGAGAATCAATCTTTCAGAAATGATCACTAACAGGGTTTACACCTATTCTTATCCACTTACTGAACTGCAACCTACTGGACTGAAGAAGATGGGAGAACTCCAATTGGCTTTTAGGTTTTGCTGCCCAAGTATGAGCAATCTTTTAAACATCTACCTACTACCTATACTTCCTAGGCTGCATTATGCTAACCCATTGTCTGTGACTCAGTTAAGTGGTTTGAGGAAACAAACTGTTATGCTTATCTCATCAAGGATGAGCAAGACTGAACCACCTTTAAGAAGAGAGGTTGTGTCGTATATACTAAATTCCCATGAAACAGTGTGGAGCATGCGCAAAGGAAGAGCAGATTTTGATAGGATCAGTGTTGTTGTGAGTGGAGCAATTGCCTTGTACACTCTATACAAAAAGATAAGCGAGTGGGAGAATCCTATTTCAACACTCGTAGTTTATCTGGTTCTCTTTGTTGTGATTCTTGAACCACAGTTTATACTGCCTGCAATGTTTTTCTTCCTTCTGCTGGATACCATCTTGCAGTATCCAGAGAGGCCAAGACATCTGTCACATGTGGATTTGCAGTTGTCACATGTTCATGCAGCAAGTGTAGATGAATTGGAAGAGGAGTTTGATCCAATGCCATCCAAATTTGAAGACAGCATTATAAGACGCAGATACGATCGGTTAAGAATCATTATTGGGAGGTTTGTATCAGAGATGGGTAAATTTGCTACTGTAGTAGAGAAACTGCTATCCTTTCTGAGTTGGCAGGATCCGATAGCTACATTGCTGTTCATGATTTTGTGTCTGATAACTGGGATTGTGACTCTGGTTATTCCTTTGAGAGTGATCATCAGTATTTGGTTCCTTTATTTGCTGAGGCATCCAAGATTTTGTTCAGCATTGCCTACATTGCTTGAAAACTGGGTAACAAGGATGCCTTCGAAACTAGATAACATGCTATGAGAAGACATTTCTCTGTTTTTTTTTTTTTTTCTCTTTCTGACTGATTACAGCTTCCATTTCCATAAGCCTCGAGTTCTTTTAGTGCTAACTCGTATGTCATGCAATGAGATTTCATTCAAAAATATGCACCTTGCTGTGTGGTAATTCTCCTTCTTTAAAAAAATTTGAATCTCTCCAGGTGATTCCATTTAGATGGTTAAATATTTATGAAAATTATTAATAGACGATGTGGCCGAAAACTTTGTGGTACAGATAATTTTGTGGGTCATTGTGGATGGATAAAACAGGAGCAGATCTGCTGCCTATCCTACCTAGAGAAGTGTGGATTGTCCGATGAAGATTGATGGAAAATATTTTTTAAAAATAAATCTTTTTTTTTTTGAAAAATCTGAAAAAAGCATCTCAAAATTTGAGATTTTTCAAAAAAAAAATTTCAGATTTATTTTTGAAAAAAAACATCTATCAATCCATAAATTGGACGGTCCACACTCCAATAGACAGCTAATCTACTCCCGGATAAAACATACTTATTACTTATACATGTTAACACTTATTTCAATGACCATCTCATTTAAGAATCTGAATTTGCTTCTTGGTAAACAGTAAAAAGTTGTTATTTGTCACTTTTAACAATAATTTTTGCCGTAAAAGTGACAAACAACAAATTTTTGCTGCTTGTCAAGTACCTAATCCAAATTTCTCATTTAACATTTAGAGACAACAAACAACTATTGAGTATTGAATAATATCTGTCGCAAAAGAAGTTGTCTATAAAGGAGACACAATTTTTTTAAAGATTGGTTTTGTCTGAATAAGCCTATAAAAATGTGTATAGGAACTTCATAGCATAAACTAATACCAAAATTAGAGATAAAAAGATAATACTACACTGACAAGGAATAAGGCGATGCTCTTCAAATCATGCTCCAACTCAGAATCTATTTATGTACAAACACAGCTTCATAGAATCTATTTATGTACAAACAGAGCTTCCATAATAGTGTGTGACATATGCTTAGCCCATTCTTTTTATTTATTTATTTTTTTGGGGTTTCCCCTATCATTTGCTTCTACGGAAATTTGTTATTAGAAAATCTTACAATAAAGCTTTTTTCACCCTTCACCAATCTCGTTTTCAAACGGAAATCACTACGTGAATATAAGGAGGTTGTGATCCTCCATGGCTAAGGCCAATATCTAATTAGAGAAAAATTTCATAGCTCGTGCTCCTACGCCTATGGTAACCTTCAATTAATTCATTCATATACAATATGTGCCTTCAAAAAACTGGGTGCAGTTCACTTCTAAAACTTGAAACCGTCAGTGTTTCTTCATAGATAGGCAGCTTTTCAATTGTAAATTTCCTCTCCTTCCCCTCTTCTCAAGATTCTGCAAATGCAGTTCTATTTTCCCTTCCCTTAAATCTAGTTTTTTTCGTTTTTATGTGACAATACGGCCGTTCATGCCACTCCTGATTCCGAGGGAAAAAAATATCAAAAAGCACAAGCAAAACAGATTTCAAGAGAATAATGATATCAGATAAGGACATCTGCACTACTGATAGTAATGTATATGAATACCCATATAAATGAGCTTCTAGAGTCACAGGACCAGTCATGACATAGCTGACAATGAAGACCTCAGTACACTACTAATTATATCTCGACCACACTAACTACAAATATTGAAGGTGAAGCCAACCTAGCACCAGCAAATCTCAAAGTTCAAGAAGAAACAGATCTAGGAGTAACAGATCTAGATACTGATCTAGAACTTGCACTCACACTAGGAGTTCTCGAGTAGCTTCTATCCCTATCAGGTGTATGCCCACGTTTTGAAAAACCACCACTCCTTTTACTGCTTCTAGGCCTTGGCGAGATGCTGCGAGAATAACTCCTCCGTGAACTCCTCCTTGGTCTTGGAGAAACACTTGGCGAGTAGCTTCTTCTTGTGCTCCTCCTCCTCCTCCTCACAGAAGAGACAATGGGCGAGTACCTCCTCCTTGAACTTCTCCTATGCCTTGGTGACACACTTCGAGAAATGGACCTATATCGGTGCCTTCTGTAGTAGCGATCATCAGGTGAGTCATACGGAGAGTATGATCTGTCACGCCTACTGACAGGTGACCTGCTGTAAGGGGAGCGAGACCTAGAGTATGACCTGCGTTGATCATATGGAGAATAGGACCTCTGCCGATCATAAGGAGAATAAGATCTGTGCCGATCATAGGGTGAATAAGATCTGCGGCGACTATAATAAGAGTAGGACCTCCTTCGGCTGTAAGGAGAATATGACACCCGCCGGCTGTGGTAAGGAGAATAAGAACGACTCCTACTACGATCTGAAGAATATGGTGAACGACTATAGCTTCTTCTGTAAGGAGAGTAAGTAGGAGAGCGGCGAGGAGAGTAGCTTGGAGAGCGGCGTCGCCCTGCATGAAAGTTATATTGGATGGGAGATGAATGAGCATGTCAGAATGATTATACATAAACAACTAACAATGCTAAGAATAGAAGCACAAGAATGAAAAAGAAACACTTACCACGAATAGTCCTCAGCCCAAGATACTTCCCTGGTGTTGGAGTTCGACCCCGTCGTCTTCTAGCCTGCAATAATTGCAAATAACAGCATGAGGCCAAAGAGTTACAAAACTACAAGAGCCACGAATATGGTAATTGAAAGATAAAATCAAATACTATACTAGCCGTTAGAAAAAATCAAAAGTAAACAATTCAGGAAACATGAAACCAATGGATATAATTGCAAGAAGAAAGAGAAATGCAGGGCATACAACCCCAATGATCTGATACTTCTTGAGGTGTTTGATTTGTATGTTTAGTTGAGGTTTGAGTTTGATGAAGAACTGCTACACACAGCTAACCTGCTGCCACAGAAACTTCAAATGGAAAGAAGCAAACAAAAGTTTTCAAATCTCATAAAGAACAACAAAGAGCAACTCATCCATATATCTTTCTACCCAAAATCAAGGGAGACGAAACAACAATAAAAAAGTATATTAAGAGTCCAAGTCCAACAAACAAATTTGTGTCCAAAAAGTATACCTTCTCCACTGTGATGACACGCCCTTCAATAACAGAGCGATTCAGATACTTTACGCATTGGTCAGCCGCCTCAACAGTTTCCATAGTCACAAATCCAAATCCTCGTGACTCTCTTGTCCATGGATCAACAACCAGATGTACATCAATCACCTACAGAAAGCAACACATAAGAAAAAGAATTGACAGACACAATACATCTAAAACCAAAATAAATAAATACATATGTTTGCGCGTATATGTGCGTGCGCGCTGTGTATGTATATGTATGTATCAAACTAAAAACAAACAGATAAAGATGACGACAGTATGGAAGAAAACGGGCATACTTTTCCCTCAGTTGAAAAATGCTTCTCCAGTTCTCTCTTGGTGATCCGAGGAGACAAGCCTGTCACATACAAATTGTTACCAGGATTCTCTGCATCTCTTGAAGGGCTCCTATATCAGAAAATAACAAATTGGACATCAATACATGATAAAACATTTTAAGTGAAGAAAGATGAAGAAACGGAAATTCAAAACAAGTGAGCACTCAGAGACTACCTTGACAGGCTTCTAGATCTTGACCTTGACAGAGACCTGGAGACAGACCTACCATAACGCTTGTATGGAGAAGGTGAAGGAGAATACCTATGAATACACAAGGAACACATATAAGAAAAAATGCTCGTCACCTAAAATAAGTACAAGATTAAACAGAGTGGTCATCTAACCTTGATCTCCTTGAATACATCTGCAACAAATCAGACAGCATAAAGTTATAAGTTAGAAAAGGTCTGACCAATCAATTAAGTAATGAAAAAGGTCCAAGTTCCAACAACATATAAGAGATTCGCATATAATAAATTTACTAAAAACTTAATTATACAATTTCGAATTAAACATCTTTTGCTCCCTACTTGATCCAAAAGGTAGAAAAAAAAATTACCACCTTCTAGCATAAACATCTAAACTAATTAATTTTACCAGAATTTCCCAGTAAAAAAGAAAAAAAATTTGCAAATAATCATTTCAAATAAATGATTTCCAGTATTCCATTCAAAATCTAGCTTTCAAATAATACTGCATCAATTACACAAAATTCAAAACCACCTTTCATCTTCATTTAATTTGTTTCTTGTCCATGGCTAACCTCTTCCTTTTTTTTTTGGCAAAATGAAATACTTGTTACAGCCCCTTTACAGTCTCATTATACAAATAGTACCACAATTTGACTAAGTCCTAAAAGCCCGTTCAATTATCTCTCTCGGAGCCTCGAACCCAATCCCCCTCCCCTACTATACGCGGCTGATTCTAATTATTCCAAATCTCACTTTCGTCCAATTTTCAACGATCAGATAAAAAAAATTTATACAAGCAATTTAACAACCCACATAGATTCTAAAATTCATCGCCTCCGCTGAAATTCGCAAATCAACGAAATCTGAATTTTGAAAACTTATAACTAGAATGCCCAATACAAATATATCGACAGATTTCAATTCCTCGAGGTCTTAATTTTCATCCAATTTCAAATGCTCGTGTAAAAACATAATACAACCAAACTCACCACCCATGTAGATTTAAAAACTAATCATCAAATAAAAATTGCAAATCGATGATATTAAAATTTCAAAACGTATAATAAGCATTAAATATATAGCCAAACGAACAAACAAGTAGAATTCCTACCAAGAAAGTAATCGAAAAGGCCATTCAAACCACTGATCGAAAGAATTTTAAGCTTACCATAGCAGCAGATACGAGATGAAATTCGTCTTTCAAAAGATGTTCTTCGCTATTGCGGAATCCCACAGGCACAAACCCTCGATCTTCACGGAGCAATTTTAGTTTGGAAGGGAGAAGAGTGAAGAAAGAAAGGTTTATAAAGAAATGTTATCGGAGAGAAGTTTCTGGAGAAGCGGACGCTAAACTACATTTAATTCTCGTTGAATTTTTCGTGGTCCGTAATTTTACTCGCACCAAAATGCCAGATGGTGCAAGATTCGGTTTTATGGGATTCGTACTTTATCAAATCAAGGTACGACACGTGGTGAAACGTCGTTTTGTCTGAGTAGCCTTTTCTTTAGACGAGTGACTGACGGCTCGTCGAATATTTGACGTGGCTTGTCGTTATTGGCTGGTAGAAAGAAGGAAACGGAGTGAATCTTGTGGATATTGATTAAAGGAACAACAAAAAAATTTAAACGAACAAAAAAATTATTTGGACTATATTTTTCATGCAAAGTTCAATTGATTTAAACGAACAAATTTTTTATAATTTTTAAAATTAATAAATAATCATATTTGTGCCCTTTAAAAAGAATTAGGTGAAACCAAATTTAACTCTTAATTTTGTGGCGCACATATGGAAGTTATATATAGTTGTGTAAGTAACTAAGTATCATTTTCTGATTTAAATATGAATATCCTATAACTTGTTCAATTCTAAGATTTGTATTAACAACTGATACATATAAAATGTGACCGGTCGGCATTTTCTAAAAAAAAGAAATAGTATAAAATCAACTTTTAAAATTAAAAATTAATTTTATTTGGAGTCGCCACTAAAATTTTATTTATTAGAAAAAAACTTTGGAAAAACCTTAAAATTTGACGGTTTGCATTTAAAGAGAAACTGAGTTCAGAAATTGAATTGTATAGGGAAGATGTCAGGTACCCTATACATTTGATTTAGAAAGCATACAATTATTTAACAGTCACATCATAATTATCCTTATAAATCACAAAAGAAAGAGATAACAGAATATATAATAAAAAAAATAAAAAGAAAGAACAAATAAATATATACAAAGACGGAGTTAGCTAGGCAGTGCCTAGGGCCTACGTACTCAGCTGTTGAGATCAAAATCTATGTGGTTTGTAATTTTGAAGACATTTTTTTTAAGAAATATTTTTGAGTTTTTGGAATTTATTTAAAAAAAGGAATACTTTTTAGAGATTTCTCCTTACAAGCATTATTATACAATCATGTCATAAGTACTGAATCTAAAAGTTCTTCCCGACTTACATTGTTATACAATCACACAGTGAGCACTTTACTTAATTTTCAAAGGATTTAAAACTCAATGAATTTTTAAGAAAAATACTTCTCCACTTGCATTGTTATACAATCGCGTAATGGGAATCAAACGGACGTCTAAAGGTAGAAACAATGCTACTCCAAGGGAGTCAGTCATTTTCCAAATGTTTGAGACTAAATTTATTTTCATCATCAAGATTTTTTTAATTTATATTTTTTCACTTTTTTGAAAACATGAGACTGAATTAAATATACACGCACACACACGCGCACACACACACGCACGCACGCACGCACGCACGCATGCACGCACACACACATACATACATTACCTAGACACAATTACAAATCCATATATACAAAATATATTCATATATATATATATATATATATATATATATATATATATTTGAGAACGCCAGTACACATATACCTATATATTATATAATATATGATATATGACACACACACACACATATATTTAACATAGTTCATATGCACTTGTAGCCCACAAGTAAACAATATATATATATATATATATATATATATATATATATATATATATATATATATATATATATATCAGTTCAAATGCACTCAGTAGCCAACGAACAATATTTATATATCAATTCATATGCACCCAATAGCCCACAAACAACATATGTATATATCAAGCATACATGTATAAAGGTAAATCAAGATCCTTGTCATCTCTGTCCTCTCGTCAATCTCCCTCACTATCCCTATCCATCTCTCTTCGTCAATCATCTCTGGCTCTCTCATGTTCTCTATCTCTCATCTTTGCATAGCCTCACCTAACATGAAGATAAAAGGGAACATCAACTGGAAATAAAGCCCAAGGATCCAAAACTTATCTCTACACTGTTGGCTATGTTTTCGGGACCCAAAACAGAGGTGGTATTGTTATTAGCTTGCGAGGCCGGATGATCGTGCTGAAGGATATGTGAAAGGATTCTAAGCCTCCTATTTCTCTCTTCTTCCCTGCTCTCGACTGGTGTCTCAAAACTGTGATACGTTGTTGGTTTGTGGGTCGAGATGGTGAGGCCGAAGGGGGGATTACTCCTTTCCTACTGCAACGAATGTGAATAGAGAAATACTCTCTTGGTCTCTCTTTCTCTCACTCTCGGCTATGGGTATACAGAAAAAAGGTCCCCTTCCCTCTCTCCCGTCTCTCCTATTTATGCCATCGTGGATCCAAACGGTTTCTTCAAATTTTCTGCGATCATGAGTTACCCACTTCGGTGTATGTGGCCATCTCCGTAGCAATCGAAACTTGCTTCACAAGTCTCCTGCAAAACTCATGTATATATGACTCTGTTCTTATCTTTATTATATTTTTTTTAAAAAATTAATTAATTTGTTATTCCTAATGGATTTAAAACAAGAATTAAGATCCCTAATGAAATTGCCTTTATTTTTATTTTTATTTTATCATTAGGGATAAAATTATGTGTTCACAATTACCCCTCTTTACTTACTTTTTAAACTAGAGTATGAAAATGAAATTGAGATAATATAGTTTAAGGAGTGAGAAAAGATAATGAACACTTAATTTTGTCAAAGGCATAATAAGAGCAAAAGAAAATGAAGTGGAGTGTGTTGGTCATTTTCGGGCTTTGAAATGGTGAGTACCTATCTTCTCTAGACTTTAAAATGATGAGTGCCGGTCGTCTCTGGGCTTTAGAAAGATGAGTACTGGTTGTCTGTGGGCTTTAAAATGATGGGTACCAGTCATATTTGGGCTTAGAAAAAATGGGTGTCTGTCGTCTCTGAACTTTAAAATGATAAGTGCTAGTTGTCTTCGAGCTGTGAGAAGATGGGTGTCAGTCATCTCCGAGCTTTGAAAAGATGAGTGCCGGTCATCTTTGAGCTTCGAAGTGATGGGTGCCAGTCGTCTCTAGGCTTTGGAAAAGATGAGTGCCAGTCGTCTCTGGGCTTTAAAATGATAAGTGTCGGTCGTCTTTGGGCTTTGAGAAGATGAGTGTCGGTTGTCTCCAAGCTTTGAAATGATGGATGCCGGTCGTCTCCGAGCTTTGAAAAGATAAATGCTGGTCATCTCTGAGCTTTAAAATGATGAATGCCAGTCGTCTCCGAGCTTTAAAATAATGGGTGTAGGTCGTCTCCGGGCTTTGAGAAGATAGGTACCAGTCGTTTTTTAGCTTTAAAATGATGAATGTCGGTCATCTCTGGGCTTTAAAATGATGGGTGTCGGTCGTCTCTAAGCTTTAGAAAAATGGGTGCCGGTTGTTTTCAAGCTTTAAAATGATGAATGTCGGTCGTTTCTGGGCTTTAAAATGATGGGTGCCGGTCGTCTCCAGGCTTTAGAAAAATGGGTGTCGGTCATCTTCGGGCTTTAAAATGATAGGTGCAGGTCGTCTCCGAAATTTGATAAGATGGGTGTTAATCATTTCTGAGTTTTAAAATAATGGATGCATGTCGTCTCTGGCCAAAATGATGGGTGTCAGTCGTATCCGAGCTTTAAAAAGAAAAATGACAGATCTAAATCTTTGGTCAAAATAACCGTCAATTCCCATTTTGGCTAGAGGGCTGAGTACTTGCCAATTGCTTTCTCTTTTTTTTTTTTAAAGTAAGACCTTGCGTCTCTCAATTTCTAATGCTGGTAGAGAGTTTATGTATTCAGCAATTTCATATTTGAGTACCTAACAGCTAGGACTTTAAGGTTGCTTAAATTCTAAAGGTATGCATGAAATGTGAGAGAAAATCAATTTATTGACTGACTTGTTTATTTTATTTAAAAGGGCCCAGGGACACTTTTGTTTAGAGGAAAAAGGCTTACTTAGTTACTAGTAGATTATTGTGTTCCATCAGGATTCCCGTCTAACCAAGCCTATGTGCTCTCAACTGTGTTATCAGATGGAACCGTAATCATTTCCCAATTTGCCCCACTTTTATAATCGAGATTGTCTTTTGAAGTTGAATAACCTTAATTGTATCTCCGTGAGGTTATCAGATGGTGTGCTCCTCTTAGCCAATTTCTTGGACCATAATCTAGAGATCTCATAAATTAAAAAGGAGCTTGAGTAAGTCATTAGATGTGTTATTTTATGTAAAATTGAATGTTGTCCTTAATCTTTAATTTGTCTTATATGAAACAAAAATGAAGTAATTGTCATGTAGATTTAAAGAGACATCTTCTAGGTGGACGAGACATTACTAGAAGAATAATCCTCATTTATTAGGAAGTTTAAACAAAAGACACATTATTAAAACGGTAAGAACAACAAAATAAATTCAAGACAATTAAAGAACTGCAATCAAAGTAGTTCTTTTACAAAATGTCCTTTATTTATTCCTGAGTCGACTTGTTGATTGTTTTGTCATGTTACCATAGATAAGTTATCATGAACACTTATGATGACCTAATCCTGCTTCAATCTTATGCATCTTCCTTTATGCCTCTTAGCGTTGAAGGAATTAAGTTGAAACGTTTGACTCTCCATTTCTCATGTTTCTTTGAGCACTTTAAAGGCTTTTTGTCACTCTAACTTTTTCCTAGACTACCCTTTTGGGTTTCCAATCTAGCAAGCTTTTTTTTGTTATCATTTTTTAGCATGTATTTTTCTTAGACTGATTTCCATGTTTTTGATCTAGCAGGCTTTGATGAGCTCTAATTTTTGCCTGAGTCATATTTTCAGGTTTTCAGCTCAGCGAGCTTAATCTTTTTTTTTTTTAAGCCCTCTTCAAGCATAGTATCTCTTGACTGCGTCAGAGTTGACAGGTATGATAACTCTTGACCATCCAAATCTGTTAGGATTAATAAACCCCTTGAGAAGGCATATTTAACTACATAAGGCCCTTCATACGAAGGCGCCCCTTTGCCTATGAGATCATCTTGATTTGGCAACACTTTCTTTAGGACCAAATCTCTAGTCTTTAATTCCCTTGGGCAAAGTTTCCGATTAAAAGCCCTAACCATCTTTTTTTGGTACAACTGTCCATGACAAATAGTAACTAGTCGTTTTTCTTCGATCATATTCAATTTCTCAAATCTAGTCTTTATCCATTCATCTTCATTTAAATTAGCTTCGATAAGGACTCTTAAAGACGGGATTTCTACCTCAATAGGTGTCACGACCTCTATCCCATAAACTAGGGAATAGGGTGTTGCCCCAGTTGAAGTACGTACAGTAGTTCGATAGCCGTGTAATGCATAGGGAAGCAGTTCATGCCAATCTTTGTATATCAGTGTCATATTTTCAATGATATTCTTGATGTTTTTATTTGTAGCTTCGATTGCTCTATTCATTTGCGGTTGATAGAGTATTGAATTGTGGTGTTTAATCTTGAATCATTCATAAAACTTCTTAATTTCTACCTCATTCAAATTCCATGCATTATCTGTGATAATCCTTTGGGGTAAACCGTATTGACACACAAGATTGGTTTTTATAAACCTGGTGAAGGTTTTATGAGTTACATTAGCATATGAATGAGCCTCCACCCACTTGGTGAAATAGTCGATGGCGACTAGGACGAAACGATGTCCATTTGATGCCTATGGATTTATGGGGCCGATTACATCAATGCCCCACATTCCAAATGGCCATGGTGCTGTCAAGTTGCGTAATAGGACTGGGGGCGCATTGATTTTATCTGCGTGAATATGACACTTGTGACATTTTCTGACGTATTCAATGCAATCTCTTTCCATAGTCATCCAGAAGTACCCGCATCTTTGAACCATTTGCATGGGTCCTACATATCCCTTCATGGAGCTCTATCATAATTCTCTGGGCCTCCTTCGAATTTACACACCGTAACAGTATACTATCATGACTCCTTTTGTATAAGATACCATCAGTGATGAAGAAATTTATGGCTAAGTGTCGGATTATCTTCTTATCATTCTCCGTAGCTCCTTCTGGGTAAACCCTATCTTTCATGTAAATTCTTATATCATGGTACCAAGGATGTTCATCAAATTCTTCTTCTATATTCAATCAATGTGCTGGTATGCTACTTGATTTGATTTGTATTGGCTGGATTGTACCCCGCAATCGAGTTAAATCATTGCTGCTAAGGTAGCCAGGGCATCTGCAAGCTGGTTCTTATCTCGTGTCATGTGGTGGAAGCTAATCTCTTCAAATTGGTCAACTAGTTTAGTTAAGTACTTTTGATATAACACTAATTTAGAGTCTTTGGTTTGCCATTTTCCATTCACCTGGTAGATTATTAAGGCCGAATCACTAAACACTTTTAAGCTTTTCACACTTAGAGCGATGACTGCTTGTAAACCATTGACACATGCTTCATACTCTGTTATATTGTTTGTACAATCGAATTCCAACTTGATGGCTACTAGGAATTGCTTTCCTTCAGGGAATACGATTACAGCTCCAATGCCATTCCCGTTTGCATTAACAACCCCATCAAAATACATTCTCAATTCTTTTCCTTCTTCATCAACTTCATCTTCATTAATAGCAAGATCCTCCTCGTCAGGGAAATGGAAGTCTAGAGGTTGGTGTTCATTAAGTGAATGCTCTGCTATCATAATCCCCTTAATGGACTTCCTTGCCATGTATACCATATCATGCTCGGACAACACCACTTGCTATTTCGAAGCCCTTTCAACCACGTATGGGCTTTCAAAGAAAAATTTCAAAGGGTCCATTCTGGAGATTAGCCAGGTTGTATAGTAAAGTATATATTGCCTCAACCTTTTTGTCCTCCACACCAGTCCACAACAAGTTTTCTCTATCATGGCATATCATGCTTCACAATCATTGAACTTCTTGCCTCTTTCTTGCTTGATTCATCATGTTGACCTAGCACTGCTCCTATTGATCCAGGTAAGATTGTCAAATACAAGATTAATGGGTGCCCTGGTGATAGGAGAACTAGGACTGGGGGTTTCTACAAATAGTCTTTGATTTTGTCAAAGACTTATTGGCAATCGCCATCCCACTTCCTAGTGTAGTTTTTCCTCAGTAATTTAAATATGGGCTCACAAGTCGAGGTCAGATTTGCTATGAACCTTGCAATGTAATTCCACCGCCCCTAGAAGCTTCGAACTTCTTTCTCTGTTTGGGGAGGTGGCATATCTTGTATAGCCTTTATTTTGTCAAGATCAACCTCTATCCCATTTGGCTTATAATAAATCCCAACAGTTTCCCAAATAAAGCTCCGAAGATACATTTATTAGGATTTAACCTGAGCTTATACTTGCGTAGCCTCTCAAACAGCTTTCTTAGGACCGCTGCATGGCTTTCCTCTTCAGTAGTTTTAGCTACCATGTCATCTACATATACTTTTATTTCTTTGTGTATCATGTCATGAAATAGTGTTACCATGGCCTGATGATAAGTTGCCCCAGCGTTCTTCAACCCAAACGACATTACCTAATAACAATAAGTTCCCCATTGAGTGATGAAGGTAGTTTTCTCTTTATTCTCTTCATGCATAGGGATCTAATTATAGCCGGAGAAACCATCCATAAATGAATAACAGTGGTTACGTGCTGTGTTGTCAACTAGCATATCAATGTGAGGCAAAGGAAAGTCATCCTTTGGGCTAGCCTTATTTAAGTCTTTATAATCTATACACATTCTGACTTTTTCATCTTTCTTACAGGTACAATGTTAGCCACTCATTGGGGATATCGGGCAACTTGGAGGAAACCAACATCAAGTTGTTTAGTCACTTCTTCTTTAATTTTTAGGGACATTTCTGTGCTCAATCTCCTTAATTTTTTGCTTCTTTGGTTCAATACTTGGGTACAAAGGAATCCTATGTGAAGCGATTCCTGGATCAAGTCTTGGCATGTCTTGATAAGACCATGCGAAGACATCTTGGTATTCTTTGAACAACTCGACCATTTCTTTCCTTTTGGGGTTGTCAACAATTCTTAGCTCCCTTTTGTTTTTTTCAGTCCCTATATTTATTATTTCAATTACTTCCTCGTGAGGACTTATTCCTTTCTCAGTGGATTCTAAGATTTTAACGAATTTTTGGACTAGTTCATCATCAGATTCATGATTTTGTGTATCCATGGTAACATGTAAGTCACTGAACAAGGTCTCAGGAACTTTTGGGTTGGACAGAAGTTCCAAAAAGTGCAATTTCCTGGAGGATAAAGAAATAGAATGAGAAATGAATAGAAAGAAAAAAAAAAGAGCAAATATAGCGAAACTAAAAGAAAATTAATTCATTCATTTAACAAACTTCCATTCATGTTCCATAAAAGCATTGTCCATGATTAAGAAATGACAACATTACAAAGAAAATAATTACTCTAAATTAAAAACATCTTTGACTTTCTCAATCTCCCAATTCTTCAATGGTTCTCCATTATCATTAGTCACGATCCAGGCCTTTGGTCTTTGCACAGCTTTCTTACTTTCAGTAACCATTGAAACCTCAGAATGGTTTATCACTTCGGAAGGTGCTGGAAATGAAGCTCTTATATATGGGATCTCCAGCTTTTCATGTCGCTTGTTTAGGTTCAACTTCTCTTTTATCTGATCCTCTAACGCGGGCTCATATCCTAAGCCATTTCGGTTTGCATTCACTGGGACAGCAATCGGTTCTTTAATACCCTGCAAGTTTGTACCTAACCCTTTGCCAGTCTCAAATCCATTTCTTTTCAAGATGCTTGCTACCACTGAATTTACATCTCTACCAGATTCCTTAGTTGCCTCGACTTCCCAACTCTGGAAGGTTATCTCTACCACTTGTTTAGCAACCTCAATATAGGGGACAGAACTTGGCTTAGTCACCATTAATTCCTCTTTACCCGTTACGGTGATGATTCTTTCTCTTTCAATAAACTTTACTTTTTGATGCAGGGTTGAAGGCACAACGCCTGCTTTATGGATCCATGGCCTTCCCAAAAGCATGGTATATGATGGATCTACACCCATAATCTAAAAGCTCACCATAAACGTGCATGGACCAATTTCGAGGGGTAAGTCGACCATGCCTAATACCTCCCTTCGAGTTCCATCGAATGCTTTCACAATCATATTGTTGTCTTCCATCTGTGATAATTCTAGTTTCTCGAATGTGGGGAGTGGCAGGATATTTAAAGGTGATCCACCATCAATTAGAACCTTGGCAATGATAAATCCATGACATTTTAGGGTAATATGCAAAGCTTTTGGTTTGCTAGCAGCAGTTATAACAATTTCTTCTTCTGAAAAAGAGATTGTGGCCAATGATTTAGTGATGTTCATCACATTTGATGCGGCTCAGAATTCAAGATCAGTGATAATATTGAGATTTTAGCAAGAGTCTTGTTGAGTTTTTTACAATATCATATTCGCTTTGTTTCATAATTCGTAAAAATTCCTCATCATCAATTTCAGGCTCTTTTTCCATCATTTCTTTCTCTTTGTTGGACTTCTTTGTTTCGATAGGAAGGTAGATTCTACCATATCAAGTTATTCCCCCTACATTGGCTATATTTGTTACGATCTCTTCCTTATGAGCCTTAGCTATTGTTATTGTAATACCCGTAATAATTTTGTATAAATGTGTGTTCACAAACTACGGTTACTATTATAATATATAGTACTATTCACATATATTGTACGGTTTACATACATAATCATCTTGTCAAATATAAGATGTGATTTATGCTTAAAGGGATCGTAGGAAGAAATTGGAAAACCAAGTGATGTTTTCTGCGAGAAAATCCCTTAGGGACTAAACTGAAATGTTAAAAGTGGAACTGGTAGATGAGACTGATAGATGAAAACTGGTAAGCGAAACTGGTAGATGAGACTGGTAGATGAAAACTGGTAAGCGAAACTGGTAAATGAAAACTGGTAAGTGAAACTAGTAGATGAAAACTGGTAAGTGAAACTAGTAGATGAAAACTGGTAGATGTAATAGTATAGGAGAACGGTAGATGGAATAGTAGTAAATAGTACCATAACTTCTCCTATAAATAGGTCCTTCCATTTCATTTCTAATCACACCTTCAGTTTCTCTTCTCTTCTCTCTTCAAAAGTTCTCTTACTCCGACGTTAGGGTTCTGAAATTCTAGATCTTTCTTCCTTAGTCTAGATCCAAGGTAAGGATACTATGCTCTTCTTATGTCTTTAAAATTTTAGAGATTATATTTTTAGGTATTCTCTATGGAAACGGCTTATACAACTGTATATATGAATAGTAACCATATATATAAATAGTGCATGTATATATGAATAGTAATCATACATATAAATAGTGCATGTATGTATAAATAGTAACCGTACGTATAAATAATGCATGTATATATGAATAGTACCCATATGTATAAATAATATATGTATGTATGAATAATAACTATATATATAAATAGTATTTATACATATTTTTAAATAGTACATATACGTGTACATTTTTATATGTATTTTTGAATAGTACACGTATGTATACGTGATTATATGTATTAAAGATTTATATTAATTGAATCCATTAAATGTAATTGTGTAGATTTAAAGAAGATATAGTAACTTGGATTTCAGGTGAGTAGCTAACCTACTTGGATATTTATTTAATTATATGAATAGTCCAAGTAATTTATATATTTAGAGTATATCTACTATTACCTTTGACTGAATATTTCAATTAATATGAATATGGCTGTGTGCCGAATATGATTATGGTCATATGCTATGGCTGTGTGCCGAATATGAATATGGTTGTGTGCCGAATATGATTATGGTCATATGTTATGGCTGTGTGCCGAATGTGAAGATGGCTGTGTGCCGAATATGAATATGGCTGTGTGCCAAATATGATTATGGTCATATGCTATGGCTGTGTGTCGAATGTGGAGATGGCTGTGTGCCGAATATGATTATGGTCATATTCTATGGCTGTGTGTCGATTATGAGTATGATATGATTACAGTTATATGCTAAGGATCGAAAAATTTTACTTATGTATTTTATACATATACTTGTGTATTGTTAATCACTTGATGATTATCTGTAATTAAGTTTCTATCCTTGTAACGTTATCTATTCATTGAGATTATTATCTCATATTGTGGTGGATATATTTTTTTCAGATCCTGAGGTTAACGAAAAACATCCGCCTGAGGAGTAGCGGAAGTTCAATATCCTAACCCTCTTTGCTCCAAGGGTTGGTGTTTCTTTGAATTAAAGCTGTTTCTTCAGTTTTAAATTCTAGAAAGCTCTGCAGTCAAATAAGACATCTAGGAGGAAGTGGTTATTGTACATAATTATGTTATTACAGTACTTTAAGTTTACTGTATGTTTTGTGAGATTGTAGCTTATTAAGTAAAATCGGAGTGTTTAACTAAGATAAGTCTTTGCTATATTATTACTCTCACATTTTAGAATGATTATTCTATAGTGATATGAGTATTATATGGAGCTAAAAGCATAGGCTTACAACTAGAGAGTATCTCTAAGTTGTGCCGGTCACGTACCATTTTGAGGGTCGTGACAAAGTTGGTATCAGAGGTATTGGATTTTTAGGTCTCCTATTGACTACAGAGCAAAAGGTGTCTTCAGTAGACCCTCCCCTATTATTGTGAACCGCGGCACAATCATAGGATGAGGTTCCACAGAAGGCACCATAGGATGTCATTAATATTCCTTTGGTGTCATACTCCTTAATTAGTATTGCGCTCTAAGGTATTCTTAACATCTAAAGGTGTTTGCTAAATCTGTGTAGATTTTGACACCTTTAATGGCAAGAGGAAGACCGTCTAACCAAGGTAGGCGTTTGGGCTCTAGAAGAGTGCTAACACCTTCCTCCTCAGTAGATCCATCACAAGAAAGCAGTGAACATACTGAGACTGTAGGTGCTGATGAGATACCTCCTCCAATTGATCCATTTCTAAGGGCTATGTTCAATACTATCCAAGAACGAATGGATAGAATGGAGGCAATGATAATAGGGCAATCTATTCTGAACAATCCCCCAGTGGCACCTCAAACAAATACGCAAGCACCACCTCTTCCCCAACAGGAGGAGATTTTGATAGAAAAATAACTTACGAGCTTCCTAAAGCTCAAACCTCCATCATTCTCTGGAGAAGATCCAAATGAAGACCCAAGAAAATTCTTGGATGGTATTGAAAAGGCCTGCACAGCTTTGGGATGTTCAAGTGTCTGGAAAGTGGCATTAGCTGTTTACCAATTGAATGGAGTTGCTGAAGAATGGTGGAACAACTTTAAAGGGGGTAGAGCTAGTAATGCCCCACCAGTGGAATGGGAAGAATTTGAGAAGATGTTCATGGAAAGATTCCTCCCTCAAAGTGTACGAGGTGCAAAAACCCAAGAATTTGAAACCCTCAAGCAAGGGTCCATGTCGATCCACAATTATAACACTAAGTTCATACAGCTCTCTCGATTTGCAGCTAACAAAAATCTTGATGAAAGAGAAAAGATAAGGAGATTTGTCATGGGCCTTCGCCCATTTTTAAGACAACTTGTGGGGACCCAAATTGAAACATATCATTCTTATGCCGCAATGATAAGTACTGCAAGATTCATGAAAATGGCAGAAGAGGTGAAGGGTGAACAAAGAACGAAGAAAAAGCGAGGACGGGAAGAAAAGCCCTACAATAGCTCAGCAGGAGCACCAAAGCCTCCAAATCGAGGCCAATCAAATCCTATAGAATTTTCGGGGTAAACTATTGCATCATCCAGTGTAGTACAACCGAGTTTCAATCAAAGGAGGGATGATCAAGCACCAATTCAACAAAGGCATGCTAAGCCTATGTGCCCGCAATGTGGGAAGTTTCATTCGGGAATATGTTATAAAGAGAGCAAAATTTGCTACCATTGTGGTCAAGCGGGTCACTTTGCAAGGGAATGTCCACAATTACTTATTGGGGCTAGGTCTGCACAACCATCACATCCTCAAACAATGACAACATCAGCTAGTGTAGCTCATTCATCTGCAGGAAGGGGTGGACTAGGAAGAGGAGCCAGAAGAGGAGCAGGAGGAAGAGGGCAGCAGTCTTTTAGTCATGGTCTAGCTAGGGTATTTGCTCTTATCAGACAAGACGCCTAAGCATCTAATGCTGTTGTCACAGGTATTTTGACCATTTACTCACATAAAGCTCATGTATTATTCAACCCTGGATCTACCCATTCATATGTATCTCCAAATTTTGTTAAATACATCCTTAAGAAACCGATAAGTTTAGAACAACCGTTTCTTGTGTCTACCCCTATGGGAGAAAGGGTTCTAATAGAGGAAAAGTATAAAGAGTGTAGTGTGGTTGTAAGAGGGCTAGAAACCATGACAGATCTTATGATCCTTGATATGATAGATTTTGATGTACTTTTAGGCATGGATTGGTTGGCTTCATGCCCCGCAACCCTCGATTGTCATAGTAAATCCATAAAAATTTCTATGCCCGGAGAAGCCACATTTGTATTCCAGGGAGACCAAAGTAGGACACCGCATAACTTGATCTCCCTAATGGGCGCCCAACGATTATTGAGAAAAGGGTGCAGAAGGTTCTTAGCCTTCGTACAAGACGTAGAGAAGGAAAAGCTCAAACCTGAAGATGTGCCAATTGTGAGAGAGTTTTTAGACGTGTTTCCAGACGAATTACCAGGACTACCCCCGGATCGAGAAATTGAGTTCAATATAGATCTGGCACCAGAAACTCAACCTATCTCAATTCCACCTTACAGAATGGCATCGAATGAGCTGAAAGAACTCAAGGAACAACTGCAGGATCTTCTAGATAAGGGTTTCATAAGACCCAGTTATTCCCCGTAGGGTGCCCCTATTCTCTTCGTAAAGAAGAAAGATGGATCAATGAGACTTTGCATTGATTACAGGCAACTGAATAGGGTCACTATAAAAAATAAGTACCCTCTGCCTCGTATAGATGATCACTTTGATCAGTTACAGGGAGCTAAGCATTTTTCTAAGGTTGACTTGAGGTATGGTTATCACCAACTCAAGGTCAAAGAGGCAGATATACCCAAGACAGCATTTCGTACTAGGTATGGACATTATGAGTTCACAGTTATGTCTTTCGGACTAATAAATGCCCCGGCAGCTTTCATGGATCTCATGAACCGGGTATTTAAACCATACCTTGATTGATTTGTCATAGTATTCATAGATGATATATTAGTTTACTCAAGGAGCTCGGAGGAGCACGAGCAACATCTTCGTATGGCATTGCAGAAGCTGAGAGAACATCAACTTTATGCGAAGTTCTCAAAGTGTGAGTTCTGGATTGACCGAGTAACCTTCTTAGGTCATGTGATTTCAAAAGATGGCATACAGGCGGACCCAAGCAAGGTTGAAGCGATCAAGATGTGGCCGAAACCTACTTCGGTAACAAAAATTCGGAGCTTCCTAGGATTAGCTGGTTATTACCGACGTTTCATCCAGGACTTACTGCCCCTCTCACACGGCTAACACGGAAGAATGTAAAGTATCAGTGGGATGATGAATGCGAGAAGAGTTTCTTACAACTTAAGCTGCGGTTGGTTACAGCGCCAATACTTGTATTACTATCCGGACTAGGAGGGTTCACGATATATTGTGACGCCTCTTGAATAGGACTTGGTTGTGTCCTCATGCAGAATGGTAAAGTGATAGCTTATGCCTCCAGACAACTCAAGAAACATGAGCAGAATTACCCAACACATGACCTAGAAATGGCAGCGGTTGTGTTTGCACTTAAGATATGGCGGCACTATCTCTATGGGGAAAAGTGTGAAATATTCACTGATTATAAGAGCCTTAAATATATCTTTGATCAGCGTGACCTTAATTTACGACAAAGGCGCTGGATGGAATTGATGAAGGATTATGACTGCAATATCCTATACCACCCTGGAAAAGCAAAAGTGGTAGCAGATGCCTTAAGTAGAAAATCCTCAAGTACTCTTGCACATATAACTGAGGTAAGAAAGTCCTTAGTACAGGTGTAATACCCGTTAATTTCAGAATATAACTCGCTTAAGAGTATTTTAGAATTTTACAACGTTACTTTAGTTATTTATTTTGGTCATATTTAATTTTCATATTTAATTGTTCTCTTTGAATATTATTTATGAAAATTGAGTTAAATGACTGGACTAAATATTTGCACAATGTGGGATGTATTCTAAGAATAGTGAAATTCATGGAAAAGTGGTTTCAGAATGGTCAATTAGTCCATTTATTGTAAATTGACTGGATGTGTTTGGATGTTGGGTTATGGATACCCATGGGTTATTGAATAACCCATTAGAAATATTTAATATAAAGTTTCAATAGTACCCCTCATTTTTTCACTCAGCCGAAGGAAGCAGAAAAGTATTTCTCTCTCAGTTCTTCATTTTCTTCTCAAATCCTTTCCTTGATCTTCAGAATTTCGATTATCTGTTCGGTTCAAAAGCTTTGTAAGGATCAAATGTAAGCTTTAATCCGATTATTTTCCTTAAATTTCAGTTTATGTAGAAGATCAGAGGAGGTTTTGTTCTTGAAGATTTTAATGATAATTCATGAATCTCAGTTGTTTTAGAAGTTATATTTGAGTTATAATCGGTTAAAAGAGTTGAAATTCTGGTTTTGAAACAAGAAGGGAAAGGATGAATTTGTTAGAAATTTCTGCAAAAACTTCTGCAAAAAAAAACGGGTTACTGTAGCGACCAGAAATTTCGAAACAAAATCTGAAAAATTTTCTTCGGGGTACTGTAGCAGTACTGTAGTGTCGGCAGTCAACGGTACTGTAGCAGTCACCGGCACTGCAGCGAACCGACACTGTAGCAAACCGTACTGTAGCAACCCGTTACTGTAGCAGTCAGAAAATTTTACGTATTTTCGTGATTTTGTTTCCTTTCTTATGATTCCTTGTAATATATTTTACTAGGAAATTTTCCTACATAAATTCTAGTGTGGAACAAGGTAAGCTTGGACAAACATCAAGGTGAGTGAATAACCTTGCTCAGCTAATTTGATATTACTAGTCAAAGTACAATATAAGTCCCATTTACAATATTATTTGGATAATAAGCAATTAATTTTTCATATGGGAGTATATGATGATCAGTAGAAATAAGAGTATGAAGAAATTATTTATTTCATGACAATTGTACTATGTGATGAATTCTCACTATTTTATTAATGAGTAAAGATCTACGGGATCTAATACACGAGTGTGAAAGGGTTAAAGTCCCATACTACTCGGTGTATATCTAAGAAATCTTATACACGAGTTTGAAAGGGTTAAAGTCCCGTACTACTCAGTGCATATCTATAAAACCTATACACTAGTTGAAAGGGTTAAAGTCTCATACTACTCGGCGTATACCTATGAGATCTTATCCACGAGTTTGAAAGGGTTAGAGTCCCATACTACTCGGTGTATATCTATGAAATCTTATTCATGAGTTTGAAAGGGTTAGAGTCCCATACTACTCGATGTATAAGACAATTAATTACATGAGTAAATGTGGTATTTGTACTTTTGATATTTTATATAGTACAGTTATTTACTTACTGAGTTTTTAAATAAACTCACACTCCCTATGATTATTTTTTTTCAGATACAGAAAATAAAGAACAAGAGTATCCGTTTGAAGATTAGAAGCCCCTTGGGATTATTCTCTATTTCTGTCTGGTGGGATACCAGTACTTATTAATGTGGACACTAGAAACGCTCTGTACTTTCTATAGGTCTCCTAGGCTTGCGATGAGATATAAATATCAGACTATGTATGTCTAGATTTGCTTATTAGATGAATATAATTCTGTAGTGTGGAACGAATGATTAAGGTTGAATGTAAAACCTTACAGAATATATGTAAACAACGTATGTTTGAGAATTTTATCAAATGAGTAGTATCTTTTCACATGCTCAATTTTTGGGATGTGACAATTTGGTATCAGAGAAAAGGTTTTATAGGTCCCCTATAGAGTACAGAGCAAAGTGATCTTTGTGGGCCCTTCCCTATTGTCATGAGCCGCGGCATGACCATAGGATTAGGTTCCATAAAAGACCTTGTAGAGTATAACGTCATTTTATAGATAACTTCTCAGTGGGGCTAGTAAGTGATATTTTGTTTATGTCTGAAAATTGTTTGTTATGTATGTAGATCTGTGACAGTACAATGTCAGAAGGATCTTTTAATAATAATGAGCATATGGGTCCAAGGAGGGCCATAAATCCACCAGTACATGTGCAAGATGATCCTAACCGTGGTGATAGTTTACATGCTCAAAGTACTGAGGGCGCAACTAGTGAGCAAGCAAGAAGAGTCGAACCTGATGCTCACGTCGGTAATGCAACTATTGCACATGTGATTCATTTGATGAATGAACGATTTGACCGATTTGAGGCTGAAATGAGAGGTCGAGCTGCACAAGCTAACCTGCCAGTGGATCCTCCTATTGTTGAAGCTGAAAATGTACCACCAGCTCCGTTAGCGGGAGGAGTTAATGTAAGAGAGGTAAGAATGTCTGAATTCCAGAAAATGAGGCCTCCTACTTTTTCAGGGGAAGATCCCAAAGAGGACCCACAATGTTTCCTTGAAGATTGTGAAGCAATCTGTGATGCTATAGGGTGTTCCCCTACTCAAAAGGTAGAATTCACTTCCTTTCAGTTAAAAGGTAGGGCTGGTAAATGGTGAAGGAACTGGAAGAAAGCTAGAATTCAAGGCGCACCGCCAGTTATGTGGACAGAATTTTACAGATTGGTTATGGATGAATTTCTTCCGGCAAGTGAACGATCATCCAGGGCCAGAGATTTTCTGTATCTACGGCAGGGAACCATGACTGTTGATGAATATTCAGCTCAGTTTGTTAAATTATCTGAATATGCCCCTGAAATCATTCCTTCTGAAAGGAAGAAAATAGAAAAGTTTGTGGAAGGGCTTCGTGATGCCTTATATGATCAAGTGAGTTCTAATATGAACGATTACTCTTCGTACTCAGAGGCTGTTGATGTGGCCTGAAGAATGGAAAAGAGGTCAAAGAATAAAGAAGAATATCGTCAAAAGAAGAAAGCTAGATATAGAAGATCTTTTGATCAAGGGGAAGACTCAGGGACTTTGAAACCCTTTACTGCGTCACAAAATGCTCCAGCCACTCCTACTAAGTCAACTTATTCTACAGCCAGTGTGGCTAAGCCTCGTTCAGAGAGCAGGGGTGGTTTTAGCTCTTCTAGTAGAGGAGGTACTCAAGGTAGAAGGGAAAAACCTCAATGTCCTGAATGTGGAAAGTTTCACTTCGGAGAATGTAGGTTAAACACTGTTGGTACAGGTTGTTTTAACTGTGGACAAAAAGGACATTTTATAAGGGAGTGCCCTCAGCTCATGACAAGACCAGGTCAAGGGTCTACTTTGCCACCTCGACCACAATCTATTACTCAAACACCAACCCCTTCAATAGGGGGTAGTATGGGAAGAGGTTCTGGAAGAGGCCAAGGTGACCGTGGAAAACAAGCTGCTGGCAGAGGAAATGCAAGAGTATATGCTCTAACCCGACAGGATGCTCAAACATCCAATGCTGTAGTTACAGGTATATTATCTGTTAATACTTTTGCTGCACGTATTTTGTTTGACCCCGGTTCTACTCACTCATATGTGTCGCCCCTATTTGCCAAGAGATTTGCATTTGATTCGATTATTCTTAAAGAACCATTCTTGGTTTCCACACCGATGAGAGAGACTTTGATGGTTAAAACATGTTATCGTTCTTGTAAAATAATCGTTGGAGGCATGGAAACTGAGATAGATCTTATGGTTCTCAATATGTTACATTTTGATGTGATTCTAGGGATGGACTGGCTATCTTCTTGTCATGCTACTATAAATTGTCGTGATAAAGTTATTTCCTTTAATATGCCGGGGAGGAGTAATTTTGTGTTTCAAGGAGATCGAAGTGATGTACCTTGCAACATGATATCTATGTTAAGTGCCCGGCGTATGTTGCGAAAGGGATGTCAGGGATTTCTAGCTTTTATCAAAGATTTAGAAAAGAAAGAACAGAAGTTAGAAGACATACATGTAGTTAATGAATTCCCAGATGTGTTCCCAGAAGATTTACCTGGATTACCGCCAGAAAGAGATATTGAGTTCAGTATTGATTTGGTCCCAGACACAAGACCAATTTCTATTCCACCTTATCGTATGGCTCCTGTTGAGCTAAAAGAACTCAAAGAACAATTGGAAGATTTGTTAAACAAAGGGTTCATTCGCCCAAGTTTTTCACCTTGGGGTGCTCCTGTTCTTTTTGTGAAAAAGAAAGATGGTTCTATGAGACTATGTATAGATTATCGTCAGTTGAATAAAGTCACAGTGAAGAATAAGTATCCTTTACCAAGGATAGATGATTTGTTTGATCAGCTTCAAGGAGCAAAATACTTCTCAAAGATTGATCTAAGGTCTGGATATCATCAGTTACGAATTAAGAGTGATGATATACCTAAGACTGCTTTTCGTACACGGTATGGACATTATGAGTTTCTTGTGATGTCTTTTGGGTTGACAAATGCACCAGCAGCATTTATGGATTTAATGAACAGAGTGTTCAAATCATTCCTTGATAAGTTTGTAATTGTATTTATTGATGATATTTTGGTATATTCAAAGAGTCATGAAGAACATACTGAACATTTGAGAATAGTGCTTCAGACCTTGAGAGAGCATCAGTTGTACGCAAAGCTCTCAAAATGTGAATTCTGGATGAGTCATGTAACGTTTTTGGGACATGTTATTTCCCAATAAGGTATTCATGTAGATCCAAGTAAAATTGAAGCAGTTAAACAGTGGCCTAGACCAACAACTGTGTCGGAAGTACGTAGTTTTCTTGGCTTAGCAGGGTATTACCGTCGCTTTGTCAAAGATTTCTCTAAGATGGCTCTCCCATTAAATAAGTTAACCCGAAAGAATGTTAAATACATTTGGGATGATTCATGTGAGCAAAGTTTCACCCAATTGAAAGAGTGTTTAACTTCTGCACCAGTCTTAATTCTACCATCAGGACCAGGGGGTTACTCTGTATTCTGTGATGCCTCAAAGATAGGCTTAGGGTGTGTGTTGATGCAACATGGTAAAGTCATAGCTTATGGCTCACGTCAGCTTAAAAAGCATGAATTGAACCCCACTCATGATTTGGAAATGGCAGCTGTAGTGTTTGCACTAAAGATATGGAGACATTACTTGTATGGGGAGACTTGTCAAATTTTTACAGATCACAAAAGCCTTAAGTACATTTTTGAGCGGAGAGATCTCAATCTAAGGCAACGAAGGTGGATGGAACTTCTGAAAGATTATGATTGTACCATCATTTACCATCCAGGTAAAGCAAATGTAGTGGCTGATGCTCTAAGTCGAAAGTCTATGGGAAGTTTAGCTCATATTGCCACTATAAGGAGGTCTCTAATACATGAACTACAAAAATTGGAAGCTGATGGAGTATTCTTCGAGATCACTGAGTCAGGTACATTTCTGGCTCATTTAACAGTTAGATCATCCCTTGTAGAAAAAGTAAAAGCAACTTTAGAAAATGACATTGATATGGTCAAAATCAGAGATAAGGCAAGGCAAGGTCTAGCACCAAGTTTCTTGGTAGATAAAGAAGGAGTCTTATGGTTTAATGGGAGACTCTGTGTCCCCAACATTGAATCTTTGAAACATGAAATCTTAATGGAAGCTCATGGTTCACCCTACGTTGTACATCCTGGTGCTGTGAAAATGTATCAAGACTTGAAACAAGTTTACTGGTGGGAGGGCATGAAGCAAGACGTGACTGACTTTGTAGCTCGATGTTTGACTTGTCAGCAAGTTAAAGCTGAACATCGACGACCACCTGGTTTGATGCAAAAACTAGATATTCCCGAGTGGAAGTGGGAAAGGATCACTATGGATTTTGTGGTAGGTTTACCTCGATCAACAAAAGGAAATGACTCAATATGGGTCATAGTGGATCGACTTACTAAGTCAGCACATTTTCTTCCTGTTCATACCACTTTCAGTGTAGCAAAACTTGCTCGACTTTATGTTAAAGAAATAGTGAGACTTCATGGTGTACCAATATCCATTATATCAAACCGAGGACCTCAGTTTACTTCTCGGTTCTGGAAAGTCTTTCAAGAGGCTTTGGGTACCAAAGTGAATCTTAGCACAGCATTCCATCCTCAGACTGATGGACAGTCTGAAAGGACAATTCAGACTTTAGAGGATATGCTAAGAGCTTGTGTGATGCATTTCAGTGGAAGTTGGGAAGATCATTTGTCTCTTATTGAATTTGCTTATAACAACAGTTACCAAGCCAGTATTCAGATGGCACCTTTTGAGGCTTTATATGGGAGACGGTGTCGATCTCCTATAGGTTGGTTTGAACTTGGTGAAACTAAAATATTTGGACCTGAGATGATACAGGAAGATATAAATAAAGTTAAACTGATCAGAGAGAAGTTGTTAACTGCTCAGAGTAGACAGAAGTCTTATGCGGACAACCGACGACGTGACCTTGAATTTGCAATAGGTGATATGGTTTTCTTACGAATCTCACCTATGAAGGGAGTAATGAGATTCGGGAAGAAAGGCAAGCTTAGTCCGAGGTATGTTGGCCCATATGAGGTTGTAGACAGAGTGGGTAATGTGGCATATCGCCTAGACCTACCTTCCAACCTAGAGGGAGTTCATCCAATATTTCATGTGTCCATGCTACGGAAGTATCTTCCTGATCCTTCTCATGTCATTCAACCCCAAGAAGTTCATTTTGATGAAACTCTCACCTACGAAGAGGTACCAGTAGCTATCCTTGATAGAAAAGTCAAGAAATTGCGCACTAAAGAAATTCCTACTGTCAAGGTTTTTTTGGAGAAATCATTCTCGCGAGGAAGCTACGTGGGAAGCAGAAGATGAGATGTGGAAAAACTATCCACATTTATTTGAAACTTGAGGTAAGATTTTAATTCGGAGGACCGAATTCTTTTAAGGGGGGTAGAATGTAATACCCGTTAATTTCAGAATATAACTCGCTTAAGAGTATTTTAGAATTTTACAACGTTACTTTAGTTATTTATTTTGGTCATATTTAATTTTCATATTTAATTGTTCTCTTTGAATATTATTTATGAAAATTGAGTTAAATGACTGGACTAAATATTTGCACAATGTGGGATGTATTCTAAGAATAGTGAAATTCATGGAAAAGTGGTTTCAGAATGGTCAATTAGTCCATTTATTGTAAATTGACTGGATGGGTTTGGATGTTGGGTTATGGATACCCATGGGTTATTGAATAACCCATTAGAAATATTTAATATAAAGTTTCAATAGTACCCCTCATTTTTTCACTCAGCCGAAGGAAGCAGAAAAGTATTTCTCTCTCAGTTCTTCATTTTCTTCTCAAATCCTTTCCTTGATCTTCAGAATTTCAATTATCTGTTCGGTTCAAAAGCTTTGTAAGGATCAAATGTAAGCTTTAATCCGATTATTTTCCTTAAATTTCAGTTTATGTAGAAGATCAGAGGAGGTTTTGTTCTTGAAGATTTTGATGATAATTCATGAATCTCAGTTGTTTTAGAAGTTATATTTGAGTTATAATCGGTTAAAAGAGTTGAAATTCTGGTTTTGAAACAAGAAGGGAAAGGATGAATTTGTTAGAAATTTCTGCAAAAACTTCTGCAAAAAAAACGGGTTACTGTAGCGACCAGAAATTTCGAAACAAAATCTGGAAAATTTTCTTCGGGGTACTGTAGCAGTACTGTAGTGTCGACAGTCAACGGTACTGTAGCAGTCACCGGCACTGTAGCAAACCGTACTGTAGCAACCCGTTACTGTAGCAGTCAGAAAATTTTACGTATTTTCGTGATTTTGTTTCCTTTCTTATGATTCCTTGTAATATATTTTACTAGGAAATTTTCCTACATAAATTCTAGTGTGGAACAAGGTAAGCTTGGACAAACATCAAGGTGAGTGAATAACCTTGCTCAGCTAATTTGATATTACTAGTCAAAGTACAATATAAGTCCCATTTACAATATTATTTGGATAATAAGCAATTAATTTTTCATATGGGAGTATATGATGATCAGTAGAAATAAGAGTATGAAGAAATTATTTATTTCATGACAATTGTACTATGTGATGAATTCTCACTATTTTATTAATGAGTAAAGATCTACGGGATCTAATACACGAGTGTGAAAGGGTTAAAGTCTCATACTACTCGGTGTATATCTAAGAAATCTTATACACGAGTTTGAAAGGGTTAAAGTCCCGTACTACTCAGTGCATATCTATAAAACTTATACACGAGTTGAAAGGGTTAAAGTCTCATACTACTCGGCGTATACCTATGAGATCTTATCCACGAGTTTGAAAGGGTTAGAGTCCCATACTACTCGGTGTATATCTATGAAATCTTATTCATGAGTTTGAAAGGGTTAGAGTCCCATACTACTCGATGTATAAGACAATTAATTACATGAGTAAATGTGGTATTTGTACTTTTGATATTTTATATAGTACAGTTATTTACTTACTGAGTTTTTAAATAAACTCACACTCCCTATGATTATTTTTTTTCAGATACAGAAAATAAAGAACAAGAGTATCCGTTTGAAGATTAGAAGCCCCTTGGGATTATTCTCTATTTCTGTCTGGTGGGATACCAGTACTTATTAATGTGGACACTAGAAACGCTTTGTACTTTCTATAGGTCTCCTAGGCTTGCGATGAGATATAAATATCAGACTATGTATGTCTAGATTTGCTTATTAGATGAATATAATTCTGTAGTGTGGAACGAATGATTAAGGTTGAATGTAAAACCTTACAGAATATATGTAAACAACGTATGTTTGAGAATTTTATCAAATGAGTAGTATCTTTTCACATGCTCAATTTTTGGGATGTGACAACAGGAGTTACAAGAATTAGAGTCTCGTGGGGTATACTTTGAGATATCTGACTCTGGCATGTTCTTGGCTCACGTTAAGGCTAAATCTTCCTTATCCGACCATATTCTTCTATTTCAGAAGGATGACCCAGAATTGGCCAAGATCATGGACAAGGTACACAGTGGAGATACCTAAGAGTTTACACTTGATGACACAGGCACACTTTGGTTTAAAAATCGATTATGTGTTCCTAATATGCCGGCTCTAAGGAGAGAGATTATGGAGGAAGAACATAACACGGCATACACAGTTCACCCTGGTATGGCCAAGATGTACCAAGACTTGAAACAAATTTACTTTTGGGATGGAATGAAGCGTGACGTGGCAGATTTTGTATCAAGATGTTTAACTTGTCAGCAAGTTAAAGCTGAACACCTGAGATCGGCAGGGAAACTTCAGCAAATTAAAATTCCCAAGTGGAAATAAGAAGATGTGACGATGGACTTCGTAGTAGGATTACCACATTCTTCTAGTGGCTATGATTCTATCTGGGTCATCGTTGACCGGTTAACTAAGACGGCCCAATTTATACCGGTTAAGACAACATATAGTGTGTCTAGACTGGCTGAGCTCTACATCAAAGAAGTTGTGAAGTTACATGGAGTGCCTTTGACGATTATCTCGGATCGTGGGCCACAATTCACTCCCAATTTTGGAGAACATTTCAAGAAGCCCTTGGCACCAGAGTAAACCTTAGCACGGCTTTTCACCCGCAGACTGACGGACAAACAGAGCTGACCATTCAGACTTTGGAAGACATGTTGAGGGCATGCATCCTTGACTTTAGTGGAAGCTGGGAAAAGCACCTTCTGCTAGTGGAGTTTGCCTACAACAACAGTTACCAATCAAGTATCAAGATGGCACCTTATGAGGCCTTGTATGGTCGCCGGTGTCGATCACCGATTGGATGGTTCGAGATGGGTGAGGCAAAAATCCTGGGACCTGATTTAGTGCAAGAAGCAATCACCAAGGTAAGAGTTATCCGAGAATGGATGTTAGCAGCCCAGAATAGGCAGAAAGCCTATGCTGACCATAGACGAAGAGACTTAGAATTCATCATTGGAGACATGGTGTTTCTCAAGGTTTCACCCATGAAAGGCATAATGAGGTTTGGGAAGAAAGGGAAATTAAGCCCCAGGTATATTGGACCTTATGAGATCCTAGAGAGAATAGGCAATGTTGCCTATAAGCTAGCCTTACCCACAGAATTAAGGGGAATCCACCCCGTCTTCCATGTGTCTATGTTAAGGAAGTACCTTCCTGATCCTTCACACGTACTTCATCAAGATACCCTCCAATTAGATAAAGATTTGTCATACGAGGAAGTACCGATAGCTATCCTGGATAGCCAGATTAAGAAACTCCGATCTAGAGAGATTCCATCGATAAAAGTACTGTGGCGGAATCAGACTCACGAGGAGGCCACATGGGAAGCCGAGGCTGATATGCGAATTAGATACCCACATCTATTTGAATCTTCAAGGTAATTTAAATTCGGGGACCGAATTTCTTTAAGGGGGAAGTAATGTAATACCCGTAATAATTTTGTATAAATGTGTGTTCACAAACTACTGTTACTATTATAATATATAGTACTATTCATATATATTGTACGGTTTACATACATAATCATCTTGTCAAATATAAGATGTGATTTATGCTTAAAGGGATCGTAGGAAGAAATTGAGAAACCAAGTGATGTTTTATGTGAGAAAATCCCTTAGGGACTAAACTGAAATGTTAAAAGTGGAACTGGTAGATGAGACTGATAGATGAAAACTGGTAAGCGAAACTGGTAGATGAGACTGGTAGATGAAAACTGGTAAGCGAAACTGGTAAATGAAAACTGGTAAGTGAAACTAGTAGATGAAAACTGGTAAGTGAAACTAGTAGATGAAAACTGGTAGATGTAATAGTATAGGAGAACGGTAGATGGAATAGTAGTAAATAGTACCATAACTTCTCCTATAAATAGGTCCTTCCATTTCATTT
Organism: Biancaea sappan; assembly: GCA_037074585.1. NCBI lineage: Eukaryota > Viridiplantae > Streptophyta > Magnoliopsida > Fabales > Fabaceae > Biancaea > Biancaea sappan. The sequence goes on along the minus strand of CM073498.1, from coordinate 3,833,636 downwards.
CTAATCACACCTTCAGTTTCTCTTCTCTTCTCTCTTCAAAAGTTCTCTTACTCCGACGTTAGGGTTCTGAAATTCTAGATCTTTCTTCCTTAGTCTAGATCCAAGGTAAGGATACTATGCTCTTCTTATGTCTTTAAAATTTTAGAGATTATATTTTTAGGTATTCTCTATGGAAACGGCTTATACAACTGTATATATGAATAGTAACCATACATATAAATAGTGCATGTATATATGAATAGTAACTATACATATAAATAGTGCATGTATGTATAAATAGTAACCGTACGTATAAATAATGCATGTATATATAAATAGTAACCATATGTATAAATAATATATGTATGTATGAATAATAACTATATATATAAATAGTATTTATACGTATTTTCAAATAGTACATATACGTGTACATTTTTATATGTATTTTTGAATAGTACACGTATGTATACGTGATTATATGTATTAAAGAATTATATTAATTGAATCCATTAAATGTAATTGTGTAGATTTAAAGAAGATATAGTAACTTGGATTTCAGGTGAGTAGCTAACCTACTTGGATATTTATTTAATTATATGAATAGTCCAAGTAATTTATATATTCAGAGTATATCTACTATTACCTTTGACTGAATATTTCAATTAATATGAATATGGCTGTGTGCCGAATATGGTTATGGTCATATGCTATGGCTGTGTGCCGAATATGAATATGGTTGTGTGCCGAATATGATTATGGTCATATGTTATGGCTGTGTGCCGAATGTGAAGATAGCTGTGTGCCGAATATGAATATGGCTGTGTGCCAAATATGATTATGGTCATATGCTATGGCTGTGTGTCGAATGTGGAGATGGCTGTGTGCCGAATATGATTATGGTCATATTCTATGGCTGTGTGTCGATTATGAGTATGATATGATTACAGTTATATGCTAAAGATCGAAAAATTTTACTTATGTATTTTATACATATACTTGTGTATTGTTAATCACTTGATGATTATCTGTAATTAAGTTTCTATCCTTGTAACGTTATCTATTCATTGAGATTATTATCTCATATTGTGGTGGATATATTTTTTTCAGATCCTGAGGTTAACGAAAAACATCCGCCTGAGGAGTAGCGGAAGTTCAATATCCTAACCCTCTTTGCTCCAAGGGTTGGTGTTTCTTTGAATTAAAGCTGTTTCTTCAGTTTTAAATTCTAGAAAGCTCTGCAGTCAAATAGGACATCTAGGAGGAAGTGGTTATTGTACATAATTATGTTATTACAGTACTTTAAGTTTACTGTATGTTTTGTGAGATTGTAGCTTATTAAGTAAAATCGGAGTGTTTAACTAAGATAAGTCTTTGCTATATTATTACTCTCACATTTTAGAATGATTATTCTATAGTGATATGAGTATTATATGGAGCTAAAGGCATAGGCTTACAACTAGAGAGTATCTCTAAGTTGTGCCGGTCACGTACCATTTTGAGGGTCGTGACAGTTATGCTGCTAGAAGAAAATTCCATTCGACCGTTATATCTCCACGACACTGCGTGATTACTTTGGTAGGAAAATGGTGTTGGCATACTTATGACCACAGACGGCCTTTGAGCTGAGAGTTTAGGTTGAGTTACAGCTTGAGGAGTGGGGTTAATTGTATAGTATACTAACTCAATCTTCTTCTTGTCAACTCAGTCTTGTATTTCTGGTGTCACACAAATTACTTCATGTGCCTTCCCAGGGACCATTATTCCAAAAGCCACCATTTTCTTGATCAAGGACTTGAATTCTAGGCATCCTTCAATATCATGCCCCATTTCTGCTTAGTGGTACTCACAATACTTCAAGTTATGAATCTTCATGTTCTCACTTCTTCTTACTCTCAAAGATTCCGATATATATCTTGCTTCTTTGAGACCTATATACAGACAACTATTGGTATATTAGAGTCAGCTAGACTCCTTAATGGCTTGGTTTCTTCTTTAATAAGATTCACTTGCCGCTCATGACTTAGTAAAGGATTATTTCCGATGGTAGAATTATCCCCTGTCTTTAACTGGATATGGTTAGAGTCAATCAATTTTAACACATTTCTTTTAAATGCTAGACAGTTTTCGATCAAATGCCCAACAGCTCCCATGTAAAAATCACATGCAGCATTAGGATCATAGCATGTTGGATATGGTGGGTTCATCACATTTGTAGGTCAAGGTCCTAGGAGTTGAGCGACTAACAAATTTTTGTATAACTCAGAATTTGTTGTATCGAAATTTGGCCATGGGCAGTTATCCATCGGTTATAGGGCCCTTTGTCCTCCCCATTGAGCATGTCTAGTTGGCCTCAATTGATTTTGGCTTTGATTGTTCGGTCGATAAGAATAAGATTATTGTTGAGGATATGGTTTTATCGGCTGTACGTAGTTTACTTCTTCTTCCTTTTTCTTTGCAGGTTGTCCTTTCTTTGAGCCACTTTCTACTTGGGAACTCGAGAGTTTCCCTTCGTGAATATCTGCATCGATTCTTTCTCAATCAAGTCTACGAAATCGATGACATGAGTTCCAAGCATAATTCTATAGAATGGATCTGGTAAGGTGCGGATGAAGTAGGAACAGAATTCAGACTTGATCAATAGAGGTTGCACTTGTAATGCCATTACCCTCAATCTTTGGGCATATTCCTTGAACGTTTCAGAATTTTTCTTTATCATTACTTTTAACTGCTCTCTAGTCAGAGCAATCTACAAATTGAACTTGTATTACCGCATAAATAAGTCTGCCAGGTCCCCCTATTTTTGGACCTTTGATTAGTCTAATTGCGTAAACCACAGTAATGCAGCTCCGATTAAACTTTCAGGGAAAAAGTTAATCAAGAACGTCTCATTACGGGACCAGACGCACATCTTAGTACAATACGAATTCAAGTGGTAAACTGGGTTTCCAGTGCCATCGTACTTGGAGAATTCTGGCATCTTAAATTCCTTCGGGATCGTTATCTCAGGAGTCAGACATAATTTATTCAATTCTAGTGATCCCTAAGATATTGGCTCTCGTAAGGCGCACAATTGGTTTTTAACTTCTCCAATTTCCTCTTTAAAACTCTTATCTTTATCGATCCTTGAGGCCAGAATCTGAAGTGTGTATACGAGGTCGTCACCAGGACATCCATGTGTGGCGCCATCCCCTGCATTATGGTTAGTATGGCCAAGTGTATATGTTATTTGTGCTTGGGAATCTGTCCCCTTGTCTGGTGTTAGAATGACCATGTCTCATTCACTTTTACTTTTAGGTTAACATATGATGGCATAAGGTTATTAGCTTGGGTTTCAATAGCGATAGGGATTGAAGAGATAGCAGATGTATTTATTTGCTTTCCTTTCATTGCTTCTGTCAATGCTAGAATCATTTCAGTCATGTGAGCAAATTTCCCTTCCAATGCCTCGAAGCGCGCGATGGTGTCATTTTCTGTTCTTTGGTTGTCACTCGATTGGCTTTCCATTAGGTTACTCCCTGAAAGGGTGTTATACAAACGAGTCGATGGCAAGGCCTGGTTAGATGATTTTCCTTTAGGAGGCGCAATGATGATGTTTCTTCTTCTTATGAAAAGAAAGATTAAGAATCCTTTTTTGAAAAATTTATTTAATTGTGTTATCAGTACCCTTTTTTTTTTTTGAAAAGTTTCCTTATTTAAGCACGAATGTGTTGTTTGAGAATGAGGATGCATTCCCAAAAACTCATGAAAGCTCTTGATTTCAGTCAAATTATGATGATATTATTTGATGGTTTTATATATTTGAATGAAATTTGGATAGCACCGACATTTCTCGGTGAAGGAGCACATTCATGTGAATTCAATTGATATCAATATTTTTATACGAAAAGGCATATTTATAAAATTTAGATAACACCGACATTTTACATAAAAGAAAATTTAATTCAAATTTTGAATACATCAACGTTTGCATCATAATTTCATATCTAAACAAAATATTCAATTGTGACTCTACATCTCCAAGAACTCTTTTGTCTCTTTGTACAATTTTATCAATTCTTTTTCTGGGAGCCCAAATAGCATGGTCTGATCCTCTATTGCCTTCACTAGTGTAGCCAATCTTGTCAAATTTAGTTTTTCAACCTCTTTTATTAACTCCTCATTTTTGTCTATCGCTTCTTTATGTTGTTGTATGATATCCATATCGGACTTCAAGTGATTGATGCGTCTTACCTCAGACTCCAAGCATTTATTTTTACTCTATAGTTTAACAATAGCCTCTTCTTTTCTTGTGACTTCATCTAAATCTTGGCTTTTTTCTACCCTTAGACGTGGTGCATCCTCTTCTAAGTATGTTATTTTTTGCTAGTATATGTCAATATAGCCTTGTTGGTTATCTACGGCTTCGGACAACTGGCTTACTTTAGACATTAATGTGTTGGTTTTGGCTTGTGAAGTACGAACAAGGTTAGCACAAAGCTCCTCATTCTCTTCTTCTATTTTTCGGATCTTCTTTATCAGCTGCTCACATTCTTCCTCTTCCTTCCTTTTCTGACTGGTTACCTACTTTAGTTCCTCGATTAATTTTGCATAATCAATCTTCTCGCGCATCTTGTTTTCTTCGGCGTAGTCTCGAGGGTTCGTTTTAATATTCAATGGTGGATTTGCATTGATCATTCGGGTCAACACCATGTCTTTCCCCTTTTCTTTAAACCATTGCGAGTATTCAGGAGTAGTCCATATTCCAAATGGCCCTACTTCCTTACAATCCTTTATTTCTATATTTTTCCACACAACTTGAATTTGCTCCCATAATTCTTTGCTATATGAATTTCGATATTCAAATTCGACCTCCTTTAGACCTCACGTTCTGGGAATATACTACATTCAACCATACTATCTTAGAACCATGGCAGGGCTATATGCTATACAACCTCTGGACCCTATTAGTGGCACACATTGAAATCTATCGCACCATAGTAAAACTCCTATTGCTGCCATCCCAAATAAACTCCATGCATAAGATGATGAATTCATGGATCGAAAGACGTCAATCCATCCTTATTTGTCTTTCTATTCAACAGGAACACGTAAGAATCTTTCTATAGGTTTTGGTATTGGTTCATAAATTTCATACTTTGATAACTCTTTTTTATAGAGTTATTTAACCTATATTTCTATTGATAAATTGAGTAAAATAAGTGGTTTTAAGTCTTTTTCTAATTTATTTAGTCTTTTTATTTGTTTAGTTTAATTTTATAGGGAATTAGTTTTTCTTTAGGATTTATCTTAAGATTTATTAATTATTGTAGTTATTTAGTTTAAGTTAGTTAGGATATTTAAGTTAACTTTTATTAAAATTTATTTTGGTTAGTTTCTTTTAGAATTTAAATTAAGATTAGGATTTGAAAAAAGTAATCTTTATATTTTATTGTTATTATTATTATTATTATTATTATTATTATTATTATTATTATTATTATTATTATTATTAATTGGATGTCTTTTATTTTGAATTAGGATTTGGAAGATTGAAGAAGGAGGCGCATTGTACACGGAAGCTTTTGGAGATTGGGATTCAATTCTTCATTTATCTTCTTCATCTTTTCTTTTCTTTTTAGTCTTCTTTAGTTCTTGATAGCAAAACTCATAAACTTTGTTATTATTGATTTTATTTATCATGAGTAGCTAAATCCCTTTTGTTAGGGGGAAGATGTAACTTCTTTTGAATATTATGAATTGAGATTTCAATTAATCTGAGTTTATTTAATTCTCTTATTGAGTAATTATTTCTGTGCCTACTGCTTTTTCAAACTGATCACTTGAAAATTGATTTAGGGTTTATATAGAGAATCGGAAAATTCATATATTGAATACGCCTATTGAAATAATTACCATAAATAGATTTGATCTAGGAATAGATAGATCACTTGTGTAGTTTTGATAGAATTCACTTATACTTATTGCCTGTGCCTAATTTGGTTGGTCTAAGGAATTAGAAAATTTGATTAGGTTTAGAGTATTGATTTGCCAAGGAATTGAGTTTTAATTAAAATTGAGAATTCTACTATCAATATAGAAATTAAAGACATAAATTAAAATGTAAACTCATTTATAGTTGGATAGGTTAGTGAAATTGGATCCCTAACGCTTTGATAATTTGCATACTTTCCTTAGTTTAATTGTGGGACTTTTCATTAATTATTAGTAATTTAGTTTATTTTAGAAAATTAATTTAGGCTAGTTTAGTTTAATCACATTAAAATTCGATCGTCTAGATAGTGTAGAAATAGCGAAATTGGTACTTGACTACTATAATCCTCGTGGGATTGACACTCTACTCATTTTCTATATTACTTGTTGACTTGGTACACTTGCCGATAGCATTTCATCCCAACATACTTCTTTCCAAATATGTGATTTCATACCCAGACATACAACATGTGTATGCAACATCGGAGGTTTCCTTTTCCACTTCTTCGACTATGATTTAAAGATAGGAAAGTGTCTACCAGAATCGCTAGGATCGAATTAACTCCATTATGTAGTACCGATAAGAATACACCAATTGCTTTCTAATCTACTATCCCCATGGCTGAAGGGAACAACATAGACCCATAGATTGCTAAGGAAAACAGATCAAGATAGGCTTTTCCATCATGACGCATTTTGAACTCGTCCAGAATTTTTAAGATGTAGCTTAATTTCCATCATGTGGTCTCTCCTCTTTTTACCATCGATTTCTCTATCTGATCATACGACACCCCAAACAATGTAGCTATCTTATGCAAGAATGGACTGACACGTCTCGGTATATAGATTAGTTGGTGGTTGTTTAAGTGCATACCAAGCATGAGTCCATATTCTTCTATCGTAGGAGTTGTGTCCATATCTTCAAATGTGAAAACTCGGAACAATGGATCCCAATAATTTAGCATCACTAGAATTGTCATTTCTTGAGGCTTCACATACAATAAATTCCTTCCAAATTTCTTTGACAACAAATCTTTTTTGATTGGAGACATTAGTTCATGATGGGACTCGAGCTCTTGAAGACAATTGACCTTAACTGTTACCTTGATTTCTATTGGTAACGAGCTATGGTAACCTTTGGATAGTGCATCACCCTCGCGTTCTTGATGAGCTTTCATTTCTTTCATGAGTTTTCAAGAAAAAACGGTTGTAAAAAAAACCATTTTCACTCGTGAAGAGGAAATAAAACTATTTTAGTGCAATGAAAAGGAAAAAGTAATTATGTAGAAATTAAAAGTTTTTTTTCAAAAAAAAGAATGAAGAAAAGAGAAAAAAAATTTATGAACCATTGTTGTTTGAAAATTATTTTATTAGACATGGAAAAGAGGAGAAATAATTTAAATAATATATAAAAGTGGGAAAATAAAAAATAATAATAATAATAAAAGAAAAAGAAAGAAAAGAAAAGAAGAGATTATACAAAAATTTATAAATAAGAGAAAAAAAAAGTGTTTCCTATGTGTCTTACTTGAGGATTTCTATGTTGGTGAAGTCTACCCTGATCGATCTTCTAGGCCAATTAATAATGCATAAGTTTCAGGTGAGATTGTAAGCCTATGGATTTAACAATCCTCAGACTACTCCGATAGTTAAAACTCATGGGGATCTTCAATTGCTAGCATTGAAGACACAAGAGCTATACTCTCTGTAAACTCCATATTGACAAAAGAGGTATAGTCTGAGCGGAAGCTTTCGTGATCCTTGCAAGGGATAGACCCTCTACAACATTCTATCTTGTGGTTGCACTCAGCCCGGGTATAGAGCCAATGTGTGCGAGGAATGTGGTAGTATATAATGTGTGAGGGGAGTGAAATAAATATATAAGACAAAAATAAAATAAAATAAAAGTATAATTAAAATAAATGGATAAAATAAAATAAAAAATGTGCTTAGAATAAATAAATTAAGTTAAATTAAAAATTATACAAATAAATATATACAAGACAAAAAACAAAATAAATAAATGAAAGGATAATTAAGGTGACTATCAAATTTAGTCGCACATTTAATAAATCAATGTCAATTCTCAAATGTCCCCAGCAAAGTCGCCAAACTGTCATATCCAAAATGTGACCGGCCGGCATTTTCTAAAAAAAGAAATGGTATAAAATCAGCTTTCAAAATTGAAAACCAATTTTATTTGGAACCGCCACCAAAATTTCATTTATTACGAAAAAAACTTTAGAAAAACCTTAAAATTTAATGGTCTGTGTTTAAAGAGAAACTTAGTTCAGAAGTTGAACCGCATATGGATAGGCACCCTATACTTTTGATTTAGAAAGTGTATAATTATTTAATAGTCACATCAAAATTACCCTTATAAATCACAAAAGAAAGAGATAACATAATATATAATTTAAAAAAGAAAAAGAAAGAACAAATAAATATATACAAAGACAGACTTGACTAGGTAATGCCTAGGGCCTATGTACTTAGCTGTTGGGATTAAAGTCCACGTAATTCGTAATTTTGAAGAAATATTTTTGAGTTTTTAGAATTTATTTAAAAAAAGGAATACTTTTTAGAGATTTCTCCTCACAAGTATTGTTATACAATAACGTCATGAGTACTGAATTTAAAAATTCTTCCCCACTTGCATTGTTATATAATCGCTTAATGGGAATCAAATGGACACCTAGAGGTAGAGACAATGCTACTCCAAGGGAGTCAGTCATTTTCCAAATGTTTGAAACTAAATTTATTTTCATCATCAAGATTTTTTTAATTTCTATTTTTTCATTTTTTTTTTAAAAACATGAGATTGAATTAAATATACACTCAGTAGTCGGTGAATAATATTTATATATCAATTCATATGCACCCAGTAGCCCACAAACAACATATGTATATATCAAGCATACATGTATAAAGGTAAATCAAGATCCTCGGTGCTAAAGGATATGTGAAAGGATTCTAAGCCTCATGTTTCTCTCTTCTTCCCTGCTCTTGGTTGGTGTCTCAGAACTGTGATGCGCTGTTGGTTTGTGAGTCAAGATCGTGAGGCTAAAGGAGGGATTACTCCTTTCCTACTGCAGCGAATGTGAATAGAGAAATTCTCTCTTGGTCTCTTTTTCTCTCACTCTCGGCTATGGGTATAAAGAAAAAAGTCCCCTTCCCTCTCTCCTATTTATGCCGTAGTGGATCCAAACGGTTTATTTGGATTTTCTGCGATCATGAGTTACCCACTTCGGTGTATGTGGCCATCTTTGTAGCAATCGGAACTTGCTTCGCAAGTCTCATGCTAAACTTATGTATATATGACTCTATTCTTATCTTTATTATATTTTTTTAAAAAAATAATTAATTAATTAATTTATTATTCTTAATGGGTTTAAAACAAGAATTAAGATCCCTAATGAAATTGCCTTTATTTTTATTTTTATTTTTATTTTTATTTTTATTTTTATTTTATCTTAAGAATAAAATTATGTGTTCACAATAACCACAATCGCTTTATTAATATGATGTCAGGATTCTTCGATGCCTCTAATCTCAAATTAACATAAGAATTAAAATCGTTGTAAATAAAAACATACGGAATAAAATCTTCTTTTGGAAAAAACAAATACAATATAAATTATCATATAAAAGAGAAAAGTAAAAGTAGATTTGAGATAGTGAAAGATCAACTTCTAAAAAGAAAATTATTTTAAAATAGATAAAATAATATTATATGCCTCTAACGTTTATCTCGATTTTTATTTATATCTCCAAATTTTTTTATCCGATTATGTGTCTCATTTTTTAACTTTTATTATATATGCTTTTTTTAAAACTCCATCAAATAGTTGACAAAGACTGCTTAGTAGGATCCGACATTGCTCTATTGTTCATCCACCTCAACTGCCACATAAATCATAACTCACAAAATGCCAAAGTTGTCCTTGCTTTATCCCTTAAGCTACTCTCTCTCTCTCAATCCTCCTCCCTCTTCCTCACCACCGAACTCACTTGCACCACCCACTTCTCAATCTCCACAGTCCAAGCCATTCTTTTCTTCTCCTCCTCTAATTCCTTCACAAAGCACACCCTCGTGCTTCCCTGGTTCTCCCATCTTCAAACTCAGCTAATCTTGAGAAAAAGACCGAGAAATGAGAAGAAAGAGTGCACAACGACGAGAGAAGGAGAGAAAGAGACCTTGTTGTGGTGGCCATCGTAGGCCTTCTTCCTTCTTCCCTATCCTTTCCTTCGATTTCCCTATTACCTAAACCAAGAACAGAGCCACAGGAAGAGAAGAACAATGAAGAGTAACCAATCTTCTGAACTCGTTGCTTATCTCTCTTGTTTCATGTGGGTGGCTCTCCTCCATGGATGGATTGTTGCGGTGGTGATTCACGACAACGAACGTGAACAACAGGTAGGTACGAAAATTTTTGGTTCTTCTTTTTCTCCTTTTGCACTTTGAACCTGATTTCTTTGTGCAAAACTTTAGTCTGGTTGTAGTCGGTTACATTTTGGATTTAGATTCTATCTTGTGGAATTTCTGCTATGTTGACCGAGAGAAAGAACAGCAGAATTAACATGGGTAAAAACCGAGATATTGGGTGGATGTTGTGAACGTTTCTTTTGTATATCTGAGTAGTTTTTTTTTTTAATGTCTAAAGAGGGAAGCAATTGATTTATTGTGAAATTGGGAAGAAGAACAAACCCGTATTATCTTCGTCTGAGACGTTTTGATCTTTACAAGTTACATTCTTGGGCCACAAGATTAGCTGAGTTTGAAGATGGGAGAAACCAAGAACGATTGAGTGAAGTAGGAAAGCACAAGGATGTGCTTTGTGAGGGAGTTAGAGGAGGAGAAGGAGAAAACAGTGTGGATGGTGGAGATTGAAAGGTGAGTGAGGCGAGTGAGTTCGATGGTGAGGAGGAAGGAGGAAGACCGACCGACCGACCAAGAGAGAGAGAGAGAGAGAGAGAGGACAAGGGCAACTTTGGCATATTGTGAGTGAGTTATGATCTACGTGGCAATTAAGATGAACAAATAATAGAGCCATGTTGAATCCTACTAAGCAGTCTCCATTAACTATTTGACTAAGTTAAAAAAAACATAAATGATAAAAGTTAAAAGATGAGGAACATAATTAGACAAAATTTTTTTTTAAAAATATAAATAAAAATAAAAATAAACGTTAAGAGCATATAATATACTTTTATTTTTAAAATAAATAAATATTACCACAATCCAATAAATATGGGTATGGGCTTTCAGCCTTGAACTTGGTATTGGTAAAGGAATTATTGGGCTCAGAGCCCATATAGAAGTAAATGACAAATTGTTTTTAAAAAATACAAGCTGGAAAGAGTTACGCACATTTGCGGATGGCAGTTGCATGTACTTTGACTCTGCGGGTCCCACATTCATTGTATTTTTTTTTTTTTGCGACAAAGACTAATACGTCATTAAGAGCCGTTTTGGTCTACGAAGCAAGCTTGGAACTTGGGACTGAGTTCTGTGAGTTAAAAGCCTAAAATATGGTTATATTTTATTAAAAATATCTTTTTAAAAAATTAAGATTTTCAAATTTTCAAAATTTTGAGAATTTTGTTTTCTCTAATAAACCAGTGATCCTACATTGGTGTTTTACAAGAATCAAAATTTTAAAGAGAAAATTTACATGTAATTTTAATATTTTATCATTAAATATTTTAATTAAAATATGATAAATTATTATCTTTTATATATTATATAATTCAGTATTACTAATTCATTCTTTCAGAATTTTTTATATAAATTTTATTTTTACTGAATAGTTATATATATATATATAACTCTAGTCCAAATTTTTTAATGCATTTAACAATTATTACACCTCATAATTTAATATAGCTTTTAAATAACTGCACAAATTATTTATATTTAAACTATGATGATCTCCCACCATCAAACTACAATTATTTTAACTTTGATTCAAGTAGTTTAGCATTTATTACTCTTAAATAAGGATATAAATTTCAGTTTTATGGATAAAAATAATTAATACTGGAAGAGTTTTATGCATACATGAGCTAATTTGATTTAACTAAATTAATTTGAGTTTAATAAATTTCTAGATACTAACAATTCTAAGAAAAAAAACGAAAGTATGATAATCTCTTATAATCAATGATAACTTTATTAAAATTTGATATGGAAATATTTTATTTAAAAATCTAACTTTAAACAAGTTATTAATTGCTTAAGTCAAATTTGCAAATAAAGATATGAATTTTCCTAAAGAAAAATATAAAAAAATAGTTTTTTCTATTAGAATGTATAGATAATTAAAATAGTTACTTCATTATTAAGTAAAAGTAAAACAACAAACAAAAAATTCTCAAAATTATATATATTTACTTAATTACTTTTCAAAACTTCGATTGCTTTACTTTGTGTGTGAAAATTATTTTGATAAATTATATTTTTTAAATATTGTAATTTATTTTTAATTAAAACTAACTTATTGTATATATAATTTATAATAATAAAATTATAGTTTATATTAGAATCTAATGTTCACTTAATTATTTTTATCATTATATTAAATAAATTTAAAATTAATTCATTTTTGACAAAAAACATAAAATAATTTTTTTTTGTAAATATATATATATATATATTATATTGGAAAACCAGCAAATATTATTTCGTAAAAAATTATTTACATTGAGCTTTAAACCCCACCAACTATAAAGCTTGAGGATGAAGTAAGCAAATTGACAAATGGTGTTCAACGCTGACCACACAAGTACAAAACTGCTGCTGCTGATTCGAATTCATAACTTTCTTTGGCTGCATGAAGCCATGCACCTACACATTGCGCTCTCTGGTGACTCCTCTAACTCTCTTTCTCTCATTTATCAAGATCTACAAGCGTTTCCTTTCCCATTCCCCCCTTTTACTCCTTTCACGCCTTCTTCCCCGTTTCCTCTTCTCCACAAACTTTCTCCGCTTCTGGGTTTCAGAATTTGAGGATCATGGCAGATTTCGATCTTCGCCGAATGTATTTTGATTTTCCGCGCTCTTCAGGATTTTCTATCTCTTCGTTGATGCTGTTTTTTTTTTTTTCGGTTTTCCCTTTCTTCCGAGGCGCTTGAAAAATCGCTGATTTTTTCTTTCGCTAATCTGTTTGTTGTGAAATTTTGCAGGCTGGATCGTTATCTGCATGATTATCTCATCAAGAGAAACATGCACGAACCTGCCGAGATTTTCTGGAATGAGGCTAATCTTGCGTTTGATCCCGAGGTTCCTCCAGGTAAATTTTTCTATCTATGGTTGTTTATCTCTTTTCTGATGTTCCACCTTTCGTTACTCTTTTTGTTTTTTCTTATTCCCTGAAAGTCGATATAGTCGGTCGTTAACCATTTTCTAGTGTCGTTTTCGCTATGATAATTCAATCTGTATAATTACTGTTATATGTATAAAATTGATTGGCAGGGGTTGGTGTGAGCGGGACAAATGTAAGCCCAGGAAATTTATCGGAATGAACGCAGTAGTGCAACGTAGTGCAACTAGTTTAGATAGATAGATATAAAATGGCTTATATGATAGTTTTGTTTACGGTGACCTATTCAAATCTTAGTTCCTTTAAAATAGAAGGTTTAGGACAATCGACGGAGCATCTAGCTCATTTCGAGCATGGAGCGGGAAAACTTTATAAAGCACGTGGAGATGAAATAAACAAAATTAACATGTATGTAGTCCAAACATTAGCGCACAGGTTTTAAGCCTTTAGTTCAAGCAAAGGTCTCTCTAAGTTGATGCAGGGTATATATGGATATAATGGTAGCTAGCTAATTGTCCTTTTAAACTTCTGATTCTGAACACTACTATTTCAAAGACTTTTGTCTAATTGAAGAGATTCTGGTCTTTGGTTTCCTGTCAAGACTCAAGAGTGGGCTGCTAGTATCACGGAAGTGTGGCTTATGGAGAAGTTATGCTCAAGATGTGTGTAATAAATTCATTTAATGCCTTCTGAGGAATTTGAGTTCTTCTACACATTCTTTTGCCACCTAATAGAACCAGAAAACCATTACCTTCAACTCAGGTGACATGTTCCTCGCATGAGGTACTTGACCAGGCAATGAGCACCTCAATAAAGATCTCTCACCTCAGCCTTCAAGAGGCCAAGCCTGCCGAGGTGGCTTGCCTCAGCTACTAGTAGAGTGCCTTAGCATCTTTCTCTTCACCGTCTTCTCTTCGAATTTAAGCAGGGTAGGACAATATTAGGAGAGATTTTCTATGGCATTGGACTGCCACATTGCTAAGAACAACAGAATTCATCATTTTAGTCAGCAGATCTGTGATAGAATGTTGCTGGAGTTTAGGAAGCTCACCATCTCAAATAATTGCCTTAGTAGGGAAGTGGTCTGAAAATTAATCATTGACAGTGCTAGCAACAATTAGTTGGAATTTTCAAAGTTGGAGGTAATTAAGTTAGACACCAGGGAATGGATAATGAACAGCTCTGGCTTGTTATTTTTGAAAAATCTAAGTATCTTTTGGTATCTGTTACATCTCTCACAAATATTTGTTTGCCACTTGCTGTTTTCTTTGTTGAGTGCTCCCTCAAGACTGTTCTTTGGTATATAAATAGGATTAACTCCATTGTCATATTCCCACTATTATTGTTGATGTTGTTGTTACCCCACATTTATGCATTAATTCTTTACTTCAGCATTACATTGAGAACTATATATTTTAAAGTGATTGAGAATTTATTGACTGGGAAATGTGGGTTGATTTTTTCAGCAATAGATGTACCAGAGGGATTTTTGCTTGAGTGGTGGAATATGAGCTATGAGTTTGAATTTTTCAGAGCATGGTTGAACCAACATGTGTGTACTCCTGAGAAATCTCCCCCTTACTTAGTTTCATTTCGAGTTTTTTTTTAAATTTTTTTTATATATATAGATGCAAGTATATCTAGAAATATCACTCTTCCTCGGTTTAAATGTAGGTGACACCGATATCAGAAGCCACACAAGAACAGAATGCTTCTCAATCAGGACATTTTTTCATGAATTCACAACCAAGCGAGCAATTGCTAGTCAATTCTGCTTCTAGTATGTTTCTCGGTGCACCTCATTAGCTATATTAGGACATTTCAAATTGGATGGGGTAAAATATATTTAGTTTTGTCCTCTTGGGTATATGTTACTTAATCAATGAACTCTTGTTGCTTCAATTAACTCCATGAACTCTTCATGTATTGGTTGGTTAACCCAAATTTGGCATTGATCTATCTCAAGTCTATCATGACATTTTAATATGGACAATCAAAGGGCCGGATGCTGCTATGATAGTTTATAATTTTCTAGAGGACCCAAAACATCTGCCGAGCAAACAATTTTTATGGGCTTATAAGAGACACATTGATAATAATGGCCACATATTCAAAAGTCAAATTGTTATTTTGCCTGTTATTTTCTTTACTTTTGTTATGTTAGTTTTAATTTGTTACAATTTTTCAGCAATGAGCGCTGGGAGCAAGTCAATGGCCTTGCATGTAATAATTCACTTGAGCTAAGATATTTTTTGCTTGCTTTATGTAAGTTTATACTTTTGTTTTGTATTTTATTTTAAATACTATGTTACTTGTTGTGCAGGGAAGTGGTAATGCTCTCCAAGCTTTCTCCCCATCTTCACATCAAGAGGGACTGTTGACAACCACTTGGGGAAATTATACTCCAATCAATTATGCAAATACAATTGGTCAAAAATCAGAACCTTTAGTCCTTACTACAACAGAAACAGCAAATACTGCATTTGTTGAGGAGGTAGTAGTAGTTGTTAAGGTGAAATACTGATATGTGTGTGTGTGTGTGTGTGTGTATTTGTAGAATTTCATTCATTCTAAAATCTCTAATTGTAAAATAAAGTTAGAGAGAGAGAAAGAGAAGGAAGAGAGATAGAGAGAATGGACACAATGGACTACATTGTTAAGTTGTGTCTGATACAAGGAGAAGCTAGGATTTATATACACCTAGCTAACGCAAATAAAGGAGTAATCTAAGGAAGAAAAACAAAGAGCCAACTGAGGGGGGAAATCTTCAAATTAAGGAGGAAAATCCTCTTAAAAATCAATCCAGCATTAAAGGTGAAAAAAGACAATCCACTCAGACTAATAATTAATATGATAATTCTACAGTATTTTATATATAGCACATATATATCAATTATCAAAACTATTATGTGCAGAATTATTGCTGTGAATAGTTTATTTAAGTTATTTTTATGAATTGTTTTTACAGGACACAGATCCCTGGATTGAGAACTTAGTAAGTTCATTCTGGGTGTTTGATCAAGATCAGAAAGAGCTACATGACAAGTTAGCTCTAGGAGAGGTAATATATGTTAAAATCATCCAAATTGGAGTAAATATGCCATGCACCTAAACCAGTCTTATTCATTTTATGCTGTGAAATTTTTATAAACCTATTACAGTAGAAATTTAGAGCTGTTAAAATGGGTTCGGCCCAACGGGCCGGCTCACCCCAACCTTGCAAATGGGATAGGCTGGGCTAATAATTTAATAGCCCATTTTGAAGAAGGTCTTTTAGCTTGGCCTATCTAAGCCCTTAGGGCTTAGGTGGGTTGGGATAGGCTGGCTCTTGTAGGCTTTCTATTTTTATTTATTTATTATATTTTAGGTCTTAGTTCCTATGCACCCTTACAACAATCATGGTGGTTTTGGTTTTGGAGAATTTAATGAGGAAGGACAGTCTATACTTGATTTGTAATGGTTTATAATTTCAAGATTGTCAACACTTGCTTTAAGAAGAGCAATGAGCATTTAATCACATATAAGAGTGGAGTTTCAAGATCACATATTGACTATTTTTTGGTAAGGAATCCAGATAGAAAAATCTGTAAAAATTATAAAGTGATCTTTGGGGAACTCGTGGCAACTCAACATAGGGTTTTGGTTCTTGACGTGCTTATTAAAGATCGGAAACTAAAGCATCGACAGGTGATGAATCCTAGGATCAAGTGGTGGCAGCTAAATGGGGAGAAACAATAGACTTTCAAGAAGAAATTGTTGGAGAAAGGAGCCTGGGAGTCACAAGAAAGTGTTAATATCATGTGGGATGAAATGCCCAAGAAGGTTAAGAAGGTTGCTAAAACACTCTTAAGAAAATCAAAAGATTTTGGACAAAGAGATGAGGAATCTTAGTGGTGGACTGAGAGCGTTTAAGAGAAGGTCAAATATAAAAGAATGCTTTAAAGCTATATATTTGTACAATAACACAGAAAATTGGAAAAGTTATCAGAAAGCTAATAAGGAGACTAAAAAAGCAGTAAGTAAAGCTCGATCTAAAGTGTTTGAAGAGTTTTATAAGGACTTAGAAACAAAAAATGGGGAACGAAAGATTTACAAAATTGCGAAGAATAGAAAAAGAAAATCGACAAGAGTTTGTGTAATATTCCTTCTCATATGAAAACCATTCGATTCCAAAGTACATCTCCATAACTCGAGTTTAGAGCTAATCTTTTCCTTTGACTTCGCCATGCGGATTATATCATTTGCAAAAAGCATGCATTTGAGAATTTCTTCTTAAATGTGTTTCGTCAGAACGTCTAAAACCAAATCAAACAAATAAGGGCTCAAAGATGATCCCTGATGCAGGTCAATCTTAATAGAAAAATCTCTTGTCTCCCCTCCAAACATTCTCATATTAGTTGTTACCGCCTCATTCATATCTTTTATAACTCTAATATATTGCAACACAGACACCTTTCTTTTTCATGGCTTTCCATATTACTTCTCTTAGTACTCAATCATAAGTGTTTTCTAGATCAATAAAAGCTATATGCAAGTCATTTTGTTTACTCTGATACTTTTCAATCAACCCTCTCAGTAGATAAATAGCTTCCATAGTAGATCGCCCTAGCATAAATTCAAATTGATTCTCAGAAATACCCGTTCAATTCTTAACCTATGTTCAATCACTCTTTCTTATAATTTCATAGTATGACTCATAAGCTTAATCCCTTTTGTAGTATATGGCTATCTACTGTATGTCATTAGAAGATACACGGTTCATAAACACATTGTTTTTTAATACAAATATGAAATGTTTTGGAGAGTAAGCATTTGTGAGGTCCATGGATATGTTTAACTTACTCTTTCTCTGTCATTGGCCTTGTTCTTCCATTAAATATCAGTTCGGGTTCTGTTACTTGCAGTATCAACGTTAATAGTTCTAGCTTCTAAACTTGTTAAGGTGCTGCATTTCTTCTGCTCTCCAAAGATCATCTTATCTTTAGGATTATGGGCCTTAAGCTAGATTTGTAATGCTTGAGTTTCCTTTTAGATCAATATCATGTGTGCATTCGTGTGTTTATGCCTATATATTTATACTCTCTGACAATGTTCATTCTATCCTATCCAACTGGCTGAGAATGTGATAGAACCCAACTCTCAATAATAAAAAGAAGAACAGTAATAATGAAAGAAAGCTGAAATACTTTGATGTATTGCTGAAAATCTCTACTAGTGGGATAGAGATGATTACAAACTATTAAACCACTCACAAAACAGCAATAGAAACCTCACACACAGATGAGCACTCACACAGGAACAGATGAACACTCACAAACGATAGAATAAAATGCAGAAACACACAAAAACAGCCAGAACATTCAACACAACACCAATGCCAGAATTTTGAAAGGTCTAGCTCTCTCTCAAAACCACTCCAATCTCTCCATGCCCTTCCACTCTCTCAAACCACCTTTATATAGATCCTTCCCTAACTATCCTTACCAAGAGCTGACGTGTCCTACTTTGCTGTCACGTATTTTATTTATTTATATTTTTGTTTTTCACTCCCTTGCCTATATTTTGTACCGGTTCCATCATTACCGTGCCCTCGAAGCTTTACCTTGCCCTCAAGATGAGAATTTGAAGTTGAAACTGGTGGCTTCTTTCCAATAGGACCTAATTCTTGCTCTTCCAAAGAGCCCAACCAAGCATCTCCCAAACACATCTTGTCAATCAACTTACGAGTTAAGAAGTACTTTGGATCAAGGTAACCTGATGTTCCTTTTACCACAGTAGATACATGAGCAGGCATAACACGTCAATATCTAGAATTGAAGTGTCACATCCCAAAACTTACATGTGATATAAACATAAAATACCTAGGGTGTACCTCCATGGTACCCCATAATCTCTGTGAACATTCTTAATATCCATAATTATGTGAATCATAAATATTCCAAGAAAGATATTTTGTATACATATTCAGAAAATGTTCAACTTTCAAACACTATACAATACTATACAACCTCCCAAGCCTAGGTGACCTACTAGATTACAGAGCGTTTCCTAATCCTTACCAATTGTTTACCAGACAAAAGTGGAGTATATCCTTAAAGGCTATAAATTCTTCTTCTCAACCACTGTATCTGAAAAGATAATCATGGAGAGTGTGAGTTTATCATAACTCAGTGAGTAAACAACTGTACATGAAAATATCATAAACACAAACACCACATTTACTAATACAATCAATCTATCATTTATTTTAAATAATTATAGTATTATATGCCATAAATACTTGCACTGAGTGACTTGGGAATTTAACCCTCAAACTCTTTGTGCATAGGTTTTCACATTTATACACCGAGTAGTATGGGACTCTAACCCTTTCAAACTCGTGTATAGATTTTCACATTTATACACTGAGTGATATGGGACTCTAACCCCTTTCAAACTCGTGTATTGATTTTCACAGTTATACACCGAGTAGTATGGGACTCTAACCCTTTCAAACTCGTGCATAGGTTTTCACATTTATACACCGAGTAGTATGGGACTCTAACCCTTTCAAACTCGTGCATAGATTTTCACATTTATACACCGAGTAGTATGGGACTCTAACCCTTTCAAACTCGTGTATTAGATCTCGTAGATCTTTTGCTCATCAATAAAATAGTGAGAATTTATCACAATATAATTACTATGAAATAAATGAATTTACACATATTTTTATTCCCTTGAATGTCTATCATCAACCATAACAATCATCATATATTATCAACAGCGAGATTGATTATTTCTCACTTCAATAATGTTATAAACAAGACTTGTATTGTACCTTATCTAATAAGATCACATTAGTTTAGTAAGGTTATTCACTTACAAAATGTTCCAATTTATTCAAGGAACAATCACATCTAGTTCTTTAGTCAACTAGAGAAATCAATTCTCAAAGGTAATAAAATACCTTCCAATGATATTATACTTTTTCTCAACCTGAACACACACTGATAATCTTCTCAATTTCACAAATAACGCAAATGGGATTTATATTGTGCTTTGACTAATTTATTAAATTAATTTTGCAAGGTTGCCTACTCACCTGGATTCCACGCTCTCGGCGCTCCCACCTTGCGCCCCAATCATCCCTATTGTAACCAGGTAAAAACCATTAGGGTTACAAAATAGAGAAATTTCCTATCACTACTCTCGACCTTTACTCACATCTTAAGTCATAACTCCTAACCAGTAATGAATTTCTAAATGACACTTATACCATTGGAAACTAGACTCAAAGAGCTTTTCAATGATATTAAAAAAAAAACTGATGCTACAGTAATAGTCAACGGTCAACGCAGCTACAGTAACGTTGACCGAGTCAATGCTACAGTAACGTTGACCGAGTCAACGCTACAGTAACGAGAAAATCTGGAAAAATTTTCTCGGTGAACAGTAATTTCTGGGGAAAATTTTCGATGTTTTTCGTGTTCTTCATCCAAAAATCCTAAAATCATATCTAAAACAACATTTCTTTTGATTTCTTCCATGGGTTTTCATCCTTAATGTCTAAGGAGTGTTTTAACACCAAAACCCCCAATTTCTACCAACAATCCAAGCTCAAATCTCAAATTTTCATCAAGAACACTAACTTTTTCAAATATCCAAATTCTACGAAATTTCTTGTTCTAATAACATCATAAACCACCTAAGAATGTTTTACATTAACATCCACACTTAAATTCATCCATTAAAACTCAAAATCTTAATTTTCTTCCATAGGTCCGAAAATGGAGAAAAAGAGAAATAGAGTAGATAAAACTTACCTCTTTACCTCTAGAACTCCTGAGAATCGGAAGTATGGTTAGAAAATACAAGATCGCCGGATGAAAATTTGAGAAATGATTGAAGAAGGGAAGATGGAAATAACGAAGAACATGAAGCCTCGGGAGGAAGAAGGAGAAGAAAAACTAATAATTGTATGTGTGGGCCCCACTAATTCTTTTTCGATAAAATCGCTCATAGCCACCTTAGCTTATAAGATTTGTTCACTTTAATCCCTCTCGATGTCTCAAATACCACTTTAACCTCGAATCCATCATCTTTTCGGTACCGGACTCATAATTCATTCTCATAAGCTTTATTCTTCCTCTCAGGTTTCTATTTGGTCATTTCTCAAAAGTCCTCTATACTTTCTTTTCTTTTTACTTTAGTCCTTGAGAATTTGTAAAAATTTCCTAAATTAAAAATTAAAATTTCTATTCCCAGATTTTCTTCACTAATTCAAAAAGCACATTTTCACGTAATTAAATTTTTCACTAAATTTCAAATTAGACTTTAAATATTCATATAAATTCTTGAGATATTACATGAAGCAAGCCGCAAAAGTCCAAAATCAACAACTTTGGCTGATAACCTAGAGTCCAATAACATGTTACTGGCCTTGACATCTCGATGGAATATTGAAGGATCAACTTCCGTGTGCATGTAAAGAATACCCGTAGCTGACCCTAGTATAATCCTCAATCTTATATTGAAACTCTAAGGTTCTTTCAAATGAACA
This sequence comes from Biancaea sappan, assembly GCA_037074585.1. Taxonomy (NCBI): domain Eukaryota; kingdom Viridiplantae; phylum Streptophyta; class Magnoliopsida; order Fabales; family Fabaceae; genus Biancaea; species Biancaea sappan. The sequence goes on along the minus strand of CM073498.1, from coordinate 3,811,820 downwards.
GAAAGATGATCCCTTATTGTGCTATTTGGCATAAATTCACAAACCAGCATCTGTTCCCCTTCTTCATCACAGTATCCAATCAAAGACACGAGGTTATGATGATGTAACCTTGATAGTAATTGTATTTTTGTAAGGAACTCCCTCTGACCTTGCAGTGATTCCTCCTGTGCACGTTTTGTGGTAACAACAATGCCATCAACAAGAATACCTTTATAAATCTTGCCATACCCCCCTTGACCAGCTTGATTGGAGTCACTAAAATTATCTGTAGCTAGGGCCATTTCTCCATAAGTGAAACTCCTCACACCATCAATTTTCATTAAGACTCTAGATGATTGATGTCGTTTTGAAAGTGCACGATAATCTCTCATGCACACCTTCAGTATTAGAAGAGTGACTATCCTAGATATTATAATTGCACAAGCAATTGCCCCTAAGACGATGCTAGCCATGCACCCTTGCTTATCCCTGAACTTTGAGAGGTAACAATCACTCTATTGCTTTCTTTGTTTGGTCGCAAATAAATTTGGCAAGTGCAGGGGTAACTTCTATCTTAGCTTCAAATTCCAAGTATAATCCACATTTGACTATTGTTTCTTTTAGAACCCATCGTTGCAACCATGTTGCACGTGCTTTATCTCTATCATATTCGATCCTCTCTGCAAAAATCATTAACGGATGTTGTCTGCCCTTAATCATATGAGTTCTAGCACTTTTTCCTTTGGGTTGTCCATCTTTAAGTTTCTGCCTCAGTCCCAAACCTAGTTGCTTTCCTCTTCCACCACTATTAATAATTGCTATTGAATTTTCTTGCTTCCACACTTCTCAGCGTAACCCAACTTCCTTCTATTGCCTTTGTCGACTTCTTGCAGGTGGGAAAAATTGATTTTCGTTGATGTTTCCAATGCTGCCATGAACGAACTTGGCTTCCCATTACTTGCGCTTGGTACTCTGTACTTTTTCTTTTTGGACAAAATGGAAATCATTTCCATTAAAATAGCACCAAGTCAGGGATACATAAGATTAACCAGGACCTAAAATGGTCAAAAATATTACAAGCCTGAACTTATGGGAAAAGGTACATGATTTAGGACATATTTGAAAATTAGGACCAAAACAAAAGACTAAACAGAAGCAACACACCCCTAAACTCTATGTTAGAGCTAGTCTTCTATGCTAGCAACCCACAAAACTCACTAAAACTACGACTCCATCATTATACCGGATACTGTTACAGCTTCACCACCTTCCGTGGTTGGTAGATCATTGAACAAGTTACTTCTTTTCGACACCGTTGACGGAGATGCTAGAGGTTCTCACTGTCATAGCGTTGCTGATGGGGATAACAAACCTCTTACACAGAAGAGGGGAGATCTTCTATAAAAAAAAGAGAAAAAAATTCTCACATAAAAGGGAAAAGAAAATAGACAAGAAAAAGAAGCCCTCACCATCGGCACCGCACTAGAGGTGTGGAGGTAGAGATAGGAGATGAAGCAGCACGCTCTACTAGGGTTAGTGCGCATGTTTTCGTTTTCGGTTCACTGTACTCCGTAGTTACTGTCCAGCCAGTGTTTGTGCAGTCTTTTTGGTTTGAGGAGGAAAGGTAAGCCAAACTTGGATATTATTGTTTAGGCCAACAACTTCGGTTTTAGTAAACCTTAATTCTTTGGGATTTCTCTCATCCCAACCTTCTTGGTCTTTTCTTCTTGCAGATCTCTTTCACCCTTTGTATAGGCCCCAGTCACTAACGGTATATGGGTTTTGGTTATAAGAGAAATAATCTCAATAATCTAGGCTGTAGTGTAGGAATTAAAAAACCCAATACAATCTATATTCTGGGCTACAAAAGCAAAAAGGCCCGACTTCCCTTTCTCTTCTCTTCAGTTTTAGGCCTCTACTCACTTGGGTTAACCTAACCCGATCCAAGATCCAATTTCCTTTTTTCTATTTACTCTTGTCTATATCTTTCACTGCCGCCAACGCTTTTTATTTCTAATTAAGGCTCTTGGATGCCTAGAATTTTTCACCACCTTGGAAGCACTCCTCCCACCCTCTCGTTCCATCCTTTTCAGTATTGGGCAAGCAATAAAGACTTTTTTATTGGCTCGAATATGTAATTGCCATGGAGACCACCTTCTCCTTAGTGTCTTGATGAGCTAACAAAGGCATTCCAGAATTGAAGACCTCTTCTCCTTCCTCCTCGTTGAATCCTTCCCCAATAGCACTATTTGATGAGTCATCAGTAGCTCCTTCAAGAGGCAAATTGTCTAACTGATATTCTTCTTCTTCCTTGCAATCAGCCACCTGAAAATTTTCTTCCTCCTCTTTTGATTCAACTGGAGTTTCCAAAATAGGAACAACTTGAGCACTGTTGGTTTTCTTCTCCACCTTTTGTGCACTCTTCACCCCTTGATTCAGCTGCCATTCTTTTTACACTCATCAGAATTTCTTTCAAAATTATCTTCATCTCTTCCATGTCCCTTCTGAACTTCTCCCTTTTACACTCAGCAACCATTTCTTTGAATCGTGCATCTATTTCTTCCCTTTTAGTTGCGGTCATCTCCTGAGCTTCCCTTTTGAATCTTGCATTATTTCCTCTATTTTTGTTGTTGCCATTCCCTAAACAAATCACTCTGATACCAATTTGATAGAACCCAACTCACAATGATAGAAAGAAAAACAACAATAACGAAAGAAAATTAAAATACTCTAATGTGTTACTGAAAATCCCTACTAGTGGGATAGAGATGATTACAAACTATTAAACCACTCACAAAACAGCAATAGAAACCTCACACAGATGAACACTCACAAACGATAGAATAAAATGCAGAAACAGAAGAAAACAGCAAGAACACTCAACACAACACCAATGCCAAACTTTCAAGAGGTCTAGCTTTCTCCCAAAACTACTCCAATACTCTCCATGCCCTTCCACTCTCTCAAACCACCTTTATATAGACCCTTCTCTAACTATTCTTACCAAGAGCTGATGTGTCCTACCTTGCTGTCACCTATTTTATTTATTTATATTTTTGTTCTTCACTCCCTTGCCTATATTTTGTACCGGTTCCATTAGAATGCAATACTTAGAAGTAGGAATGAGTTCAGATTCAATATTCTTTTGTACCAAGCATTATATATTGTATTTCTAATTCAAAGTAGCAGCAATATATATAATTTATTGGTATTTGAAGAACGAAACCTTAATATTGCAGAAAATTTCTGGTTCGACTTCACAAGCGCTACTGGCTGATGATAATACAAGTGAAACAAGTGATTGTACCAGCCAAATTCCAAAACTTTCTACAACTGCAGATTCTTCGACAGGTAACATTTTATTTTTGGGATTTATTAACAAGCATATTTATATTATAGTTATATAGCATATAAAGTGCTAATCTGCAAAGAGCAAGTTTCCTAATTTGAGTGTAGATTTTCACAAAGAAATTATCTTTTGTATTTTTTCTCTCATTTTATTCTATGAATAATCCAAATATAATTAGGGGAAAGTAGGCTACAATCCATCCACTCAAATCCTTAAAAAATAGGAGTTTAAAAATCAAATCAGATATAATCTAATCTGGTTGTGATTGGAAGAAGTAACTAATAAGATAAGGTTAACCAACTAATTTAAAAAATTAACAGAATTAATGTAAATAGAAAAAGAACGGATAAGGATAATGGCAAACAACACTCCCCCTCAAGCTTGTGAATAGGTATTCTCTAATCACAGCTTGAATACAATAAGTCAATAATTTTGGGTAATCTGTCCTTGGTACTATAGAGGCTATTCATTTTTCTAGCATGTCCCATGCTTCAAACCTAGGATCCCTTGACTTATGACCTGTACCTCTAATGGTGAAACCCAAATGATAGAGAAAAAATGGCGATGAAGGCCACAAAAGATGGTAATGAAGGCTATAAAGATTTGAATGGTATATGGCAATTGAGGCCAAAAAAAAAAAAAGAGAGAACCCAAAAGATGGCAATGAAGGCCACAAAGATGACGGTAAATGCCACAAAGTTTTAAACGGTGCTTGGCAATTAAGGCCAAAAAAACAAAGAACATGATACCTGGCAATTAAGGCCAAAGAAATAAAGAACCTAATACTTGGCAATTAAGGCTAGAAAATAAAGTACCCAATACCTAACAATTAAAGCTAAAAAATAAAGAACTTGATACCTGACAAATAAGGCCAATAAAAAACAATAAAGAACTTAAATGTGGAACTTTATTAGGATCCTAATAGTCCTGCCCTTCACAGCCAACATCCACGGCAGCTTCACTCTAAGTAGACCACTCGGCCATCTTGCCGATCGCAACCCTCCTAGGTAGCCCTTTCTATTCCCAATGGCTCCACTTTGGGTAGCCCACTCATCCATCTCACCAATCACAACCCTCCAAGGTAGCCTTTTCCATTGGCGACATGTGAAGGCATGAGGATCCAACTCTGCTGCCATGTAGATTTTCACAAAGCAACTATCTTTTGTATTTTTTTTCTCTCTCATTTTATTCTATGAATAATCCAAATATAAATAGGGGAAATAAGGCTACAATCCAGCCATTCAAATCCTTAAAAAATAGTAATTTAAAAATCAAATCAGATCTAATCCTCTTCTGATTGTGATTGGAAGAAGTAACTAATAAGATAAAATAACCAACTAATTTAAAAAATAACAGAATTAATTCAAATAGAAAAAGAATGAATGAGGATAAATACTAAAAAACTATATGGCAAACAACATTGAGGAATTCTAGGTGAGACATTCTGGTGTGAATGTAAATAAATTTTGAACTGCGCATGCATCTCATGCAGACAAGATTGTCTTAGTTACCAATTTATGCATAAAATTAAGTTCATCCTCCAAGTTTGAGTAAACTCCAAGGGGGCTGGACTGTCTTCATAAGGCAACAAAGCATCATTCTGGCCTTCATCTTGTATGATTGTTTATTGCTGTTGTCAAGAACTGAGCGCTTATTACATGTTAAATTGTTGGTATGAATCTAAAAAAATTGTTTTTATAATAGTTTACCTGTTGCACATATACCTATTGCATTCTAATTATGGCAAATTTTTCTCGCAGTCCATCAATTGGATACCAATACAGATAAATCAGTATCTACAAGCATGGAATGTGTTTGATGTCTGCAGTAGTGAGTTTCCTTGTGAAGATTTGCAATTATGGTCTAAATGTCTATTCAATGTGGAAAGCTGACAATATCTGATTAGCATCCTTTTAGTACAGTTTCTTATTGTACATATCAACTAGGGCCTATAATACCCATTTTGTTGTTCCCTTTTTTCCTTTTGGTGGAAGGGTTGAGGATGGTGATGGATTTAACAGAAGGGAAACATATAAATCCATTAACTATTATTACATGTTTGAAATAGATTTTAAAATGTGATAAATCTCCCAATGCTAGTAGAGGCAAGTGAGGGCCTTTAATGAAAAGATAAGATTATCTCTTTATAATGTTTCTATCACTCCATTGACTCTACGTCACTGGTTTCACATCTCTATATAATTTGGTGTCTTTAGCTTGTTCTTATATCCTTGTGCTTTTAGTCATCACCACCATGAACCATCTTCATGCTTTTGTAAATAGAAATAAAAACACATTAATATCGGCAGAGCAACTTTAGACTGTTTTTTGGTATAGAGATCTTTAATTTACTATACAGAACTAGTTATCCAAGAAACTTAAACCCAGGCATTTATGCTATAATGAGGTTTCCTCATTTGTCCAATCTAAATTTATTAAAAATGTGTTTTGTCCAAAATAACCTTATCTTCTCCCCTTTATCTCCAGAAGAAAGCACCACTCTGACCTCCCATGGAGAATGAACCTGCAACCTAACCCACGCTATCACCATAACCTTTTTTTTTTTTTAACCATCAACTTAATTTATTTGATTTTAGCTAGCAAAACAAACCATCCTATCCTTGCTATTAGGTTTGTTGGAAAACAAAAAATTGTAGTAATCCATTGTAGCAAATGGTTGATGAGTGAGTGTCTTCTTTAGGACTATTGGATCGGTGGAACATCAGAAATGCTGCAGGTTATGCAAGCCAAGAGTTCGGATTCGAAGGTGAGGCATTCAATCCTCAAGTTTAGGGTGGTTGAAGACAATGACAACCATGAAAGATCACATGGTAAGGAAGGCTGTGGCTGTTCATGTCAAAATGGGAAAGATAATCAAAGTGGGTGTGAGAAAATGAAGATCCATGCCTGTCAATTATGATGAAGATGCTTTGACGGGCGATTAGGAAAGCTGGGGTAGGAAAACTAAAATCACATGGCTATCCTTGGATTAAAAGAATTTTCCTAGGAAATCCAAAGAAACTTCGTACCAAAAAAATTTCTAGTGTTTCTCTTGGAAAATCACATGTTCTTGTTTTTTTAGGAGGATCTCTTGTCCTCCACCTTTTGTAACCATTCCCTTTGTACCTCTCTTTTCTCCTTAATAATACTTCTTTTTCTATCAAAAAAAAAAAATTTCTAGTGTTTCTCTTGGAAAATAACTTGGTTCTAGAAGACTGACCAAGAAAATGTTTTTGTTGGCTTACACCAATTACCAAATATGGGAAAATGTTTCATTGTTTAAAGTTACGGTAATGACCAAACTTAGAAAATGATTTGTGGAAATGATAGATGTTCCACTCTGATGTCAACATCAGTGACATCCATGAGGGCATCATATTGCTCTTAAAAGGCTAAAGAGCAATGCGATCACTTCAAAGAAAAATGACTTCAAGAATGGCAATGAAAACAATCAATCCTAGACCAATTAGGACTAGGGCGGGAGCCAACAGACTCCCCACTTAGAGCTTCCCAGTCAATTGGTCAAAAACAAAAGTTTTTTTTTTTTAATGAGCAGTCTTTGCCTCCTCACTTGCTTTGGGAACGTATTTGCTTTGTTGCTTCCCTTTGGGTTTCGGCTAATGACATGTTTAAAGGAGTGCCTTTCTCAAATGTTTATAGGGATTAAAGGACTTTGTTATACTAGCCTTGTTTTTGGGGCTTTGAGGGGAGATTTTTTGTTTTGGCTGTCTTTTCTTTGAAGGACTTTTTGTCCTCCATTTCTATTTTTTGTTTTTCTTTTTCCTTTGTTTCTCTCTCTTCTCAGTAATAATTATCCAAAAAAACAAAATTTTCTTTTTTTTTTTTTTTGGCTTCCATGAAAGAAGGACGAACAATGATCTTATTCTAAAGGAGCAGGAAGATCTGGAGGAGTGAACCTTCTTTGTGGATCAAGGGTGTCAGACAATGAAGCACTATTTTTCTGACTCATTCTTGGGCTATGATATGATGATATGTGGAACCAGCCCTGAGTTGGGATCCACTAATAGTGCAATCAATAGAAATAGTAGCTCAAATCAGAAGCGCCAAGAATTGGGCTAAGATAGCATTTAAAGGGTGTGAGACCCTTAAAAAGGTACTCTATTTCTACGACATCATGAATTATGATAACGTGAAGTTCTCAACTAAATTTGGAGGATCAATTTTAAATTTTCTTTGGATTTCAAGCACTAAGCTCATTGATAAACCTAGTGTAAGTCATCGACTACTCTTCCCATATATGACATCTCATTGTAAGATCTTTGAATAAGTTATATACTCATATATGATGGTGTTTTGCGTAAAATTCAATAATTGATTCATCAGTTGACTTTTTGTGATAGGTAGGAAGTTATTTTTCCTTTAACCTCATTTTCATTTCTTACCAACCTCTACTTAGGGCTTATCAAAATGCTCAAGATGATCCCATAAGTTTCATTTTGGCAAAATGGACACATGGAATATCATTCACACCATACCAATCAAAATAATTGTCAATGTCAGCTAACCGATCTAGAAAAGCCTTAGGTTCAAGTTTACCCTCATATGTAAGGAAATTTACCTTGAATTTCCTAGAGATGTTCCCTAGGTCATCTTATATCCGTTTACGTTCCTTGTCAAAGAACCCAAATGGATCTATTAAGGATGTTGTATTGGATGACAAGAGCGTTGACTCTCTGAAGGAAACCCTTCATCATTGCCTTGTTCTTTGGAAGAACTACCTTAATTTGGACATTACTTGTATCATAGAAGAAGAGTTTCTCTTAATCAATCCTAGCCTTCTCAAACTCTACCATCCAACGCATAGTTCGAAGGAGAGTTCCTTACAGCTGAGGGAGTATGTTGGATGTTCCAATAAGGAATGGAAAACTTATTTTAGGCTTTATTTAACTCGTAGAATTAATAGTTGACGAATCTCTTTCTTATCACGTGGCTTTTTCTCTAGTGTTGCCTATTGCAGTTTTGCTCATATGGTTATTCTCTAGCCCTCTATTAAAAGGCCCTTTATGTGGCCCTTGGAGGCTATTTGGTATTGAACATATCATTCGTTATCTTCTGTTTTCACTTTCTTTCCTAATACCGCAACGGGAAACTTTTCTTCCACAAAACATCATAACAAATAGGAAAAATAAATTTTTCACCAAATATCTAGCTAAGATCAAACAAGTGGTGCAAATCTTTATTCCTAATCTTGCCATTTTACCTTTTTGGACTTACTATCATAGAATAAATTTCTGCCTATCATCAGCAACACATTCTATGTTTTTGTTAATATTGTTATTTGACTTTTCCTGGTTTCCAAGGGTACAGACACACCATTACTAATTTAATTTCCTTTTCCAAGTTAAGACTTGATATGGGCATCCCCAAATGGTTTTTCAAGTGTCAAGGACAATTTTGAGCCAATAGCTTAAACTACTTAGTGAAAGTCCATGAGATAGTACCTAACATGCCTCATCACATGAAAACCTTTTAGACTTGAATTGTGGACAAAACAAAGCTCAACCATACCTTGTGCTGATATTTAATCTTAATTAAGAGATGGTGCTCTTCATTTAAGAAAAATTAAGAGATGGTGCATAGCAAGTATTGAACTCCCAAGTCCCAACCACTTGGTCATAAAACTTTAATACCATGTCAAGGACTTCTTTAACCCAAAAGTTTAAGCTATTAAGTAACCATTCATAAATGCACATGAGTAGTTTTTATAATAATCTTCAACTAACATCCTAACACAAAAGCCTTTTGAGCGAAGTGTAAACAGAGCTCATACCCATTATACTTATGTTGAAACTTTATTTTTCTAATTAAGAGGATGGGGGTTGTAGAGAATTGAACTCTTGTCTGCTTGGTCATAGAGGCTCCAATGCTATGTCAAGGACCATTTTAACGCAAAAACTTAAATTGTTAAATGAAGGAACATGAATGGTTTTTATTATAATCTCTAACAGGTATTATTAAGTAATAACACATATGTTATTATTTGCATTTTAAAGGCCTTAGGCTTACAGCAGTCATTCTGTCATTGAGCATGCACAACATTATTTTAAACATGTCATCTGGTCCAGAACAGCTTAAGATGAAGTTGATAACTGACTGATGAGAAAGTCAAAGACTATTTACCTTCTCCTTTGTTTGAGTGAGTTTGTTTTAGAAAGGAATTAAGGAAAATCAGAATCAAAGAGATTGTGTCAGAATTAGGAAGATTGAGCACAAGGGATATTCTGAGATTTTTCTGTATTTACGTGTAAGAGTTTTAGGGGCAGAGGTAGATACTTTGAACTTGACACAATTTACCCAGTCTTGTCTTTCTTCCCTCTCTTTGCATGCTAACACTAGTGGTATCTCTTATCTATATTTCCTCTGATTTCATCATGGAACCTATGATGACAAGGTCAAGGGCCTTGTTCTTTGTCCTCCAAGATAGAGATGTATGGATAAATGATCAGAGGCTTCAAGATTAGATTGTCAGCAACCAACCAGCATCTTCAGAAAGCTCGTATCAGCATAATCCGGAGCTGTGCCACTGTCTAATGTCTGCACATGCAGTTATAACTGCTCTCATCATCATGTGTACCCTGCACATAAGTGTGTGTGATGCTCTTTCTTGCACCCTGTCGTATGTTGAGCTAGATTAACCCCTGGGAAAAAGGTTGAAGAGGGCACTTTAGGGCAGTAGGTTTAAGACCTCTCTAAGAGCTTGTACATTAAACTTCAAGCAACTGCAAGAAGTTCAAAGGGGCTGTAACTGATCAAAGGCATCAATGAGAGATGTATAAAGAAGTAACAGCTAAAAGAATGCTGAAGGAATCACTATATTTGTAGACTTTTAGGAACTACATTACTCAGATGCAGTGCTAGTAGCCTTAGGTGTCACAAAGTTGTGTGTTTGTTTCCCTCATTTTCTTTTAAAATGTTTACATGATGGGATCGAGAGAAAGTTATGCTCCATTTTGAGGAAGAGTGTTGATAAAAACCTAAGGATATTTATTATTTAGCGTCATTGCATCTTCTAGGATTGAGTCAGATCGTTTAGGAAAGAAATTAAGGAAAATCAGAATCAAAGAGATTATGTCAAAATTAGGAAGACTGAGTGATTTAGGAAATAATTAATGGGATATTCTGAGATTTTTCTGTATAATCCACCCCAACCCCCTCCACTGTTATATGCAAGAGTTAGGGGCCAAAAAAAATCAGACAGTGAGCCTTGACAGTTTTAGGGATATTCTGAGATTTTTTCTGTATAATCCACCCCAACATTTTCTCTGTTTCTTCTGCCTTCCCTCTCTTTACCTACCAATTACAGTGATTTTTCATATCCGTTTCTTCTTAGGTTTCATCAATATCTGAAGTAAATAAAACTTGAAACTCATTTAAACCAATTTTGAATATTGAGGTTTCTAGAAGGAAAGCTAATCCTTTTTTAATTCCAACCTTGATATTTTATTTTGCATTGGAATTGATGTGAGTGTATTCAACATGTATTTATTTAATAACTTCAACAATTTGCTAAATTAATTGTCCAGGCTGATATGTATTTTCCAGTATTGGTGTTTGTTTAAACTTGTGTTGTATTTGAGATTTTATTGGGGAATCTAGGGAGGTTGGAGAAAGGAATTTGTAGAAATGAGAATATAATTATTCACGGACTTCACTTAATGGCTTAAGTTTTTTAATTTTAATGGCACATGGTATTGGAGCTTCTATGACTAAGTAATTAGAAGTTCGATCCTTGCCATCTCTCGTTTTCATAGTTAAAATTAGTTTTTTTTTTTAAATAAAAGCTGTTATACATTATAATAAAATTGTTCATGAGCCTTCACTTAACAGCTTAACCTTTTGAATTGAGATGATCCTTGACAGAATTAATAACCTCTTGCTGTCCACATGCCATATGGATGACTTACTGGAGTGGAGATGTGTATTGTCATTAAGTTTAGATTATGTGACTCTGCTATTAAGTTCTCAGCTTAGCACTATTTTGGTGCTATTTATCTTCTCTTTTGATATCTATCTTGTCTATACTTGCAATTCTTAACTCATGTTTTGGTTAGTTTAGATTAGTTAGGTTTTCTTAGAGTTTGTAATAAATTAAGTGATTTCATGACTCTTTGCTACTAATACTTGACGTTTATTGGTCTTCTATTGTAGGTTGAGTTGGTGTTAAACTTGTGCGAGATGTGGACCATGTCAAAGTTGCAATACTGAAACTATTGCAGAAGAAGTTCTCCTTTGCCTACCACCGCCATAGCGGTTGGACCTGTTGTGCCGCTATAGCGGCAAGACCCTGATTTAAGCTTGTTACAGTCTACCTTTCTGCCAGCTACCGCTATATCAGTGGCTCCTAGACAAAAGTTTATTAAAGCCAACCATTCTGTCTTCCACCATCATAGCGGTGAGTCGCGTTTCTGCACTTTCTCTACTGGTATAAATAGCGAAAATGATGAGTTTTAAGGTCATTATGAGTTCGAGGCAAGCCAGAGGACGTCAACTTTGCAGAGGAAAGAAGAGAAATCCCATTCTGAAGCTCTACAGGCCCGATTTCCATCAATCCAACCTTGAATTTATGGAGTTTCTTCTGTCTTTTACTATCTTCTGTAGTTTTATAGCCATGAGTGGCTAATTCTCTCTTTCTAGAGTTGCTATGAACCTAATTTTAGATTAGGGATTATTTCTCTCTTTGTATTTGTGATTTCTTTTAATCAATATATATTTTTTCATTCATCTACTTTGAGCTTGCTATGAACTTGATCAATTTATAATTTGCATATTGCTCTTACCAATCTCGGGAGAGGGAAGTAAGAGTAGAAATATGATTGAAGGGGACAAGTGTGTGACCTTAACTTAAGAGATTTCACTTGTTAATTGATAGGGATATTAGTTGATCTCATTTAATCAAATTTAGGTTGATTTGTATTAAACTTAGCCCACGTAAGGGATTGCGTAAGAGTTTAGTAGGTTAATCTAGGTTTGGGAGAATTATTTTAGGCCATAAGATAACCTAAGATTAACATATATAATTAATTTGAATTATAGGTGCAAGAGAAAGATTAGTAATTTCTAGGACGGAAGAGGGGGATTAACGACTCTAGGCTTTTACATATATTAATTTAATCGAATCGTTTGTTGGTTGTTGTTAATTGCATTCTATTTTACTGATTTTATTTCTTTTCCAATTCTTTAAATAGAGCTGCCTTTGAACCAAATTAGTTTGTCTAATTAATACGCTTAAGTTTTTTCAATAATTAGCGAGTTAGTTCTCAAGAAAACGATAATTTTACTCTTTCACTATATTACTTGTGCGACTGGTATATTTGCCAAATTGTTAATATCAGCCAAGCCAACAAATATCCCAAGCATTGGCAAAACAATTGTGAATTTGTAATTATTCAGTTTGCACGCAAATCAAAATATATATTATTGGAAAAACTTAAGGACTTCTAAAATACTAGATGGATTTTCTTTTAGAATAACTAAAACTAGGGGATGAACCTAGATGGATAATTACTAGGGTTAGGAAGAAAAGGAAGAGACCAATCAAAATATGTATTATTGGAAAACCTTAAGGTGTACATGACACTGACTCGTCAAACTCTGTCTATACTAAGACCATGATAACACACAGACACTTACCTAGTGCACTACATACAAGTATCTCTGTTCTTAACCTACATGACTTTCTAAATTATTACCTCTTAAAAATTCATAACTAGCAATAACTAGGTGGAGTAATGATCTACGATATGCTGTAGGCGCAAAGATATGCATATAATATACTGCCGCTAGCAGTTCTTCTGTGTCGCTTCCTTTCTGACTTGCAAAATCCATATGAATTTTTGAGTCCAGTTACACAATATCAACTATTTTGTTGTTAAATTCTAGAAAGTACATGAATATTTGCCTATCCATTTACTGCACATCAATGAATAATATGACAGGATAATTATATTTTTTTATTTTATTTGTTAATTTATTTATTTTGGCTGGGGAGAGGTAGGGGTTTGTGACAGTTCCCAGTTCAACTGTTTGTAACAGATTGTTAGTACTTGGAAAATGGTTCTGGAAAAGGTAAACTAAATGAATATATGCATCTATGTTCCAAACTTTTTCTGATCTATGCCCATGTAGCATTTGATTTGTGTGTCACTTGTGCTACCAGGGAGAGAATGGAAATGGCCATATTTGGAAAAAAAAACAGATTTTTTTTTTTTGGGGGGGGGGGGGGGGTGTGTGTGTGTGTGTGGGGTTACACTTGCAAATGAGGCGCAATGCCTTGGGAAGGGAGTGGGGAAATGGGCATTTATAAAGACCGAGGCTAGTGCCATGTAAGTTATCAGCTCATTGAGAGAAAAGTACATTTCTATAATATTGAAGGAACATATATGGTATTTCATTATATTCCTATGCTCTTCCCGATATTCCTCTTTGGTTGCTCTGTCCTAAATTGCATTTTGTCTCCAGCAAGAAGCCATAGTTAGACAATGGACTCACCAAATGAGCTTTACTTTTGGTGACCTTCATTCTGGCTTACTCCTCTTCTGTTTGATTCCCATTAATAGCGAGTGCCCAACCAGCAGAGTGTAAAAGCTACTAAGCTGACTTCTCTGCCAAAAGGGGAATGGATGGCATCCAGGTTGATTTTGGAAGTTGAATACCGTGCCTGAAACTTTATATAAGTTCCTCATCACAGACGAAGAAGACAGGAAAAACTAGTCATCACTGGCTGTAAGACATCTATTTTTTTTCTTACCAGATAGTATAGATTCTTTTTCTCTTTTAATTCACTGGTTGTAAAGTTGGAATTTTACTTTGTAGAATTCATTTTGTCGGCAAACTTGGTTTTAACTTCAGCCTTTAAAGTGTATCCCTGATAGAATTTCTATGTCCAAAAAATTTATATTTTTTCACTTAGCTATCACATGTTATTAGATATCAATATTCTAACCTTAATTGAATGCTGATGGAGTGAAACTGAAGGCAGTGCAGTTCATTTGGAATTTGAATACCACAAGACTTCTGAGTTCATTAAATGAATGAATTTTTATTTTCCTGTACCTTATCTGTGATACTGGTACTATGGGAGAGTTTTCCCATTCAAAGTTAACCATTTACATTATCTTTTTCTGAAATTATATATTTTTTGGTCCCTTTTTGGAATGCTTCAAAACTTTATTTAAGAGCTGGTTTAATGAACAACAGGGATTGGTAGAGAGCTGCAAGAGACTTACCAACAATGGCAGGAGTAAGCAACTATCAGCTACAGTATGGAAAATGAATTCTACTCCTGATAAGTTACCTTTTTTTAATTTTCAAAAATTGTTTTCTTCTGAATAGGTTTGGTTTTTCTGACAAGCAGAAGTAGAACAGGATCATCGTCTAGCCATCATCTTAGAATTAAGACTATTTATTTAACCTCAGCAATGGTTTTATTTTGTCAAATCTCAGCAGTTATTTCAAAACAAGATTTTGTGTGCAATATATAAATAAACTGCGGATCTAAAAATTCATCATTTTAACATTTTTGGGTTTTTTAAAGGAGTGTCCCTGGAAGATACTTTTAGAAATTAGAAGATTTTGATGTTTTAGGGTTGCTCTCAAGCTTTTGAAGTGGTTTTGTACTTGTCTTTTATTTTTCTAGGAGGATATATTGTCCTTCCTTTGGTGTTTTGTTTTCTTTCTTCTTTTGTATCATTCTCTCTTCTTTAATATTTTTTTTTGATAAAAAAATTTATGTTATTATTGTTGACATATGAATTAAATTATTATAAGGTGGTTAAATGATAATTCAAAAAAACCATAGAAATGTCTAGTGACATTTAAATCTACTTATTACTTAACGTGCCAACTGACTATTTAAGATTGAAAAACATGACGTTAATTTAACCTAGTTTCAATGGAAAAGAAAATCTATGACATGCCATGGGATTCCTTCTTGTAGAACACAAGTCTCTCAAAACATAATTTGGAGTCACTCTAAATACTAATTTTGGAGTATTCAAATAAAACATTTTTCTCTTCAATTTGGTTCTTATATATACTGTGTCTGGGACATCTTAGATTCTTGGTCCAACAATAAACACCAAAAACAATTTATTTTTGTAAAGGTGAAAAAAATTGTCTTGGTGTGAGAAAATGAATAGATTTTCAAATTTGTAACTTAATTTTAATTATTAAAAAGAGTATTTTTCACTAGTGTCAAAAGATTGGCCATTTTTTCAGTACACCTTTGGTCATAATTGCAAGAGCTCTCAATTGTATATGTTAATGATTCACACTCTTTCCTCATAATAAATTTTTATTAACTTAATTATAATAACCAAGTCCTCAATCTAACTAGTTCCCATATATTCATAGATCAAACTATGAATCTGCTTCACCGATATCTTAATGATATATGCAAATGTTTAAAAGTACATGAATTTCCCACAATCTAACATGGAGGATACAAAGCATCACACCCAAACACAATAACAATCGAGCAACTTCTTAACCTTCACATATTAAACCCAAAACAAACTTTTTCTTTCCCCTTTATTCATGTGGCTAGCAACATTCAAGAGTACTTGAAATTCCTACAATCGAACACAAATCTGAGATCGAATAGCAGCTCCTTCCTCCATTTTCAAATGTCACTCCTGCTAGGCTTGTCTGATTTGAAGCCCACCTGAGACAGATTTAGTCAAGCAGTTCAAGTCAAAGCAAATTTCCATACAATACATAGAGATTATTAGGTAGACTAATTTAATTACATCGAAACATGTCTCATCTTTCTCAAAAGTGCCTGACATGCCTACATGTCTTAGGGATTAGCTTAATATATATACCATATTACCTCATTTGAAGCAGCTGGAACCCAGTCATTAGTTGCTGGATTGCACTTGCAAGAGTGATAATGAGTGTTGTCATTATCTGGCTCTATATGGAAGCAGTTGTCACATTTCTCCACTTTGATGAAACCTGTTCCTGTCTGTGGGTGAAACACAAACATAGATGAAAGTAATACTCAGATCACTGTGAATACTAAATGTAAATAACTAAATATATTGATCTATTTAGATGGTGATTGGTTGCCTCCATCAAAAGGCAAAGAATCCAAAAGAAGAAAAGTATATGAGGTGATAAATGGGTTGGTGAGACAGAATGAATCTTTTAAGAATGTTTTTAGTGGAATTGAACTTGATACCGTATGGTGTTGCTTGTCAATGCTGTTGAGATCCTTGTAATATTCTGTTTCCACGAATTCTTCTGCCACTTGGTTCTCATTGTACACCAATTTCTGCATTAGCTCAGAATAAGTAACCAAAACCAGAGAATGAAAACAAATTAGAAACTTGAACACTTATGCATGTAAAATGATGCACTTTGAAAATATCCAGATTCATTTATGTGCGTCTGTAACCCAAATTGACAAGCACCAAATTCAGATTGAATCAAATGGGATCCAATGCTTTTTGTCCTTAAGCATCATATTTGTTTTAATTTAAGCCTCAAATCTCAAATTTAATGGTCCAAATTGTAATGTTTTTTAAAAAAATATATGTATCGTTAAATCTAAAATCTAACTGTTTAAATTAAAATAATTAAAATAAATATGATGCTGGTCTTTGCTTATCCTTAAGGACCCGTCTGATCCTACAATCTATATTTTAATATCTTTTTATATATCTTACCGTCAGATCTAAAATTAAATCCGATTGAAATTCATATGTATATAAACATATTCAAAACTTTAAAAAGGTGAATATTGAATAGGAGAAATCAAACATATAATGTACCATATCACCAAAGTCATACGATATACCGGAAACCTCGTCATAGTTCTCTAAAAGTATGAACAAATCTAGCATAACAAAGATGATATCTTATTGTTATATCAATAAGCGTTTGTAGTCCAACGGTTAGGATAATTGCCTTCCAAGCAATAGACCCGGGTTCGACTCCCGGCAAACGCAACGTTCCTTTTATAATTTTCTCTTTTTCTTCAACAAAATTCAGATAAAGAGTTTCTGAGAAACGGAAGGACCAACCTGAGGTTGAGGATCACTCTCGAGGCGTTGGAATTGAAGCATTTCAGGGATGGAATCGTGGCCATCGGCGGCGAGATCATCGACGTACTGAGAAGAATAGTCGCTTCTCTGAGGCTTCGTGTGGCGCTTTGGAGCCTCTCCGTCGAAATACTCTCTGGTCTTTGCCTCTATCGCAGCCTCTTCCTCAACCGTCAGATGAATATCGCTCCTGTTTGGCCTTCTGCAACACTCCATTGCTATCTTCTTCTTCTTCTCCTCTCTCTCTCTCTCTCTCTCTCTCTCTCTCTCTCTCTCCCTGTGACTTTTCTTCTGCTGAAAATTATGGATCGAGTCCATTTATAAGAGGAGTTCAGGCAGATCAGATATTTTGTGTGCCCACAACATATTACTACGTACGGACATCTTTTGAATATTTCTGAAAAAATTAGAATTTTGTTATGATTATAACGGTTTCTTTGATTTTTCATTGTGTTTCTATAATTATGTTTTTAACTAGTTTTGATGTAAAATAATATGTTTAGTAATTTGTATTAACATAATTTTGTCATCAAATTATAGTTTTGATGAAAGTTTAAATTATGAGAAATTTTTTTAAAATCAATTTTATAAATTATAATTTCATTAAACTTATTTTTTTAAATTATTTTTCAAGTACATACTAAATAAATCGAGCTCCAATTTTAAAAAGCTTAAACTGTTATTTCAGATTTTGCCCATTTTTCTTTCAGAGATTAGAGAGATGAAGAAATTAGATCAATCATTACATTTTATACTTTGTATTAATCATTGAAACTTATATGGCAATTATTATGTCTTCAAGATGAATTGAAGAAAGTTTTGTTTTTCAAACTATTTTTCTTATGTTAATACAATTCCTTTTCAGCTAGAGTCTCTGTCTCTTTGATAAAACTGAAGTCATAATAATTAATCTGTTTCGTTTTACCCCAACTAATAATTCACCGATCAAATTATTTTACAAAACAAAAATAAACGAAAGTATCAAACTCATACATTAAACTTTCTTGCCACCTGTATTTGAGGCCAGGTAACGTTTAGATTTAACCCTTTTTTATCCAAAAGCTAATCAGAATGTTTAGTCTTATATAAACTATTGAATTTTACAATTAACAAATTAAATTTTAAGATATTATTTTTAAAATATATATTTTAAAATTTAAATAATTAATTATAAAATGACAGCCCCATCATGCCCCAGCTTTGAAACCAAACAGTAAATTCTCTTCCGACAACGTTAAATGTTGAACGAGAGTTTTCCTCAAAAAAAATATATCGTAAGATTGGTTGGTGTGGATTTTTGTTACAAAATATCTACGAAATCTTATCCATTTGATCTTCCGAAGTTGCGGTGGTTGGTAGGAGTAGGACGCTCTAAATTTCTGTAGGTGACATTAAATGCAATTCCGTAAACGCCAAAATTGTTGTTTACATTTAATTTATTATTATAATAACTAATAAGCCACGTTATTTCAAAGGTTAAAGTGAAGCCATTTTTTGAGTTAAAAGTATTCAAAATTTAAACCTTCTCATTGCACCGAAAATAGAACGATGCAAATCTAAAAGCCTTGTAAAATGATAACTTTAAAAAGCACGACTTTAGGAAATTTTAAGTGGATTGTAAAAAAAATTATCATATATTATGTGATAAAATATAAATAAAATTAATTACGAAAAATTTGGTATTACATGAGTTATAAAAACAGAGCAAAATATTTGCTGCTGTAAATAGTATTACTAATTTTGGTGATTTAATTTATTTTCTATTGATTTTACTTCACTTACTCTTCATTAAATTTAAGCTTCATGTGTTAACCGGATTGGGATTCTCTCCATACCTTAAAAGTATTAGAGAATCTCATATTTTCACTTGAATCATTCGATTAAAGTTACAGATGACTCATATCACACATGAAGGTTTTTGTATTGGAATAGGGACTAAATTAAATAAACTCAAAAGTTTACAGGAGTCAATTTAAATTCAAAATAAAATATATTTTTGAACGAATGACCTATAAGAAGTTAAATATGATCTTAAATCAAGCAAAAAATATAAAGAAAAATCTTAGATAAAAACTTCGATGAATAAATCATTTATTGAGACTTTCAAATACAAAAATCTTCCTACACCCAAGTAAAAATATGAGACTTTTCAATACTTTTGAAGTAATAAAAATAATCCCAATCTATGTTAACCGCGGTCAACATAAATAAATATATTTTGTCACAAGCTTTTCTCAAATTAGACCAACCAAAAAAAACGAACAGCTCTTCTCATATAGCCCGGTCAAAAATGGGCCATAAGGCCCATAACCCAACTAATTCAGCCTCACTCTTATGTTTGGTGGGCGAAGATGCAATGATACATTGACTATAAAAAGAACTAGCGTTCTTTTAGTATTTTAGTCTCTATTTATTTTAATTTAATAAAATTTAAATATATTTGAGCTCTCTATAGTCTTATTGAAAAATAATTTTAGTCTCTATAATTTGAAAATAATGAATTTAGTCCATGTAATTTTCAAAATCATGAAATAGGTTTCCGAAGTTAGTTTTTTGTTAGTCAATCGTTAGTCAATGCTAACTGAGATGTTAATGTCAGTATTAAAATCTATGTAAGTACTGATTGTGTACCACTTATACTGATGTAGACTAACCACGTGGACTCCTTAAAAAAAAGTTTCAGTTTATTCATGGTCAAATTTTTCCTTTTATTCATTTTTTGATATAAACTCGTCTTCTACTTCATCTACATCCCTTATTTAAGAATATATTTTTTCTTTGTCAAAATCATCTTTTACAATCTTTTCAATTTGATCATTTTAGTCCATATTCTTCATTTTCATACTTTTTTTTCCAGTTTGGTCCTCCAAATCAATCCATAATTTCATTTTTATTCATGATATGATTTAATCTATCATTTCTACCCAAAAACAATATAATAAATGAATTAAAATTTAAGTTTCAAAGCTTATATTTTATTCACTTTGGTCCTTGGTCAAATTTTTCTTTTTGTCTAATTTTTTAGATTAACTCGTTTCTATTTCGTCTAGGTCCCTAGTTTAAGAATATTTTTTTCTATTTCTCAAAATCATCCCCTACAAAGCTTTTTAGTTTGTTCACTTTAGTATCTTTTCTTAACTTTCATGTTTTTTTCTCATTGTTTAGTCCTCCAAATAAGTCCATAAATTTATTTTTAGTCATGATATGATTTAAATGACCAAACCACGAGAAAAAAAATGAAAGTGTAAAACATGGACTAAATTGAACAAATTGAAAAGTTTGTAGGGAATCATTTTGACAAAGAAAAAATTCTTAAACTAGGGATCTAAACGAAGTAAAAGATGAGTTTATATAAAAAATTAAACAAAAGGAACATTTTGACCAATAACCTGAGTGAATAAAAGATAAGCTTTGAAACTTGAATTTTAATTCATTTCTTATACTGTTTTTAGGTATAAATGATAGATTAAATCAGACCATCACTAAAAAAGAAATTATAGACTAATTTGGAGGACCAAACCGTGAGAAAAAAATATGAAAGTGAAGAGTAAGGACTAAAGTGAACAAAATGAAAAGTTTGTAGGGAATGATTTTGACAGAACAATATATTCTTAAACTAGGGTCCTAGATGAAATATAATACGAGTTTATATAAAAAATTAGACAAAATAAAATTTTTGACCAATAACCTAAGTGAATAAACTGAAACTTTTTTTAAAGAGTCAATATGGCTAGTTCACGTCAGCATAAGTGGTACACATTCAACGCTGACATAGATTTTAATACTAACATTAGCATCCCAGTAATCGTTGATTAACGGTTGACTAATTCAAAACTAACCCCGGAGATTTATTTCATAATTTTGAAAACTACAGAGACTAAATTCATTATTTTCAAACTATAGGGACTAAATTCATTTTTCAATTAAACTATAGGAACTTCAAGTATATTTAAACCAATTTAATAATTTTGATTGTGTAAGAGGAAAAGAAACATTTGGGTACTTTGAAGTTTAAACTAAATAGGATTAAAATAAAACTATAGAAGTACAAAATGAAATTAAGAAAAAGGAATCAAAATAAAACAAAATCACATAAAGAAACTAAAAGGATTAAAATGAAACAAAATAAAATTAAGGAGAAAAAATTAAGGAAAGTTAACTAGGTAAGAGACAAATACAATATTTTAGTTGAAAAAAAAGAAGTAATGTTGCAATAACCAAAAATATGAATGACCAAAATACCTATATCCAGATTCACATTACTAAATATAATTGAAAATAAGTAGAAGATATATTTAGTTATTGTTATTTACGTATATCATATATGTATTAATTAAACATATATCAGTTGTCATATGTATGTATTAATTATTATGTATAAGGAAAAAAACGGCACCTCTCCTAATAAATTTAAAGACAAAAGTACTCTTTATATCTCTAACATTTACATTAAGTTTTAATTTTGCCTCTAATATTTTTTGTGTTAATTATGTCATACATATTTTATTTTTGTTTCAAATTTATCTTTTTTTTTACTAATTTTATCTATTCCACTAAGATAAATACTGACTGGATGATTAGTAAAAATTGTAGATTTGAAACAAAAATAAAACAAATAAGACTCAATCATATCTTTCTTACGTCCCTAACCTTTTTGGCGTTAGTTATGTCAAATGGCGAATCCATGTAAAAATTTAGATATTGCCCCCACATGATAAATTATGACCACTCATCTGATAAAAAAATCCCACCTAATAAATTTTTTTTAAAAAAAATTGAATTTAAAAATTTAAAAATTGAATTTATATTTTTTTAGTAAAAATATTTAAAGACTATTTTTTGCCCTCACTAATCAAAATTTCTAAATCTATCCCTGGTTATGTCATACATGTTTTATTTTTATTTTAAATTTACTATTTTTACAAACCGTCCAATTAGTATTTTCTATCAATAAAATAAACCATACTAATAAAAATAATATATTTAAAATAAAAATAAAATATGTAAGACATAATTAACAAAAAATATTAATTATGAAATTAAAATTTAATATCAATATTAAAATAAAATTTAATATAACAAAAATAAAAATATTTTATTTTTATGTTACAGTAGTTTTTTCAAACTTTATTTGAAATTAATAAATGTAATATTTTAAAAATGTTATATTATCAATTATTGTTTTAATTCGTCATTATGTATACTGTACACATCAAACTTTATTATTGATTTAAATATACAGTTCAACTAACAATTTAATAAAAGCAAAATAATATAATCATTTAAAAATAAGTTTTCTTATAATTGGTCTTCTTACTAAATGACACAAAGCTTTCAGACCCACAGATCTCTACTTGTTGTTCCACCACTACCATTCAACTTACTCGAAAAGAGCGAAAGAAAACAGCTTTTATCACCATTTTTAATGAAAAAGCTAAACACTTTCCCAATAAATTAAAAGATTCTCATCATGAAAACGACATCGTAAGGTCCCCAAGTGACTGCCCCCACGAGGTCTAACTCAAAACACGAAACTACCCTCCACTCTCGTTCCTCAGACCAGACATCTTCCAATGTCTTCCTTACACGTGTACTCCAGACCCAATCTCGTAAAATCAACTCACATCCGAGTACACGTGTACTGCTTGTAGAAAAAGTTAGAGTGAGGTGATGAGTATTAGAATATCCCTCGTCACATGCTGCCCTGTCTTGTTCTCCCACTGCAATACAACTACAACCAAATCCAGCTTTTTTAATTACTCTTCTATTATTTAAATAGAAAGTTAAAAATAATTGGAAAAATTGCATAAAACCCCCCATAAACTTTGGAGTCATTATAATTTACCCCTATGAACTTCCAAACCTAGCAAAATACCTCTTCTAACTTTCAAATGTTTGCAAAACACATCATCTACTAAGTTGACTGTCAAGTTAACTGTTAGCCAATAATTTATTCAGTTTTTGTTCATATTAATTCAAATATAAAACACAATGTTTTTTATTCAATTATCATTATTTTTTATGTGCAATTTTTTATTTTTCTTGATTTATTAATTTGTTAAATTTTAGGTTAAAAAGATAAATATACCATATTAGATCAATATCAATGTAGCACATTTATATTATATTAGTATAAAAAAATTAATTGGACTACTGATTAATAGTCAACTTGACGATGAACTCAACGAAAAAGGTCTTTTGCAAATATTTTAAAGTTAAAGGAGTTCTTTTGTTAAGTTTGGAAATTTACGATGGTAAATTGCAAAAGTCACAAAATTTATGGAAGTTCTATGTAATTTGCTCAAAATAATTTCAAATAATTTACTTAAACATAGAAAAGAAAAATTTATGTATATACATATAATGTAATACCCATGAAAAATAAAATATAAATGCGTGTTTTCAAACTACTGTTACTATTTTAGTATACGGTACTATTTACGTATATGGTACTGTTCATTTATACAATCAAAATGTCAAATACTAGATGTGGTTTGGTCATAAGAGAAAACTAGAAAGAAGTTTGTAGGAGAAAATGACGTTTTATGTGTAAAAATACCCTCAGGGACTAAATTGAAAGGACTGAATTGAAAAGAAACTTAAAAGTTTAAGGTGAAAGAATAGTTTTCCCTTTAAAGTTTCTAATAGTAAATAAACGAAAATCGTACGCAACTGTATTATTAGAAATGTCATTTTTATAAATAGTAAATTGAATATTTTATTAGCGCATAGTATCAAATAGTATTCTTGACTTTTACTATAAATAGGCCCTTCCATTTCACTTCTAAACTCACACCTTCAACTTCTCTTCTTCCCTCCTTAAGTTTCTCTTGCTCCGACGCTAGGCTTCTGAGATTTTGGGCCTTTCCGTTTTTGCTTAGGTAAGGATACTATACCCTTTCTATGTGTTTCAAATTTTAGAAGTTATTTTCTTAAGTATGCTCTGTGGTTGCGGCTTTTGCCGATCTTCCACATCAGAAAAACTGTCGTTAGCTGTTATTTTGATTCTCTGATTACCGAAATAGAATATAATCTGTGGAGAATACATGTCTAGGAAAGTTCTGGCTAAGGAAAGACCTGGTTTTTAAGTGTGTCCAGTGTGACCCTCCACTATTTCCTGGGAACTTACCTGGTGTACTCTTTTACAGATTGTATTCTGTATTTCAGTATGAATAGTACCGTACGTATGAATAGTGATCGTATGAATAGTACCCGTATGTATGAACAGTATCTGTACGAAAACGATCTTAACGTATTTTCTGTAATCTTTCATGAAAATCTCTGTAGCGGAACACTGAAATTCACCTGCGTACTCTTGTCCGTAACAATTTAGAGAAGTGATACTCGTACGGAATCCAGGTGAGTGAAACGACCCTGTTTTAATAGAGTTTTAGCATTACTGGTGATAAAAAGTATGTCGTAGGACACTCCCAAGATTCATAGGGGGAAATTGGATTCAGAATGACGAATATAATGAGATAATTAATCCAGAAGTATGGATAAGACAAAACAAGTATCTCATGATGATATGAAATTTGAATCATATAGTTATATACTATACCTGTTATATGGATGAGTATTATATTATGCTTCTGATTATGATATGAACTGTTGTACTATTGATTGTGATTGAGCGGTACAGTACCCCCTCTCACGGCAAGGCGGAAAACCCGGGTTAAAGGGTGTCTTGACCAATGAGTGTGGAGACAATGATTCCCTCAGTAGGGATATAGCCCGGATTGGTGATAAATCCGTGAGGCGCCCTAGCTAAGAGGATGAGGTTGTGCGTCATGGCGGAAAAATACAAAATTGGTGAGCTGGCCTGTGTGCGCTCTCCGGGATATATTGCCATTGACGAGTACTAGTATCGTTTGTTGAATTGGATGAATTTTTCTTGTATGTAATTTCTAACTATGTTTATTGGTTGAGCTTGAGCCTTCGGATATGCTTGCATGACTGGTGATGTATTTGAATTTTATTAACGCGAGGCCGATTTGCTCACTGAGTTTAAAAGCTCACACTGTTTGTACAAACTTTTTGTTCAGATCAGGTTGCCGCCGAAGTACATCCGCTAGAGGAGTAGATCACGTTGGACCTTCCCGCTGTCGGGTAGGCCCTTCTTTTGTTATACAGTATGTTGCTCTGTAAACGTCTAGGACATCTAGGTCAGGGGTTTGGTATTTGGCTTGTATTTCAGTATGATAATGTGTTTTGTACTGAGGATCTATTATTAATTAAGAAAATCTGATGTATTTTCTTTGTATTTATTAAGGAATGGTATTTTGAGAATATAGAGATAATGACTAACAATTTTACTTGTAGGAAGAATTTATCGAAAGGCTTACAGTGATGAGATATTCATCATTGTGCCGGTCATGTGCCTAGAAAATGGGTCGTGACATATAATAACTCAGATTTATTGTGTATAATTTGACTTATTAATTGTATATGCATATAATAAATGTTGAGTGTTACATGTACATAAGTTTAATATGCATAATAATTTTATAAAATGGACAATCTAAATTTACCTACTCATTTATGGTTATTTAAATTTATCTATTTTTACCAATAAAGTTGAGTCTAGTGAAAATGACTAGTCTTCACAGTCTAATAAACATAAATTTAGATTTCTGCTAAGATATGTCTCGTACAAGATTGCTTTTAATTAAAGTTACATGTAAAAAATTTAAAAAAAAATTGTATCCACCTTTGATTTTCATTAAAATGTTTTTTTTTTCAATTTTTGTAATGTATTAGAAGATTTAAATCCTTCATATTAATTATATTTTCATGTATCGAACTAACTTTTCTTTAATTATTATTTTTTAATTAAGCGGGAAAGTATTTGTGTGGAAAGCACAAAAATTATGTTATATTGTATATATTATGCTAATGTAATATTAATTATGAAATATTAATATAACTGTAATTTATATTTGATAAAAGACATATAACTTAATTATAAATTGTCACTAATTTAAAACTTGAATGACCAAAGCATCGGTTGCTTCCACTTGTGGCCTTCTTCGACCGCCTTGACACCTTAATATCAGGGAACCCCCTATCCTCTCTTCTTCTCTTCATGTATGTGGGCTGCCTGCCCCGTCCCGAATAGACGAACAGGAACAAGCTGAAGAAAGGCGCGAGAGAGAGTTGATACTCAACGCACCTCCCCTCTTCCACAATTAGGACTTTAGGTATAAATTATTTTTTATTAAAATATAAATGAAACTAATATTAAATACTCTTCTATTATCAAAATTATAATAATTATTTTTTCATATATATATATATATATATATATTAAGTTTAAATCATCAAAAAATCTATTAAACTTTGACTAATATGATTTTAAACCCAATTAAAATATAAAAATATAAAATTCTTCTAATATTAATTTTTTAATTACAAGGCTTAAACTTAAATTTTTGTTTAAAAATAAATTCCTAATTATTTCAACAAATTAACATTGAAATTATTTTTCATTATAGTGGGGACCAGAAGTGTGATGATGTTGGTATATCCATACTCTCATTAATGTGGGGATCAGTTTCCACGTTTCTATGTCTGCGTTCAATAAATTGACGATGATAGTTTTTTTTTTTTAGCCAAAGAGGTTACGCTATCTCTATTTATGATAACAAAGACAATTAATGTTACAAAGGAATTCTGATTTTGAAAAACACATATACATTATGAATATTATTTAATGACAAACAAAAATTGAAAGAAAATTTGTTGTAATATATAACAGATATCAAAATATTTAAATGATATTTTGTAAATAAAAAGTATTATGAATAGCTTAGTGAAAATTTGAAAAAAAAAGGTGTAATATATTTTGTTGAGAATGAACAATATCTAAAAATTTAGACAAAATTATTTTTTCGCGTTACACTAATTTTTAATTTTGTCTTTGATAATTTTTTTGGGTCAGTTATGTTTTAAATATTTTATTTTTGTTTTAAATTTATTATTTTTAATAAAAATAATAAATTTAAAAAAAATGAAACATGTAAGATTTAAGTCTATTATTTTTATATCTCTAACGCTTTTTTACGCGGGTTATATCTTACATATTTCTTTTTTTTTTAATCTACTATTTTTACTAACCGTATAGTTATCATTTTTTATCAGTAGAATAGATGATGCTAGTAAAAAGTGTAGATTTGAAATAAAAATATAATATATAGAACATAAATAACGTAAAAAATATTAAAGATAAAATTAAAGTTTGATGTACATGTTAAAAGACCTAAAAAATATCTTTTCTAAAAATTTGTTAGGCTATAAAATGTAGTATGAGTGACCATATTATCTAAGTGTAAGAACTCTTTCAATATATATATATATATATATATATATATATATATCTTTTAGTACAAGACTACAAGTTCTTGCTTAAAAAAAGAATTGTCAAATTATTTAAATCATGTGAATAATTAATATAAATGTAATATATAAATATTAGTTTTTGATTAAAAAAGTCAAAATATTAAATTATAGAGAAAAAAAATAAGTTTAGCATTATTAGCTGAGCAAGTCAGTGGTCCTGCTCATCTGCCACCATTTACAATCTCCTTCTATTCTCTGTTATTTCTGTGTCTTACTCTCAAAAGCCCTCTTGTTGTTGATGTTGTTTTAGTAAAGAGGCAGAAAAATTCTGAGACCAATGACGAGAAAGGTGTCCAATTTCTCGGATCTGATCCAAAGGGTCACTGCTTCTTGCCTGCTCCACCCACTCACCGACGGCCATTACGACTCCGGCGACAAGGATGACGACAAGTATAACTACGAATCAGAACCCAACAAAGACGCCGATGCCGACGACGACGACGAAGACGAGGACGGCGAAGACGAAGAAGAAGACGAAATCGACGATTACGATGAAGGAAAAACGGTGGGTCTCAAGGCAATGGGGGAGAAGAAGAAGCTGAAGCAGATGGAGGCGCAAATGGAGGAAGTGTTCGAAGCGGTATCAGCAATGAAGAGAGCGTACGTGAGCTTGCAGGAGGCACATTGTCCGTGGGACCTGGAGAAGATGAGGGTTGCTGACGTGGCGGTGGTGGCGGAGCTGCGGAAACTAGGGGTGCTCCGGGACAGGTTTCTCCGGCGGCGGGGGGTGGACGAGAAGGGTGCGAGGAGGAGAGGGCGACGGAGAGGAGTGGCGTCGCTGAAGGAGGTTGTGGCGCCGTACGAGGCAGTGGTGGAGGAGCTGAAGAAGGAGGTGAAGGCTAAGGATTTGGAGGTGAACAACCTTAAAGAGAAGCTCGAGAATGCGGTTTCTCTTTCGAGCAATGGTGGAGGAGGAGGAAAGAAGGTTGGGAGATCTCAGTCTAAGAGAAAACCTGGGCTCACTCAGATTCAAGGTAAATAAACTAAGAGAACTTTTCGTGAAATGTTTTTTTTGGCTTGTTAGAAAATTCAGAGAAAAGTTTCTAGATTATTTTGTTCTTTTTCTTAATTTGAAATGTACTTTTTTTTTAATATCTACATTAATATCTCAGATTCAACTAAATTAAGTTTTGAAAGGATGTGAAGTTCAATCTTTGAAGGACTAAATTTTCTCCTTGATTGATCCAGATTTGATGATTGATGTAATCAGTTGATAGAACTGTGTGTGGATAGCTTCAGAGAAAAGTTTCAAGATTCCTGTGTTCTTTTGTTACTTTGAAGTATCTTTAATTCAAGAGTAAACTGTCATTTTATTATGCTTGGCGTCAAATTTTCTTTTCATGTTTTGAAAAAAACTTTAAAATTGTCACCCGAAAAATGAAATCTCAACTTTTCTGTACAATTTGTGCAGCAATTGCAGCAACCCCATCCCCAGAACTCTTTGAAGCAGCAACGTTGCAAGTAAGGGAAGCATCAAAATCTTTCACATCTCTGCTTCTCTCTCTAATGCACAATGCACATTGGGACATCACAGCTGCTGTTCGTTCGATCGAAGCAGCTACAGCTACTGCCACCACCAACACAAACAACCCTTCGGCTTTAACCATTGCCACCTCCATTGTCTCAGTTCACCACGCCAAGTATGCCCTAGAATCATATATTTCCCGGAAAATCTTCCAAGGTTTTGACCATGAAACTTTCTACATGGATGGGAGTCTCTCTTCCCTCCTCAATCCTGATCAATTTCGCCGGGATTGCTTCACTCAGTACCATGACATGAAGTCCATGGATCCAACTGAGCTTCTGGGGATCTTACCATCATGTCACTTCGGCAAATTCTGCTCCAAGAAGTACCTTGCTATTGTCCACCCCAAGATGGAGGAGTCCTTGTTTGGCAATTTGGAGCAGCACCGGCAAGTGTCAATGGGGAACCATCCTAGAAGTCAGTTTTATAATGAGTTTTTAGGGGTGGCCAAAGCAGTGTGGCTGCTTCATCTGCTAGCATTCTCACTCAACCCTGCGCCGGGTCAGTTTGAAGCAAGTCGTGGCGCTGAGTTCCATCCTCAGTATATGGAAAGTGTGGTGAAATTTTCCGGTGGACGTGTGCCAGCCGGTCAGGTCGTAGGGTTCCCAGTTAGCCCTGGATTCAAGCTTGGGAATGGATCTGTGGTGAAGGCTAGAGTCTACTTGATAGCGAAGGCATGAGGTTTTTTCTGTCGGACTCTGGAATCGTGTTTGAAAGAAGCTAATGAAAGTGATAAATTATTACTCTGCTAGGATTGCTATACTGCTGATGTAATATGAAAGAAGGTTAGATTATTGATTTCAAGGTGAATTCACTTGAAACTGCTCAACTATGTCATTTGATTTTCAATCTAGCCCTTGAAGCAGTTCTGATGTGGTTCATCCTGCAATGCGTCATGCCATTCTAATACTTCTAGGAGATTGGATAAGTTTAGTTTACGAGACAAGTGAACCGAGTTGATCATAAAAAAGTACGTAAATATATCAAGAGATGGGTCCCACTAAGGAGAGACCTGACATATTTGTGTTTCTCATGATTGAGTAATTTAATCATTTTTTGTATACCTAGTCTATTTAAAAACGTTCGAACTTTTTTTCCCAAGAAAGAAGGCCATACGAATTTAAAGAAGGAGAACATTAGATTTATTTAATCTAAAGGCAAGGTCTCACAGTGAGCGAACCGCCGAACCCACCCCAACCTCATTATCACTGGCAGTTGCTGAGATTTTGCCAACAATCTAGAATATTTGACGAATAAGTTAAAAAAACACAATGAACGTGTAAATGAATAACGACCTTCATACATTTACAGGCTTTAATCTTATTTGTCTATCCAACAAATGGGGGAATAACTGGCTTCTTCCCCAGAAATAAAGATGTAAAAAATACACTAGACCTTTAATAAGTTTAATTTCAAGCTATTCGATGTTTAAGAATACATGAACCTTGACTCCGTATAACAAAAAATTGAAACAAATCTAAATAGGCAGCCTTTCCCTGAAAAAAAATTGTTGAACATCTGAGGGAGAATACTATATGTCTGCTTTGTGAATCTCAGAATCATTAGTTACTATAACGGTCCCCTGAGAAATCTCTTCGCCTGCCACATGGAGTAAATATTGAGCACTTTCAAGAATGACAAGAAGCAGAATCATGTAGTCAAGGAAAAGCAAGCTGAATCAACCAGAGTTAGACCCACAAAACATCTAATGATACAAAGCATTTTTTGTGTCTTTCTAGGCCAAACTCAGTTATTTATCACCGAAAAAGAGGGAATAAAGAAGAGAAGTAAGCAATCCTTTGGTCAAGTTCATAAACATTGACTTCATTAACAAGTGACAGTCTAGAAATGGGACCATTCTACCCAGCAGAGAGACAGTGCGATAATTTCGAGTCAGCAGATCTACTTTGTATGGATGTGATCAGGGTGAAAATTTAAAGATACCCAAAGGCATTTTCTAATGAGTAAATTTAAATATATTACCAAGTGAAGCAGAAGCAACAAATTTGTTGAAATGTTTTATTCCTTCAGACTGATAAGAAATATGTAGCTCCTATAAGCAGAATACTTGACCCCAAAAAAGCAGGACATTCATAAATTATGTTTAACATGAAGTTTGAATCCGATAAAAACATTTCAATAAACAATGTGCAAAAGAACATCTAGGTTAATATTAAACAACCACCATTGCAATTATACATATATCGTACTTGTTCAAGGGTTAGAAACATAACCACGTTCCAAGCTCCTACTCGAGCAAAATTAGGAAGGAAACCTTTATAGAAGGCCAAAAATCCCTGCGATAGATTTGTGCCATGAATTCAGGTTGGTCAGTGAAACAGATAACTTCTATATAATCCTTATGCCACAATCAGTGCAGAAAAGCCAGAAGCAACTAGGAAAAAGTATGTTCAGATTGCTCAGAGAGAGTACTAACAGTGACAAGTATTTCAACTTCTGTTTCTCTGGGCAAAAAATAACTTCAAGAAAACCAAATTAGGAATCTAGTTGGAAGAATTTCACAAACCTCATAAGCCAATGTCTTGAGAAAGCAATCAAGAGTGTTTTTGTATGTTGAGTCTCCCATCATCCTAGATTTCACCTGGAACATTATAAACAAAAACAAACCATCTCTGGCTTCAAAATGAGACACTGTTGCTTCATATGATAAGATAAAGAATTTCAGTGAAATTGTCTAAAATTGCAAAGAATGGGAAAGTACCAAAAAGTAAAAAACAAAATGAAACTTAAGCCATGCAAAGATGAAAATATAACACTGAAGACAAGAATTTTTTATTCTTATTTTGGTTTGTCTTTCTTTTTGTCTCTTTTTGTTACAAGTAGGTCTGCCGTTAATATGATCATCTTAAATGTAAGTTGAGAGAAAAGGGATTCTTTTTTAGGGTGTGAGGGCAGGGAAAGGACCTACCACATCGACAGGAGAACCAATAGAGACAGCAAAAAGACCTGCACCTAAGCTAGCTAGTAGGTGAGTGAAGATATTGTCTGAGAACCCTGGAATTGTCAAAATCGTCTGCATAAGTGTAAAGAATCAGAGCAGCATTGTGATTAATATTTTTCGTAAAGCAATAAGTACGGAATTATAGCACAAAACTTCAACTTCGGACACCCTATAGTGAGATTACCAGTTTCACTTGATCATAACTAGCAAGTTCAGCAGCATTTATAATTGCATTCCGTGCTATGTTGGGCCCAAGCCCAGTCCATAAAGCCCGTAATCCTTCCTAGTTTGACAAAAGAAAAGATAGATCTCATACAATTATAAAAATATTAAAAAATAATTCAAAATATAGAAAGGTACAAAACACTACTCAGCAGAATAAAGTCTGACCTGTCTCACTATAGTAGAATAAGCATCCATGGCACCAGAATAACGCCTAGGCACCCCAGGTGGTAATTGTCCTTCAGCTTGAAGTCTGACTTTGACTAGATCAGTTGGATTAGCCACCATGATTCCCAGAGCACCTGTCCCAAGTTAAAAACTGATCATAATGTACAATGCAATGCATTTGATGTGGTATAAAGGGAAAATAATTGTTTTGACCCTTGCATACAGTCAATTTTATTTTCCGTTATAATTCTCTTTCTGGTTCCCAGTTTTGTGGATAGCACCAAAAGTTCTAATGTATGTGTTAATTGAAGTTAATACAATTTTAAGAAATAAAGCTGTTCCAAAAAGACTCACCAGTCAACAAAGCAGCAAGTATCATGTGGTATAAAGGAATCTCTCCAACAAATGCACTACCAACAAGAAATATTTTGACCTGTCCATTGTGCAGTTTATATGTACAAACTACTGATGTTCCCCCAACGACATAGTCATATTCACAAAAGGAAGATAATTATACTCACAGGATCATATAACCCAATTCTTAAGCCCCCATACACAAACTGGCGATGTAAACCAGGAATAATGCCTTTCCACAGAGCTGATATGCCTTCTTCTTTAGCAATAGTTTTTATTGTGCCAAGCAAGCCCCTATATTTAGGTGCAACTATTCCATCACCACCTGCTGCTTTCTTTTGGAGTTGAAGCCTGACCTTAGCTGTGTCCAGAGGAATAGTACAAAACTGCACAGAACCCAAGCAGGAAAGGATGATCAAAACTACTTCCAATTATGCATGTAACAAACTGCAGTTTCTAGACCAGACTTAGAGTAGACAAACAGGAAGATGTCTAACACTTGAGAACCCATAGATGAGAGCAGAAATGACGCATATATAGAAGTCTAGGATATGATGGCTATATTCTAACATAATATGTATGTCCAGTATAAACTAAGGAAGGTGCAAGTGAACAAACATTTTTTTGGATTTGCAACTTCATTTGAAAGCCAGAAACCAATAGGTAATTTCCATCAATTTACTAGGAATCCTTCCTGTATTTCCCCAATAACTGAAATATTCAGTGGTTAAATAGATCCTGTCCTCTCCATTAAAAATATGTTTAAATAACATACAAAGTAATGCAATACTTTAATTGAATGGACTTGCATTTATAAATCAGATATTCTCTATTGAATCATTTTTACGCACACACAATCATTGCTCCTAGTAAAAGGCTTTTTATGTTATTTAACATACATTATTTAAGGAATACAAACGAACTATGAATTTCTTCAAATGGTACATTTCTAAGTATTTTCTAATAATTTTTAATTAATACATAACTAAAGCGATCTATTCATTTCTCCATTAATTAGTAGGTAGTTGTCTAATTTTTCATTTGTAGATAGAAAATTTATATTTTAAGGACGTATGTCGAAATAAGAAATTTATGATTCGATCTGATATTATTATACGGAGTGCTTGTTCATGCTCCCAAACTCAGTAGAACTATACTTTTCCTATTCAATGTAACAGAATCGAATGAACCCAGGGTTAACAATTAGCTCTGAGCTCAGCTCGCAGCTCTTACATCTCAGATAAGTAAGTTGAACTACCGACCTTCTAACAAAGAAGAATGCCAGAATTCTAAATAAGACCAAAGCGAATGCATTTGAGTACAAAATAATCACCAAAATTCACAATAGACCAAGAGAGTGATGGTTACCTCCGCCAAACAAGCAGCGAAAGCGCTGCACAAGAAGGCCTGGGAAAACGAGATCTGGCTCCTCGAGTTGAGATCCGACATTGTTCACCGGGAAGAGAAATCGAGAGGAGGATTGGGGAATTCTGAAGACGAATTGTAATGTGTTAAATATGGAAGTAAGGGCTTGTTTGATTTGATGTTATTTAATAAACTAGTACCTGCGAAGCAGCCTGAAGTACTGATGTGAGAGAAGCTTCCTCACTTCATCGTTGATCAATGGAGGCTCTCTGGTTCGTAAATGGGGTTTTCCACGGCACATTGATGTATATTCTTCGGCTTTGGCCCCACAATTTTAAAGTTACTGTGGCAGTTGTTGTTAGTTAATATTTTCTTCAAATTTCATCTTGTGCTTTGTAATATTATATAACCTTTTTTCGGGATTTAAAGTATATATTTAATTAAGTAATATTATTATAAAAAGCCAATTATTGTGCTCAGTTTGCTAGATAGAACTAATAAAATTTCATCTTCCTCTTTCACCAAGAAAAAAATTTGGTTGACTTTCAAGCAATGAGCTGGCTTGGCGACAAAAGTTTATATAGATGTAAATATCCCTTATTTCTCTATTCTCCACATTTATTGGATTAGCACATGTAACTGTAAGGTAGATAAAAGATTCCAAATATGCCTTTAGTGTACTTATTAGTAACAGGTTAAATTATTCTATTGCTTTTTATAGTTTTACTTAATTTTTAATATAGTTCTTATAATTTGAAAATTTATATTAACACTATAAGTATACATAGTTTATGTTAATAAAAAAAATGTAAATAATTAAGTAATATTAATTTATATGTGTATGACGTTTAATGTAATTTATATAAAATAATTAGGATAAATTAATTTAAGTTATATATTATTTAAAAAAATTAATATGATATATAAATGGTATCGTAGTCAAATTTTAATAGAATATTAACAATATTTTAATAATAAAAGTTAAAATAAACTATAAAGACTTTGTAATTTTTTAAACAATACGAACTAAATTAAAAATTAAATGAAATTATAAGAACCTATACCATAATTTAGTCTTAGTAATATTACTATATTATAATAACTTAACTGTATTACTATTTATTACAAAATAGGTATAATATTTAAAAAAAATGCAAATATGTTTATTTAACTCTAAGTTGTATGCAAGTAATTTTCGACTACAAAATCAAGAAGAAAAAAAAGATCTTCTTCAACGATTACTTTTCAAGATCTAAACATTTTTATTCGTTATCTCATTCACAGATATGTCACTTCAAATTTGTAATTTGTTATTTCTAAATAAATAGAAATATGCCATGTAATAAATAATGGGGTTTGAGTTTTAAAAGTGACAATGGGGAGAGGTGTTTTTTTTTTTTCCATTTTGGAAGTTAAAATGAGAGTTAATAAATCATTTAAATTTAAAGTAAGGTATTAGTATTTCCTTTCCAATTATATATATATATATATATATATATATATAATGATATATTTAAATGCTTTCATTCAATAACTAAGTATTACAATTATAAAACAAATTGAACAATAATAAACAGTTTGCAGACATTTTTCTTCCTCTTTCATTTCTTACGGATATATTTGATTATAGGTAATTTTGTTCTATGTGCTATCAAATACTAAATATCAATAACTTTCACAACGAGAACTTAAATCATGTTTTATCATTTAATGATATATTAGCCCTTTTATTAAACTCAACATTTGTTTGTTCTTTATTTTTGTTGTTGTTTTACATAGTCATTAATAATTGAAAATAACTTTTTGAAAGTTAATAAACTGAAAATTTTTAAATTGTGTTGAATTAAATATAGAAATATAATCAATAATAAGAAAGTTTTTGAATAAATGAATAATGTATCAACACTAATTGATTCAAGCTATTTCATATTTATTTTCTGTCAATAATATTTTGATTTTAAATTTTATAAATGAAACAAAATAATAAGAAAATTTTACATTCTTATAATATAATTCGATTTAAATTAAAATAGTCTAGTATTAATAGATTTATATGTAATGGTGGTTTAAGTGTATATATATATATATATATATATATAAAAGAAGAGTTATTGCCATGAAAAATAAATTTGTAGTAATATGTAATATTTTTGAAATCGTTTGGTTATTGACTTGAATTAGTTTTCGAGTCACTGTATTACTTGTTTTATCACTTTTATTACTGACTTGAGTAAATAAATTAAAAAAATTATATACCTATATATTTTTATAAATAAATTTAAAAATAAGTAAAATAAATAATTTATATGCAGATTTCAAAATTTAAAAGTCATAAACATCTATAATAATTCAAAAATATAATCATAAATATTTATAAAGTTATAAATAATATCATCCAAACATAATAATTCATACATTAAATTCTTAAATATAATAATTTATACATTAAAGTTATAAAATTTTGTTTAAAGAATATCCGAGTAATAATTCAAAAATATAATCATAAATATTTATAAAGTTATAAATAATATCATCCAAACATAATAATTCATACATTAAATTCTTAAATATAATAATTTATACATTAAAGTTATAAAATTTTGTTTAAAGAATATCCAAGTAACCTAGGTTGATGATAGACTTGTCTAAGTCCTGGGCCACCAAGTCTTAAGTCGACCCATCAGATCGAACCAAGTCCGACAACACTAGTAATATGTTTTGAAAATGACATACATCATTGTAATAGTTAAAAAAAAGGACATATATTATCATCAACTTTATTTAATCATTAAAAAAACATTAATTTGTGTGGGCGCAGCAATTGATTTCACAATAAAACAATTACAATATTGTCAATGACACAATGAATTATTCAATACAATTTATTTTTCATTTGAATAATTAAAATATGAATAAATGACCTATTTCAAATTAAAGATACATGTTCTATTGATTGAATCTTTAAAAATAATTATCATCAGATGGAACCAAACATTCTAAAAGGTATATCAATTCGAATTTATTGTGAAATTTATATGATAGAGTTGTTCACACCTCACATTAATTAACACGAAGACTAATATTTTAACGAAAAACCTTACTGGCTTTAACAATTTATATGAATATTTGCTCATAGACAGTATTTGCATTTGGACAAGTTTCGATCCACGTTTTTGTTACTGCTTTTATCTCCATATAAAAACGAAATATTTTTTTTCTAAATTACATCAAAATTTTATTATTTTTATTGCCAAATATTTAAATTTATTGCCAATAATTTACTTAAACCGTTAGTGTTTCATTCACGTTATAAAAAATTGGTTAATCTAGATAGTTATTTTGTTAATACCATGAGATAACACAACTAACAACAAAATAAAATCTATGCGTTTTTTGTAAAAAAACAAATTAATTGATAGTAATTATGTTAAAATTTAAATCAGTAAAAGACAAATATAAGTTTTTTTTTTAAAAAATTAAATGTAGTTACTTATTTTTTTATTGTCATGTTATTCATTCAAAATAAAATAACTGTATAATTTTTTAATTAAAAAAATAATTTAAATATATTGTCATTAAAAAATAATTATATATTTTTTATAACTAAGTATTACATTAAACTGTATATAAGTATTCTCTCTTACTCCCTACATTATGTTAAAATTTAAATCAAAAAAAGAACTTAGATGTAGTTATTTATTGGTTAAATTCAATTTTATTTATTGGTTAAAAAAATAAAATTGAATTTAATTCTTATATTTTAAAACATGGTTCATATAATTTTTAAAATTATTAAAAATAGTTTATGACATGGTGAGTTAGTAAAACTAATGTAATATTTGATGTAGATTTAGATGTTGAGTAAAAAGTAATACAAACATTAAAGATCATTTTTAATATTTTTAAAAATTACATAGACTAAATTTAAAGTTTTAAAACTATAAGGATTAAGTTTAATATTAAATAAAATTATAAGGACTATAAATATATTTTAATCTTACTTATTTATTAATATTATATTCTTTAATCAAAACAAAATATTTTTAACAACTAAATATTACATAATTCATTTTTACAAATTTCATTTTTTACATGTAATGTTTTTTTTTTTTAAATTTAATAACAATCTCCCTCCCACACCCCTACATTGTCTTCTCTTGATTCACTTGTCTGTTCTCCATAGAAATATCCTGGACAGGCAGCACAGAGAGTTCTTCCCGAAGTCTGGCGGGAGATCAATATATTCATCCAATCCCGCCAACACGCTTTAGATTCTTCCACTATATAAACTCTTGCTTTCTTTCATCTTCTACTTCCCATGTCATTTCCCACCAATTTCTCTGAGAACATTGAAAATTGAAACATCCGAACCCTAACCCTTATTTCGCTAAAATCCGAATATGCTGGAACTCCGTCTCGTTCAAGGTTCCCTTCTGAAGAAGGTTCTGGAGGCCATCAGGGAACTAGTCAATGATGCCAACTTCGACTGTTCGGCCAGTGGTTTCTCCCTTCAGGCCATGGACTCCAGCCACGTCGCCTTGGTGGCTTTGCTGCTCAGGTCGGAGGGCTTCGAGCACTATCGCTGTGACCGGAACATGTCTATGGGCATGAATCTCAATAACGTAGCCAAGATGCTGAGATGCGCCGGCAACGAAGATATCGTCACCCTCAAGGCTGACGATGGCAGTGATACCGTCACCTTCATGTTTGAAAGCCCGAGTACGTTTGATTTTCCCCGACGATCTTTTAAGATTATTGTTTAAGATCAGTGTTTTATGGTTTTCTTGTCTGTTCTGATTAGTTACGCCTATCATATTATTCCCCACTCAAACTATCTATTTCACTGCAATGTCCTACCATATGAAATCTGCATGCTTAATTTATTGAGAGTTTCAAGTCTGCCCCTGCCCTATGAAGAAATATTTGATCAAGAGAAAAATGGTTTGGAGGACACCTAAATAAAAACAAGTTCCCGTATTACTTCACTGTTAAGTTCTTTATTTATAGCCTCATTGACATAAAGGAGGTCAGAAGTGTTTCTTCAAAATTGTTGTTGGAAATT
Organism: Biancaea sappan; assembly: GCA_037074585.1. Taxonomy (NCBI): domain Eukaryota; kingdom Viridiplantae; phylum Streptophyta; class Magnoliopsida; order Fabales; family Fabaceae; genus Biancaea; species Biancaea sappan. The sequence continues at coordinate 3,772,373 of CM073498.1, read as the reverse complement.
CATCAAGGCTGAGAAGCAGTTGTGGAGCTGTTATTCTTCACCGAACAGGATTGAGCATAGCAACTTCGTTTATGATAATGGGCTAATCATACTTGGGGGATGTCGATTCATTTTTCTCGAGACTTGACATTAAATGATAATGGGCTTCCTGCTAGATGTCATTTGAATATTGTCTGTGCATTTTTGGGTTACTATATATTTACATGGTTTCGTATCTTCTGACTCCGTTTTTGGCTCATTGACTACAGCACAGGATAAGATTTCTGATTTTGAGATGAAGCTTATGGATATCGACAGCGAACACCTTGGAATTCCTGAGGCAGAATACCATGCCATTGTCAGGATGCCTTCAGCTGAGTTTGCTAGGATTTGCAGAGATCTCAGTAGTATTGGTGATACAGGTAAGTTTTTACCAGATTTTGGACATTTGCTTGTTTACCTTTTAAACTTGTACCAAGAGATGACGCCACCTTGTGATGTATGTTGTAGTTGTGATTTCGGTGACTAAGGAAGGTGTAAAGTTTTCCACCAGAGGAGATATTGGATCTGCAAATATAGTATGCAGGCAGAATACTTCTGTGGACAAGGTAAGACCTTGGTTAACTCATTCTGTTACAAACAAGAATTTGTATTCTTACATGGCTATTTTTTGTGGGTAAATATTGCAGCCTGAAGAAGCGATTGTCATAGAGATGAATGAGGCTGTGTCCTTGACATTTGCACTAAGATACATGAACTCCTTTGCAAAGGCAACACCGTTGTCTAATACAGTTACTATCAGCCTTTCAAATGAATTGCCAGTTGTGGTTGAGTACAAGATTGCTGAGATGGGTTATGTCCGGTTCTATTTGGCTCCTAAGATAGAAGAGGACGAGGATGAGACCAAAACATAAGTTATTTGGTATGTTATCTCTTCAATTCGGCTGGAGGATGTTTTGGGAATTGTGTTAAGATAATATGAGGCCAGAAGTTGGTCGTTTATGAATATTATCCTGAGGTGTATTCCTTCCCTCATTAGCGATGTGTAAATTCAAGCTCAAGTGGCAAGTATTTTGTAAACGCCACAGTTTTGTAACAAAAGACACTGATTTATGGCGTGTACTTGTTTTATGGAACTTTCCTGTTGATAAAAGTATGGTTACAAGTTGGTTTAATTGGACTCATTTTGAAATTTAGATGGTTACTGATGGTCTAGAGTTATAAAAGATAAGTAGCACTGTCAAAATAAGTTGGTTTTAAAGTTTAGAATTTCATGTCTAAGTTTGTTTATATTAGTTTGTGGGTTGGCTTGTTTGGAATAAATATTTTTTTATTTAAATAATATAATACAAAATTATTTTAGTAAAAAATATAATAATTTTATATTGAAATATAATTTATACATGTAAAATATTATTTTTTTAATATTTTTAAATGATTAATAATTTTAATTTTTTATTTTTTATTTTTAAATTAATTATATTATATTTAAATTTAAAAATTTTATATTCATTTTTAAAATTATAAAAGTTTTTATATTTAAATTTATTATAATTATTAAATATAATGTTATAAAATATAAAAATGTGATAAATTAAGGATATTTATATAGTAAATAATATAATATATAAAAAATTTATTTTTTTAGTAGTTTGGCATATTGGCCCTGTCTGTTTAGACTTGCGAGTTAACCGACTTTATTTTTTGATATCCAAGTTCGTTGTTTTGCTAATGTTAGAGTTGAAATCCTTTGTTTGGCACTCTATGCTAGGTAGAATACCTAGCTTATGGTGTCAGATAGAGGATTCACGCGCTGAGTTATAAATCCGAAATTATTGTTACCTCTTTGATAAAGACACTTATTTACATAGAAAAACTATAAAAGCTTTTCCTGAACTTTAACTGCTCAAGATTTGATATGACTACTAGCTCTAATTATAATAACTAATTAACATGTTCATAGACGATTGAGCTGGACTGTTTCACATTATCAGGTTTCCTAGTGTTTTAATTTTTATTTTTAATACATTTCACTCCTTAATTTTTCTCAAGATACGATTTTATTTTTAATTTAGTTCCTCAAGATACATTTTATTTTAGTTCCTTAAATGTGTTTAACAAAAAGAAGAAATAATTAAAGTGATCTAAGTTCTAACGTAAAATTGATATAATTATTTTTGTTGTAAAAAATATTAGATTGTGTAAAATTTAATTTTTAAAAATTTAACAAAATTTAACTAATTTCATATATATATTTTAGAGATTAAATTATCTATATAGTGAATGTATAACTAAATCACTTTATCTTAGTAACACTAAATTTGTGGTTAAAGTGGTATAAGAGTAGGGGTATGTTTGCAGTAGCCAGTTTTCACCGTGCGTTGAAGGCATGTTAATCGTATTTAGCACAAAATGTCCCTGTTTAGATTTGCGTTATCCATCTGAGCCACAATCGATTCTTCTCCTAGACTCACGTTTGAGTGCAAGTGGTTTTGGGTAGCTTATAGAACAATTGATTATGGTTGGCGAGTATTTAACTCATATATAGACTTTTCTACCCTTTAGTATATTATGCAAACCCAATAAAGCATTTTGACGGAAAAGAAACGAAAATGCGAGGAACATAGGAAAAGACTCTGTTTTTACCTATGGGAGTGAGGAGGAGAAGAAGGCAAGTGAGGAAGAAGGTGAAGGAGTTGCGTGGAAAGGAATCCATGAAAGTTGTGCAGAGCGAAAGCAGAGTGTGAGAAATTGAGAATGGAGGAAGGTGGAGTGTCGAAAGAAAGAATCCATCTTCAGTATATCATTTGGATTTCTTTTTTGAGTCATTGTCTCTTTTCAACGAAACCCATTTCCCTCATTTGTTTTGCCTATTTCGGTAGAATCTCATTTGGTCCCTGAAAAGTAAAGTTGCTTTTGAGAGAATGAGACTAGAGAGTGAGATATTGCATATGTTTCTGAAAAAATGAGGCTACGAATGACCACTTGGATGTGAATGGTTTTTTTATGTTTTTATTTTTTTTATTGGGATGAAAAAATAAAAAATAAATAAAATCAAATTGAAACGTAATCACAAATAAGTAAAGAACAAAAAAATAAAAAAAATTTGGTATGGAGGAAAACTTTTTGAGACTCATTAGCATATTAATTGTTTATTTTTTTAAATAAATTTCACATGTGTCTTTGATATATTTGCATAGAGTATATATTTATTAAATTAATACAAATATTAAATAAAATATATTATATAATTACAACTAAGATATATAACAATTATATAATATTCATACTCTTTCTAGTAATTACACATTTAAAAATAGTTTTGCTAACTAATATCTAAACGAAATTCATTTTTTAAAATCACTTTTTTTATAACAGTTTCTAAATATAAATCATGTTTATACAAGATTAATTCTGCTCAAAATCAATTTTAAAAATCAATTCTACTCAAATTTAAGTTTACTCAACGAATTTTCAAATACCCACTAACTTGTGTCAAGTTTAAGGGCTAGAATTCGAATTTTCTTGTAATTCAAAATATCATATTACCTTATCCACAATTTTTTGACATCATTCTGAATCCAATCCTCACTAAATTTATGCAATGAGTATGAATAGTCCATAAAAATTAAAAACTTGCCACAGGTGCAAAGGTTAAAAAATTAAGATGTGTATCTATCAATTGTTATTTTATTTATTTTAAACATTTTTTATCTAACTACATGTGAAAAATATCAGTTATAAGTTCACAAAAGATAAGACCATATTATATTCAGGTGAATTTGATATCAAATATTCAGACTATTCTATTCTTTCATTTTTTAAATTAAACGAACATATAAATAATTAGTCAACATATGCAAAATAATTATTAAAAAAGTTTGTTTAGAGAAGAAACAAAAAAGAAAATTCTTTTGTTTTGGCCTCTTAAATGGCTGAATCTAAATATTGTCAATGGCCGGTACAGTTAAGAAACATGAATAAAAATAAATCTTTTTCTTTACATTTAGTTCAATTTTAAAGATAAGAGCTAATACTATAAATTACCTAAAAATTGAATGTGTTAAAAATTCTTTGAAATAATCAATCATCTAATACTAAATTATAAAAATACAATTATATCTAAAACATTTGAATTAAAAATTTAATAACAAAATATATAAAAATTATACCGACTTTTTCTCCATTAAAGATTTCAAGACACAAACGGCAAACGCAATATTTAACTTAAAGACCAAAGAATTGCCCCGCTTGACTGGCGGGAATTCAATTATTCACACAATCCCGCCAATAGGTTCCAGAATCTTCCAGTATATAAACCCCTCATTTCCCTCCATTTCTATTCCCCGCGCTTCGCACCATTTCCTCTGCAAAGATTGAAACCAAACCCTAACCCTAGAAGCGCCATAGTCCTAAGCAACAAGATGCTGGAACTCCGTCTCGTCCAAGGTTCGCTTCTGAAGAAGGTGTTGGAAGCCATCAGGGAGCTAGTCAACGATGCTAACTTCGATTGTTCGGCTAGCGGGTTCTCGCTTCAGGCCATGGACTCCAGCCATGTCGCCTTGGTGGCGTTGCTGCTCAGATCTGAGGGCTTTGAGCACTATCGCTGCGACCGAAACATTTCCATGGGCATGAACCTCAACAACATGTCCAAGATGCTGAAATGCGCCGGCAACGAAGACATCATCACCATCAAGGCCGACGATGGAAGTGATACCGTTACATTCATGTTCGAAAGCCCAAGTACGTTTGGTCTTCCCAAAAATCTTTTGGAATTATTGTTTTTATTCACTGTTTTATGGTTGAATATTTAGATTGATTTCTTCTCTCTGTTGGGGCTAATTTATTTTTTCGGTTCCTTCAGATATTGAGAGTCTCCCTTTCTTCCACTTGTCCTATTATTTTTGCTTATAGACTATGCAAATCAAATAACTTATTTTCATGTGTTAGTGAGCCAGTTTACAGATCAGTTAGAGTAATAGCAATTGTCCTTGTCAGCACACTTTTGTTAGGACCGTTAGGCCTCTCTTAATTCAACTCTCCTATCAGAAGTTTCGTGTGTATGTATGCCAGTCCCGTGGATAGCCATGATGCATTCGATTAAAATATCATCAATTCTCTTCTGAATTCTTTGATTTATACATCTCAACATCCTGATAATTTCAAGTGTACATTAATGTCCCAGAAGAAATATTTCGTTAAAGAGAAAATTGGTTTGGAATAATATTTGGAAAGAGACCAAGATAAAGAAATATTAATGGCTGAATTCTGATTATAAGGAGAATAAGCCTTTTGCTATGAAGAAATGGTGAGTGAGGGAAATAAATACTTAATTGGAATTCTAAACTCCTTGAGTGATCTAGATCTGTAAGGTGCAATTTTTTTTTTTTTTGGAATTATACTGAGATGTTTATGTACAGCACTCTACTGGTCCAGGTTATCCTAAAATTGTCCGCAGAATTAGTATTTTGTTGCTTGATTTTATTGAGGTAGAGGATTAGTGTGTTTATCTGACTCATTTCTCATCATTTCATTATGGTCTAGATGTTGAGTTTTGGATAAGCATTTTATGGTTTTCATTCCTGCTAACTTCTCTTTGGGTCATGCTTTATAGCTCAAGACAAGATTTCTGATTTTGAGATGAAGCTGATGGACATTGACAGTGAACACCTTGGGATTCCTGAGGCTGAATATCATGCCATTGTTAGGATGCCTTCCGCCGAGTTTGCTAGGATTTGCAAAGATCTAAGTAGTATTGGTGATACTGGTAGGTTTTTACTGGCTTTTAAACATTAGCTTGTTTACCTTTTAAATTTATGCCGAGAAATGATACAGTCTTGTGATATATGTTGTAGTTGTGATTTCGGTTACTAAGGAAGGTGTAAAGTTTTCCACCAGAGGAGATATTGGAGCTGCAAATATAGTATGCAGGCAGAATACTTCTGTGGACAAGGTAAGATATTGTGACACATTATTCTATTACCATCAGGAATACATAATTTATATCACTTGTTCCGGTCTTATCCATGTTTATTAAGTTGAATACTGATGGGAATGTCTACATTCCTGTTTCTGTGGGTTAATATCACAGCCTGAAGAAGCGACTGTTATAGAGATGAATGAGCCTGTGTCCTTAACATTTGCATTGAGGTACATGAACTCCTTTACAAAGGCGACACCATTGTCTAACACAGTCACCATCAGTCTATCAAATGATTTGCCGGTTGTGGTTGAGTACAAAATTGCTGAGATGGGTTATGTCCGGTTCTATTTGGCTCCTAAGATAGAAGAGGACGAGGAAGATGTCAAACCGCAAGTTTAGATTTTGATTTGGTTTATTGTTAGATTCTTAGTATAATTGTAGGATTCCCAGGACTTTCTCTGTTGTACACTTGTGGGCTAGAAGCTTGTACTTTAAAAATTTTATATAATTGAGTTTGCTTCCTTTCGTGACAAGTTTTTCATTAAACAGACGATCTGTATTTTATCCTAAGGTGAATTCTATTGTTTATTCTGTCAACTCGTAATTTGTAAGTTTATGACCTACAAATTAGTCATACAGGCTTGCACATATTGTAAACTTGATTGAATCTTCTGCCCCCTTCTGCTAATGAAGTTTCTCGCAGATGGTTGGCATCGCATTCTTTGATGAAGGGGATTTGGGTTTGGGAATGTGAAGGGGTGACGATTCAATACAAGGTTGGGCATCATTTTCCTGAAGCTTACAGATAATGTTTAACAAAGGTTAGCATTGTACCCTTTGTTAATTAAGGAAAGCTGTTTGAATACCAACATGGACAGCTGTCTGATTTTTCAAATGGTATGGTCTAGGTTGATAGGAATTCAAACAAGTTTTATGTTAATTAAGGAAAGCTGTTTGAATACCATCTAATGTCTGAACATTATGTTTGTGTCAATTAATTTGAATTCGACCCGACAGGATAACAATAGATGGCAAAGTTCTCTCTACCAAGTTTTAACGCAATATTCCCAAGATTCGAATTCGACACTATTGATTAAGTTAAGACAACTCTTTAACAGTTGATCTGCGTGTCTAGTGGTGTATGCCTCAACTTTTGGACATAAAGTAATGCATCTCTGGAAGTAGGGGCAGATCTAAAAATTTTAGTTAGTAAGAGCAATAAATAGTCTATAAATATTTTGACTAAAAAAATTATAAATATGCAATAAAAAATAATATAAAATACATAATATATAATGTGCTTCAGTTTTAATGTGAAACTTACATACACAGGTGAGAAATGAGAAATAATTCACTAAGCAAAAGATGAGAGATTACAAAAGTAATTTTGGCTCTCACTAAATCCCCTATTACATCCAATGTCTCACACAAAATATATAATTTTATGACAAGAAAACACAAGATGCCTAAGTTTTTACAAATTACAGTTGCTGTCTACACATTTTCATATTTTAAAAATGTTGTATGGTTTTTTCAATATTTTTAATAAAATGAGTGGTTATAATTTATCAAATAAAGACAATATCTAAATTTTGGTGGTTATAGAAAAAATTTTCTGCCCCCACACCCTATAACATGTATCTGCCACTGTCTGGAGGCACAGACGTATTGAAAAAAAAAACACTGTATGCGTTTGATTTAATATCTTAACTGCATGACATATTGCATTACATCATCATCTACCACAATCTAGGGTAAATTCAGTATACTATAGTACCAGTATGGCTCAGTTTGCAGATTCAGATGAGATAGAGTCTTTGAGAACTGAGTTAGTGGAGACCGGAAGAAGCATAAGGTCTTCATTTGACAGCCACAGCTCGAGTTTCCGGGTTATTTCGAATGTTAATCCCGAGCAAGATGTTGATGTTGATGAGGGAGATTTGTTGCAGTGGGCTACAATACAAAGGTTGCCCACTTCTGAGAGTATCACTTCAGGTTTGTTTGATGCGTATGACAGAAATGGACAAGTTAAAGGGAAAAAGGTGGTTGATGTCAGCAAGCTTGGAGCTCAGGAACGGCATATGTTCATCGAGAGGCTCATCAAGCATACTGAAAATGACAATCTTGGGTTGTTGCAGAAACTCAGGAAAAGAATGGACAAGTAATCATTTTTCTCTTTATATTGGCAATGGAACGTGAAACACTTTCACTAAATGTTTTAATCATATCACATGGAAACTACATGCTGAGTTATGAATTGTATATGTTAATTTTGTAGGCATGTCTGTGCATGGCAATGTTTAATACATATATTTTTGATTCTGTGGTATGGTATGCAGAGTTGGAATTAGTTTGCCGACTGTGGAAGTGAGGTATCAAAATCTTTGTGTGGAAGCAGAGTGTCGAGTAGTTCATGGCAAGCCCCTACCTACTCTATGGAACGCCCTCAGAGACATTATCTTTGTAAGTGTCTTGCCAAGAAAAATTGCAGAGAAAACAGAGAAGAATAATGAAAGAAAAATTATGTGGTTCGATCAATGTGAACTACATTTACGTGCAGAGAGTAGTTTCTTATTTGTTTGACAAATGAAAATTGTTTACAAAGCATTAAAAAACCTGAATAACAGTTACACCATATATGACCAAACAAGGTCACTCCAAAAAAACACAACAAAAACGCGTCAGACGTTGTCTTACATACCTCTAATTTTTATTTCTCCTTTTAGGTTGGATCGGAAATCTAATTCACTGAATGATTCATGACACTCAAACATGTCTTTTAAGTTTTAAGGACACTAATGTGTGGATAGATCGTTTACTTTTCATTCAGTTATCTCTTGATTAATAATTATGTGATGTCAAATCCTTTGTTCCTTAATGTATGAACATCAAGTCAAGTCTGTCATTATTATGCTCAATATTGAGACTTAACTTTTTTTTTTTTTTGACAGGACATCACCAAATTATCAGCCCAGAAATCCAAGATAAGCATCCTCAGTGATGTCCATGGTATAATTAAGCCAGGAAGGTACAAAGCTTAGAAAGTTTAATAATATTATTATATTGTCATCATTTAAAACACTAAGCATTGGACAGCCAGAATCCAAGGTCATATAGCTGTTGCATTGAAACTTATGGTTATGGCACTTTTTGACATTTTTCTTGGAAAGGAAAGAAAAAGGGAAGCATGCCAAGTAATTTCTTTCAATCAATGCTTTGGCTGTGTTGCAGGATGACATCACTGCTTGGCCCTCCAGCAAGCGGCAAGACCACATTACTAATGGCACTTGCAGGAAAGCTCAACCATTCTTTGAAGGTTCTAAATCTCAGAGATTTTTGTCTGTGTTTAATGAAAGGCCAACTCAGATATGATATGATATTAATTGGATCAAATATATAGTAGCTTTTTATGAATTCCTGTGTTCAATAGCCTGTCCAAGTTAACTGCTAACTTAATGCCAAAAGATTTGGATTTCCTCTTACATTTTTTGTTGATTGACTTGAATTATATTGTGATCCGGATTATGACCTGAATTGATTGTTGGACTCGATCCAAAAAGAGAAAAACTTAGAGGTCTATAGGGCGAGCAAGGTGAGGGCTAATAAGCCCGAGCCCATAAGCAATTATGTAATTATGATATATGTTCTGTTTTTGATTTTATCATATAATTTTAGACAGTTTTTGCTAGTGAAAGAATAAGAATTCTCTTTACCTATTAGGTTACATTGACTGAACCATGTTAAATCTGTGTGTATTCTGTAATTTTTCTTGCCGTTTATTGTCTCTGTTGGTGTGTTAATTGCTTGACACTTTTTTATATTGAATTCTATCAGCATTGCTACATGCATGAGAAATTTAGAATCTGTGGTCATTACTTGTTTCAAGTCATGGCATACTGCTTACTGCAATATTTGGACTTATGCCTAATGAACAAAAAATGAAATCCATCCTAACAAGCCTAATGCTCCTATCAGTGGCAACAATGAAATTACTTATCCAATTTGCATGCCTTTGCTTTTAATAGGCTAATGGGGACATTTCTTACAATGGACACATGCTGGAAGAATTCATTCCTCAGAAATCTTCAGCATATGTAAGCCAGCATGATTTGCATATTGCAGAGATGACTGTGAGGGAAACACTTGACTTTTCTGCATATTGTCAGGGTGTAGGATGTCGATCTGGTATGCATACATAATATTGCAAAAAGTGATTATAAATTGACTTGACATCAATGTTAACTGTATTCCATGTTTGAAAGAAATTCTGCAGGAAGTCAGTAGAAGGGAGAAAGAGGAAGGGATGGTGCCAGACCCTGACTTAGATGCATATATGAAGGTACGGGAACTGTACATTTCTGTCTTTTTTACTTCCAGCAAAAGTACTTTTTACGTCTGTAATATCTATACAAAGCTTCAATTTCATCCCTCACTTTTTTTTAAATCAGTTATGTGCTGCATGTTTTATTTTTGTTTTGAATCTACTATTTTACTAATACCGTCTATTCCACTGACGAAAAATATTGATTGAGTGGTTAGTAAAAAGAATAAATTTGAAACAAAAATAAAATATGTAGGACTCAAACTTACCCTTTTTATGTTCCTAGTATTTTTTTTTGCATTAGTTGTATCTTATATATTTCACTTTTGTTTCAAATTTACTTTTTTTTATTAACTGCTCAGTCACTATTTTTTGTCAGTAGAATAGACGCAATTAACAAAAATAGTAGATTTAAAACAAAAATAAAACATGTAAGACATAATTAACCAAAAAAAAAAATTTAAGGTCAAAATTAAAACTTAATATTAAGACGTAAAGAATATTTTTGTCTTAACCTCTAGGTTCATGCAGTTTCTTTGTGCTTTCACTAGTTATTGAGAACCCACGAAAGAAGAGGGAAGTTTTGATTTATTTAATTGAGTAAAGTATTCTCTTTGGGATTTGATAATCAATAATCTTTAGAGAAGGGACACAAAGCCTGATGTGATATCTGACCTACATACTGGGAATGAGAGAGGATCTGGAGATGACTTATAAGGAATTTAAATAGAATAATTTAAGATACTAAGCAGCGAGTGGTGTCGATTTATCCTGTAAAGGAAAAACCAGATGTGAATATGTATAACTGATAGGACTCGACATTTAGTAAAAAGAAAAAGAGGGAGGCATCATGCTCTCTGCCAGGCATGGAAGGGTTGTTCTTCAAACAGTCTTAAGTTCTTTTTCTACCCCTTAAGAGTTCTCAAAACTAGTGAACCAAGATTTGTAAGAGACAAATTTGTTCAAAACACAGAGTTAAAATGCATACGACCTTTAACAAATAGTACAAATGCTAACAAAGTAATTACATGGAAGGGCTGGCAGAAAACAAAATAGAAAATAAACAAAAAATCTGCTATGTAATAGCATAGGAATGTTTTATCGGAAACAAACATGCAAGCAGGGATAGACTCCACAGGCAAGTCAGTGTACTCATCAGGCGAAACTAGGTTGTTAGGTGCTAAATCTGTCATAAGGGTATTTTTGTGGTTGACAGGAATTTGTTACTTAGTTGGTTAATTCGGTTAATTCTGTATAAAAGCCCAAGGCTAAACTGTATGTGATGACTTGTGAAATGGATTGAATTTCTCTCGTCTTCCTTCTTTCTTCTTTCTGCCTTCTTCCTCTTCTCTTCTTTGATCTTTCTAGATTCTTTCTATATCTTTCTTGCTATCTTTCCTATTCTTTCTCTTTTCTACCCTCTCTATCTTTTAGTTCCTATCAAAGGTGAAGAAGCTTCAGATAAAAAGTTTATGTTTGCTTCCAGAGGGTTTCTAGAGATTCCTTAAATTGGTGCTACTCCTTGCATCCTCTTTTCATGATTGAGAAGAACCTAAGTGAAGTTTCAAAATGTTAAGCTTCTAGTTCCATATATTCTGGTTAAATCTTTGAAGTGATTTTGCATCATGGCCTGGTAACATTAATGAAATTTCTCTTTGGACATCAGCTTTAACCCTTTTCTCACACCTACTTCTATATTTCTGATAGCCTATCAAATTCTTTTAATAAATATCATGACAATAGGAAACCTCTCAAACACTGTTTTATAAGAGGTTTTGTCTTAAAACATGACCTTTTATTTATGATAAAACTTAAAACAAGAATTCTGCAGTCTGATAAGTATTTATTTTTTGCAGCTTCAGTGATACAAGAGAAATTAGTAATAATTATTTTTGTTAAAAAACTCAATAGATAACTCTGGGGATTAGGGTATGGAATTTTTAATTTATAATAGTCTTTGAAATCTTTGATTCACTTCTGATGTTCTGATGATCATTACTCCAAATGAAAATTTTCTGTTTCAGGCAACATCAGTTGAAGGACTGAAGAGTACCCTTCAGACAGACTATATTTTAAAGGTTGTCTACTAATTTTATTCTGTAAATCTAGAATGTCTGTGCCTTATCTACCACTTTCATTATAAAATACTGTTTTAATTATTGTTTTATTGACCATTAAAATAACTTGCAGATCCTCGGTCTTGATATATGCGCTGATACATTGGTTGGAGATCCTGTCAGAAGGGGCATATCTGGTGGTCAAAAGAAAAGGTTAACAACAGGTATTGTTTGTGGATTGTATATATAACTAGAACAGCTCACGGAATTTTGAGACCACAAAAGAACTGATTGATGTTTGAGGTGGCTTTTTTACTGCTTGTGTGTTAAGCCTTGATTCTTGAATGGGGATTTAATAGGAATAATTAAGGGAAACAGAAGAAAGAAGAGAGGAATACAGAAGAAAACAGAATAGAGTCAGAAAGGGAGAAAGACAGAGGGAGAATGTAAGAAGAAGAATGACAGAAGAAGAGGAAGGAGAATCAGAACAGAGAGAGAGAGTTGTGGAGAGAGACTGAAGGGAATCTGCATTATTCTCATCACCCCTGATCTTACAAGTGCTCTCAATTTATAGACATTCAAACAAACAAACTCAACCAACTCAACTACCAAAGTCCAAAATAACAGAATTACCCCTCTAATGTTTTTTTGATCCTAACATTGTGGTGCATAATACAGGGGAGATGATTGTTGGACCAACAAGAGCTCTATTTATGGATGAAATATCCAATGGTTTAGACAGCTCTACCACTTTCCAGATCATCTCTTGTCTTCAGCATCTGGTGCATATCACAGATGCCACTGCATTTATTTCACTCCTCCAGCCAGCACCAGAGATCTTTGATCTCTTTGATGACATTGTCCTAATGGCAGAAGGGAAAATTGTGTACCATGGCCCACATGATTATATTCTCGAGTTTTTTAGGGACTGTGGGTTCAAGTGCCTTGAAAGAAAAGGAACCGCTGACTTTCTTCAGGAAGTAGGTTAAGCTCATACTTGTTCTCTATCTTTAATGTTTTGATTATTATAGAGTGATTCTTCTTTATTATTGTTTTATTCAGGTTATCTCCAGAAAAGATCAAGCACAGTATTGGTGCAACACAGAAAAACAATACAGCTATGTTTCTGTTGATCAATTCATTAAGAGATTTCATGAAAATACTGTTGGTCAAAAGTTGAAGGAGGAGCTCTCCAAGCCATTTGATAAGTCTCACAACCACAAGAAAGCTCTCTTACTTAGGAAATATTCCTTAACAAAATGGGAACTGTTTAAAGCTTGCACAATGCGGGAAATTCTTTTAATGAAAAGGAACTCTTTTGTTTATATATTCAAGTCAACACAGGTATATATCTTGCTTTAAGCTATTCTGCTTTAAGGCATAGCCTTTATAATTACTTTATCTAGCTTCTTCTTGTTCTAAGTATCAATGTATTAATTCTCCTTGCAGCTTGTCATCATTGTATCTATAGCAATGTCTGTTTTCCTTCGAACTCAAATGGCTGTTGATATGATCCATGCAAATTTTTTCATGGGTTCTTTGTTCTATTCACTCATCATACTTCTTGTTGATGGATATCCTGAAGTGGCAATGACTGTATCAAGAATTTCGATTTTTTACAAACAGAAAGAATTGTGCTTTTATCCTGCTTGGGCTTATGCAATCCCATCTGCTGTTCTAAAAATTCCACTTTCATTCTTGGAATCTCTCCTCTGGACAGCACTTTCTTATTATGTCATTGGTTACAGCCCTGAAGTTGGCAGGTCAGTCCTAATTGGAAAGTTCATTTGGTGTATATTAGATGCTTTACAGAGAAAGAATAGAGAGAGCAGAATAGCTGAGTTGTACACGTAGGATTCTTTGAGAGAAAGATGAGTGAAATGTGCATTATTCATTGAGCATACAGAGCCTTACTTATACACCAGTCAATAACTGTCAATGGTTACACTAACTACCCCAACGGCCATAACTAAACAGAACAAGAAACACAACTACGAAACCTTATACAAGAATACAGAAGAACAACAGCAACCTTAACAAAAACTATTCTATTTAACTTTTACAAATGATGCTGGTGGCTGCTATGTTTGATGTTGTCCTAGTAGAAAGATATAGACAATAGAGCACCTGCAGTTTCTAGTTAATGTGCCTTTTTTAGTTCAATTGTTTTAAAACTTTTGGCATCATAACTAAGCTTTTGTTTTTGACTTCCTTCAGGTTCTTCCGCCAGTTCCTCCTCCTATTTACCATACATTTGACATCAATATCCATGTTTCGATTCATTGCCTCAGTTTTCCAAACTGTGGTTGCTTCAATGACAGCTAGTTCTTTGTCCATACTATTTGTTTTCCTATTTGCCGGCTTCGTTATTCCAAAACATAAGGATTTGTATCCACTTATTGACTGGCAGTGGTTTTTATTCTGATCAATGATGATTATGCTTAGAAACTTTTCTGCTGTAGCATATATGCCATCTTGGTTGCAGTGGGGATATTGGATTTCTCCTTTGACATATGGAGAGATTGCATTGACTGTAAATGAATTCCTCGCTCCCCGGTGGGGAAAGGTACTAGAGAATTCGAAGGCTCATATTCGAATATTTCTATCTCTTTGGTTCACAGAGACAACTTCATTTTAGTTGAAAGATGTCTCTTTGAAAATGTGAAGAGGCTTCCATAAGCCATTTGAAATGTTAATCTTTTCAATCTACATTTAAATTCTTCTTTAGTTGAAATGCCATCCTTGGAAATATTTTGGTCTTCATCATCAAGCTTCTTTCAGCCTTTTCTCCTTGATTTTTTTTTTCCTTTTTTTCAAGAATTGTGTTGGCCGGTGGGTGCAGATTCTTAGAAAAACTGGAAAAAGAAAAACAGGAATGCCTTCAAGAAATGAAACTCAACTATTATTTTGGGCTTTTTTGTTTTTATTGCAGATGTCTGGAAACACAACTTTGGGGAAGCAAACACTTGAAAGCCGTGGCCTGAATTTTGATAGTCACTTTTATTGGATATCAATTAGTGCCTTAATTGGGTTCACAGTGCTATTTAATGTGGGTTTTATCTTGGCATTATCATTCTTCAAGTGTAAGTTTATCTCCCATTGCTTGCTTGGGCATGGTAGGTAGGGTCAAGAATTTTAGACCTGTATTTTAACATCCAGTTTGACATTGCACCACCAGCTTCTGGAAGGTCCTGCACTCTTGTGTCTGACAAGAAGCTTTCTGAATTACAAGGAAAGGAAGAATGCACTGGTAAATTAGGTGGAGACGAGAAATCTGTGAATTCTCTAGTTGAAATTACTGCAGAAGAGCTGTTTAGTTTATGTGCATTTTATTAAAAAAGTATTATTCTTCAAGCATATGATCTTCAAGATTTTTTTTTCTGGTAATTTATTATCAGCTTTTTGTTAAAACTAATTCTCCTCCATTTCCTTTTTCTCAGGAGGGTTGCTTCTACCTTTCCATCCATTGACAGTATCGTTTTCTGATGTCCAGTACTATGTTGATACCCCTTTGGTAATAATAAGGAGCTCTCATGGCTTAAAATTATCTTTAGTTATTATTAACAAAGGGAAATTATGTCAATGGACGGGGATCAGTAATTATGTCATTTCTAATGCAGGAGATGAGAAATAGGGGTTTTGCACAGAAAAATCTCCAGCTTCTCGCCGATATTACAGGTACATTCAGGCCGGGAATTTTGACAGCATTGATGGGGGTCAGTGGAGCAGGGAAAACAACTCTAATGGATGTTCTGTGTGGAAGGAAAACTAGTGGTATCATAGAAGGAGAGATTAGAATTGGTGGCTATCCAAAGGTTCAAGAAAAATTTGCTAGGGTATCAGGTTATTGTGAACAAACAGACATACATTCTCCACATATAACTGTACAAGAATCTTTGATGTTTTCTGCTTGGATGCGGCTTCCTTCTCAGATTGATGCAAAGACCAGAGCTGTATGATTTTCTTTATGTTATGTAGAAAGTTCTGAACTCGTTCAGTGGATTCTATTTCCTCTGATTTCTTCTAATATCATTTCTCAGGAATTTGTAAATGTAGTTCTTCAAACAATTGAGCTCGATGGGATCAAAGATTCTCTAGTAGGCATACCTGGTATCAGTGGACTATCAACTGAGCAAAGAAAACGACTGACCATAGCTGTTGAGCTTGTTGCTAATCCTTCAATCATATTTATGGATGAACCAACTTCGGGTTTAGATGCAAGGGCAGCTGCAGTTGTTATGAGAGCAGTGAAGAATGTTGTTGGAACAGGAAGGACTGTTGTATGCACCATTCACCAACCAAGTATTGACATATTCGAGGCATTTGATGAGGTAAAATATTGTTTCTTAAGTAGTTTTCCTTTTGAGCCTGTAATATTATGTAAATGTTCTCTGACACACTGTTTTACAAAGTTACATATAATCACATTGTTGTGCTGCGGCATCTAATAAAACACAGTTCCATCATAAGTAGATCAAGAATTTTGCTTTGACTTGGGATAATCGAATCATAATTTTGTGGCTCTTGAGCTTCTCTTTGCCTTGAATGATGTATTTTAAACAGAATTTTGGGAAGCGACTACTAGTTTCCATGAAGTAATGGCAATCTATCTTCATCTTTAGTGTATTTGACTATACTCTGAAAGTAGTATATTTTTACTTTGAAGTGAAATAGCTCTGTACATTTGAATGCAAATATACTTACTTTAGCGCCTTGATCTCTTCAAATGATGGTGTCTTCAAATTTGGTTACCTTGTGAATTTATTATCTAGAATTTATGGTTCATGATTGTGGTGTTCTTAGTTGATCCTTATGAAAGCTGGCGGACGCATCATCTACTCTGGTCCACTTGGACAGAACTCGAGTAGGGTCATCGAATACTTTGAGGTCAGTTTGTCTATAACAGTATCTTACTTGGTTTTTGTCTAAGATGCTGTTCTGCTATTAGTTGTAGGAAAAATGTAATCAACTGAAAAGTCTTGATGTAAATTCTTTCCTTTTGTGCTTTTTAGAGTATACCAGGAGTGCCAAAGATTAGAGGCAATTATAATCCAGCAACATGGATGCTAGAAGTTACTTGCAAGTCTGTAAAAACTGAACTTGGAGTAGATTTTGCCCAAATTTACAGGGAGTCTACCTTATATGAGTAAGTAATCATTAAGAATTGCATTCATATGCCACTGCATGAGACAATAACTAGATTAGGTTTTACTTCACAAATTAAATCCCAGAGATATCAAACATAGCTACAATAAATAGATTAGTGGAAAAGTGGAAGTTAAAAAAAAAAAAAATTAAAACATAGGATTTTGGAAATTACTTCCTATGCTCTCCATTCCCAAAAAGCTTCTTTTTTACATGTTGAGTATAATCTCTCAATAATATGTACAGTTACTCTAAATTTATCTTTTGGTTTCTTCCTTTCAGCCTAGATATTTCTGCACACTCTTCTCAACTTTCACTTCTGGATTTTCTAGATTGGTTCCAACACAACATTCTAATGCACAAATGCAAATTATCCATGGAAAATAATAAAAATACATAATATGTGTGATTATATGCTTATATATCAAAATACATGCATGTCAGTCTTGTGGCAATGATAACACTTGGCATTCGAGAAAAGCTTCTTCATAATGTACATGATCTCTTTGATATCTACTCTTGTGAGTGCAGGCAGAACAAAGAGTTAGTTAAGCAATTAAGTTCACCATCTCCTGGTTCAAAAGACTTGCATTTTCAGTCTCATTTTCCACGAAATGGTTGGGAACAGTTCAAAGCATGCTTGTGGAAGCAGAATTTGTCCTATTGGAGAAGTCCTTCATACAACTTGATGCGCATCTTTTTTGTGACTGCCTCATCTCTTCTGTTTGGGGTACTGTTCTGGAAGCAAGGAAAGCAAATGTTAGTTGATTGCTGCCTTTAACTGGATTTACACACTGGAGATTTAGTCTATGAGTTTCTAGCAAAAGTTAGCTGAGGCTGATATAACAACTGTTTTACTTCTTTCACAGAAATAACCAACAGGACCTGTTCAATGTGTTTGGTTCAATGTTTACTGCAACAATCTTCTTTGGGATAAATAACTGCTCTACAGTTCTACCACACGTGGCAACAGAGCGCACAGTTTTGTACCGTGAAAGATTTGCTGGAATGTACTCACCTTGGGCCTATTCTTTTGCACAGGTTTTGTTCTCTCAATGTTATGAATTCATATTTTTATATTTATTTTTTAAAGAATCTGTTGGCTAAAAAAGACTAAACGTAGCGATCTGGTTTTAATCTTATAGAGTAATCAAATTTAATTTTTTATTATGACATCGAGGGTGTTTCCCTGTTTCTTTTTAAGACTCTATCATCATCCAAAATGAATTAATAGTTGACCATGAGAAATTTTCCATCCAGATGATGTTCCATTTTTCTTCATCTTCATTAATAGTAATAAATAACATCATGTTTCTCAAATTAATATTTTTAATTTTTTTGAAAATAAAGAACAAGGAGGAAGAGGGGTGGAGAGTATTCCAAAGATTTTTGAGAAAAATAAAAAACGCCTTAAAAATTTTAAATATTACCTGTGGTTGTGATGTCAAAAAGGTTATCCATCTATTGATTGAATTATTGTAGTTTATGAAAGAAAGATACTCAAAGAATCTGAAGATTAAAGCATTTTGATAGTTTGTTGGTAAGCACTAAAAAAAAAAAAAATTATATGGGAGTGAATGTTGGGCAATGAAAGGACAACAAGAACATAAAATTGGAGTGGCGGAGATGAGGATGTTGCGTTGGATGTGTGGTCATACAAGAAGAAATAGGATCCGTAATGATCATTTACAAGGTAGAGTTGGGGTGGCACCTATTGAGGAAAAAATGGTTGAAAACCGTTTAAGATGGTTTGGGCATGTGCAAAGAAGACCGTTGGAAGCGCCAGTTAGGAGAGTTGAGCAGATGGTTTGGAGCCCTATGAAAAAAGGTCGAGGAAGACCAAAAAGGACACTTAGAGAAATTATTGAACGAGACCTTTTAGTAAATGAGATATCTAAAGAGTTGGTCATTGATAGAGCTCAATGGCGTCGTGCGATCCATGTAGCCGACCCCACTTAGTGGGATAAGGCTATGTTGTTGTTGTTGTTGTTGGTAAGCACTAAAATAAGGTGACAATTAATTTAATATTGCAGTAATTTACTTGAGGATTCTATTGTCTATGTTATGTTGTGGTGATTCATTACATAATTTCAAAGTAACTTGTACTTCTTCCCTTTTTTAGGTGCTAGTTGAGGTTCCTTACTCATTCACTGAAGCTGCCCTATACCTGATAATTACATATCCTATGGTGGGCTATTCTGGTTCTGCCTATAAAGTATTTTGGTCATTCTACAGCATGTTCTGCTCCATATTATACTTTAACTACCTGGGAATGCTGCTTGTTTCACTGACACCAAATGTTCAACTGGCTTCTATTGTGACTTCATCTGCCTAAACAATGCTGAATTTATTTTCTGGGTACATTGTGCCAAAACCTGTAAGTTTCATTTTACCTCATTTATTCTGCTTTATGAGAATCATTCTCACTTACAACAAAAGAAAGGTTTATGATTTATAGTTTAGGAATATATAACACCTTCTAATTTAATTATTTCTTTTTGTTGGCTACGTGGGTCTATTCTGTCATTATTACTTTCATAAGAAATTTTAGACGCTCGGTTTTTCAACTAATTAACTACAAGATATCTGAGTATGAACTAGAAAAAGAGAGAAGCACAATTGACACCTGCACTGAATTAGTCATTTGCATCTTTTTTGCCAACCATTTCCATGCTATAAATTTTCAATTTTCTAATTCATATAAAGTATGATTAGTTTTGGTGGTTCTAGCTGAGAACTGTTTTCCCTTTCCTTCCTCTCCTTAATATTGAGAGCATGATGGAAGGAGTTTTAGGCAAACTCAAGAATGCATGCATGCAAAATAAGGCATACAAATAGTCTGTGTGGCAAGTAATTCATAAGACAGAAAAAAGGGGTAATTATTGAAATTTGCGTGATTATTTGTGTGGCAATCAATACCATAGGCCATTTGTGTGGTAAAGGAACAAACCATACATCTGTTCAGTGATGTATCTTGAACCATGAGCAGGGCTGGGGGGAACTAATTCTAGGTCAAGCCTCGGGATTGTAAATTGTAATTACTCAAAAAATAATCTGCAGTATTTTGGCTTTAAAATATGGAATTGAACTTGAAAACTTGAAAATGGTTTATATGTAGCTTATGATGTGCTGTTAATTAATTTAAATAGTTTGCTTGAACATGTAACACTATAGTACACTTGTTTCCTTATTGCAGCATATACCGAAGTGGTGGATCTGGTTGTACTATTTATGTCCCTTGTCTTGGGCACTGAATGGGATGCTGACTTCACAATATGGAGATTTGAACAAAGAGATATCAGCCTTTGGAGAAACTAAAACTGTTGCTGCATTCTTAGAAGTTTATTTTGGGTTTCACCATGACCTTTTAGGTGTAACTGGCGTAGTTCTGATTGTCTTCCCCATTGTTTTTGCTGTTATTTTTGCCTACTCCATTGGAAATCTGAACTTCCAGAGGAGGTAATTGACTAATTGTTGTAAGAGTATGCACACGGATATTACTATAACTGTTGTAATTATTTATGGAATAAGACCAATTTTGTATGATTGTTCTTTAAAAATGTCTCAAAACAGCCCAGGATGCAATAACTGCTTGCCTAAAAGTCTACAACCTCACTCCCATAGACAAATATATTATACTGTAGTAACGCCAAACTTTTTAGGTGTAATTTTAAAATGTTGTTTCGTGTCTAATATGAATATCGAACATGTATCAGACAGCTTACGTGTTTGTTTTTGAAGTATCAATAATTCATAGGTCTCATTTAACATCCTAACACAACTTTTGCTTAAGTGGATCAGCTCCTATTCTTTAGCTGCCTTTGACAACGCTATTTTAGTTAGTTGTAATTGATATATATGAAATGGATTTGAGTATTCAGACCTGGAATGCAAATAAAATAAGTCAGAGTATCATCAAACTCTAAAATTCTTCAGGTGGGATTATATGTGGTGCTTTAGTCAAGCTTGTTGTAAGCTATCCTCTCCAATATATGCAAATAGAGTAATATTTTCAACATGTTATGGTAGTATTCACTTTTGATGGGATGGTTCATGGGCTAAAATTCAAAAATGATTGAGCGAGTGCCAGAGAAATGGGTGCAATTGAGAGGATAAGTGCTATCACAAATTTCACAACTCTTGTATTTTCTTCATCAATCAAAAACATATAGGTAGTGTCTTGATAAGATAAAAGGATGACAAAATTTTTACAATTAAGCTAAAAAAAATTATAGAAAGGTAACAAAACTTAAAAAAAAACTTAAAAAAGGAAAATTGATGTAGCCTGCATTTCTGTTTTTCTAAATCAAAATTGCAGCTACCTTACTGTTGAAGGAACAATCTGCATCTCTGTCTATCTCTTTTGGAAATTCAATTTCCCTATGCAGTAGGCAAACAGAGATACATTAACAATTGGGAAAGCGATAAGAACCACAGCTACGATGCTCAATTGATCATGATGGAACCCATAATAGTCTTTCAGAAAGGAATTAATTGGTTTTGGCTTCCCAAATATGAGTAGATCTTTGTCCATGTCTCCATATTGTGAAGTTAGGAGGCCATTCAGAGACCAAGATATAGGGCAAAGCCAATAACACCAAATCCACCATTTAGGGATTTTCTGCATATAAAAAACACAGCTACTATCTCAGGCCTAAGATTAATTGGTCTGTAACAATCATGCATCATCAAATGCATAAATAGTTAGTGATATCTATGATTCTGGACATTTGAAAGGTTTTAGAGAAACTTCAGATTCTTAAAGCTTCATTTAGGCAGGGTGAAAGAGAATCAAGGAATGCAGATGAAAGTGGTTAGATATTTAACTTTTATGTTGATACTTACTATGATCCTTCATACATTGAAATGGAATCTTCAAATACCTCATGACATGTCAATAAGTATTTTGGTGGAAATTGAAATCTCTCTTGAACAAAACATTTTGAGAGAAAGTGATAGCCCAAAAGCTTTTTGTTAATGATTTCAGGTCATTTTCATGAGTAGAAATGTATGAAATTCCTGTAGTTTTTATGCATTCCTTTTTCCTCAAAGATTTTACTGGATATGGATGAAATTCTCTACATACTTAAGCTACATAGTTCAGACTCCCCAAAGACTAAATTAGCAGAAATTTATTTTTGAGAGATTTGGATGACATTACCGGTCCTGGCATGAGGAATCCAGAGAAAAGATTGAATATGGTGTAGACTGCAACTGCTAGTATGGAAGCTATATCGACATTCGAGCTCAACGAAACTATCAACATTCCAAGATATACAAAGTATAAAAGTGTACAGAACATGGTGTAGAAGTACCAAAAGACCTTCTTAACTGACCAATAATAACCTATCATTGGATAAGTGATGGCCACATATAAAATTGCTTGCAATAGGATATATGGTATCTCAATGGTCACCTGAAACAAAAGAGAACTTTTCATATACTGGATTTTCCTATCAAATAAATATCAATTGAACTTTATTAAAGTAATTCCAAACCTGTGCAAATGAGTAAGCGATGGAAGAATACATTCCAGCAAATTTTTCACGGTAGAAGACAGTGCGCTCAGTTGCCACATATGGTAATATTGATGAACAGTTATTTATGCCCAAGAATATAACAGCAATATGCATTGAACCAAGTATATTGAACAAATCCTGCTGATTGTTTCTTAACCAGAAAAAACATATATATGTTAGTAGTTACATCAGTATAACTTGGAACATTAACAATAACAGTAGATTGATGCCGGAACTAAGAAATGCTGTCTCCATCATAAAAAGCAAGAGTCTGTGGCAGTTATAACAAAGTATGCATTTATTTATTGTCTAACATGTATAAAGATATTCTTCTTCTTCTGTTGTCAACATGTGATAGTAAGGCAATTCATTATTGAACAGGGTGAAGTATTTAACTGGTTTCAGTGGTGGACACAGTGAACAACTGAAGGTTTTGAAATTAGGGAAACTATATAACCCTTCTGAACTATAGCCTAATTACAACTATAGTATCTGAACTTTGCAATGTAACAATTTTGTCTTTCCTAATCTATTACAGAAAGTGAAAACTTTCCATATTAGTTATAAGTAACATTAAAACAATGTGATTTTGGAAGAAATGCTAATCAAAGATTGTGAAGGGGACGAAATTGGGGAAGATGATGGAGGTATAGGGTATCATATGACAAATCATGTGAATTTTATAGGTTGTAAGTTTAAACTTTTTGTGATATTTTAGGGGTAAAGTGTTATATTTTCAAGTTCAGGTACTAAAATTGTAGTTAGGCTATATTTCAAGAAGGTTACGTATAGTTTTCCCTTGAAAGTACATATTAGAACAACTTTCGTCAATTGAAGAAATTTATCAATGATATAAGCACTTTGGATATATTGTTTTTCTTTTCCAACTGAATCCATTTGCTAGAAAACACCCAGGGGAAGGTTTTGATAAAAAGTTAAATAATATAGTTTTGTATCAGTTGTCAGTTTTGTATTTTTTACGGGTTCGTTGTTTATGTTTGTTTCGTACTCTGTTTTTTGTATCTTTCTGTGTTTGTTTTGTTCTGTTAGTTGTTGGTTGGTTTTCTAGTTTGTTATGAACGTTGTCTCTTGGTCTTTAAATGCCTAAGGCATTGTATCAGTAATAACACACAATCGTGCTTATTCATCTTCTCTTTCTCATACTCTGTTTTCCCGTTCATTACTGTTGCGGCATTGGGGTCAGGATTTTCTCTTGGTATCAGAGCGAAAGGTTTAGGGTTGTGTTATGGATCATCAATCGTCTTCCTCTGCCACTTCTGGGTCTGCGAATTCGTCTGTCACCTACCAGAACAGATCCGGCCCCTACATGACAACTTTCAATCAAGTCTGTTCCATCAAACTCGACAGAACAAATTATTTGATGTGGAGTTCCTTAGTTCTTCCTATGATTCGTGGAAACAATATGCATGGATATATTCTGGGCACCAACCCATGTCCAGAAGTCTTTCTCTTTGAAGGGAATGAACGCACGATAAACCCAAAATTTCAAGAATGGGTTACGCACGATCAAATGTTACTAGGCTGGTTATACAATAGTATGACACTCGACGTCTTTTCTCAAGTTCTTGGGTGCAAGACTTCTCAAGAATTATGAAATGCTGTTAAAGAATTTTCTGGGTCACAGAACCGAGCACGTGTCTCTCTGTATAAGAGTGAACTTCAACGCCTTAGAAAAGGTGGCTTGAAGATGGACGAGTATCTTCGAAAAGTGAAGGAATTAATAGATAATCTTCAGATGGCTGGGTTTCCGTTGTCAAATGATGATTTGATCACCCAGACTTTAGCATGATTAGATTCCGAATACGGTCCTGTTGTAGTTCAGTTGGCAGAACGATCCTCTCTGTCTTGGGTCGAACTCCAGACTTCATTGATGACTTATGAAAGCCGTTTGGAGCAGTGGTCCTCTTTGGGCGCTTATGGACCTCTTAGTGCAAATATAGTCACTAATAAATCAAGAAATAACAACTCCAATTTTAATCAAAATTGGAGAGGACGTGGAAGACAAGGCAGATTTAATCGTGGTGGTGGCAGACAAGGTGCAAGTGGCAGACAGGGCAACAGACCCACATGTCAACTCTGTGGAAAGGTAGGCCATGTTGTGGTAAATTGCTTTTATCGTTTTGACCAAAGCTTCTCTGGTGTGTCAACAGCAAACACAGAGAACAACAATAGCAAGGATGGAAATTCTTCCCATTCAGCTTTTCTTATAACTCAGGACAATCTTGATAATCAAGATTGGTATCTAGACAGTGGTGCTTCAAATCATGTCACAAACGATCCAACAGTGGTTGAACAAGGTAAATCAATTTCTCAAAAGACTCATCTTGTTGTTGGAAATGGTGAAAAGGTCTGTATAGAAAAGATTGGGAATACTGGGATTGAAGATACCCCTTTGAAATTAAATGAGTTACTTCTTGTTCCCAAGATTAGCAAGAACTTGATTAGCATATCTCAATTATCAAATGATAATAATGTATCTGTGAATTTTGACTCCTCTGGTTGTGTGGTGAAGGACAAAGCAACGGGAAAGATCCTAATGCAAGGGGTTCTAACTGATGGACTATACAAAATAAAAGGAACTTGTGATATGAAGTGTCTCTTGGCAAAGAAAGATGGAAGAAGTCAAGAGAAAGAGCTGTGGCATAGAAGATTGGGTCATCCCTCAGAACAAATTTTGAATGATGTATTCAAACATTGTAACATGCAAAAACTGATCAATAAAGAAATTTTTTTTTTGTGATGCATGCAAGAATGGCAAGATGCAAGCCCTTCCCTTTAAAAGATCTCAATCTAGAGCAGAAAAACCCCTTGATCTTGTTCATACAGACCTTTGGGGTCCAGCACCAGTACAATCCAGGTCTGGTTATAGATATTACATTATTTTTTTGGATGACTATAGCAGATTTTATGGATTTATCCACTAAAAAGTAAAGGAGATGTTGTTCAAGTCTTTGCCCAGTTTAAGAAAACAGTAGAAAATCAGTCAGAAAGGAAGATTTAGGTGATTCAAATTGATGGTGGAACTGAATTCAAACCCTTTTCTATTATTGCTAACAACAGTGGAATAATTATGAGATACTCTTGTCCCTATACTTTTGTCCAGAATGGGAGGATAGAGAGAAAGCACCGGCAAATAGTTGAGATGGGATTAAGTATGTTAGCTCAGGCTAGTACACCTATGTGTTATTGGTTTGATGCATTTCAAACTGCTGCAAGGTTAATAAAGTTTCTGCCTACTACAGCCTTACAAGGAGAAGTACCTTTTTATGTGTTATTTAAAAGAAGACCAGACCTGAAGGAACTAAAGGTTTTTGGCTGCACCTGTTTTCCTTATCTGAGACCCCTCAATCAACATAAACTAAGTTTCCACTCTATCAAGTGTGTTTATCTTGGCCTTAGCGTGGATCATAAAGGTTACAAATGTTTATCATCCATTGGGAGAATCTATATCTCCAGACATGTAACTTTCAATGAGTTTGATTTTCCCTTTAAAGATGGTTTTTTAAACACTAGAAGACCTCAAGAGACTATAGAAGTTATTCATTTGGTTCCCTTGCCTACTGATTGTAATACTAATTCTTCTTCCAGTACTGTGCAGGACATGGAGATAGGAGGAAATGGCTGTTCTGATGATGGTTTAGAACAAACAGCAAATACTGAAGGTGTTTCAGAAAATCAGAGAGTAGAAGAAAACATTGAAGAATCTGGACAGAACAGTCCAGGTATTCAGAGAAGAAATCTCAGACCTGTGTCCACTCATCCTATGATCACTAGGCTGAAAAGTGGAACCATCCAGCATAAATCTCCTTATGCAGCTCTAGCAGCCTTGGACAGCAACGATAAAGAACCCCTAAACGCTATAGAAGCTTATAAAATGTCTCATTGGAGAAAAGCTATGGAAGTCGAACTTGAAGCATTAAGGAAAAATGAAACCTGGGATCTAGTCCCTGATAGTGGGCAAAAATCAGTACATTGCAAGTGGGTTTTCAAAACCAAGATTGCAGCAGATGGCAGCATACAAAAGTATAAGGCAAGACTTGTTGCCAAAGGGTTTCAATAAGACCCTGGAATTTCTGTGGGGGAGACATTCAGTCCAGTTGCTAAACTAGCAACAGTAAGAGTAATTTCAACTATTGTTGTTTCTCTTAATTGGCCTATTAGGCAAATTGATATAGATAATGCCTTTTTGAATGGCAATCTTAAAGAACTAGTCTTCATGAAGCAGCCACATTGTTTTGTGGATGCCAAATTTCCAAAACACATATGTAGATTGAAGAAAGCCCTTTATGGACTTAAGCAAGCACCAAGGGCTTGGTATGACAAGTTGAGAGACACTTTATTACATTGGGGTTTCCAGTATACCAGGTGTGATCACTCTTTATTTGTTTTACACACCAAAAAGCATGTAATAATTGTTTTGGTTTATGTGGATGACATGTTGGTAATTGGTGATAATAAGGAACTTGTGAATGATTTTGTTAAAAGGTTGAATGATGTGTTTTCTCTTAAAGATCTAGGTGATGTGCATTTCTTTTTGGGAATTGAAGTCATAAGGAGTGATAAAGGAATTTTTCTCAGTCAAAGGAAATATGTGGCATATTTGTTGGAAAGGTTCAACATGAAGCATTCTTCATCCTGTCCAACTCCTCTAACTCTTGGCAAACATTCTCCTAAGATAAAAGAAGAGCCTCTTACTAATCCTTCTCTTTATAGAAGTTTAGTTGGTGGTCTGCAGTACTTGACAAGCACTAGACCAGACATCTCTTATGCTGTAAATTCCTTAAGCCAGCATCTAAGCACTCCCACTACAGTGGACTGGTTAAAAGCGAAGCGTACCTTGAGATATCTCAAAGGGTCTGCAGATGTGTGCCTACATATTAAACCATCTATTGATCTTTCTCTCACTGGTTTTTCAGATGCTGATTGGGCTACTGATGTGGTTAATAGAAGATCTGTGCTTGGGTGATACTTTGGTGTCATGGTCAAGTAAAAAACAAGGTGTTGTCTCAAGATCTAGTGCTGAGGCTGAATATAGGGCTGTTGCTTCTTTGACAACTGAAATAGTTTGGCTAAAATCTTTGTTGTGTGAGTTGAAATGTTCTACTTCAAGAAATCCTGTTCTTTGGTGTGATAATCTAAGTGCCAAAGCTATTGCAACAAACCCTGTGTTACATGCTAGAACAAAGCATGTGGAGATTGATCTTCATTTTGTAAGGGATAAGGTATTGGCTAAAGAAATTTCTATTGGCTATGTTCCTAGTTCAGAACAACCTGCAGATATCTTTACTAAGGCTGTGGTTGGTTCAAGATTTAATACTTTGTGCAGCAAACTCGGGTTGGCTGTTGCCCCTTCTCGTTTGAGGGGGGCAGTTAAATAATATAGTTTTGTATCAGTTGTCAGTTTTGTATTTTTTACGGGTTCGCTGTTTATGTTTGTTTCGTACTCTATTTTTTGTATCTTTTTGTGTTTGTTTTGTTCTGTTAGTTGTTGGTTGGTTTTCTAGTTTGTTATGACCGTTGTCTCTTGGTCTTTAAATGCCTAAGGCATTGTATCAGTAATAACACACAATCGTGCTTATTCATCTTCTCTTTCTCATACTCTGTTTTCCCGTTCATTACTGTTGCGTCGTTGGGGTCAGGATTTTCTCTTAAAATGTTACCATCTGAAGTTTTAGATTGGAGTTATTCTAATATGCATAATATATTTCCAGATTAGGTGAGGGATGATTTTGAATTGTCCCTTCTTTGAAAATGATATACCCAATTGTATGAAGAAGACTTACAGTTCCTTCCCTTTCTGCCAGAATACTACCCCAAATATCACTGCTGCTACAACCATGAACACGAGACGTGTCAAGTTGTACCCACTACTTCTCCAATATGACAAGTGTTGCTTCCATAGGCATGCCATAAACTGCCCCAAGGTATTTCGTGGGAAGCAAGTTGAGAATTGTAAGTCCTTTGAATCTGGCAACGGTTCACTTAACTCTTGTACCAATTCAAGGGTATTCCTATATATATATATATAAACAACAGATTTTAAGATGACTGCACCTGTTAACTTAAATCATTTAGGGAAAAACCTGAAAAATAAAATTTATACAATGAATTTTGTTTTGGGCCAATCATGCTCACCAGTAAAGGGATGACTCTTTGTAGATTCTTTCGAAGTCTATTTTAAGTTCTGCTTCTACAGATGAAGAGGTAGCTTCCAGCATCCAGGTTGCAGGATTATAATTGTCTTTGATCTTTGGCACTCCTGGTATACTCTGATGGAAAGTAAAATTATTTAGATACATATTTCAAATACTTAAATGAAGAAGTGAAAGACGAAGGTTCTAAATATTAATTCATCCACGGGCAATATTTGCTCTATTAAGTCTTCAGGTTTGTATTTTATTAAGATACTAAGCTTCTGTATATTGCAAGAACCATTTTCAAGTTCACCAATGTGTTATGCACAAGAATCTGAAATC
Organism: Biancaea sappan; assembly: GCA_037074585.1. NCBI lineage: Eukaryota > Viridiplantae > Streptophyta > Magnoliopsida > Fabales > Fabaceae > Biancaea > Biancaea sappan. Next base: position 3,742,932 of record CM073498.1, on the reverse strand, counting down.
ACTTTTTCCACAACTTCTGAAATCATTTTGAAAAGTTTTCTCTTATTTGTGCACTACTTTAATTTTGATGACAATTAAACCTCATCTGCAAATGCACGCCACTAACACCAGGATCTTCTTCAGCATCAATATAAACAAATTTCATTGAAGGCATTTAATGTCGTTCACATCGACTTATGCCAGAATAAATAATAAATTATGAAAGTGAGATGATTAATTATTTGTTTAGAACAACAGTTAGAAGTCCTTGCTAGTGCTTTGAGCATACCTGAAAATACTCAATCAGCTTACTTGACTGGTGGCCAAGCTTTCCATTATAGATAATCTGTCCTCCTGATTTCATTAGAATCAACTGCCATGAAAAATAACAAACTCAGATTCTGAGCTGTACTTTAGAGTCTATCAATAAGACTGAACAGATAATAGCATGCATTCTGAAAAACATCAAAGATGGCATGACAAATTCTGCTTCTTTCATGAGGAAACGAGTCAAGATACTTACTGACTTGTCCATAGACATATGCACAAATTTATAACCTTTGATAGATGTCATTTGCCACATAACACAGGAGAATAGCTAATTAGAAAGATTATTTTGGAAAATGGTGTAAGAGTATCTTAACATAGATGAATGATGATATTTAACTGTGTAGAGCTAAAATATTTTTTGGAAAATGAATATATTAAAGAAATTTTCTTTCTAAAATGTGGGCACTTATCTTGATAGAATTATATTTCAAGATGCAAGAATGCTGGAACAATGAGAAGCAAAGGAGATGTGGACCAACATAACATTTTACAAAGTAATGGATAAAAAAAAAAAATATTGAGAACAAATAGAGAATATATGCACTGAAGCATCAAAATGGTTGTATGTTTAATACAATCACAAATGACAGGTTGCAAGAGTATGAAGGCCCTGAGGTCATCTTGATATCAATGTAATAGTATTTTTATTTTCCATAATAAGATGGAGATCTCTTATTTCAGAATATGAAATTTATTAGCTGGAGGCACTCTTTTGCCTACCTCATCAAAGGTCTCAAATATGTCAATGCTCGGTTGGTGTATGGTGCAGACTGTGGTCCTGCCAGTGGCTACTACATTCTTCACTGCACACATAACTACTGCTGCTGTTCGGGCATCCAAGCCCGATGTGGGTTCATCCATAAAGATTATGGAGGGATTGGAAACAAGCTCCACTGCAATGGTAAGTCTTTTACGTTGTTCAGTTGATAAGCCACTTTGACCAGCAATTCCAACTAAACAATCTTTTATATCATCTAGTTCAATTGTTTCAATGACTTCTTCAACAAATTTCTGCTCAATGGATATGCAGATAAAGTAACAAAGTACATCAGTTATCTAAGCCAGACAAGCCATGGTGAATATCACAAAGATTTCCTACCCCTTTCATTGCTGAATCAATCTCCACTGGCAACCGCAACCATGCTGAATATGTTACAGATTCTTCAACTGTTATATATGGAGATTGTATGTCGTTCTGCTCACAGTAACCTGAAACTCTAGCAAATGTCTTCTGCACTTTCGGGTATCCTCCAAGCCTTATATCTCCTTCAATGGTACCACCAGTTTTTCTTCCAGAAAGGACATCCATAAGAGTTGTCTTCCCTGCTCCACTGACTCCCATCAGTGCCGTGAGAACTCCTGGCCTAAATGCTCCTGTGATATCATAGAGCAATTGAAGTTTTTTCCCATTTGACCCATGCTTTTTCATCTCCTGCTTAGAAGGACAAAGCAACATTTAATTGACAAGGTCATCAACAAAATATTAGATCATGAAAACAACATATTTGAGAACTTATTAACTGGAGGGGTGTCAACAAAATACTGGACATCCTTGAACACTACTGTCAGCGGCTGAAAGGGCAGGATCATTTTTCCTGTATGACCAACCATGCAAAAAGAACAAAAATTCTTCACTAATGGTTTCAAGGTAAAAGCTAATCATTGATATAATTATCATGTAGTGGTTGTGTCACCTGTACTTTGTGTTTCCTTTGAGGTCTGGCTAATGTCAACAGTAACTGATTTATTTTCTAGTTCTATGCTCTTGCCATTTTCTCCTCCCTGTAGTTGAGAGGCTTTTTTCTTGGAAACAATAGCTCGGGACATCTTTGGAGCTGTGTACAATTTCCATCATCAAATAAGTGCACTGTGAGCAAATAAATATTATTTGACTTATTATTTCAGATGAATTAGATGTGACTTACGTTTTAAGTAACTTAATGCTACGAAAAATCCAAAATCAAAAAGTACGGTGAAACCAAGCAATGCCCCAATTGATAGCCAGTAGAAGTTTGCAGCAAAGTCTAAACCATGACTAATTAAAACCTCCCTCCCTATGGTGATGCCTCCCTCTTGAATCTGCAAACAAGAAATGAACTGTTGCTATATACAAATGACTTTGATCTATCATGAAGCCAAACAAGTTATCTTGCAATTACAAATACCTTCTGCCAGCGGGGAGCTAGAAATTCATTCAATGTTAATCCAATTTCTCCATATGTCATGGGAGAAAGCCAAAAACCCCATCTCAGCCACCATGGTAATGAAGCTGAAATGAGTAAACTCCATTATTGGCATTTTTCTACAACTTTATAGGTAAAGAAATTAATGATGCACTTACGTCGAGGAAGAATGAAGCCTCCAAACAAAAACATCACCATTAAGAACATTAAACCAACAGCTGTAGCTGCAACATCAGTTTGGAAAACTGAGGCAACGAAACGGCACAAGCATGTCGATGACATATGTAGAGTGAGAAGCAAAAGAAACTGACTGAAGAACCTGAATCCTTAAGTTAGAAAAGAATTAGAAAGCATATAAAATTTTAAAAAGAAATGTTCACTATTTGGTGCATAGGATTAAACAAACTGCTTGCCTTTCTACTTCAGGGCTGTAGCCTATAACATAATAAGTTACTGATGTCCAGACAACAGAATCTATTACTGAAAATGAAATCTTTAGAATGGAAGCTGGAAGACAGTAAGCCCATGCTGGATAAAGGTAGAATTCCTTCTGCTTGTATACAATAGGAAGTCTAGAAGTAGTCAAGGTCAGCTCAGCAATTCCATTAGTCATGAGGCAGACAAGTGTATAGTACAATGAGCCCAATAAAAAGTTTCCACTCCTCACGTCTACATCCAACTGAGTACGTATAAATACTGTCATTGTTATGATGGCAATGATTGTAAGCTGCAAAATAAGAAAAAAGAAACCAGTAAGACTGAAGTGGTTGATTATTTAAGTGTTTCAAGTAACTCTCAGTTATAAACAGATATTAACCTGTGCAGTTTTGAATACGTAGATAAAAGAGTTTCGTTTCATGAGAAGTAGTTCCCTCCTCATACAAGCTTTGAACAATTTCCATTTGCTCAAGGAGCACTTACTAAATGATAACGCATTTTTATGGGATTGAGATTTATCATATGGATGTGATAGCTCATCATTCAAACTTTGTCCCCAATAACTTGTTTTGAAAAATTGTGAGAACTGATCCACTGAAACATAGTTGTAAGGAATATCTGTATGATACCAGTATTGCCCTTGATCCTCCTTAGAGGTTACCTGTACATAATTCAAAATTTTGATTAGTGAGGCTATGAGGCTGGATTCAATAACAGGGGATATTCGGTTTGTTCTCTTACCTCCTGGAGACAGTCTGCTACTCCTTTTCTTTCTGGGAACTTGAAACCACAATCCTCAAAAAACTGGAGTGCTTGATTGCAAGGGCCATTGTATACAATCTTCCCCTCTGCTATCAATATAAGATCATCAAACAATTCAAAGGTTTCGGGAGCTGGCTGAAGAAGCGAAACAACTGCAGTTGCATCAGTGATGTGCACCAACTGCTGGAGACAGGTAATTATTTGAAAAGTTGTGGAGCTGTCCAAGCCAGTGGATGTTTCATCCATAAACAGAGTTTTTATGGGACCAACTATCATCTCTCCTGCCATATTTAAATGGAAAAATTAATTTCAAAATCAACTAACAAAAAATATTTTTATGATGAATAATATCCTTTATTTCTGTTTGAGCAAATGAACTCAGTAGCTTTTAATTTGTCAATGATCAAGGAAAGAGGCAATGCTTCAATTATATTTTCAGTTATGAGGAAAATTCTATTTAAAAGAATAAAGATTGATATCTGAAAGCCAAATGTTTTGAACCGAAACAAAAGGAAGCAGAAAAATTTACTTATAACTTTCTAGATACCTGTTGTTAGCCGTTTTTTCTGTCCACCTGAGATGCCTCTATCTAATGCATCACCAACCATATTGTCAGCGCAGATATCCAGTCCAAGAATCTAGGAGGTCAAATATTTGCATTTAAACATGTCAAAAAGAATTGTAGGCTTAGTTGAGCCATTTAATAAGTGCATGTTGTCATTTAGCTGCGTTTGAAATTTAGAAGGTGTACCTTCAACACATAATCAGTTTGTAGATTTTCTCTTTGTCCTTCTACCGATATTGCCTGCACCATGTTTCGTTGGTTTCTTAATCAATTTTTTTTGGTTGCATTATAACATGTATGTTTTACTTGTTACTAGTACCTTCAAATAGATGTCAATGTCTGGGTCGGGCATGATTCCCTTCTCCCTCTCTCTCCTGGTGACTTCAGCAAGTATGTCTGCATGGCAAATGAAACATTTTAAGGCCAACTGATACTTTATTATCTAACAAATTATCTGATACTCTAGATTTGAATATTAATAGGAAACCTTACCAGCTCTGCTTCCAACCCCCTGGCATTGGGCTGAAAAGTCAACTGTTTCCTTCACTGTCATCTCAGGTATGTGCAGGTCATATTGGCTTATGTAAGATGACGTTTTTTGAGGAACAAACTCATCTAGCATGTGACCATTATAAGAGATTTCCCCGGACACCTGAAAAGAAGCAAAAGCTGAAGGATGTTAAAGGGATTGTAGTATGAAAAAAATTATAATTACACTAGTCTTTGAAAGACTCAAATTCTGATTGTGGATGAAGAAGCGTCAACAACGTAGCTGGTCATATCTTTTATTTGTTCACGCTGTGCCAAAACATATTAACTTTATGATTATAATGACCCCAAAGAGAAGTGGTTAGAACAAATATTTTTTGAACTGGTCCAGTTATTGACCCAGGTTGGTCTTCAGGTCATCGGGTCAATTGCTGAACTAGATAAATAAATTAAACAATTAAAAATTATATATATACTTATTTTTGTTTACAAATAAATTTAAAACTAAGTAAAATAAATAATTTATATGTAAATTTCACACTTTAAAGTCTTAAAATCATAGCCATTAATCATAAATAATTAAAATACAAATATCCATAAATAATTTTTTTTCATAAAATTACAAATAATTTTTTTTAAATATTTGATTGTTATTTTTTAAATTAGATGATTATAAAAAAATTTGTTTATACTCTTCAATCTTCCTTGATTTAATTTTTTTAATCAAATAATTATATAAATATAATTATTTTTTTTCTTATCTCCTAATTCATTAATAATAATATACTTATTTTTTGTTAAATTAAATGTTTTTTCATATTAGTTTTTTCACATTTTGAGCTTTGGGTTAGAATAATTTTATTATCTTATATATATATAATACTTCACCCATATAAATGAAAAAGAAGTTGATAGCAAGATGGTAAAACACATAACCTATAGGTCGGGGGATAAAGTTTGATTATTGGTAAATATATATTTTTTTGAATTTTTATACAAATTTATATATATATATATATATATATATATATATATATATATATATATATATATATATTTATGTCAACTGGGTTGACCCAGCCAGGTCAAAATCTGGGTTAATTTTGACACGGTCAAGTCAATCTCAGGTCACTTGCGCGTTGGTCTAATAGCTTAACCTGTAACGGTTTTGGCCGTGGGTTACTGGGTCCAAAAATTATGGTTAGAACTGTTACATAGTGACTTTTGGTCAAGAATTTCGCTCTATTTAAATTTTTTTGTTAAAAAAAAATACTAACCTTGAGAGATTGTTCTAGTTTTCCAGCCAGTGCCTTTAGCAAGGTTGTTTTCCCACTGCCAGGTGGACCTAGAAGAAGAGTAAGCCTGCACTCAGAACCATCGTTGATGAGTTGACAATTTAGTCATTTTCATTGAAGTTACACTTTTCGATTGGTTTTTTAACATTATAGCATATGGGATGAAACCAGCTTTCATTTGAGCTTTATCATCTTTTCTAATCACTCAAGCGCCGTGCTTCATCCAAATGAAAATCCAACACAAAGAACTTTTGCTTCCTAAGAATTTTGATGGGTTAAAATATAAAAGTTCTTTGCAAAATATCCATGCATTTGAGAACACATTCATGAATATACCCATACTAATTATTTCTATCTCTAATTATAGAAAAAAATTATATTGGGTTCTAAGCTGCCAAAAACACAAGACTTAATCAGTTCTTCACGTACCTTGATGGCTTTATGATGCCACTTACATCATTCAGAATGCTTATCTTGGTTTCTTGAGAATTACAATAGGTTGCCTTTGTAATACCCTGCTCAAGTGCTAAATTTAGCTCAATTTTGCATGTAAGAATATTAAATATTCATTTGCATATAGGAAGCATACTTACTGAAAAGAAGCTAACAAGAGTGTTCCACAGGGTAGGAAGCGGCTTCCCTTGTACAACCTCACATTCTGCTTCTACGTGAAGGTTCTTGTACCTCACCTCCACGGTAGGTAACTTCACATTCACTCTAAAACAAAACCCATTTGTCAATTCTTTTTAAAGTATTTTTTTTAGCTGATACTCAGAATCTGAATAAAAGACAACCTCAGAACAAACAATGAAGATTTTTTACCATACTACTGAATAACAGATGAGGTGACTGTTGGAGTAATCAGAAAAACCAAGGCTTCATAAATGAATTTGAAAACATGTCAAAAGATATTTCAACCCAGAATTGGCTTAAAAAATCATCTGTCACCAAGACAAAGATGAAGAGTCGTGAAACAATTTATCTAACAAAACAGAGTATTCATTTTCGGCATGGTTAAGAACAAGGTATGCACCTTTCTATCCTTTGTCTTAGTTTCTGCAGCAGCTGGAGGTTATCATTCTCAATGTGCTTTATGAGTTTGTCAATCAACAGACGCCTTTCAACTGCTCCAAGTTTGGTAACGTCAATGATCCTTTTACTATCTGATCTTAATTTGTTGCTGTTACTGCCCCTTTTACTGTCATCATCATTCACATCAACCAAAGAAGTTCTAATCCTTTTGAAAGTGGGCAGTTTCTCTACTGCAGCCCACTTAGACAGAATCTCTCTATCTTGCTCCAAAACAGAATCTGCATCTCTGTCAGAGCTCAGAGTCAAAGGAGAGTGCTGGTTTCTTCCTCTTGGAGCTAACTCCATCAGAATTGATGAACTGGGTCTTTCTTCCAACACCTCCTGAACCCGCAAGTCTGAAGTTTTTCACATTCACGATCCTGAATGGAGATCTTCTGAAACTTGATACTCTCACAGATCATTAGATGGTGTGCATGTGAACGGAAAGAACCTCCAAATTCCTCTCCTCTATCACTGGGAGAAGAACTCGTTGAACTTCCTCTCCCTGTGTGGGGAAGCTGCGTATTTATATCACACTTTATGGATGTTACAATCATGGTTGTCATTATCAATCTTATCTTATGCAGATTGGAAAAGGCGTACAATATATCTAATAGTAAGATTGAACTAAGAATAAGAATGGTAAAATTCTATAAAAAATATGAAATAATATATATAATGATATAAATTTTGTAAATAATATAAAATTATCAAAATCTCATTATATTTCAATAAACATGTTCAAATGTCATACAATTAATAAAGAAAAAAAAATAGAGAACAATTTCTACTTTCTATTATATTTAGAAATCTTTTTTTTTACCAAATAGATATTTTCTTTTTCAAAACTGTTGAGAGTCTTGAGAGAGAGACACACATATTTCTTCATATTCTAAACATAAGTGGCTAGCTAGTCAAATAGAAAAATATCTAAACATAAAGATTCCAAAGGGATTTTTAGTATCTTAAAAAATTTACCTGTAATTCTATAATAAACAAATATAGACTTTTTAAGGATAATGAATTTTACACTTCAAAACCCATCTAATTCTCATTACTTCTAATATTGGAAATAAATTATAGCATCAATTTGTGAGAGACTAAACATTCACTTTAAACGCTGATAAGTCAATTTATAATAACAATATAATGGTAGATATATCAATAGCCACAAAAATTAATAAAAAACATTATATCTCATCTTTATATAATTGATCATCATTATTCATAATACTCTGGACCACAAAAATTTTAAATTATGCACATTGTATTATTATTTTTATATAATTTACAAGTGGTTGAAAAGTCAAAATGAAAAAGTAGAATTATGTCTCCGAATCATTGTTCTATAAAATGTATCGATTTCTATACCCCATAAGTCTAATTTCTTGCTTCTGGTCATATAATTGTTAAGAACTAAATCATCAATTTATTGTAATTACTACTGTTATTATAATTATGATTAATCCCCATTATCCCTGATGTGTTTAGTACCATACAAATTTTCGATCTTTGCTTTTATATGTAATTTATAATTTGTTGAATAGTCAAGAAAGTATTATGTGCATGAGTAATTTACACGTCAAAGTCTGTTAGTCATTGGTTCTTGAAATTAAATTTGCAATAATTTCTAAGTCCCAATGGCGTATATTTGAAGGACATGCAATTCATTTGTTCATAGTGCCCTCCCTTGGGTCCCCGATAAAGTGTCTTTTTTTGTGTGACTTTGTTATGCAAATTTTGAAAATAAAAATTTAAATGATCTATTTTCTAGTTATAATGGTATTGTTGATTTGATTTAATTGCTGCAACGTTTTTGTTATATTTAGGTTAGTTTCAAAACTAGGATTATGTGAAGAATTTTTATTTTATATATTGAGTCCCTGATTTAAATTATCATAGTTAAATATATACAAACAACCAGCCTAATGTATCAAAATTATTAATTTTTTGTATTTAATGCTTTTTATTGATATAAATATAATAAAGATGAACTGATTCTTCAACTACATTCTTTGTCTCATTGGAAAATTTTATTTTGCTGGCTAATAACTTTCTTCTTAAGAATTTTAAATGAAAGCAAACTTATTGGCATCCTCTGTATATCTTCCACAAAGAATAATCTTAGTCTTTGAAAAAGACATTCTATCCTTTTTCAAGAAAATCGGGCAAAAAAATATTTTCAGAGAAAAGAAAACGTGAAGAATCATAAGAGAAATGATAGATGATTTAATCTACGTTAAACTACGGCCTTTTTAATAATTTTGCTCAAAATAGATATGTCACTTCTAATTTAAAATATCATTTAACTTTTTTGTGATTGTGAAAAACTTAAAATGAGATTGGCAGTGGTTTTAACTTTAGCTTTGGCGATGTGTTACAGTCAACAGCAACAAAACCAGCAAGCTAACCCACTTAACCCACTTTTTTTTTCACAAAAATTATTTTTAATATTAATATTAGTTATTTAAATTTTTTAAAATATCGTTATTTATAATAATTAACAATTTGTTTTCAAAATATTGCTATTGTTCCACAATAACTCTTTTTATTAGTAGTAAAATTTGTAAGATTATTTAAAATAATCACAACCAAACTGTACAGATTCATTGAAAACTCAAATGCAAAAATTATAAATCTATAAATCTACTATTTATAGATCTTGATAAATAATAAGAACACAAATGAAAAGTGATAAGAACACATACCTTTATTATTAAGGGTATCCCTCCACACTAAAAGATTGAAGATTTTAAGTAATCCAAGGAATAAAGCATTTTTCTAAATTAACATATTCAAAGGTCAAACCTCCGTTAATTTTGGGATTTAAACGCTACAAGTACGACCAATTAATATCAAGTCATTTTATTTTGTAGATTAAGTCGCTAGCTTAAATTGTCATATATAGTTAAATATATGACAAGAAACTAGCCTAACACACACCTTAGATTATTAATTTTTTGCATTCAACTGTTTTTTAATTGATATAGACATAATAAGGATAAACTGATTCTTCAGCTTCATTTCCTATCTAATTTACAGTTTTTTTTAAAAAATCATTTACTAAAATAAGAAATATTACCATGCATGTGCCGGGTAATCTAATTTTATCGAGGTTTGAGAAAAAGAAATGAAAGCTAGAGGAATTAATTAATTGGTGGATGCAAATTAAAGAGATTATTGTATAGTTTATAATATTACGTAAAATTAAAATTTGTTTAATTAATTTTATTTTGAATTGATGTGTTAATTAAATTTTAAATATTTAAAAAAATTCTAACTGACGTGTTGATCAGATTTTAATTAATTTAAATTTCAAATTAATGTATTGCTTGAATTCTAAGACATTTTAAACTTCAAAAGGTTATGTTGCTTGACTTATTTTTTTAAAAAATTAAACTAACATGCATGTGTCAGAAATTGAATGAAAATAATTGTTTAAACTAACGTGTTTATTGTGGACAAAAACTACAGTTTAAACTTTAAACTGATTTGTCTCTTACAAAAAGAAAAAAAAACTGTTGAGAGTCTTGAGAGAGAGAGAGACACACATATTTCTTCATATTCTACACATAAGTGGCTAGCTAGTCAAATATATAGAAAAATATCTAAACAAAAAGATTCCAAAGGGATTTTTAGTATCTTAAAAAATTTACCTTTAATTCTATAATAAACAAACATAGACTTTTTAAAGATAATGAATTTTACACTTCAAAACCTATCTAATTCTCATTACTTCTAATATTGGAAATAAATTATAGCATCAATTTGAGAGAGACTAAACCTCCACTTTAAACGCTGATAAGTCAATTTATAATAACAAGATAATGGTAGATATATCAATAGCCACAAAAATGAATACAAACATTATATCTCATCTTTATATAATTGATCATCATTATTCATAATAGTCTGGACCATAAAAATTTTAAATTATGCACATTTTTTTTATGTAATTTACAAGTGGTTGAAAAGTCAAAATGAAAAAGTAGAATTATGTCTCCGAACCATTATTCTATAAAATGTATCGATTTTTATACCCCATAAGTCTTATTTCTTGCTTTTGGTCATAGATTGATGTCTTTTTCAAAAAACTAGTTCTCCTTGTTTAAATAATTTTAAAAAAAGAGAAAACTTTCTTATTAATCCTCATTATCCATAAGAGTCTGAACCATAAAATTTTTAAATTATGCACATTTTATTCTTTATGTAATTTGCAAGTGGTTGAAAAGTCAAAATACAAAAATAGAATTAGGCATCTGAACCATTGTTCAGTAAAAAGTATTGATTTCTATGTCTTGCTTCCCTGGTCCTGGTCATAGATTGATGTTTTCTTCCAAAAAATTAATTCTCTTAATTTAAAAAATTTAAAAAAAAAAGAAAACTCATGAAATAAATTGAAAATATCATATAATTGTTAAGAACTAAATCATCAATTTATTGTAATTACTCTGTTATTATAATTATGATTAATCCCCATTATCCCTGATGTGTTTAGTGCCATACAATTTTCGATCTTTGCTTTTATATGTAATTTATAATTTTTTGAATAGTCAAGAAAGTATTATGTGCATGAGTAATTTACACGTCAAAGTCTGTTAAGTCCTTGGTTCTTGAAATTAAATTTGCAATAATTTCTAAGTCCCAATGGCGTATATTTGAAGGACATGCAATTCATTTGTTCATAGTGCCCTCCCTTTGGTCCCCGATAAAGTGTCTTTTTTTCTGTGACTTTATGCAAATTTTAAAAATAAAAATTTAAATGATCTATTTTCTAGTTATAATGGTATTGTTGATTTGATTTAATTGCTGCAACGTTTTTGCTATATTTAGGTTAGTTTCAAAACTAGGATTATGTGAAGAATTTTTACTTTATATATTGAGTCCTGATTTAAATTATCATAGTTAAATATATACAAACAACCAGCCTAATGTATCAAAATTATTAATTTTTTGTATTTAATTGTTTTTTATTGATATAAATATAATAAAGATGAACTGATTCTTCAACTTCATTCTTTGTCTCATTGGAAAATTTTATTTTGCTGGCTAATAACTTTCTTCTTAAGAATTTTAAATGAAAGCAAACTTATTGGCATCCTCTGTATATCTTCCACAAAGAATAATCTCAACACCAAGTATTAACACAGTTAAATACAAAAAATTAATTTCTTGACTGTTATTTCTTAATGTTATAAAACATCATTTCTCAATTTTTTAAATTAATTTTTTTAAAATAACAAAATAAATTGTAGCTTATTTAAAAGAAAATGAAAAAGATGCTGTAAGAAAAATTAAATACATTTTTATTCTCTCAATATATTTATTTTTTTAAAAAAGTATCATTCTATTTTTAAAGCCGAGACCCTAAGATTTTGAGGTATTCAAAAGTCAATTCGATTTAATTTTGACTTAATCTTCAACTAAAGTAAAATATTAGGTTTTGCAAAACCAAGGATCCCTATTTGGTCTTTTTACTTGAGTTGTTCGATTCAGTTTTTGTATAATAGTTTGGTTCGATTTTGTAGATAAGTGTAAAAAATTAATAATTGATAATAACAATGGTAGATATATCAATAGCCACAAAAATTAAGAAAAAAATTATATCTCATCTTTATATTATTGATCCTCATTATTCATAAGATTTTGGATCATAAAAATTTTAAATTATGCACTTTCTTTTTGTGTAATTTGCAAGTGGTTAAAATATCAAAATAAAAATGTAAAATTATGCCTCCGAACCATTGTCTTATAAAAGGTATCGATATTTATATCTCATAAGTCTTGTTCCCTGCTCTTGATCATGGATTAGTATTTTCTTACAAAAAATTAGTTTTCCTAATTTAAAAATGTTAAAAAAAGAGAAAACCTTCCTATTGATTCTCATTATTCAAAAGAGTTTAAACCATAAAAATTTTAATTATGCACATTTTATTTTTTATGTAATTTGCAAATGGTTGAAAATTCAAAATAAAAAAGTAGAATACGCGTCCGAACCATTGTTCTATGAAAGGTATCGACTTCTATGTTCCATGAGAGTGCATTCTTCCATGGTTCTAATTATGGATTGGTGTCTTCTTCCAAAAATTTAATTCTCCTAGTTTAAAAAATTTTAAAAAAAGAGAAAACTTTCTTATTGATCATTATTATCCATAATTTGAACTATAAAAATTTTAAATTATGCATATTTTATTCTTTATGTAATTTGCAAATAGTTAAAAAATCAAAATACAAAAGTAGAATTAGGAGTCTGAACCATTATTCAATGAAAGGTATCGATTTCTTTGTCCTATTTCCCTGGTCCTAGTTATGGATTAGTGTCTTTTTTTGTGTGACTTTGTTATGCAAATTTTAAAAATAAAAATTTAAATGATCTATTTTCTAGTTATAATGGTATTGTTGATTTGATTTAATTGCTGCAACGTTTTTGTTATATTTAGGTTAGTTTCAAAACTAGGATTATGTGAAGAATTTTTATTTTATATATTGAGTCCCTGATTTAAATAATCATAGTTAAATATATACAAACAACCAGCCTAATGTATCAAAATTATTAATTTTTTGCATTTAATGCTTTTTATTGATATAAATATAATAAGGATGAACTGATTCTTCAACTACATTCTTTTTCTCATTGGAAAATTTTATTTTGCTGGCTAATAACTTTCTTCTTAAGAATTTTAAATGAAAGCAAACTTATTGGCATCCTCTGTATATCTTCCACAAAGAATAATCTTAACACCAAGTCTTTGAAAAAGACATTCTATCCTTTTTCAAGAAAATCGGGCAAAAAAATATTTTCAGAGAAAAGAAAACGTTAAGAATCATAAGAGAAATGATAGATGATTTAATCTACGTTAAACTACGGCCTTTTCAATAATTTTGCTCAAAATAGATATGTCACTTCTAATTTAAAATATCATTTTACTTTTTTGTGATTGTGAAAAACTTAAAATGGGGTTGGCAGTGGTTTTAACTTTAGCTTTGGCGATGTGTTACAGTCAACAGCAACAAAACCAGCAAGCTAACCCACTTAACCTACTTTTTTTTTCACAAAAATTATTTTTAATATTAATACTAGTTATTTAAATTTTTTAAATATCGTTATTTATAATAATTAACAATTTGTTTTCAAAATATTGCTGTTGTTCCACAATAACTCTTTTTATTAGTAGTAAAATTTGTAAGATTATTTAAAATAATCACAACCAAACTGTACAGATCCATTGAAAACTCAAATGCGGAAATCTAAATCTATGAATCTACTGTTTATAGATCTTGACAAGTAATAAGAACACAAATGAAAAGTGATAAGAGCGCATACCTTTATCTATTATAAACCCGAACACAAACCAAAAGATATAGGTTTTTCTAGGAAGATATGAGAGATTTTTTCTCACTTTTGGTCTAATGAAAAACCCAAATGAACATTTAGTTTCTACCAAAGGCTTGTCTTCTCATAAAACCAAGGGAACCGCTACTCATATTCATCTACCAATGGGTCGACCCATAGATTGACCCATTTTATAATAACACTCTATCACTGTTATTATTTAAAGTCGTGTATCTACACACAAAATATTTATACTAACACCATAGACCAACTATTAGAATATGTCAAACAGGTCTCTTAACACAAAATATAAGAAGACCTTATCATGGACCTAATTAAAAATAGCACCTTATATATGTCCCAAAATAATATGTCAATATATACAATACTTAATATGTCAATCCACCCAAATAAATTGTTAACTCTAAACATCATTTATAAAATAAATATATATAATAATATATAAAATAAATAATGCTAACAATTCTCTCAATTAAACGACATATGATTTTAAAATTGTATATACACATACTATATACATATATAAACCCATAATGTGTATTTTTTGCTATCTAAATAGATATATTACAAACAATCTAGTCCATCAACTATACTAGCACATAACCAATAAGGCTTTCGTAATCAGTTGAACTGAAATTAAACCCAACAATGACTACAATGCTAATACAGCTAATGATATAGATCAAGCCTGGATGCGTAGCATGTAAATTACATGTCAAGGATCTTCATACATGCTTATTTCAACTAGTTCCAACACTTTCTCAACTTTATGCTAAACCGCATGAGAAAGCAAATACATATGTTCAAAGTATTTCACACACAAATACATATCTTCATAATGTTGTCTAAGTCTCACCATACCTATATGAGCCCCGAGTCCATGAAAAAGCTTTAGGTGGTAAACCTTTAGACTAATGTTTTGCAATCATACGATCAATATCTACATGATCTACTGACACAACATTACTCTGAATAGTCTTTAACAACTAGAAACTTAATATTTATGTGATTAAACTCAAACAAACTTTGGTTGTTTTGCCTAAATAGATGTCTTATAGCAGGCATGGCTATGAATTCAGCCCCATGGTTGAAGAAGCTATGAGTGCCTATTTAACACTCTTTAAGAATATAACTCTACCAACTAACAAAAATACATAGCTTGACTTGCATCCCACAAAATCAATATCGGAGTAACCGGTGATCTCAAATCGATCTGACCTCTGATAAGTGAGCATGTAGACCTTCGTCTTTTAAAGGTGCCTCATAACACATTTAGCTCCCACCTAATGAGCCATGTCTGGATTATTGTGATATATGCCTAACACTCCAACAATGTACACCAAAACCGAATGCGTATACCCTTGTGCATACAAGAGACTTCCCATAGTCGAAGCATAGGAAATTTTCTCCATCTCTCCCTTATATGTACGTCCAATTTAGGACATGAATCAAGTTAAATCTATCGCCTTCAGCTACGGGTGTGTCACTTGGTCCATAATATCGCATGCCAAATCAGCTCAAAACTATCTAAAAGTATATCTTTTATGATAAACCCAAAGTATGTCTAATGCGATCCCTACAGATCTCAATCCCCAGAACAAAAGATGTCTCACCAAGGTCTTCTATTTCAAATTTGTTTGAAAGAAATAACTTGATTTCATGTAAGAAAGACATACCGTCACTAGTTAATAGTATATCATTGACATATAGAACTAGTATCACAAGTTTTCTCTTACTCAACTTGAGTTATATACACACAAAATCGGATTCTCTTTGAATCCAAAAGATAAAATTCAACACATCAAACTCTCGATATTTTTGTTGGGATACCCAATTAAGACTATAAATGGATTTATACAGCTTACATGGTGCAATTTCTCCTGCTGCACCTTGTATATTGCTTCTTCAATGTCTCCATTAAAAAAAATTGTTCTCATATCCATTTGATGTAGCTCCAAATCACTAGGAGCTACAAGTGCCATTACCATTATGACTCTAAAGGAATCCTTTGAAAAACTGAAGAAAAGATTCTCTTAACGTCAATGCCCAGTTCATGAGTACAACCCTTGGCTACGAGACGTGCTTTATATCATTCGACATTACCACTCGAGTCTTGAATGGTTTTAAACACCTATTTAAAAAATAATTGGTCTCGCACCACATCGTAATTCTACTAGATCTCACACCTCATTGTTAGCCTTGGATTATATCTCATCCCTCATGACATGAATTCACTTTTGAGAGTTACTGTCACATCCCAAAATTGAGCATGTGAAAAGATACTACTCATTTGATATAATTCTCAAACATACGTTATATACATATATTCTGTAAGGTTTTACATTCAACCTTTCTCAAACATACGTTATATACATATATTCTGTAAGGTTTTACATTCAACCTTAATCATTCATTCCACACTACAGAATTATATTCATCTGATAAGCAAATATAGACATACATAGTCTGATATTTCTATCTCATCGCAAGCCTAGGAGACCTATAGTAAGTACAGAGCGTTCCTAGTATCCACATTAATAAGTACTGGTATCCCACCAGACAGAAATAGAGAATAATCCCAAGGGGCTTCTAATCTTCAAACGGATACTCTTGTTCTTTATTTTCTGTATCTGAAAAAAATAATCATAGGGAGTGTGAGTTTATTTAAAAACTCAGTAAGTAAATAACTGTACTATATAAAATATCAAAAGTACAAATACCACATTTACTCATATAATTAATTGTCTTATACATCGAGTAGTATGGGACTCTAACCCTTTCAAACTCATGAATAAGATTTCATAGATATACACCGAGTAGTATGGGACTCTAACCCTTTCAAACTCGTGAATAAGATCTCATAGGTATATACCGAATAGTATGGGACTTTAACCCTTTCAACTCGTGTATAGATTTCATAGATATGCACTGAGTAGTATGGGACTTTAACCCTTTCAAACTCGTGTATAGATTTCATAGATATGCACTGAGTAGTATGGGACTTTAACCCTTTCACACTCGTGTATTAGATTTCTTAGATATACACCGAGTAGTATGGGACTTTAACCCTTTCACACTCGTGTATTAGATCCCGTAGATCTTTACTCATTAATAACATAGTGAGAATTCATCACATAGTACAATTGTCATGAGATAAATAATTTCTTCATACTCTTATTTCTACTGATCATCATATACTCCCATATGAAAAATTAATTGCTTATTATCCAAATAATATTGTAAATGGGACTTATATTGTACTTTGACTAGTAATATCAAATTAGCTGGGCAAGGTTATTCACTCACCTTGATTTTTGTCCAAGTTTACCTTGTTCCACACTAGAATTTGTGTAGGAAAATTTCCTAGTAAAATATATTACAAGGAATCATAAGAAAGGAAACAAAATCACGAAAATACGTAAAATTTTCTGACTGCTACAGTAACGGGTTGCTACAGTACGGTTTGCTACAGTAACAGTTTGCTACAGTGTCGGTTCGCTACAGTAACGGTTCGCTACAGTGTCGGTTCGCTACATTAACATTGACTGCTACAGTATCGTTGACTGCCGACACTACAGTAACTGCTACAGTACCCGAAGAAAATTTTCCAGATTTTTTCCCGAAATTTCTGGTCGCTACAGTAACTCGAAGAAAAATTTCAGATTTTCAGTTTGCTACAGTACTTCGAATTTTGCAGAAAATCTTTCAAAAAAATTCATCCTTTCCTTTCTTTTGATTCAAAAACCAGAATCTCAACTCTTTTAACCGATTATAACTCAAATATAACTTCTAAAACAACTGAGATTCATGAATTATCATCAAAATCTTCAAGAACAAAACCTCCTCTGATCTTGTATATAAACTGAAATTTAAGGAAAATAATCGGATTAAAGCTTACCTTTGATCCTTACAAAGCTTTTGAACCGAACAAATAATCAGAAATTCTGAAGATCAAGGAAATGATTTGAGAAGAAAATGAAGAACTGAGAGAGAAATCTTTTCTGCTTCCTTCGGTTGAGTGAAAAAAATGAGGGTTACTATTGAAACTTTATATTAAATATTTCTAATGGGTTATTCAATAACCCATGGGTATCCATAACCCAACATCCAAACCCATCCAGTCAATTTACAATAAATGGATTAATTGACCATTCTGAAACCACTTTTCCATGAATTTTACCATTCTTAGAATATATCCCTCATTGTGCAAATATTTAGTCCAGTCATTTAACTCAATTTT
This sequence comes from Biancaea sappan, assembly GCA_037074585.1. Taxonomy (NCBI): domain Eukaryota; kingdom Viridiplantae; phylum Streptophyta; class Magnoliopsida; order Fabales; family Fabaceae; genus Biancaea; species Biancaea sappan. Next base: position 3,724,226 of record CM073498.1, on the reverse strand, counting down.
CATAAATAATATTCAAAGAGAACAATTAAATATGAAAATTAAAAATGACCAAAATCAATAACTAAAGTAACGTTGTAGAATTCTAAAATACTCTTAAGCGAATTATATTCTGAAATTAACGGGTATTACATTCTACCCCCCTTAAAAGAATTCGGTCCTCCGAATTAAAATCTTTCCTCAAGTTTCAAATAAATGTGGATAGTTTTTCCACATTTCATCTTCTGCCTCCCACGTAGCTTCCTCGCGAGAATGATTTCTCCAAAGAACCGTGATAGTAGGAATTTCTTTGGTACGCAATTTCTTGACTTTTCTATCAAGGATAGCTACTGGTACCTCTTCGTAGGTGAGAGTTTCATCAAAATGAACTTCTTGGGGTTGAATGACATGAGAAGGATCAGGAAGATACTTCCGTAGCATGGACACATGAAATATTGGATGAACTCCCTCTAGGTTGGAAGGTAGGTCTAGGCGATATGCCACATTACCCACTCTGTCTACAACCTCATATGGGCCAACATACCTCGGACTAAGCTTGCCTTTCTTCCCGAATCTCATTACTCCTTTCATAGGTGAGATTCGTAAGAAAACCATATCACCTATTGCAAATTCAAGGTCACGTCGTCGGTTGTCCGCATAAGACTTCTGTCTACTCTGAGCAGTTAACAACTTCTCTCTGATCAGTTTAACTTTATTTATATCTTCCTGTATCATCTCAGGTCCAAATATTTTGGTTTCACCAAGTTCAAACCAACCTATAGGAGATCGACACCGTCTCCCATACAAAGCCTCAAAAGGTGCCATCTGAATACTGGCTTGGTAACTGTTATTATAAGCAAATTCAATAAGAGACAAATGATCTTCCTAACTTCCACTGAAATCCATCACACAAGCTTTTAGCATATCCTCAAAAGTCTGAATTGTCCTTTCGGACTGTCCATCAGTCTGAGGATGAAATGCTGTGCTAAGATTCACTTTGGTACCCAAAGCCTCTTGAAAGACTTTCCAGAACCGAGAAGTAAACTGAGGTCCTCGGTCTGATATAATGGATATTGGTACACCATGAAGTTTCACTATTTCTTTAACATAAATTCGAGCAAGTTTTGCTACACTGAAAGTGGTATGAACAGGAAGAAAATGTGCCGACTTAGTAAGTCGATCCACTATGACCCATATTGAGTCATTTCCTTTTGTTGACCGAGGTAAACCTACTACAAAATCCATAGTGATCCTTTCCCACTTCCATTCGGGAATATCTAGTTTTTGCATCAATCCAGATGGTCGTCGATGTTCAGCTTTTACTTGCTGACAAGTCAAACATCGAGCTACAAAGTCAGTCACGTCTCGCTTCATGCTCTCCCACCAGTAAACTTGTTTCAAGTCCTGATACATTTTCACAGCACCAGGATGTACAACGTAGGGCGAACCATGAGCTTCCATTAAGATTTCATGTTTCAAAGATTCAATGTTGGGGACACAGAGTCTCCCATTAAACCATAAGACTCCTTCTTCATCTACCAAGAAACTTGGTGCTAGACCTTGCCTTGCCTTATCTCTGATTTTGACCATATCAATGTCATTTTCTAAAGTTGCTTTTACTTTTTCTACAAGGGATGATCTAACTGTTAAATGAGCCAGAAATGTACCTGACTCAGTGATCTCGAAGAATACTCCATCAGCTTCCAACTCTTGTAGTTCATGTATTAGAGACCTCCTTATAGTGGCAATGTGAGCTAAACTTCCCATAGACTTTCGACTTAGAGCATCAGCCACTACATTTACTTTACCTGGATGGTAAAGGATGGTACAATCATAATCTTTCAGAAGTTCCATCCACCTTCGTTGCCTTAGATTGAGATCTCTCTGCTCAAAAATGTACTTAAGGCTTTTGTGATCTGTAAAAATTTTACAAGTTTCCCCATACAAGTAATGTCTCCATATCTTTAGGGCAAACACTACAGCTGCCATTTCCAAATCATGAGTGGGGTAATTCAATTCATGCTTTTTAAGCTGACGTGAGCCATAAGCTATGACTTTACCATGTTGCATCAACACACATCCTAAGCCTATCTTTGAGGCATCACAGAATACAGAGTAACCCCCTGGTCCTGATGGTAGGATTAAGACTGGTGCAGAAGTTAAACACTCTTTCAATTGGGTGAAACTTTGTTCACATGAATCATCCCAAATGTATTTAACATTCTTTCGGGTTAACTTATTTAATGGGAGAGCCGTCTTAGAGAAATTTTTGACAAAGCGACGGTAATACCCTGCTAAGCCAAGAAAACTACGTACTTCAGACACAGTTGTTGGTCTAGGCCATTGTTTTACTGCTTCAATTTTACTTGGATCTACATGAATACCTTCTTGGAAAATAACATGTCCCAAAAATGTTACATGACTCATCCAGAATTCACATTTCGAGAGTTTTGCGTACAACTGATGCTCTCTCAAGGTCTGAAGCACTATTCTCAAATGTTCAGTATATTCTTCATGACTCTTTGAATATACCAAATATCATCAATAAATACAATTACAAACTTATCAAGGAATGATTTGAACACTCTGTTCATTAAATCCATAAATGCTGCTGGTGTATTTGTCAACCCAAAAGACATCACAAGAAACTCATAATGTCCATACCGTGTACGAAAAGCTGTCTTAGGTATATCATCGTTCTTAATTCGTAACTGATGATATCCAGACCTTAGATCAATCTTTGAGAAGTATTTTGCTCCTTGAAGCTGATCAAACAAATCATCTATCCTTGGTAAAGGATACTTATTCTTCACTGTGACTTTATCCAGCTGACGATAATCTATACATAATGAACCCTTTGTTTAACAAATCTTCCAATTGTTCTTTGAGTTCTTTTAGCTCAACAGGAGCCATACGATAAGGTGGAATAGAAATTGGTCTTGTGTCTGGGACCAAATCAATACTGAACTCAATATCTCTTTCTGGCGGTAATCCAGGTAAATCTTCTGGGAACACATCTGGGAATTCATTAACCACATGAATGTCTTCTAACTTCTGTTCTTTCTTTTCTAAATCTTTGATAAAAGCTAGAAATCCCTGACATCCCTTTCGCAACATACGCTGGGCACTTAACATAGATATCATGTTGCAAGGTACATCACCTCGATCTCCTTGAAACACAAAATTACTCCTCCCCGGCATATTAAAGGAAATAACTTTGTCACGACAATTTATAGTAGCATGACAAGAAGATAACCAATCCATCCCTAAAATCACATCAAAATCTAACATATTGAGAACCATAAGATCTATCTCAGTTTCCATGCCTCCAACGATTATTTTACAAGAACGTTAACATGTTTTAACCATCAAAGTCTCTCTCATCGGTGTGGAAACCAAGAATGGTTCTTTAAGAATAATTGAATCAAATGCAAATCTCTTGGCAAATAGGGGTGACCATATGAGTGAGTAGAACCGGGATCAAACAAAATACGTGCAGCAAAAGTATTAACAGATAATATACCTGTAACTACAGCATTGGATGTTTGAGCATCCTGTCGGGTTAGAGCATATACTCTTGCATTTCCTCTGCCAGCAGCTTTTTTTTTCCACGGTCACCTTGGCCTCTTCCAGAACCTCTTCCCATACTACCCCCTGTTGAAGGGGTTGGTGTTTGAGTAATAGAAACAGAAATAGATTGTGGTCGAGGTGGCAAAGTAGACCCTTGACCTGGTCCTGTCATGAGCTGAGGGCACTCCCTTACAAAATGTCCTTTTTGTCCACAGTTAAAACAACCTGTACCAACAGTGTTTAACCTGCATTCTCCGAAGTGAAACTTTCCACATTCAGGACACTGAGGTTTCTTCCTTCTAGCTTGAGTACCTCCTCTACTAGAAGAACTAAAACCACCCCTGCTCTTTGAACGAGGCTTAGCCACACTGGCTGTAGAATACAATGACTTAGTAGGAGTGGCTGGAGCATGTTGTGATGCAGTAAAGGGTTTCAAAGTCCCTGAGTCTTCCCTTTGATCAAAAGATCTCCTATATCTAGCTTTCTTCTTTTGTCAATATTCTTCTTTATTCTTTGACCTCCTTTCCATAACCAATCTGTAAAACTCCGTCCACATAACTGGCGGTGTGCCTTGAATTCTAGCTTTCTTCCAGTTCTTCCACCATTTACCAGCCCTACCTTTTAACTGAAAGGAAGTGAATTCTACCTTTTGAGTAGGAGAACACCCTATAGCATCACAGATTGCTTCACAATCTTCAAGGAAACATTGTGGGTCCTCTTTGGGATCTTCTCCTGAAAAAGTAGGAGGCCTCATTTTCTGGAATTCAGACATTCTTACCTCCCTTACGTTATCTCCTCCAGCTAACTGAGCTGGTGGTACAATTTCAGCTTCAACAATAAGAGGATCCACTGGCAGGTTAGCTTGTGCAGCTCGACCTCTCATTTCAGCCTCAAATCGGTCAAATCGTTCATTCATCAAATTAATCACATGTGCAATAGTTACATTGCCCACGTGAGCATCAGGTTCGACTCTCCTTGCTTGCTCACTAGTTGCGCCCTCAGTACTTTGAGCATGTAAACTATCACCACGGTTAGGATCATCTTGCACATGTACTGGTGGATTTATGGCCCTCCTTGGACCCATATGCTCATTATTATTAGAAGATCCTTCTGACATTGATCTGTCACAGATCTACACACATAACGAACAATTTTCAGACATACACAAAATATCACTTACTAGCCCCGCTGAAAATTATCTATAAAATGACGTTATACTCTACAAGGTCTTTTATGGAACCTAATCCTATGGTCATGCCGCGGCTCACGACAATAGGGAAGGGCCCACAAAGATCACTTTGCTCTGTACTCTATAGGGGACCTATAAAACCTTTCCTCTGATACCAAATTTGTCACATCCCAAAATTGAGCATGTGAAAAGATACTACTCATTTGATATAATTCTCAAACATACGTTATATACATATATTCTGTAAGGTTTTACATTCAACCTTTCTCAAACATACGTTATATACATATATTCTGTAAGGTTTTACATTCAACCTTAATCATTCATTCCACACTACAGAATTATATTCATCTGATAAGCAAATATAGACATACATAGTCTGATATTTCTATCTCATCGCAAGCCTAGGAGACCTATAGTAAGTACAGAGCGTTCCTAGTATCCACATTAATAAGTACTGGTATCCCACCAGACAGAAATAGAGAATAATCCCAAGGGGCTTCTAATCTTCAAACGGATACTCTTGTTCTTTATTTTCTGTATCTGAAAAAAATAATCATAGGGAGTGTGAGTTTATTTAAAAACTCAGTAAGTAAATAACTGTACTATATAAAATATCAAAAGTACAAATACCACATTTACTCATATAATTAATTGTCTTATACATCGAGTAGTATGGGACTCTAACCCTTTCAAACTCATGAATAAGATTTCATAGATATACACCGAGTAGTATGAGACTCTAACCCTTTCAAACTCGTGAATAAGATCTCATAGGTATATACCGAATAGTATGGGACTTTAACCCTTTCAACTCGTGTATAGATTTCATAGATATGCACTGAGTAGTATGGGACTTTAACCCTTTCAAACTCGTGTATAGATTTCATAGATATGCACTGAGTAGTATGGGACTTTAACCCTTTCACACTCGTGTATTAGATTTCTTAGATATACACCGAGTAGTATGGGACTTTAACCCTTTCACACTCGTGTATTAGATCCCGTAGATCTTTACTCATTAATAACATAGTGAGAATTCATCACATAGTACAATTGTCATGAGATAAATAATTTCTTCATACTCTTATTTCTACTGATCATCATATACTCCCATATGAAAAATTAATTGCTTATTATCCAAATAATATTGTAAATGGGACTTATATTGTACTTTGACTAGTAATATCAAATTAGCTGGGCAAGGTTATTCACTCACCTTGATTTTTGTCCAAGTTTACCTTGTTCCACACTAGAATTTGTGTAGGAAAATTTCCTAGTAAAATATATTACAAGGAATCATAAGAAAGGAAACAAAATCACGAAAATACGTAAAATTTTCTGACTGCTACAGTAACGGGTTGCTACAGTACGGTTTGCTACAGTAACAGTTTGCTACAGTGTCGGTTCGCTACAGTAACGGTTCGCTACAGTGTCGGTTCGCTACAGTAACGTTGACTGCTACAGTACCGTTGACTGCCGACACTACAGTAACTGCTACAGTACCCGAAGAAAATTTTCCAGATTTTTTCCCGAAATTTCTGGTCGCTACAGTAACTCGAAGAAAAATTTCAGATTTTCAGTTGCTACAGTACTTCGAATTTTGCAGAAAATCTTTCAAAAAAATTCATCCTTTCCTTTCTTTTGATTCAAAACCAGAATCTCAACTCTTTTAACCGATTATAACTCAAATATAACTTCTAAAACAACTGAGATTCATGAATTATCATCAAAATCTTCAAGAACAAAACCTCCTCTGATCTTGTATATAAACTGAAATTTAAGGAAAATAATCGGATTAAAGCTTACCTTTGATCCTTACAAAGCTTTTGAACCGAACAAATAATCAGAAATTCTGAAGATCAAGGAAATGATTTGAGAAGAAAATGAAGAACTGAGAGAGAAATCTTTTCTGCTTCCTTCGGTTGAGTGAAAAAAATGAGGGTTACTATTGAAACTTTATATTAAATATTTCTAATGGGTTATTCAATAACCCATGGGTATCCATAACCCAACATCCAAACCCATCCAGTCAATTTACAATAAATGGATTAATTGACCATTCTGAAACCACTTTTCCATGAATTTTACCATTCTTAGAATATATCCCTCATTGTGCAAATATTTAGTCCAGTCATTTAACTCAATTTTCATAAATAATATTCAAAGAGAACAATTAAATATGAAAATTAAAAATGACCAAAATCAATAACTAAAGTAACGTTGTAGAATTCTAAAATACTCTTAAGCGAATTATATTCTGAAATTAACGGGTATTACAGTTACTAAATGTCATAGTCTTCCTACAAGTGATTGGATCAAATTGCATACCTATGTCAAAATCGTGCTTCTGCAAAATAAACGACATAATCGTTTATTATAGCATTTCTCCTCTCTCTAGTGGATCTACTCAGTAGCACTTCCACTTGAGGCTGTTGATGTATTTCAGGTTCAAGAGAACAAATCTCTTGATCTTGAATAAGAGTGACCTTTCTCTCATGATTATAGTGTTTTTAATAGTTTCCTCATTCACAGGTTCAGCTGTCTCAGGTATTGTTACCTGACCAAGTGTTCTTGTGACTGTAGTAAGAATACTCATGTATTCCTCTTCAAACACAATGTCCTTTAGTTAATCATTTCTACTATGACCAACATCCTCAATAAGATAGACACTCCCAGTCTCAAGGAAGGACCTGGTCTAAGAGTCATAAAACTTGAAACACTTTAACTTTTTGGGATACCCCACAAAGTAGCAATTCACAGTCCTTAAGTCCAACTTTCTCTCATTAAGCTTATACAACCTAGCCTCAATTGAACAACCCCAGACATGCAAGTACCTAACACTAAGCTTTTTCACTGTCCAACACTCATATAAGGTCTTATGTACTACTTTCCTGGGTACTTTGTTAAGGATATATATAGCAGTCTTAACAGCCTTTCCCAAAGCGATTCTAGTAGAGAAGAGTGACTAATCATACTTCTCACTATGTCCTTAAGAGTAGGGTTTAGCTGCTTGCCAACACACTTTGACTAAGAGTTCCCAACATGGTGTATTATGGCACAATCCCACACAGGCAAAATATTTGGCAAAAGGCGCCTGTGCTCTTAACTTTAACCAGTTTTCCCTTAATACATTCAACAAAGTCATCCATATTTTTAATAGTGGGGTACCTGTAGAATGCAATCTTACGTAAATATTTGCATACTCTATTTAGAGATATGCCCCAAACGCCTATATTATCTTCAGTTAATCTCGGCTTAGTATCAAATTTACAAAATGCATATTTACATAGCTATTAGTTTTCACACATTTTAAACTATAAAGATTATCAATCAATGAACCAAAAATAATCATTTAGAATTTAAGAAAATACTTAATGTTTCATTACAAAATGAACAAGGATACCCATATTGGTTCAAACATGAAACATAAAACAAATCCTGTCTAAAAGATGGTACAACAAAAGTGTTTTCCAAATCTAATGTCTGTTTGTTCCCTAAAAGATAATCTAAATAAGCTGATAGTGTCCACAGCCACCCGATTGTCATTACTCTTATAGATGTATCTTTTACCATCAATTGGCATTTGGCTGCTTACACAATATTACATAGATACACTTGTGTGAGTAGTTGTATGCAAATCTACCCACCAAATATCATTAGTACTAAAACTAAATTAATTTAAGAACTAACAAAGTTAAAATGCATATCCCTTTTGCAAAAGAAACAAGTGACACCCACATCTTGTTTTTGTTTGCCCTTAAGTTATGATATTTCTTTGAACTAAATTATCCTTCTCTAGACTATTCTTCCTCTTGTCAGAGATATTCCTTGTACTAAAATAGGATGCTAAGTGATTACTCTCAACCTTGTTATGTTTTAATCTCTCTTCCTCTTGCACACAATGAGTTTATATTAGAACTAAATGCACAAGTATGTCTTTTGACAACTCTAATTTAAGTGCCTTCAAATCTATAACAAGGCTAGATATCTTCATGATATACTCCTTTACATTTCTCTTACCCTTATATCTCATTGAAATTAGTTAAGTCAAAATAATGCTAGTTTCGACCTTTTCGTTTGGAACAAATCGGTTAGAGATCACTTTCAAGAAATGATAAGTTTTATATTTTAGTTATTTCACGTGGTTTTTATCAGGTTTTTCTTCCCTTTAATCATATTTTATTATCCTTTTTGCACTCTTTACCTTTATTTGTGCTTAGTTTCTTTATGCATTGTAGTTTCATTTTATCTTGTTTTAATCCTCTTTTCCCTGCCCTTTTGGAGTAATTTATTTTATTTTTCTTGCAGATGTAATTTTTAGACTGATACAAATTGGAGAATTGAAGTTTACTGATGCCCAAGCTCCTAGCGCCTCAGGCACCAGCATCTGAACTCTCGGCCTTACCCCTCACTGTTGGTGCTCAAGGCGTTAGCTGCCAAATTCTCTGTCCAAAGTTCACAAGGTGGCGCCCATGGCACTAGACCCTAAATTTTCTGCCAGTCCAGAACGTGGCACCCCAGGCGTCCAGCTTCTGACCTGTACGAGATAGAGGCTATTTAAGGAGGAAATGGAGAGAGAAAATGTATCTTTTGGCTAGAAAAGAAGGGAGCCCTACTAGGGCACGTTGGAGAAGAAGGGGAACCTCTTCTCTACTGAGTTTGAAGCATTTTTCTCATTCTCCTTCCTCTTGTATCATGCTTTATTGTAGACTTGTGATGTCTTTCTTCCCTTTCTTTATGTGTAACTAAACCTATAGGATTTAGGGGATTGATATAAATTGACTTCCTATGAAGCTTTGTTGTTGAATACTTTGATATAAATGCAATTTCTTTTCTTGGAGTAGATTTTACTGTTGTTAATTATTTTTGAATGCTTAGCTACCATTTAATGAAACTAGAGTTCATATTAATGTTAGAAATAGCTTGATAAAGACATGTCTTTGTAACTTCTACCGTAAATTGGGTTAATATGAACATAGATAATCTTATTTTCGTGATTTTTACAAGTTCCTAAGCTTAAGTCCAAATCGAATAATTTGACTAAGGCATTAGCTAATTATTTGAGTGAGGAAGATTTGTCTCTCCAAGGCATTGGGTTCAAATAACTTCATGAACTTAATCACCATTAAGAGGAATTTGTAATTATATTGAAGTATTATCTAATGACTCAAAGATTAGTTTGTCAATAAATTAATAGTCAAATGAAATCAATCTTCTAAACTCACTTTGTTATTGTGTAATTCTTTGTTGTTCTAGTTAACGTCTTGCTATTAATTTCATTTACTTTTAGTTTAATTCAACCTTAATTTACTCAATCTTTTATCTTGTCCAAATATAATTTAAACTAGTGAAATTAGTAGTTGTTAAAAGTCGATATTTGAGGATGATACTTTTCTCTTACTTTACTACTAGTTACGATCCGATACACTTGTCGGGAAAAATTGCATCAAGAAACTTTTAGCATTACTTTATTCTAGAATTCCATCACGAATGAATTCTGAAATAGTGTGTTGCATGATATATATACTCATGTGATTTGAACACTCACATTTCTCAAATGTAGTTCTCTAAATAGTAGTACCACTATTGATCAGTTCTGCTGGGCGTTCAACCCTTAATGCATAGTCTAAAATAAGCAACTAACACTATCATATTGTACTCATTTCATTCTTTTGTTATTCATACAATTAATCACAAGAATAATATTAAAATTGACAGATTTGTTTATAGTAGCAAATACTATAATAGAACAACAAATAACATGCTCAGGACAACACATATGTGTATTTAATAATAGACAAACTCATATATATACATTATACACAAAATATATATCAACTTGGCCATGTGAAACACAACTACTCTATTAACACAAATTAGATATAACATATCATTCATATGTACACACAAAAGACTCTTAATCATATTTAGAGATACCTAGTATATCAACATCTATTAGTTTTTGGACAGAATAAATACTTGTAAGTGGCACTCTCTACACAAATGTAGTTAACCAAGGTAGAACTACTACACTTACTGTGCACATGCATTCTTTTAGGTCGACACATACTAAGCAAGTTTTCCAAATAAGTTATACAATGATTAACTACCCTAAACCTGACTAATTAAACTCCTTTGGGATATTTAACCTGTATAGGCTTTTACACAGTTTTCTTATTACAACTAAGCCAAACTTACTTAATTAGCTACTTTGGTAACCATATAGTTTACATTAACCTAATTCTAACAAGAAAACATAATTTAGATTGATTAGAATTCATGAAAAAATTATATGATTTGATTTGGAATAATTTTTTAAATCAACGGTCAACACCCAATGGTCAACGGTCAACAGATGAACAGTATGGTTGCCTTAAAAATTTTCTGAAAATAGGTAAATGTTTTTTGTCACGACCCGTTTTCTGGGCACATGACCGGCACAATGATGAATCTCTCATCACTGTAAGCCTTCCGATAAATATATCAAATTTTCTTATCTGAAAATCATAGAGATGATTTGCATGTAATCATAGATTATCAATTTAAAATACATTATTATACTGACATACAAGCCAAATGTCGAACCCCTGAACTAGATGTCCTAGACGATTACAGAGCAACATAATCTATAACAGAAGAGAGGTCTACCCGACAACGGGAAGGTCCAAAGTGATCTACTCCTCTAGCAGATATTCTTCGATGGCAACCTGATCTGAACAAAAAGGTTGTACAAACAATGTGAGCTTTTAAACTCAATGAGCGAATCGACCTCGCATTAATAAAATTCAAATACATTACCAGTCATGCAAGCATATCCAAAGGCTCATACTCAACCAATAGACAGAAGATAAAAATTTATCCAATTCAACAAACGTTACTAGTACTCGTCAATGGCAATATATCCCGGAGAGCGCACACAGGCCGGCTCACCAATTATGTATATTTCCGCCATGACGCACAACATCATCCTCTTACATACAAGATAAAAATTCATCCAATTCAACAAACGTTACTAGTACTCGTCAATGGCAATATATCCCGGAGAGCGCACACAGGCCGGCTCACCAATTATGTATATTTCCGCCATGACGCACAACCTCATCCTCTTAGCTAGGGCGCCTCACGGATTTATCACCAATCCGGGCTATATCCCTACTGAGGGAATCGTTGTCTCCACACTCATTGGTCAAGACACCCTGTCAACCGGGTTTTCCGCCTTGCCGTGAGAGGGGGTACTGTCCCGCTCAATCACAATCAATAGCATTTCATATCATAATCAGAAGCTCAATATAATATTCATCCATATAACAGGTATAGTATATTACTATATTATGGATTTATAAACCACATATCAAGATAACAATTAATCCATTTTTGAAAACATTCAAACTTCACATCATCATAAGATACTTATTTCATTTTATCCATACTTATGGATTAATTATCTCATTTAGATTCGTCATTCTGAATCCAATTTCCCCCTATGAATCTTGGGAGTGTCCTACGACATACTTTTTATCACCAGTAATGCTAAAACTCTATTAAAACGGGGTCGTTTCACTCACCTGGATTCCGTACGAATATCGCTTCTCTAAGTCGTTACAGATAAGAGTACACAGATGAATTTCAGTATTCCGCTACGGAGATTTTCATGAAAGATTAGAGAAAACAAGTTAGGATTGTTTTCATACAGATACTGTTCATACATACGGTACTATTCATATATATGGTCACTATTCATACGTACGGATACTATTTATACATACGGATAATATTCGTACATACGGTCACTATTCATACGTATGAATATTATTTTTACATATGGATACTATTCATATGTACGGTTACTATTCATATAATTACTATTCATACGTATGGGTACTATTTATACCAGAAATAGAGAATACAATCTGTAAAAGAGTACACCAGGTAAGTTCCCAGGAAAGAGTGGAGGGTCACACTGGACACACTTAAAAACCAGGTCTTTCCTTAGCCAGAACTTTCCTAGACATGTATTCTTCACAGTTTACATTCTATTTCGGTAATCAGAGAATCAAAATAACATATAAACAGCTAAGGACAATTTTTCTGATGTGGAAGATCGGCCAAAACTGCAACCACAGAGCATACTTAAGAAATTAACTTCTAAAATTTGAAAGACATAGAAAGGGCATAGTATCCTTACCTAAGCTGAAAAGGAAAGGCCCAAAATCTCAGAGGCCTAGTTTTGGAGTAAGAGAAACTTAAGGAGAGAAGAAGAGAAGTTGAAGGTGTGAGTTTATAAGTGAAATGGAAGGGCCTATTTATAGCAAAAGTCAAGGGTACTATTTGATACTATGCGCTAATAAAATATTTAATTTACTATTCATGAAAATGACATTTCTAATAATGCAGTTACTGTGCACCTCACGGAAATTGGAAACTTAAAAGGAAAAAATATCCTTTCACCTTAAACCTTTAAGTTTCTTTTCAATTCAGTCCTTTCACTTTAGTCCCTGAGGGTATTTTCACACATAAAACGTCAGTTTCTCCTACGAACTTCTTTCTAGTTTTCTCTTATGACCAAACAACATCTAGTACTTGACATTTCGATTGTATAAATGAACAGTATCATATACGTAAATAGTATTATACTGGTGAATAGTACCGTATACTGAAATAGTAACAGTAGTTTGTAAACAAATATTTATATTTTATTTTTCTTGGGTATTACATTTTTCATGGTTCTTCCTCTAGAAATTCCAAAATCATATTCCAAAACCCATTTTTATGAATTCTAACTCAAAAATATTCAAAAAAAATTGATTAAAACCATCAAATAAATAGTAAAAACACTAAAAAACACTCAAATTTTCATGAAATTATGAAATTTTAATTTCTAGGATTCATCTAAAAAAAATCCCCAATTTCTAAAATTTCACCAAAATCTGATTAATTCCTTTAAAAATTGACATAAGCAGTTGCGAAATTGAAGTATAATAAAGGAATTAACACCAAAGAACCTTAAAACTTCATAATTTTAACAAAATCAAAATTTTACACATGTAGGGTTCTTCAAAAAAATTTAAATTTATGACCCAAATTCGATTTTGAAACAAAAATTGACCATATTACTTATCAAAACCAGACTCTGATACTAATTGTAAGATTATTTAAAATAATCACAACCAAATAGTACAGATCCATAGAAAACTCAAATACGGAAATCATAAATCTATGAATCAACTGTTTGTAGATCTTGACAAGTAATAAGAATATAGATGAAGAGCGATAAGAGCACATACCTTGATCCATCGCAAATATGAACACGAATCAAAAGAGGTAGGCTCTTCTAGAAAGATATGAGAGACTTTTTCTCACCTTTAGTCTGATGGAAAAATCAAATGAATACTTAGTTTTTACCAAAGACTTGTCTTATCATATAACCGAGAGAACCACTACTCATATCCATTTATACATAGGTCGACGTAAAGATTGACTCCTTTTTATAATAACACTTCATTACTGTTATTATTTAAGATTTTGTATCTACACATAAAATATTTATATTGACACCCTAGACCAACTCTTAGAATATGTTAAATAGGTATCTCAACACAAAATACAAGAAGACTTTATCATGAACCTAATTAAAGATAGCATATTATAAATGTCCCAAAATAATGTGTCAACACATACAATACTTAATATGTCAATCTACCCAAATAAATTGTCAACGCTAAACATCATTTATAAAATAAATATATATATATAATAATATATATAAAATAAATAATACTAACAAAATTAAGTCAAATTAACTCGTAGGTTAAGTGAAACTCTTTGATATGTACTAATTTGACTTGTAAAATTTCACTATTAATAAATCAATTAGTACATCAAAGAGTTTCATTCTCTTATAATTCAATAAAAAATCTTAAAGGAATAGAGAAAAATAAAGCTGACTGAGCTCACACTGCTGAGAACAATACACTAAAATTTCACCGCAAACTAAGCAAAAGAAGCCACTTTTGAGTCTTCTCTCCTTTATCGTTGTTTTGTTGGTAAACGAAGCCATTACGCGTTTTTGTGTTAGTTCTTTCTCTCTCTCTCTCTATCTCTCTCTCTATATATATATAGCTTCATTTCAGCGTTTCCAGATTAATTTTATATTTTTTTAAAAAAATTACATGATTAATTTTAACAAATTTAATATTATATTTTATCTTTTTTTAAATTAATCATGCAATTTTTTAGATAAAATAAGACAAACATGCATTAAATGTGTGTATATATTAATATTTAGATAAAATAAGACAAACATGCCCACACGCTTGTATACATATACACAATGGCTGGTCCATTGTGGCTTTTATAGTGTAATTTTTAAGCTAGTCCGTGGGCTAGCTTTTTTTTTTTTTTTTTTTTTTTTAAAGAAAAATTATAATGTAATTTTTTACAAATCTTACATAACTAGAGAACTTTTTCCCACTTCGCACAGTCGTTAGTGTCTTAAAATATATTATTAAATTTAATTAGAAGTTAGAAAAATTGATTTAAAAATATATTATAGTTAGTTATAACTCTCTATTTTTTATCATTTTACTCAAATCATATTTTCTTCATTCTTTTTCCCTTTACTTGCATTAAAATTTTAACTCGTTAACTTGTGTGAAGAAAACGTAATACTTTACCTATAGTCTAATTATTTATATGATTTCCATTTGTTTTCTTATTGTCCGTTGCCTCTTATTTAGTTTTATTATTGAATTTACAAATATCTAGATGAATTTATATTATTAATTAACGATTACGTGATATTTTATTGTTATATAATTAAGTTGATGAGATTATTTTAATTAAAAAGATTAAAAAATTATATTAAAATATTTCATATCTATATGGTTAAATTGAAAAATAAAATATATAATTACTGGTAGGTACAGTTGGGGGATAAAAATTAAGAAATTGTTAGTTTGGCCATTAAAGTTGGAAGAGCATCAAGTTTTATTGAAATTGAGATAAAATGGACTATTCTTGTTTAGTGGAACAAATATATATACATTAGATACCTTCTGCTGTTAGGAGGAGTAACTTTCTTTTTTCTTTTTCTTTTTTTAAAATTTATCAACAAAGAGTCATATTTTTAGAATTCAATTACAATGCTAAATGGGAAAAAATAATTTAAGACTAATTATATTTTAAATGGAAGTAAGGGTTTATTTACATTGGTGGGTTTTGATGAAAAAGTAATTTTGGCGGTGAGAATGATGTGGGTTTATTTTTTGCTGTGAACCTTCATTGTTATACATGTTTAATTTGTCAAGACCTGGCTAAAAAATTTCTTCAACATTACCATTCTTTTTTATTTGGAAAACCTGTATTCTTCTTTGTTAATTTTATATATCACTGATATTCGTGTTCATTTTTTTTTTAATCTTTAAGGATGACTTTGTTGAGTCAAAGGATCATTACCCATTAGCAGTATACCAACATTTAGGATAGATGAAAGTATTTAAAATCTATCTCCAAGAAAGATTTACTTAATTTTCTTTTGGAATTAAGACACATGTATTTGATTAACATAATACCCGTTTTTCTTTTAATGAAATACTACTCAAGATATTTAAATCACAATATGCCCCTATTTTATATTGTTGCTTCCTAAAAAAATTATGGAACTCCAATTTGTAATGTTTTAAAAAATATCAATTGTACCATTTCTTCAATTAATCATTATTTATTTAACTAATAGGTGATGCTATTGAGATTGCTTATCTAACTTCTTGGTTATTGTAAATTTTTGGTGAAGACAACCTTGAGACATATTCAAATATGGTGTATCTTGAGTAAGAGAAGCAAATAAAAATCAAATGTGATCAAAAGTATGCTTAAGTACACATAAGTAAGAGAATCACAGAGGACGTAGAAATGGCAGGTAATCAAATCTAAGGTGAACAAATATCTTACAAACAGAACAATTATAACTCATTTGAAAGGACTCAAACCTTTTAAAGCATCACAAGAGATGTCTTCTTGATGACTTAAGAATTCACAGAGTCAATTAAACAACATTCTAATTTCTAACAACACAGCAAATGGTTTCTAAGTTCACTGAGGATTTGGAGGATGGCGAATAGCAGTAGAGACACTGCACTGCCATTCAAGAGATGTCTTTGCTGTCTCAATTGCCTCAGTAAGATCTTCTTCATATAAATTCTCAAACACAGTATAATATGCATAAGTACACATATAGTTAGCAACTTCACATGTTATCCACCTTGATAGTTTGAGCTTTTGGCAATTAAACCATGATCACTTCCCTGTCTAAATTCAAGCAATATTAAAAAAATATTACAAATATCATCTTATTACATTCGACTCTAGGTAATCCATTAAGATATATAAATAAATACCACATAAAGCTATCGATAAGAATGAAATATTAAACTGCACAAGAATCACTAAACCATATGACATCATCTCATCCTTGTTACCCTTAACTAAATCAAATCTATGGAGGATAAAAATACTTAACTTTTTTAGGATTTTAAAGAGTTATTTGGAAGAACAAACTTTTCAAGAAGCATCTAAATCATTCAGTAATTAAGGATTGGAAAAAAAAACATATATATCAAAACCTATAAGCAGCTACAGCCTTACAAAATATTGAGGATAAACATGAATTCACAAAGCAATCATATACATGTTAAAAAGAAAACTAATCTTCTACCAGAAGTGCTTGTGTGTATTATACATACAAAGCAAATGCCATTATTAAAGTTAAGTAACTTTACCTCATAGCATTTTCCCTTAACGCCCCCAACGTAGTATTGTGTTCGTTTGACCTTCATGCCTTTGGTAATCAAGACAAAGTTGAGAGAAGATTTTGCAGAGAATGTTTTCCACACATTTTCAATACCTTATCCTTCATTGCTTCCTAAACAAAATGGGGCCAATGATGGTTCCCAAGCCAAATACCACTCCCACTTCTACACTTGTGATCAAATCAAATCAAATTTGTGATGATTTCTTGATGTTGGTGGTGGCAACATTCCGTGCTTTTGATCACTTGTAATTTGAGTCAATGGAGGTCCATATAATCCATCATTGCCTTTGAAAGAAGCTGCTTTAAATGATTGAAGTTGTGCAACTATTGTATTCTCCCCACCAGATGATTAAAGGATAGGTTTAAGAATTCAAGGAAAGACAAACTTGCAAGCTATGCTGGAATCTCTCCACTCAAAGAATTGTTTGACAGCTCCAAGGATTCAAGCTGCTTCAAATCATTATGGATGATGGGATTTGACTTGAGAGAGCTTTTTTTGACAAGTTGAGACTATGAAGCCCTTTAATGGTCCTTAGCTCTTATGGTATTGAACCTTCAAAATTGTTAGATGAGAAGTCAATAGAAGTGATGGCAATTAAGATTTTAACAAATGTTAATTCTTGATCTTCGATCATAATTGTCACTGAATCTTCATATAATTGATCATAACCTGTTGTAAAAAAATAAATTGTTTTAGACTTATTAGATATAGCTTGATCCTCAACTTGCATCATTGCTTCCCAGGTTGCAAAGGCTCTAGCTAGAAGTAAATTGTCAAAATCAATGAATGAAAGATCAATAATCTAAAGCAACGACCAATTAAGATCATTCCTATTGAGACAATCTATGGGTCATTGGAATTTGTTTCTCTACAAAACCATGACTCGCAATGTGGATATTTTCTTTAACAAGCATGGCAAGTAACCACTAATCCGATTACTCCCAAGATCCAGCACCTCCAATTCCATGCAATTGCTAGGAGACTTGGGAATTAAGCCACTTATTCAATTTCCATGAAGATTTAAAGTCTTTAGTGCACATGACTTTGGAAATGAATGGGGAATATTACCTTTTAGCTTGTTGTTTTGAAGATTCAATACACCAAGATTCTTAATCTGTGTTAAACATTCTGGAATTCTTCAAGATTATTATTTGAAAGATCAAGCAATTTCCAAACTGAAGCATTGCACAAGGACTAGGGAATATTGTTGTGAAAATTATTTTTGGAAAGAGAGAGGAAAACAGCAAAAGATAATTGAGTACCAACCAATATCATATGGAATAACTGAGTTAGATTTATTGCTTGAGTGGTCCAAATACAGAGATCCTTGGAGTACTGGAATTTGCCCTTTGAGTTGGTTGGAGTGAAGATCAAAAGTAATAATATTGTTTGTAAGATTTAAGAAAGATCCTTCAAAACTAGTCAAGCAATATCAAACATGTATCAGACAGATAACGTGTTTGTTTTTGAAGTATCAATACGTCATAGGTCTCATTTAACATTCTAACTCAACTTTTGCTTCGTTACAATTTCTGGCTTTGACAAAAGGTGGTGTTGGAAATCATGTGGTACTATACTCAAGGATTACATGGGTTATGCGTTATTCTTCCCTATTCTGCTTTATTAGTGTTTTCTTAATCCAGTTGTTAGCTGTGTTTTATCTATGGTATTTATTTTAAATGCTTATTAACTGGATAAGCTCCTATTCTTTAGCTGCCTTTGATAACGCTATTTTAGTTAGTTGTTAGTTGATATATATGAAATGGATTTGAGTATTCAGACCTGGAATGCAAATAAAATAAGTCAGAGTATCATTGTAATACCCGTTAATTTCAGAATATAATTCGCTTAAGAGTATTTTAGAATTCTACAACGTTACTTTAGTTATTGATTTTGGTCATTTTTAATTTTCATATTTAATTGTTCTCTTTGAATATTATTTATGAAAATTGAGTTAAATGACTGGACTAAATATTTGCACAATGAGGGATATATTCTAAGAATGGTGAAATTCATGGAAAAGTGGTTTCAGAATGGTCAATTAATCCATTTATTGTAAATTGACTAGATGGGTTTGGATGTTGGGTTATGGATACCCATGGGTTATTGAATAACCCATTAGAAATATTTAATATAAAGTTTCAATAGTAACCCTCACTTTTTCACTCAGCCGAAGGAAGCAGAAAAGATTTCTCTCTCAGTTCTTCATTTTCTTCTCAAATCATTTCCTTGATCTTCAGAATTTCTGATTATTTGTTCGGTTCAAAAGCTTTGTAAGGATCAAAGGTAAGCTTTAATCCGATTATTTTCCTTAAATTTCAGTTTATATACAAGATCAGAGGAGGTTTTGTTCTTGAAGATTTTGATGATAATTCATGAATCTCAGTTGTTTTAGAAGTTATATTTGAGTTATAATCGGTTAAAAGAGTTGAGATTCTGGTTTTGAATCAAAAGAAAGGAAAGGATGAATTTTTTTGAAAGATTTTCTGCAAAATTCGAAGTACTGTAGCAACTGAAAATCTGAAATTTTTCTTCGAGTTACTGTAGCGACCAGAAATTTCGGGAAAAAAATCTGGAAAATTTTCTTCGGGTACTGTAGCAGTTACTGTAGTGTCGGCAGTCAACGGTACTGTAGCAGTCAACGTTACTGTAGCGAACCGGCACTGTAGCGAACCGACACTGTAGCGAACCGACACTGTAGCAAACCGTTACTGTAGCAACCCGTTACTGTAGCAGTCAGAAAATTTTACGTATTTTCGTGATTTTGTTTCCTTTCTTATGATTCCTTGTAATATATTTTACTAGGAAATTTTCCTACACAAATTCTAGTGTGGAACAAGGTAAACTTGGACAAAAATCAAGGTGAGTGAATAACCTTGCTCAGCTAATTTGATATTACTAGTCAAAGTACAATATAAGTCCCATTTACAATATTATTTGGATAATAAGCAATTAATTTTTCATATGGGAGTATATGATGATCAGTAGAAATAAGAGTATGAAGAAATTATTTATCTCATGACAATTGTACTATGTGATGAATTCTCACTATTTTATTAATGAGTAAAGATCTACGAGATCTAATACACGAGTGTGAAAGGGTTAAAGTCCCATACTACTCGGTGTATATCTAAGAAATCTTATACACGAGTTTGAAAGGGTTAAAGTCCCATACTACTCAGTGCATATCTATGAAACATATACACGAGTTGAAAGGGTTAAAGTCCCATACTACTCGGCGTATACCTATGAGATCTTATTCACGAGTTTGAAAGGGTTAGAGTCCCATACTACTCGGTGTATATCTATGAAATCTTATTCATGAGTTTGAAAGGGTTAGAGTCCCATACTACTCGATGTATAAGATAATTAATTATATGAGTAAATGTGGTATTTGTACTTTTGATATTTTATATAGTACAGTTATTTACTTACTGAGTTTTTAAATAAACTCACACTCCCTATGATTATTTTTTCAGATACAGAAAATAAAGAACAAGAGTATCCGTTTGAAGATTAGAAGCCCCTTGGGTTTATTCTCTATTTCTGTCTGGTGGGACACCAGTACTTATTAATGTGGATATTAGAAAAGCTCTGTATTTTCTATAGGTCTCCTAGGCTTGCGATGAGATAGAAATATCAGACTATGTATGTCTATATTTGCTTATCAGATGAATATAATTCTGTAGTGTGGAATGAATGATTAAGGTTGAATGTAAAACCTTACAGAATATATGTATATAACGTATGTTTGAGAATTATATCAAATGAGTAGTATCTTTTCACATGCTCAATTTTTGGGATGTGACAAATTTGGTATCAGAGGAAAGGTTTTATAGGTCCCCTATAGAGTACAGAGCAAAGTGATCTTTGTGGGCCCTTCCCTATTGTCGTGAGCCGCGGCATGACCATAGGATTAGGTTCCATAAAAGACCTTGTAGAGTATAACGTCATTTTATAGATAACTTCTCAGTGGGGCTAGTAAGTGATATTTTGTTTATGTCTGAAAATTGTTTGTTATGTGTGTAGATCTGTGACAGATCAATGTCAGAAGGATCTTCTAATAATAATGAGCATATGGGTCCAAGGAGGGCCATAAATCCACCAGTACATGTGCAAGATGATCCTAACCGTGGTGATAGTTTACATGCTCAAAGTACTGAGGGCGCATCTAGTGAGCAAGCAAGAAGAGTCGAACCTGATGCTCACGTCGGTAATGCAACTATTGCACATGTGATTCATTTGATGAATGAACGATTTGACCGATTTGAGGCTGAAATGAGAGGTCGAGCTGCACAAGCTAACCTGCCAGTGGATCCTCCTATTTTTAAAGCTGAAAATGTACCACCAGTTCCGTTAGCGGGAGGAGTTAATGTAAGAGAGGTAAGAATGTCTGAATTCCAGAAAATGAGGCCTCCTACTTTTTCAGGGGAAGATCCCAAAGAGGACCCACAATGTTTCCTTGAAGATTGTGAAGCAATCTGTGATGCTATAGGGTGTTCTCCTACTCAAAAGGTAGAATTCACTTCCTTTCAGTTAAAAGGTAGGGCTGGTAAATGGTGGAGGAACTGGAAGAAAGCTAGAATTCAAGGCGCACCGCCAGTTATGTGGACAGAATTTTACAGATTGGTTATGGATGAATTTCTTCCGGCAAGTGAACGATCATCCAGGGCCAGAGATTTTCTGTATCTACGGCAGGGAACCATGACTGTTGATGAATATTCAGCTCAGTTTGTTAAATTATCTGAATATGCCCCTGAAATCATTCCTTCTGAAAGGAAGAAAATAGAAAAGTTTGTGGAAGGGCTTCGTGATGCCTTATATGATCAAGTGGGTTCTAATATGAACGATTACTCTTCGTACTCAGAGGCTGTTGATGTGGCCCGAAGAATGGAAAAGAGGTCAAAGAATAAAGAAGAATATCGTCAAAAGAAGAAAGCTAGATATAGAAGATCTTTTGATCAAGGGGAAGACTCAGGAACTTTGAAACCCTTTACTGCGTCACAAAATGCTCCAGCCACTCCTACTAAGTCAACTTATTCTACAGCCAGTGTGGCTAAGCCTCGTTCAGAGAGCAGGGGTGGTTTTAGCTCTTCTAGTAGAGGAGGTACTCAAGGTAGAAGGGAAAAACCTCAATGTCCTGAATGTGGAAAGTTTCACTTCGGAGAATGCAGGTTAAACACTGTTGGTACAGGTTGTTTTCACTGTGGACAAAAAGGACATTTTATAAGGGAGTGCCCTCAGCTCATGACAAGACCAGGTCAAGGGTCTACTTTGCCACATCGACCACAATCTATTACTCAAACACCAACCCCTTCAATAGGGGGTAGTATGGGAAGAGGTTCTGGAAGAGGCCAAGGTGACCGTGGAAAACAAGCTGCTGGCAGAGGAAATGCAAGAGTATATGCTCTAACCCGACAGGATGCTCAAACATCCAATGCTGTAGTTACAGGTATATTATCTGTTAATACTTTTGCTGCACGTATTTTGTTTGACCCCGGTTCTACTCACTCATATGTGTCGCCCCTATTTGCCAAGAGATTTGCATTTGATTCGATTATTCTTAAAGAACCATTCTTGGTTTCCACACCGATGAGAGAGACTTTGATGGTTAAAACATGTTATCGTTCTTGTAAAATAATCGTTAGAGGCATGGAAACTGAGATAGATCTTATGGTTCTCAATATGTTAGATTTTGATGTGATTTTAGGGATGGATTGGTTATCTTCTTGTCATGCTACTATAAATTGTCGTGACAAAGTTATTTCCTTTAATATGCCGGGGAGGAGTAATTTTGTGTTTCAAGGAGATCGAGGTGATGTACCTTGCAACATGATATCTATGTTAAGTGCCCAGCGTATGTTGCGAAAGGGATGTCAGGGATTTCTAGCTTGTATCAAAGATTTAGAAAAGAAAGAACAGAAGTTAGAAGACATTCATGTGGTTAATGAATTCCCAGATGTGTTCCCAGAAGATTTACCTGGATTACCGCCAGAAAGAGATATTGAGTTCAGTATTGATTTGGTCCCAGACACAAGACCAATTTCTATTCCACCTTATCGTATGGCTCCTGTTGAGCTAAAAGAACTCAAAGAACAATTGGAAGATTTGTTGAACAAAGGGTTCATCCGCCCAGGTTTTTCACCTTGGGGTGCTCCTGTTCTTTTTGTGAAAAAGAAAGATGGTTCTATGAGATTATGTATAGATTATCGTCAGCTGAATAAAGTCACAGTGAAGAATAAGTATCCTTTACCAAGGATAGATGATTTGTTTGATCAGCTTCAAGGAGCAAAATACTTCTCAAAGATTGATCTAAGGTCTGGATATCATCAGTTACGAATTAAGAGTGATGATATACCTAAGACTGCTTTTCGTACACGGTATGGACATTATGAGTTTCTTGTGATGTCTTTTGGGTTGACAAATGCACCAGCAGCATTTATGGATTTAATGAACAAAGTGTTCAAATCATTCCTTGATAAGTTTGTAATTGTATTTTGTGATGCCTCAAAGATAGGCTTAGGGTGTGTGTTGATGCAACATGGTAAAGTCATAGCTTATGGCTCACGTCAGCTTAAAAAGCATGAATTGAATTACCCCACTCATGATTTGGAAATGGCAGCTGTAGTGTTTGCCCTAAAGATATGGAGACATTACTTGTATGGGGAAACTTGTAAAATTTTTACAGATCACAAAAGCCTTAAGTACATTTTTGAGCAGAGAGATCTCAATCTAAGGCAACGAAGGTGGATGGAACTTCTGAAAGATTATGATTGTACCATCCTTTACCATCCAGGTAAAGCAAATGTAGTGGCTGATGCTCTAAGTCGAAAGTCTATGGGAAGTTTAGCTCACATTGCCACTATAAGGAGGTCTCTAATACATGAACTACAAGAGTTGGAAGCTGATGGAGTATTCTTCGAGATCACTGAGTCAGGTACATTTCTGGCTCATTTAACAGTTAGATCATCCCTTGTAGAAAAAGTAAAAGCAACTTTAGAAAATGACATTGATATGGTCAAAATCAGAGATAAGGCAAGGCAAGGTCTAGCACCAAGTTTCTTGGTAGATGAAGAAGGAGTCTTATGGTTTAATGGGAGACTCTGTGTCCCCAACATTGAATCTTTGAAACATGAAATCTTAATGGAAGCTCATGGTTCGCCCTACGTTGTACATCCTGGTGCTGTGAAAATGTATCAGGACTTGAAACAAGTTTACTGGTGGGAGGGCATGAAGCGAGACGTGACTGACTTTGTAGCTCGATGTTTGACTTGTCAGCAAGTTAAAGCTGAACATCGACGACCATCTGGATTGATGCAAAAACTAGATATTCCCGAATGGAAGTGGGAAAGGATCACTATGGATTTTGTAGTAGGTTTACCTCGGTCAACAAAAGGAAATGACTCAATATGGGTCATAGTGGATCGACTTACTAAGTCAGCACATTTTCTTCCTGTTCATACCACTTTCAGTGTAGCAAAACTTGCTCGACTTTATGTTAAAGAAATAGTGAAACTTCATGGTGTACCAATATCCATTATATCAGATCGAGGACCTCAGTTTACTTCTCGGTTCTGGAAAGTCTTTCAAGAGGCTTTGGGTACCAAAGTGAATCTTAGCACAGCATTCCATCCTCAGACTGATGGACAGTCCGAAAGGACAATTCAGACTTTAGAGGATATGCTAAGAGCTTGTGTGATGGATTTCAGTGGAAGTTGGGAAGATCATTTGTCTCTTATTGAATTTGCTTATAATAACAGTTACCAAGCCAGTATTCAGATGGCACCTTTTGAGGCTTTGTATGGGAGACGGTGTCGATCTCCTATAGGTTGGTTTGAACTTGGTGAAACCAAAATATTTGGACCTGAGATGATACAGGAAGATATAAATAAAGTTAAACTGATCAGAGAGAAGTTGTTAACTGCTCAGAGTAGACAGAAGTCTTATGCGGACAACCGACGACGTGACCTTGAATTTGCAATAGGTGATATGGTTTTCTTATGAATCTCACCTATGAAAGGAGTAATGAGATTCGAGAAGAAAGGTAAGCTTAGTCCGAGGTATGTTGGCCCATATGATGTTGTAGACAGAGTGGGTAATGTGGCATATCGCCTAGACCTACCTTCCAACCTAGAGGGAGTTCATCCAATATTTCATGTGTCCATGCTACGGAAGTATCTTCCTGATCCTTCTCATGTCATTCAACCCCAAGAAGTTCATTTTGATGAAACTCTCACCTACGAAGAGGTACCAGTAGCTATCCTTGATAGAAAAGTCAAGAAATTGCGTACCAAAGAAATTCCTACTGTCAAGGTTCTTTGGAGAAATCATTCTCGCGAGGAAGCTACGTGGGAGGCAGAAGATGAGATGTGGAAAAACTATCCACATTTATTTGAAACTTGAGGTACGATTTTAATTCGGAGGACCGAATTCTTTTAAGGGGGGTAGAATGTAATACCCGTTAATTTCAGAATATAATTCGCTTAAGAGTATTTTAGAATTCTACAACGTTACTTTAGTTATTGATTTTGGTCATTTTTAATTTTCATATTTAATTGTTCTCTTTGAATATTATTTATGAAAATTGAGTTAAATGACTGGACTAAATATTTGCACAATGAGGGATATATTCTAAGAATGGTGAAATTCATGGAAAAGTGGTTTCAGAATGGTCAATTAATCCATTTATTGTAAATTGACTGGATGGGTTTGGATGTTGGGTTATGGATACCCATGGGTTATTGAATAACCCATTAGAAATATTTAATATAAAGTTTCAATAGTAACCCTCACTTTTTCACTCAGCCGAAGGAAGCAGAAAAGATTTCTCTCTCAGTTCTTCATTTTCTTCTCAAATCATTTCCTTGATCTTCAGAATTTCTGATTATTTGTTCGGTTCAAAAGCTTTGTAAGGATCAAAGGTAAGCTTTAATCCGATTATTTTCCTTAAATTTCAGTTTATATACAAGATCAGAGGAGGTTTTGTTCTTGAAGATTTTGATGATAATTCATGAATCTCAGTTGTTTTAGAAGTTATATTTGAGTTATAATCGGTTAAAAGAGTTGAGATTCTGGTTTTGAATCAAAAGAAAGGAAAGGATGAATTTTTTTGAAAGATTTTCTGCAAAATTCGAAGTACTGTAGCAACTGAAAATCTGAAATTTTTCTTCGAGTTACTGTAGCGACCAGAAATTTCGGGAAAAAAATCTGGAAAATTTTCTTCGGGTACTGTAGCAGTTACTGTAGTGTCGGCAGTCAACGGTACTGTAGCAGTCAACGTTACTGTAGCGAACCGGCACTGTAGCGAACCGACACTGTAGCAACCCGTTACTGTAGCAGTCAGAAAATTTTACGTATTTTCGTGATTTTGTTTCCTTTCTTATGATTCCTTGTAATATATTTTACTAGGAAATTTTCTTACACAAATTCTAGTGTGGAACAAGGTAAACTTGGACAAAAATCAAGGTGAGTGAATAACCTTGCTCAGCTAATTTGATATTACTAGTCAAAGTACAATATAAGTCCCATTTACAATATTATTTGGATAATAAGCAATTAATTTTTCATATGGGAGTATATGATGATCAGTAGAAATAAGAGTATGAAGAAATTATTTATCTCATGACAATTGTACTATGTGATGAATTCTCACTATTTTATTAATGAGTAAAGATCTACGGGATCTAATACACGAGTGTGAAAGGATTAAAGTCCCATACTACTCGGTGTATATCTAAGAAATCTTATACACGAGTTTGAAAGGGTTAAAGTCCCATACTACTCAGTGCATATCTATGAAACATATACACGAGTTGAAAGGGTTAAAGTCCCATACTACTCGGCGTATACCTATGAGATCTTATTCACGAGTTTGAAAGGGTTAGAGTCCCATACTACTCGGTGTATATCTATGAAATCTTATTCATGAGTTTGAAAGGGTTAGAGTCCCATACTACTCGATGTATAAGATAATTAATTATATGAGTAAATGTGGTATTTGTACTTTTGATATTTTATATAGTACAGTTATTTACTTACTGAGTTTTTAAATAAACTCACACTCCCTATGATTATTTTTTCAGATACAAAAAATAAAGAACAAGAGTATCCGTTTGAAGATTAGAAGCCCCTTGGGTTTATTCTCTATTTCTGTCTGGTGGGACACCAGTACTTATTAATGTGGATATTAGAAAAGCTCTGTATTTTCTATAGGTCTCCTAGGCTTGCGATGAGATAGAAATATCAGACTATGTATGTCTATATTTGCTTATCAGATGAATATAATTCTGTAGTGTGTCTATATTTGCTTATCAGATGAATATAATTCTGTAGTGTGGAATGAATGATTAAGGTTGAATGTAAAACTTTACAGAATATATGTATATAACGTATGTTTGAGAATTATATCAAATGAGTAGTATCTTTTCACATGCTCAATTTTTGGGATGTGACAATCATCAAACTCTAAAATTCTTCAGGTGGGATTATAGGTGGTGCTTTAGTCAAGCTTGTTGTAAGCTATCCTCTCCAATATATGCAAATAGAGTAATATTTTCAACATGTTATGGTAGTATTCACTTTTGATGGGATGATTCATGGGCTAAAATTCAATAATGATTCAGCGAGTGCCAGAGAAATGAGTGCAATTGAGAGGATAAGTGCTATCGCAAATTTTACGACTGTTTTATTTTTTTCATTAATAAAAAACATATAGGTGGTGTCTTCATGAGATAAAAGGATGACAATTTTATATTTAAGCTATAAACAATTATAGAAAGGTAATAAAACTTGAAAAAAGACTTAAAAAGGAAAATTGATGTAGCCTGCATTTCCGTTTCTGTAAATCAAAATTGCAGCCACCTTACTGTTGAAGGAACAATATGCATCTCTGTCTACCTCTTTTGGAAATTCAATTTCCCTATGCAATAGGCAAACAGAGATACATTAACAATTGGGAAAGCGAAGAGAACCACAGCTACTAGGCTCAATTGATCATGATGGAACCCATAATAGTCCTTCAGAAAGGAACCAATCGATTTTGGCTCCCCAAATATGAGTAGATCTTTGTCCATGTCTCCATATTGTGAAGTTAGGAGGCCATTCAGAGACCAAGATGTAGGGCAAAGCCAATAACACCAAATCCACCATTTAGGGATTTTCTGCATAAAAAAACACAGCTACTATCTCAGGCCTAATATTAATTGGCCAGTAACAATCATGCATCATCAAATACATAAATAGTTACTGATATCAATGATTGTGGACATTTGAAAGGTTTTAGAGAACCTTCAGATTAAGGCAGGGTGCTTTCTAAGACAATCAAGGAATGCAGATGAAAGTGGTTTGATATTAACTTTTATGTTGATACATACTATGATCCTTCATACATTGAAATGGAATCTTGAAGTACTTCATGACATGTCAATAAGTATTTTGGTGGAAATTGAAATCTCTCTTGAACAAAACATTTCGGGAGAAAATTGATAACCCAAAAAGCTTTTTGCTAATGAATTTCAGGTCATTTTCATGCAAGTAGAAATGTATGAAATTCCTGAATTTTTATATATTCTTTTTTCCTCAAAGATGGAAGTTACTGGATATGTATGAAATTCTGTAGATACTTAAGCTACAAGTTCAGACTCTCCAAAGATTAAGTTGGCAGAAATTTATTTTTGGGAGATTTGGAAGTCATTACCGGTCCTGGCATGAGGAATCCAGAGAAAAGATTGAATATGGTGTAGACCGCAGTTGCTAGTATGGAAGCTATATCGAGATTCGAGCTCAATGAAACTATCAACATTCCAAGATATACAAAGTATAAAAATGTACAGAACGTGGTGTAGAAGTACCAAAAGACCTTCTCAACTGACCAATAGTAACCTATCATTGGATAAGTGATAGCCACATATAAAATTGCTTGCAATAGGGTATATGGTATCTCAATGGTCACCTGCAACAATAGAGAACTTTTCATATACTGGATTTTCCTATCAAATAAATATCAATTGAACTTCAATAAAGTAATTCCAAACCTGTGCAAATGAGTAAGCCATGGAAGAATACATTCCGGCAAAATTTTCACGGTACAAGACAGTGCGCTCAGTTGCCACGTATGGTAATATCGATGAACAGTTATTTATGCCCAAGAATATAACAGCAATATACATTGATCCAAGTATGTTGAACAAATCCTGCTGATTGTTTCTTTAACCAGAAAAAACATATATATGTTAGTAGTTACATCAGTATAACTTGGAACATTAACAATAAAACTAAGAAATGCTGTGTTTGCGGCAGTTGCAACGATCTATGCGTTTATTTATTGTCTAATATATATAAAGATATTCTTTTTCTTATGTTGTCAACATGTGATGGTAAGGCAAGTCATTATTGAACATGGTGAAGTATTTTACTGGTTTCAGTGGTGGACACAGTGAAGGACTGAAGGTTTTGAAATTAGGGAAACTATATAACCCTTCTGAACTATGGCCTAATTACAGCTAGCTACAGTATCTGAACTTTACAATGTAACAATTTTATCATTCCTAAACTATCACAGAGTGAAAACTTTCCATATTAGTTATAACTAACAAAAAAACGTGATTTTGGAAGAAATGCTAATCAGAGATGGTGAAAGGGGGTGAAATTGGGGAAGATGGTGGAGGTATAGGGTATCATATGACAAATCATGTGAATTTTATAAGTTAGTTTTAACTAATATGTAACGTTTTAACTTTTTGTGATAGTTTAGGGGTGAAGTGTTACAATTTTAAGTTCAGGTACTAAAATTGTAACTAGTCTATAGTTCAAGAAGGTTATGTATAGTTTTCCCTTGAAAGTACGTATTGGAACAACTTTTGTCGATTGAAGAAATTTATCAATGATATAAGCACTTTGGATATATTGTTTTTCTTTTCCAACTGAAGTTTTGATAAAATGCTACCATCTGAAGTTTTAGATTGGAGTTATTCTAATATGCATAATATATTTCCAGATTGAGTGAGGGATGATTTTGAATTGTCGTTTCTTTGAAAATGATATACCCAATTGTATGAAAGAAGACTTACATTTCCTTCCCTTTCTGCCAGAATACTGCCCCAAATATCACTGCTGCTACAACCATGAACACGAAACGTGTTAAGTTGTACTCAGGACTTCTCCAATATGACAAGTGTTGCTTCCATAGGCATGTTGTAAACTGCCCAAAGGTATTTTGTGGGAAGCGAGTTGAGAATTGTAAGTCCTTTGAATCTGGCAATGGTTCACTTAACTCTTGTACCAATTCAAGGGTATTCCTATATATATATATATATATAAACAACAGATTTGAAGATGACTGCACTTGTTAACTTGAACCAATTAGGGAAAAACCTGAAAAATAAAAATTATACAATGAATTTTGTTTTTGGCGAATCATGCTCACCGGAAAAGGGGTGACTCTTTGTAGATTTTTGCAAAGTCTATTTTAAGTTCTGCTTCTACAGATGCAGAGGTAGCTTCCAGCATCCAGGTTGCAGGATTATAATTGTCTTTGATCGTCGGCACTCCTGGTATACTCTGATGGAAAGTAAAATTATTTAGATACATATTTCAAATACTTAAATGAAGAAGTGAAAGACGAAGGTTCTAAATACTAATTCATCCACAGGCAATCTCTGCTCTCGATTAGGTCTTCAGGTTTGTATTTTATTAAGATACTAAGCTTCTGTATATTGCATGAACCATTTTCAACTTCACCACTATGTTATGCACAAGAATCTGAAATCACTTTTTCCACAACTTCTGAAATCATTTTGAGAAGTTTTCTCTCATTGCGCACTACTTTAATTTTGATGACAATAAAACCTCATCTGCAAATGCACACCACTATCACCAGGATTTTCTTCAGCGTCAATATATACAAATTTCATTGAAGGCATTTAATGTCAGTCACATCAACTTATGCCAGAATAAAGAATAAATTATGAAAGTAAGATGAGTAATTTTCTGTTTAGAACAACAATTAGAAGCCCTTGCTAGTGCTTAGCATACCTGAAAATACTCAATCAGCTTACTTGACTGGTGGCCAAGCTTTCCATTATAGATAATCTGTCCTCCTGATTTCATTGCAATCAACTGCCATGAAAAATAACAAACTCAGTTGCTGAACTGTACTTTAGCATCTATCAATAAGACTGAACAGATAATAGCATGCATGCAGAAAAACATCGAAGATGGCAAGTCAAATTCTGCTTCTTTCATGGAAACGAGTCAAGATACTTACTAACTTGTCCATAGACATGCACAAATTTATAACCTTTGATAGATGTCATTTGCCACATAACACAGGATAATAGCCAATTAGAAAGATTATTTTAGAAAATGGTTTAAGAGTATGTTAACATAGATGAATGATATTTAACTTTGTAAGAGCTAAAATATTTTTTGGAAAATGAATATATTAAATAAATTTTCAAGAGACTGGGAAGAATAACCAAAATAACTGCAATGTTTTCTAAAATGTGGGCACTTATCTTGATAGAATTATATTTCAAGATGCAAGAATGCTGGAACAATGAGAAGCAAATAGAGAATATATGCACTGAAGCATCAAAATGGTTGTATGTTTACATACAATCACCAATGACAGGTTGGAAGGCAATGAAAGCCCTGAGGTCATCTTGATATCAATATAATAGTAATTTTATTTTCCATAATAAGATAGAGATCTCTTATTATTTCAAAACTGGAAATTTATTGGCTGGAGGCACTCTTTTGCCTACCTCATCAAAGGTCTCAAATACGTCAATGCTCGGTTGGTGTATGGTGCAGACTGTGGTCCTGCCAGTGGCTACTACATTCTTCACTGCACGCATAACTATTGCTGCTGTTCGGGCATCCAAGCCCGATATGGGTTCATCCATAAAGATTATTGAGGGATTGGAAACAAGCTCCACTGCAATGGTAAGTCTTTTACGTTGCTCAGTTGATAAGCCACTTTGACCAGCAATTCCAACTAAACAATCTTTTATATCATCTAGTTCAATTGTTTCAATGACTTCTTCAACAAATTTCTGCTCAATGGATATGCAGATAAAGTAACGAAGTACGTCAGTTATCTAAGCCAGACAAACCATGGTGAATATGACAAAGATTTCATACCCCTTTCGTTGCTGAATCAATCTCCACTGGCAACCGCAACCATGCTGAATATGTTACAGATTCTTCGACTGTTATATATGGAGAATGTATGTCGTTCTGCTCACAGTATCCTGAAACTCTAGCAAACGTCTTCTGCACTTTCGGGTATCCTCCAATTCTTATATCTCCTTCAATGGTACCCCCAGTTTTTCTCCCTGAAAGGACATCCATAAGAGTTGTCTTCCCTGCTCCACTGACTCCCATCAGTGCCGTGAGAACTCCTGGCCTAAATGCTCCTGTGATATCACAGAGCAATTGAAGTTTTTTCTCATTTGACCCATGCTTTTTCATCTCCTGTTTAGAAGGACAAAGCAACATTTTATTGACAAGCTCATCAACAAAATATTAGATCATGAAAACAATATATTTGAGAACTTATTAACTGGAGGGCTGTCAACGAAGTACTGGACATCCTTGAACACTACTGTCAGTGGCTGAAAAGGCAGGACCATTTTTCCTGTATGACCAACCATGCAAAAAGAACAAAAATTCTTCACTAATGGTTTCAAGGTAGAAGCTAATCATTGATATAATTATCGTGTAGTGATTGTGTCACCTGTGCTTTGTGTTTCCTTTGAGGTCTGGCTAATGTCAACAGTAACTGATGTATTTTCTAGTTCTATGCTCTTGCCATTTTCTCCTCCCTGTAGTTGAGAGGCCTTTTTCTTGGAAACAATAGCTCGAGACATCTTTGGAGCTGTATACAATTTCCATCATCAAATAAGTGCACTGTGAGCAAGAAAATATTATTTGACTCATTATTTCAGATGAATTAGATAGGACTTACGTTTTAAGTAACTTAATGCTACGATAAATCCAAAGTCAAAAAGTACGGTGAAACCAAGCAATGCCCCAATTGATAGCCAGTAGAAGTTTGCAGCAAAGTCTAAACCATGACTAATTAAAACCTCCCTCCCTATGGTGATGCCTCCCTCTTGAATCTGCAAACAAGATATGAACTATTGCTATATACAACTGACTTTGATCCATCATGAAGCCAAACAAGTTATCTTGCAATTACAAATACCTTCTGCCAGCGGGGAGCTAGAAATTCATTCAATGTTAATCCAATTTCTCCATATGTCATGGGAGAAAGCCAAAAGCCCCATCTCAGCCACCACGGTAATGAAGCTGAAATGAGTAAACTCCGTTATTGGCATTTTTCTACAACTTTATAAGTAAATAAATTAATGATGCACTTACATCGAGGAAGAATGAAGCCTCCAAACAAAAACATCACTACTAAGAACATTAAACCCACAGCTGTAGCTGCAACATTAGTTTGGAAAACTGAGGCAACGAAACGGCACAAGGATGTCGATGACATATGTAGAGTGAGAAGCAAAAGAAACTGACGGAAGAACCCGAATCCATAAGTTAGAAAAGAATTAGAAAGCATATAAAATTTAAAAAAGAAATGTTCACTATTTTGTGCATAGGATTAAACAAACTGCTTGCCTTTCTACTTCAGGGCTGTAGCCTATAACATAATAAGTTACTGATGTCCAGACAATAGAATCTATTACTGAAAATGAAATCTTTAGAATGGAAGCTGGAAGACAGTAAGCCCATGCTGGATAAAGGTAGAATTCCTTCTGCTTGTATACAATAGGAAGTCTAGTAGTAGTCAAGATCAGCTCAGCAACTCCATTAGTCATGAGGCGGACAAGCGTATAGTACAATGAGCCCAACAAAAAGTTTCCACTCCTCACGTCTACATCCAACTGAGTACGTATAAATACTGTCATTGTTATGATTGCAGTGATTGTAAGCTGCAAAATAAGAAAAAAGAAACTAGTAAGACTGAAGTGGTTGATTATTGAAGTGTTTCAAGTAACTCTCAGTTATATACAGATATTAACCTGTGCAGTTTTGAATACGTAGATGAAAGAGTTTCGTTTCATGAGAAGTAGCTCCCTCCTCATACAAGCTTTGAACAATTTCCATTTGCTTAAGGAGCACTTACTAAATGATAACGCATTTTTATGGGATTGAGATTTATCATATGGCTGTGATAGCTCATCATTCAAACTTTGTCCCCAATAACTTGTTTTGAAAATTTGTGAGAACTGATCCACTGAAACATAGTTGTAAGGAATATCTGTATGATACCAGTATTGCCCTTGATCCTTCTTAGAGGTTAACTGTGCATAATTGAAAATTTTGATTAGTGAGGCTATGAGGCTGGATTAAATAACAGGGGAAATTCGGTTGGTTCTCTTACTTCCTGGAGAAAGTCTGCTATTCCTTTTCTTTCTGGGAACTTGAAACCACAATCCTCAAAAAACTGGAGTGCTTCATTGCAAGGGCCATTGTATACAATCTTCCCCTCTGCTATCAATATAAGATCATCAAACAATTCAAAGGTTTCGGGAGCTGG
This sequence comes from Biancaea sappan, assembly GCA_037074585.1. Taxonomy (NCBI): domain Eukaryota; kingdom Viridiplantae; phylum Streptophyta; class Magnoliopsida; order Fabales; family Fabaceae; genus Biancaea; species Biancaea sappan. The sequence continues at coordinate 3,689,119 of CM073498.1, read as the reverse complement.
CTGAAGAAGCGAAACAACTGCAGTTGCATCAGTGATGTGCACCAACTGCTGGAGACAGGTAATTATTTGAAAAGTTGTGGAGCTGTCCAGGCCAGTTGATATTTCATCCATAAACAGAGTTTTTATGGGACCAACTATCATCTCTCCTGCCATATTTAAATGGAAAAATTAACTTCAAAATCAACTAACAAGAAATATTTTTATGATGAATAATATCCTTTATTTCTGTTTGAACAAATGAACTCAGTAGCTTTTAATTTGTCATTGATCAAGGAAAGGCAATGCTCCGATTATATTTTCAGTTATGAGGAAATTTCTTATTAAAAGAATAAAGATTGATATCTGAAAGCCAAATGTTTTGAACTGAAACAAAAGGAAACAGAAAAATTTACTCATGACTTTCTAGATACCTGTTGTTAGCCGTTTTTTCTGTCGACCTGAGATCCCTCTATGTAATGCATCACCAACCATTGTGTCAGCGCAGATATCCAGTCCAAGAATCTGCGAGGTCAAAAAGAATTGTAGGCTTAGTTGAGCCATTTAATAAGTGCATGTTGTTATTTAGCTGCGCTTGAAATTTAGAAGGTGTACCTTCAACACATAATCAGTTTGTAGATTTTCTCTTTGTCCTTCTACCGATATTGCCTGCACCATGTTTCGTTGGTTTCTTAATCAATTTTTTTTGGTTGCATTACAGCATGTATGTTTTCCTTGTTACTAGTAGTACCTTCATATAGATGTCAATATCTGGGTCGGGCATGATTCCCATCTCCCTCTCTCTCCTGGTGACTTCAGCAAGTATGTCTGCATGACAAATGAAACATTTTACGGCCAATTGATACTTTATCATCTAACAAATTATCTGATACTCTAGATTTGAATATTAATAGGAAACCTTACCAGCTCTGCTTCCAACCCCTTGGCATTGGGCTGAAAAGTCAACTGTTTCCTTCACTGTCATCTCAGGTATGTGCAGGTCATATTGGCTTATGTAAGATGATGTTTTTTGAGGAACAAACTCATCTAGCATGTGACCGTTGTAAGAGATTTCCCCGGACACCTGAAAAGAAGCAAAAGCTGAAGGATGTTAAAGGGATTGTAGTATGAAAAAATTTATAATTACGCTAGTATTTGAAAGACTCAAATTCTGATTGTGGATGAAGAAGCGTCAACAGCATAACTGGTCATATCTTCTATTTGTTCACGATGTGGCAAAACATATTTACTTTATGATTATAATGACCCCAAAGAGAAGTGGTTAGAACAAATATTTTTGGAACCGGCCCAGTTATTAATTAAAGTTAACTTTCGGATCATCGAGTCAATTGCTGAACCGAATAAATAAATTAAAAATAAAAAATTATATATATACTTATATTTGTTTACAAATAAATTTAAAACTAAGTAAAATAAATAATTTATATATAAATTTCATAATTTAAAGTCTTAAAATCATAGTCATTAGTCATAAATAATTAAAATAAAAATATCCATAAATAATTTTTTTATCATAAAATTACAAATAATTTTTTTTAAATATTTGATTGTTATTTTTTAAATTAGATGATTATAAAAAAAATTGTTTATACTCTTCAATTTTTCTTGATTTAATTTTTTTAATCAAATAATTGTATAAATATAATTTTTTTTCTTATCTCCTAATTCATTAGTAATAATATACTTTTTTTTGTTAAATTAAATGTTATTTCTATTTTAGTTTTTGCAAATTTTGGGCTTTGTGTTAGAATAATTTTATCACCTTATATATATATATATATATATATATATATATATATAATATTTCACCCTTATAAATTAAAAAGAAGTTGATAGTAAGATGATAAAATACACAATCTATAGGTCAGGAGATAAAGTTTGATTCTTGGTAAATGTATATTTTTTTGAATTTTCATACAAATTTGAATATATATATATATATATATATATATATAAAGATGTCAACCGGGTTGACCCAGCCAGGTCAAAATCTGGGTCAGTTTTGACTTGACCAAGTCGACCTCAGGTCACTTGCGCATTGGTCCAAAAGCTTAACCTGTATCGATTTTGACCTTGGGTTATTGGGTTCAAAAATTATGGTTTGAACTGTTACATAGTAACTTTGGTCAAGAATTTCGCTCTATTTAAACTTTTTTTAAAAAAAAAATACTAACCTTGAGAGATTGTTCTAGTTTTCCAGCCAGTGCCTTTAGCAAGGTTGTTTTCCCACTGCCAGGTGGACCTAGAAGAAGAGTAAGCCTGCACTCATAACCATCGTTGATGAGTTGACAATTTAGTCATTTTCATTGAAGTTACACTTTTCAATTGATTCTTTAACATCATAGCATATGGGATGAAACCAGCTTTCATTTGAGCTTTATCATCTTTTCTAATTACTCAAACCCCGTGCTTCATCCAAATGAAAATCCAACTTAAAGAACTTTTGCTTCCTAAGAATTTTGATGGGTTAAAATATGAAAGTTCTTTGCAAAATATCCATGCATTTGAGAACACATTCATGAATATAGCCATACTGATTATTTCTATCTCTAATTATAGAAAAAAATTTATATTGGGTGTTGCCAAAAAACACAAGACTTAATCAGTTCTTCACTTACCTTGATGACTTTATGATGCCACTTACATCTTTCAGAATGCTTATCGTGGTTTCTTGAGAATTACAATAGGTTGCCTTTGTAATACCCTGCTCAAGTGCTAAATTTAGCTCAATTTTGCATGTAGGAATATAAAATATTCATTTGCGTATAGGAAGCATACTTACTGAAAAGAAGCTAACAAGAGTGTTCCACAGAGTAGGAAGTGGTTTCCCTTGTACAACCTCACATTCTGCTTCTACGTGAAGGTTCTTGTACCTCACCTCCACGGTAGGTAACTTCACATTCACTCTAAAACAAAACCCATTCGTCAATTCTTTTTAAAGTACTTTTTTAGCTGATACTCAGAATCTGAATAAAAGACAACCTCAGAACAAACAATGAAGAGTTTTTACTTCATAACTGAATAACAGATAAGGTGACTGTTGTAGGAAGCAGAAAAACCAAGGCTTCATAAATCAATTTGAAAACATGTCAAAAGATATTTCAACCCAGAATTGGCTTAAAAAATCATCTGTCACCAAGACAAAGATGAAGAGTGGTGAAACAATTTATCTAACAAAACAGAGTATTCATTTTCAGCCTGGTTAAGAACAAGGTATGCACCTTTCTATCCTTTGTCCTAATTTCTGCAGCAGCTGGAGGTTATCATTCTCAATGTGATTTATGAGTTTGTCAATCAACAGACGCCTTTCAACTGCTCCAAGTTTGGTAACGTCAATGATCCTTTTACTATCTGATCTTAATTTGTTGCTGTTACTGCCCTTTTTACTGTCATCATCATTCACATCAACCAAAGAAGTTCTAATCCTTTTGAAAGTGGGCAGTTTCTCTATTGCAGCCCACTTAGACAGAATCTCTCTATCTTGCTGCAAAACAGAATCTGCATCTCTGTCAGAGCTCAGAGTCAAAGGAGAGTGCTGGTTTCTTCCTCTTGGAGCTAACGCCATCAGAGTTGATGAACTGGGTCTTTCTTCCAACACCTAGTGGACACTCCTGAGCCCGCAAGTCTGAAGTTTTTCACATACACGATCCTGAATGGAGATCTTCTGAAACTTGATACTCTCACATATCGTTAGATGGTGTGCATGTGAACGGAAAGAACTCGTTGAACTTCCTCTACCTGTGTGGGGAAGCTGCGTATTTATATCGCACTTTATGGATGTTGCAAACATGGTTGTCATTATTGTTCTTATCTGCAAATCAAAAAGGGTATAGTATATATCTAATAAGATTGAATCGAGAATAAAATTCTATTAAAAATATAAAATAATATATAAAAATATATATAATGATATAAATTTTGTAAAAAATACAAAACTATCAAAATCTCATTATATTTCAATAAAACATGCTCAAATGTTATACAATTAGTAAAGAAAAAAATAGAAAGTAACCTCTACTTTCTATTGTATTAAGAAATCTTTTTTTTCTCACCAAATAGATATTTTTTTTTTCAAAACTTATAATACTATATCTTATTATCAGATTTCATTAAACTAAGTTAAAAATTGAATAAATTATAAGTGATAAAACTGTAATTGTATAATATTAGTAAAGATTTAAGTCAGTTTAATAACTTTTTTTTTCTCAATTAACCTAATAGATTAGAAATATATCAATTTCTAATTCATCATTGTTTCTTCCTTCAATTGATCTTCAAGAGTCCTAATCTTCTTCATAATACGATATATGGCCAATGCATCGTCTTCAATTGGAGGATCTGACCAAACGAAGAAATCACAACCTCTTTCATCATGTATATTTAAGGTCAATATGGTTCAACTTGTATATTTAACCTCAAACAAAACACAATAAAATTTATCCTTTAATTGACATTCATATCATATCGCATACTTTTTGCATCCCCAAAACCTTCGACCTAGATTTTTTTGGGTTTGTGAAGTTGCCAATCTAGCATACTCGTTGCAATTATAGATAAACCTTCCTTACCTACCACTATAACATTGGTATTGGTACAACCCCAATATTGATATGGGTAAAGACTAATGATACATAGATGAGAATGAATATATTGTTAGATGCTTAATTATGAGATGTAATATTCATTTTCATCTTCTAGTATAATACCCAGAGGATTTATTAGAACAATTAAAAAAAACTAGTTAGAAATTTATTGGAAAATTTAATTTCGTAGAAATTTTTTTTTACAATATATTCTTAAGGACCTAGGTGAAAATTTTTCTATGTTGGGTGGAGTTTTTATTTTATTTTTATACTTGGCAGAAAAATAGAGTAAAGTGGTGTTGGAGTAAATTTGGACGAGATATAAAATATTAGGAATGTTAAAAGGACCCAAGTAGGAAGAGAGTTGAATGAGATTTAAGCAAAGGGAGAGTTAGTGGGAGACATATGTGTCATCTCCCCTTGGACGTTGTTGAATTCTAAGAAACCATAGCAAGTAACAAATTAAAAAAAAAAGTGGGGTGTGTCATCATCCACCATAAAAAGAAAAAAAAAGAAAAAAGAAAGAAGACAACACACACCCATTCTTGTCTTCTCTGGCATTTCCATTGGGTGTGTGTGCTAAGGGAGAAAGGGTATTTGCGAAGGAGAGAAAGAGTGAGAGGGATCAAGAAAAGGGGATTGCACGTGATGGCCGGGTGAGATGGTCAAACTGTAAGTAAGCTAGAAATTTCTAAATTTATGATTTATATATGTTCTTCCATCCTGACTGGTATGTGTGTTGAAGATCTAATATTATAATTTTGAAACCTAGATAGATTCAAGTGGAAAATTAAAAAGATTGAGGTTAGATTAAGAATAAAATGTTTTTGGTTAAACATAGAAGAAGGCTGGAGAAGTTCTGCACTGAGAAAGCCTTGGACTTGAACTGTTATGTGGATCTTACTGTAATTACTCCATTAATTTTAGTTGAGTTAGAATTAATTATGTTGTGTTAATTATTTACTTGCTAGGTATTTAAGTTTAACACTGGTTGTGTTGATTTTTGGCAAATTAGAAATGGATTAGAAGTGGGATGTTTGGATTTTCAAGGATATGCCTTTCTTGTAAAATATGCCTTTTGTTTTGAAAGCGTGAAGCTAATTCCCACTATAATTTCTAGTTTGATCAATGTTGTCAGAACTGGTCCGGCTATTGACTCGGACAGGCCTTCGAACCGTCGGGTCACCGGGTCAATTGCTGACCCGAATAAATACATTAAAAAAATTAAAATTATATATATACATATATATCTTTACAAATAAATTAAAAAATAAGTAAAATAAATAATTTATATGTAAATTTTAAAATTTAAAGTCATAAACATCCAAAATAATTCATAAACATCTATAATAATTTAAACATAAAGTCATAAATATTCATAATAATTCATAAAGTCATAGATAAAATCATCCAAATATAATAATTCATACATTTAAAGTCTTAAACATCCATAATAATTTATAAAGTCATTAATAATTAAGAAAAATTAAGTAATTTTTAAGAAAAAAATTAATTTATCCTCTTTAAATTAAAAATAATAATTTTTATATTTTATTTTATAATATTTTCAATTTTATAAAAAAATCCACCACTTGTAGAATTCAAATTAATCATTTAAATGACTTGTTATAAATTTAAAGGACTAATTTGAAACCAATATTTGTTATAGACTACCTTGAAAATGTTTATTGTCTAACGTAATACTTTGACGTATTTTAACCTTAAAGAGTTAACTTCAATTTTAAATAAAATTTATGAAAATGAAAGAAGAATTTAACTAATATTTTTAGAGAAATAAAGTGAGAATATTATATTTCAATTTGTTTGTAGTGGAACGGTGTAGATATAGAGAAAAAGAAAGCATTAATTTTTAGAGTAAATAAAACAAACTTTTTTTGAGATTATTAATCAATGTTAACCCTAAAATTTTTTTAAAAAAATTTAAAGAAAAAAAAAAGAAATCCGAGTCAACGGGTCGCCGAATCGACCAAGACCCGGCCGGTTCTTGATCGGGTAGCATGCAGGGCAATCTAAAGCACTGACCCGGACCGAGTCATGCCCTGGGTCATCGGTTTCCACGTCGACCTGGCCAGGTCAGTCCGGGTCATACAATACTGAGTTTGGCTGAGAATACATGTTTAAAAATTAAGGAGCCAAACACTTGGTGTATTGTAATGAAATTATAATATTAGTTGTACTGGAAATTCATAAAAAGAATTATAAGAGAATCAGAAAATCTAGGATTTCATTATTTACTAGTAGAATTCAAATTTAGACATGTTGCTCGATGGCATGTCAGTTTCTATTAGTCAAATTTAAATGGAATGAGTAAAAAAGAACAAACAATTAATTTAAAAAGCTGATACTTGAGATAGTGAAGTGGGAATTTCAAAATAGATGTGAATTATGTGATTTTACGCAATGGTTAAAAATTTTATGGCACCTAGAGGAGATCTCACACTATTCGTGTACCAAATTTCATAGCATTGGCTAAGGTTTGATAGGCTTATTAAATAAAAAGACAGTACCTATTCAATTTAGACAGCTTTGACCTTTAGTCACTAATAAGGTCTTTAGTGGAAGCAAACGATAGAATTAAATTCTGAAATTTTTATACTAGTATGTCAAGATACTAATAAGGATTTGTATCAAATCTCATAATTTTTGGAGCTATAGTTTATTCTCAGAAATTTCTTAAAGATTGATTCTGATTTTAGCCTCAAAATAAAATAAAGTTAAATGATTAATATATTATATTCTGAATTGGTGTTGATACTTGGTAGAATTATTTTTTAGGTTTATGATGAAGCTCTTGGCATCTTTTTTTGAGTATAAAGTGTAGAAATATAGCTTGGACTCCAGGTAAGGGATCTAGTCTTGCCCTGTTTAATTTTTTTTAGAATTTTGTTTCCTAGAGATGTAATAAAGTAATGAATGAATATATTTTCTATATATTTGGATTGAACTTGCAAAGGAAATACATGTGAATGATTGATGGTTATGAATGACATGGATTTATTAAAATTTATGATGTGCATATGGATGCTCTTGTTTGTGCATGTGATTATATTTGAAAGAAATAAAGATTTCAGACACTTGCGTTCCTTTGAGGGCATGAGTGAAATAAGGTTGAATTGTTTGATGTCCCTTTGAGGGCATAGGTGAAATAAGGTTGAATTACTTTAACATCCTTTTGAGGGCAGGAGTGAAATAAGGTTGATACCTACGGGCAAGAATATAGCCTACAGGCAGGATACGCCTTCAGGCAGGGACATAGTTTACCAGCAGGATATGCCTTCGGGCGAGGACATGGCCTACGAGCAGGATACACTTTCGGGTAAGACATCGCCTACAGGCGGGATGACACCTTTGGGTGGAGTACATGTAAATATTTATGAACTCTCTCATGATATTTTTCTCTTGAGATATATTTATTTCATGAATTATTTATGTTATGAATACTCATATATTCATGCATGATTAATGTAATTTTGGCATGCATAGTCGAATATGTGTGATAGGTAGGACTAGTTTTATGATAAGCCAAGTGGATTGGATTTACCTCATCACAGTTTCAGATACAGAAGACTTTTTAGCTTCAATAACGTGAATGTCAAGAATACCTCCTCTTTTATTCAGGGTAAAGGTATAATACTTTAGTTTATGTTAAGTTGTATAATTCTAGAAAAGCTTTGTAATCAGGTAAGTCTCATGTATTGTTGTGTGATATGATTACATATTGTAAGGGAAAATACTAGTGAGTGTAGTAAAACTAGAAAACCTATAATTTAATTAAGGGAATGTTTATTTATACTTTTATGTATAGTTATAAAAAGGAAGATGACTTTGTGATCATCCTACAAAAATTTTGATTTGTTTTAAATTAAAGAATATTTAAGATGAAGAAAATAAGAGTTTTAAGGAAGTTCTATGCTTGCAACAGTGTGGGGTTAGGCACTATTTGCGCCGATCACGAGCCCAAATTCGAAGCATGACATATTGGGTTTTCAATCAAGAAAGTAAAGAAAGAGAGTAGAGAGGCACCCAAAAAATCCAAATATTAAATCCTTATATTGGTTAAATAGTTTCATTTTCATAAACTTCAAGCTTCTTGTAATTCACACTCCTAGTGAATACTAAATATGCATGTTCCTTTTTTTTTTTGAAATTAACAGATGACTATAACTTTTATCTTCTAATTCTTTTTTTTCCACCAAGTTACAACCTTTTTATGATGATTCAGATTTCCATATGATCAAACAACAATAAAGCATCATCATCAAAATTGTTTGAATCAAAATCACGAGAACTAGCAGCATCTAAAGCACAGATTATTACCAGCAATATTACTATTAAATCTTCCTTAGATAAGAACAATGAACCACGAACACACATACATAGAAAGCAAATTAAAACAGAGGAATAAATGACCTAGGGTAAATGAAAAAATTGAACTCACAATTACGATTTTCTTCATATGAGAACAATGAACCATGCACACCTTAGGGCAGAAAAATAAGGAATGAATAATGAAAGAAATTAAGGCTCCAATTGGTTCTAGGGCAAAATTAAGACAAATAAAACAAAGAGGAGTGAATAAGCTTACCTACACGTTGTTGCGATTGTCCTCTGTCACTATCGCTTATATTTATGAACTTGACTATCGACAAAAAAAAAGAAGCCTACACGACGTCATCTGAGTGCTTGGAGATAAATGGTTCCTATCACGCCTCGAAAATCGAACACGTCAATATATATAAATCCTAGGATATATCTTCGTGGTAATCTATAAATTTTCTGAACAGTCATAATATCTAAAACTATGCAAAACATAAATTTTCAAAGAAAATTTAAATTACATAGTTTACAAAGCAAATCATAGCCAATATACAATAAATTTCCTAACTATAGCAGGGTTTAGATGGCATATAGGATTATAAAGCATTTTTTTCTATGCATATAGCCCAAAAATTGATTCCATGAACCCTCCAATAAAAAATAGAGTATATCTCCATAAGTTGCTAATCTTCTGCAGTTTCCCTTGTTCCTCAACTTTTATATTTGAAAAAAAAATAACCACAAAGGGTGTGAGTTCATCAAAACTCAATGAGTAGATGATTGTGCAATAAAATAAATCACAAGTACAAATACTAGAATCACAATCATAGTTTAAAATAATACCTCTATCACGTACAAGCATGTATAGATATATATACACAAGCGTGCCTTATTATGCAATCGTAACATGCTATTCCTTCAAAAATATACACTCTCGCAGTTCCACATTAAATCACATCCTGTCACGTCCCAAAATCTGAGCACGTGACCGGCACGGAAGTGAATTTCAATTCACCTCCGTAAGCCTATCTTTCTCTTAAAAATTATACAATTCTTTTTCATGCAACCAAACCGAGTTCTCTATACATACTACAATTATTCACATTACATCACTGAATGAACCTACCCGATTACAGAGATTTCTAGATTTATACAACTTAGAATAAGACTTAACTATTATACCTTTATCCTGAACAAATGAAAATGTAATCATGGACTAAGGATCCATAATTCCTTTTTCCGATATTTACCTTCAGCTGTCAACTCTGAAAAAAAATATCAATAAGAGGGGTATGAGCAAACCACGTGCCCACTGAGTAGATAATACAACACTATGACAAAAAAAATCATGCATCATAATAATAACATACAGCAATCATACGTAAATCAATCATCATATGATATGATATTATTCATAATACTTCACGACAATATCCAAGTACATCAAATACATTTCAACATAATTCAAAATTCACAACAGCAATCGGTGAAATCAATTTCACACACATTTCCCGTACCAACCGGGTCGTCCAGAATACCTCTGGATCGTTGCCCGCGGCCCCCGCCGCATCCACCCTTATCGCTCCATTTATAATCTCTACCCTTATAACTTCACATAAATTTCTCCATGGGGTGCACCACCATGCCTTTCCTTTCCAGTCAAACACAATCACAATCACATATAAAAACATCCTCAATCATAATCTTGAGCCACATACACAACTCAGTCATTTACAATTCAATCCATAACATAATCAATGTGGTTCCAGCAACATAGCATGTATACAACATAACCCATAATATAGAACAATTATTCAACTCAGTTCACATGCCATTCACAATCCATCATATAACCTTCATTCATGGGAAAATAAGAAAATATAATTATATACATTACCAGACATGTTCCACAATTGTTTATGCCTCATCGTTCCACATCATCCTCTTCAAACTTGGATATGCAACATATTTCCACTATTATGCAAAAAGTCAATAACAGATATTTAATCATAGCAAGTATTAACTCACTCACCTGGATTTCACGCTCTCGGCACTTCCACTTTGCACTTTGACCATTCCTATTGTAACCAGACAAAAACCATCAGGGTTACGAAATAGAGAAATTTCCTACCACTACTCTCGACCTTCATCCACTTCTCAAATCATAACTCCTAACTGGTAATGAATATCCAGATGAAATTTATACCATTAGAAACTAGACTCAAATAGCTTTTCAACGATATTTAAAAAAAAATGGATGCTACAGTAACGGTCAACGGTCAACGCAGCTACAGTAACGTTGACCGAGTCAATGCTACAGTAACGTTGACCGAGTCAATGCTACAGTAACGTTGACCGAGTCAATGCTACAGTAACGTTGACCGAGTCAACGCTACAGTAACGAGAAAATCTGAAAAAATTTTCTCGGTGAACAGTAATTTCTGGGGAAAATTTTCGATGTTCTTCGTGTTCTTCATCCAAAAATCCAAAAATCATATCTAAAACAACATTTCTTTAGATTTCTTCCATGGGTTTTCATCCTTAATGTCTAAGGAGTGTTTTAACACCAAAACCCCCAATTTCTACCAACAATCCAAGCTCAAATCTCAAATTTTCATCAATAACGCTAACTTTTTTCAAATATCCAAATTCTACAAATTTCTCCTAGTTTTCTCCAAATTTCTTGTTCTAATAACCTCATAAACCACCTAGTAATGTTTTAGATTAACATCCACACTTAAATTCATCCATTAAAATATTCTACAAAAATTTTGCAAAAAATGATAACCATGGATTTGGTCTTGTAATAAGAGGAAGAAGAAGAAGAAAATCAACTTACCAATCATCCTAACTTTCATAGCTTCCTTCCCCGTGCAAAAATTACATGAATGATTGATGAAGAAATTCCTTTGCAAGCATAATCGAGAGAGAGAGAGAGAAAGTGAAGCTACGGGAGGGAGAATGAGAGAAAGAAAAGAATAAGAGGAAATGTATACGCGTGGGCCCCACCAATTTCTTTTTCGATAAAATGGCTCATAACCACCTTAGCTTATAATATTTGTTCACTTTAATCCCTCTCGATGTCTCAAATACCACTTTAACCTTGAATCAATCATCTTTTCGGTACCGGACTCATAATTCATTCTCATAAGCTTTATTCTTCCTCTCAGGTTCCTATTTGGTCATTTCTCAAAAGTCCTCTATACTTTCTTTTCTTTTCACTTTAGTCCTTGAGAATTTGTAAAAATCTCCTAAATTAAAAATTAAAATTTCTATTTCCATATTTTCTTCACTAATTCAAAAGGCAAATTTTCCACGTAATTAAATTTTTCACTAAACTTCAAAATAGGCTTTAAATATTCATATAAATTCTTGGGATATTACACATCTAATACTCTAAAGCATGTACAAGCATAAATAATTTATACATACAGAGTATGATTATGCAATAACCAATTCCTTCCTACTTGTGAGTCTACGTTCTCACATATATCTCATCGTGTTGTCACCCAACGGAAATGTGCTAAGAGTATACGTTCCCTTAGACTTTAAATCATTAAGGTTCATCACAAGGAACTCGGCCAAATTCAGGACTACTACTTGGCTTAATTTTATGGGTCTACGTTCCCACAATCAATTCTCGAGATTCATCATAAGGAACTTGGCCAAATTTAGGACTACTACTCGGCTTACACTTATGGGTCTATGTTCTTATATTCTCTTTTCTTTTCTCATGGGTCTACACTCCCATGTCATTTTCTTTTGCCATATGCAATACATTCAAACAAACACAATACATCATATATACAATATAACTACTAATTCACCATTCCCAAGTAACCTCATTATGTTTCCACAACATTACAAGAAATTTTATAATCTAGTTAATATCACTAACTAGAAAATTTTAATAATTTAAATTTAATCATTGTGTGAGTGAGATTTATATTGTACTTGAGTAATTTTAAATAAAAACTCGAAAGCAAAGTCACTCACTCACCTCGATGGTATCAAGGATTTACCGTGAAAGAATCCTAGAAAATGAAGCCCATGAAACTCCTGAGCCACCTAGAAATCAACTCAAAGTCACTTAGTATAAAAAGAAAATTTTGAAAAACTTCCTGTTGCTGTAGCGATAAGGTCTTAACAAGCTTCTATCGCTGCAACGATGGCACCAATAAAGAGCATTGCTCTCTGCCTCATCTATCCCTAACAGAGAGCTTCTTCCTCTTCGGTCACTACAGCCACCACCTTTGTTGCATCCATCACTGCAGCGATGGATTCTGTCACTGCAGCAATAGTTAACATATCCATTTTTCTGCAAAATGCAATATGCTCCATTCTACTTCCTCTGCCCTGCCTCCTAGTTCCAACACCCCAAAACCCCACTTAAACCAATATTTAAGGTTCCTCACTCCATATTTAACCTTCCCAAACACTTCTAACCCAAAATCATCAACAAATCCCAAACCCAAAACCCATTTTTCCCTTAGGGCACCAACCATATCCAAAAATAGAACAGATGAAGGAGATTAAAGCTTACCTCTAGCTTTAGAATTTCATGAGGAGTCAGAAAGTAACTGGAAACAAGGATTTAATTGGGAGAAAACAAGAGAAGAGATTGTTATATAGTTTGTAATATTGAGTAGAATTAAAATCTTGTATTAGATAAAATATGATATTTAATTAAAAAAAGAATTTAATTATTGTTCCTTTTATTTGAAAATATGTTTTTTTATTTAAAAAGATATATCTTTTAATTGAAAGAATGTATCTTTTATTTTAAAAGATGTATCTTTTTATTTAAAAGATGTATCTTTTTATTTAAAAGATGTATCTTTTATTTAAATAGAAGTGTCTCTTAATTAAATAGATGTATCTTTTAAATTGAAGGGATATGTCTTTTTATTTAAAAAAGAAATGTCTCTTAATTAAAAAGATGTCTCTTTTAAATTGAAGGGATATGTCTTTTTATTTTAAAAAAAGAAAGATGTATCTTTTAAATTGAAGAGATATGTCTTTTATTTGAAAGGATGTATCTTTTATTTGAAATTGAATTTTAAATTTATTTTTAAAATTCAATAAGACATAAATTAAATAGACACATCTATTCAAAATAAAAAGACATGACTTTTGAAAATTGAATAGACATGACTATTCAAAATAGAATAGACATGACTGTTGAAAATAGAAAGACATATCTATTCAAATTGAACAGATATAACTGTTCAAACTCTATATATATATATATATCATATTAGAATTCTACGGTGATATCTTGATTTCAAGAGGGCTTTATTGTATCATGGAAGGGTTTGTCTGTGATTTTCCAATACACAGATATAAATTCTTTAAAGAAAGTGACTTATCACGCCTCAAAGCCATATTTTCCTAACAATTTTAAAGAGTTTATATTCTTGTCATTCGCTGCTATGGAGAATCCAAAAGAATTCATCAAACTGGATTGCTTTGATGGCACTAATTTTACTCGCTGGAAAGACAAGATGATTTTCTTGCTCACTGCCCTTAAGATTCACTATGTTTTAGACCTTCATCTGCCTGTGCTGCCAAATCCTGATCCTGAAGAATCTGATCAACTCAAAGCAGAAAGAAAGAAACGTGAAGAGGATGAACTCATATGTCGAGGACACATTCTGAATACCCTGACTGATCGTTTATATGATCTATACTCAAACTTGAAGACACCAAAAGTAATTTGGCCTGCTTTAGAAACTGCATACCAGACAAAAAAACGAGGATCAAAACCTATTGGTTGTAAATGGGTATTTAAACTAAAATATAATATAGATGGTTTTATTCAAACTTTTAAGACAAGATTGGTGGCTAAGGGCTTCACACAGAAAGAAGGTATTGATTATTTTGATACCTATGCTCCTGTAGCAAGAAAAACATTCATTAGAGTACTTCTATCACTAGCATAAATGTATAAATTACATGTACATCAAATGGATGTTAAGACAGCATTTTTAAATGAAAATTTATATGAATCAACCTGAAGGTTTTATTCTTCCAGGAAATGAAAATAAAGTTTGTAAATTAGTCAAGTCTCTTTATGGTTTGAAACAAGCACCAAAGCAGTGGCATGAAAGATTTGATAGTGTAATACTATCAAATAGATTTATACATAATCATGCTGACAAATGTATTTATTCCAAATTTACAAGTAAATATGGTATCATTATATGTTTGTATGTTGATGACATGTTAATATTTGGAACAAATATGTTTGGTATCTCTGAAACTAAGAAGTATTTGACTTCAGTCTTTAAAATGAAAGATATGAATGAAGTGGATACTATTTTAGGTATTAAAGTTCAAGGAGATAACAAATGAGTGACTTTGTTACAGTCACACTACATAAATAAGATGCTTGATAAATTCAAATATTTAGGAATAAAGGAGTTTAATACTCTTTATGATTCTAGTATAAAATTGACTGAAAATTCAGGGGAATGATAGCACAATTAGAATATACAAGTACAATAGGTAGTATGATGTATGCAATACATAGTATTAGGCCAGATATTGCATTTGTTGTTTGTAAACTCTCAAGGTATACAAGTAATCCAGGTAATGAACATTGGAAAGCAATTTCTAGAGTGTTTGGGTATTTGAAAAGAACAAAGCACTTGGGAATTTGTTATAGTGGTTTTCCTACTGTATTAGAAGGTTATTCTGATACAAGTTGGATCACAAGTGTTAATAATAATAAATCCACATCTGGTTGGATATTCACCTTGGGTGGAGGTGTCATAAGTTGGGCATCTAAGAAGCAAACTTGTATTTCCCATTTTACAATGGAATCTGAATTTATTGCATTGGCATCTGCTGGAAAAGAGGCAGAATGGCTGAGAAACATGTTGTTAGACATTAAGTTGTGGCCACAACCTATGCCAGCTATTTCTGTATTCTGTGATAGTGAAGCTACTATGTGTATAGCTCACAACAAAATTTACAATGAGAAATCAAGACATATAAGCTTAAGACATGCTTATATAAGGGAATTTGTCACAAATAGAACAATGACAATTATTTATATTAGGTCAAATAAGAATTTGGCTGATCTATTAACCAAACCATTGCCCAGAGATGTAGTACAACAAACTTGTATTGGAATGGGATTAAAACCCTTAAAATAAAGCACTAGTAACGGGAACCCAACTTTGAGTTAGTATACACTCTAACAATAAAAGTTCAATGGGCAATAACAAGTTACTAAGTGTTGCTTGAGGCACGGACTCTAAATTGAGACCTCGTTCAATAATGTACTACATAATATTGTGTCAAGAGTTGTGCACACTGTTACAAAGAAATGATGACAAAGGTCTTAATGGTATTGTTAAATATCTAGAGTAACATGGACATAAAAACAATACCACTTATATGAATATTGAAGTGGTGCCGCTTCAAACAAGATTTAAAATGGTTGATCTTGTAAATATTCATGAAACCAGGATTAGCACATGGCCATAAAAGTGCTAAAGCGAGATTGTCACATCCCAAAAATTGAGCATGTGAAAAGATACTACTCATTTGATAAAATTCTCAAACATACGTTATTTACATATGTTCTGTAAGGTTTTACATTCAACCTTAATCATTCATTCCACACTACAGAATTATATTCATCTGATAAGCAAATATAGACATACATAGTCTGATATTTCTATCTCATCGCAAGCCTAGGAGACCTATAGAAAGTACAGAGCGTTTCTAGTATCCACATTAATAAGTACTGGTATCCCACCAGACAGAAATAGAGAGTAATCCCAATGGGCTTCTAATCTTCCAACGGATACTCTTCTTCTTTGTTTTCTGTATCTGAAAAATAATCATAGGGAGTGTGAGTTTATTTAAAAACTCAGTAAGTAAATAACTGTACTATATAAAATATCAAAAGTACAAATACCACATTTACTCATATAATTAATTGTCTTATACATCGAGTAGTATGGGACTCTAACCCTTTCAAACTCATGAATAAGATTTCTTAGATATACAACGAGTAGTATGGGACTCTAACCCTTTCAAACTCGTGAATAAGATCTCATCGGTATACACCGAGTAGTATGAGACTCTAACCCTTTCAACTCGTGTATAGGTTTCATAGATATGCACTGAGTAGTATGGGACTTTAACCCTTTCAAACTCGTGTATAAGCTTTCTTAAATATACACCGAGTAGTATGGGACTTTAACCCTTTCAAACTCGTGTATAAGCTTTCTTAGATATACACCGAGTAGTATGGGACTTTAACCCTTTCAAACTCGTGTATTAGATCCCGTAGATCTTTACTCATTGACAAGATAGTGAGAATTTATCACATAGCACAATTGTCATGAAATAAAATAATTTCTACATACTCTTATTTCTACCGATCATCATATACTCCCATATGAAAATTGATTGCTTATTATCCAAATAATATTGTAAATGGGGCTTATATTGTACTTTGACTAGTAATATCAAATTAGCTGAGTAAGGTTATTCACTCACCTTGATGTTTGTCCAAGTTTACCTTGTTCCACACTAGAATTTGTGTAGGAAAATTTCCTAGTAAAATATATTACAAGGAAACATAAGACAGGAAACAAAATCACGAAAATACGCAAAATTTTCTGATTGCTACAGTAACGGTTTGCTACAGTAACGGTTCGCTACAGTGCCGGTTCGCTACATTACCGTTGACTGCCGACACTACAGTTGCTGCTACAGTAACTCGAAGAAAAATTTCTAGATTTTCCCGAAATTTCTGGTCGCTACAGTAACTCGGTTTTCGCAGAAGTTTTTACAGAAATTTCTAACAAATTCATCCTTTCCTTTCTTGTTTCAAAACTAGAATTTCAACTCTTTTAACCGATTATAACTTAAATATAACTTCTAAAACAACTGAGATTCATGAATTATCATCAAAATCTTCAAGAACAAAACCTCTTCTGATCTTCTACATAAACTGAAATTTAAGGAAAATAATGAGATTAAAGCTTACCTTTGATCCTTACAAAGCCTTTGAACCGAACAAATAATCAAAACTCTGAAGATCAAGGAAAAGATTTGAGAAGAGAAATGAAGAAAGGAGAGAAAACTTCATCAGCTGCGGTTGCGTGAGAAAAGTGAGGGGTACTATTGAAACTTTATATTAAATATTTCTAATGGGTTATTCAATAACCCATGGGTATCCATAACCCAACATCCAAACACATCCCGTCAATTTACAATAAATGGACTAATTGACCATTCTGAAACCACTTTTCCATGAATTTCACCATTCTTAGAATCTATCCCACATTGTGCAAATATTTAGTCCAGTCATTTAACTCAATTTTCATAAATAATATTCAAAGAGAACAATTATATATGAAAATTAAAAATAACTAAAATAAATAACTAAAGTAACGTTGTAAAATTCTAAAATACTTTTAGGCGAATGATATTCCAAAATTAACGGGTATTACATTCTACCCCCCTTAAAAGAATTCGGTCCTCCGAATTAAAATCTTACCTCAAGTTTCAAATAAGTGTGGATAGTTTTTCTACATTTCATCTTCTGCCTCCCACGTAGCTTTCTCGCGAGAATGATTTCTCCAAAGAACCTTGACAGTAGGAATTTCTTTAGTACGCAATTTCTTGACTTTTCTATCAAGAATAGCTACTGGTACCTCTTCGTATGTGAGAGTTTCATCAAAGTGAACTTCTTGGGGTTGAATGACATGAGAAGGATCAGGAAGATATTTCCGTAGCATGGACACATGAAATATTGGATGAACTCCCTCTAGGTCGGAAGGTAGGTCTATGCGATATGCCACATTACCCACTCTGTCTACAACCTCATATAGGCCAACATACCTCGGACTAAGCTTGCCTTTCTTCCCGAATCTCATTAATCCCTTCATAGGTGAGATTCGTAAGAAAACCATATCACCTATTGCAAATTCAAGGTCACGTCGTCGGTTGTCCGCATAAGACTTCTGTCTACTCTGAGCAGTTAACAACTTCTCTCTGATCAGTTTAACTTTATTTATATCTTCCTGTATCATCTCAGGTCCAAATATTTTGGTTTCACCAAGTTCAAACCAACTTATAGGAGATCGACACCGTCTCCCATATAAAGCCTCAAAAGGTGCCATCTGGATACTGGCTTGGTAACTGTTATTATAAGCAAATTCAATAAGAGACAAATGATCTTCCCAACTTCCACTGAAATCCATCACACAAGCTCTTAGCATATCCTCTAAAGTCTGAATTGTCCTTTCAGACTGTCCATCAGTCTGAGGATGGAATGCTGTGCTAAGATTCACTTTGGTACCCAAAGTCTTTTGAAAGACTTTCCAGAACCGAGAAGTAAATTGAGGTCCTCGGTCTGATATAATGGATATTGGTATACCATGAAGTTTCACTATTTTTTTAACATAAAGTCGAGCAAGTTTTGCTACACTGAAAGTGGTATGAACAGGAAGAAAATGTGTTAACTTAGTAAGTCGATCCACTATGACCCATATTGAGTCATTTCCTTTTGTTGACCGAGGTAAACCTACCACAAAATCCATAGTGATCCTTTCCCACTTCCACTCGGGAATATCTAGTTTTTACATCAAACCAGGTGGTCGTCGATGTTCAGCTTTAACTTGCTGACAAGTCAAACATCGAGCTACAAAGTCAGTCACGTCTTGCTTCATGCCCTCCCACCAGTAAACTTGTTTCAAGTCCTGATACATTTTCACAGCACCAGGATGTACAACGTAGGGCGAACCATGAGCTTCCATTAAGATTTCATGTTTCAAAGATTCAATGTTGGGGACACAGAGTCTCTCATTAAACCATAAGACTCCTTCTTCATCTACCAAGAAACTTGGTGCTAGACCTTGCCTTGCCTTATCTCTGATTTTGACCATATCAATGTCATTTTCTAAAGTTGCTTTTACTTTTTCAACAAGAGATGATCTAACTGTTAAATGAGCCAGAAATGTACCTGACTAAGTGATCTCGAAGAATACTCCATCAGCTTCCAATTCTTGTAGTTCATGTATTAGAGATCTCCTTATAGTGGCAATGTGAGCTAAACTTCCCATAGACTTTCGACTTAGAGCATCAGCCACTACATTTGCTTTACCTGGATGGTAAATGATGGTACAATCATAATCTTTCAGAAGTTCCATCCACCTTCGTTGCCTTAGATTGAGATCTCTCTGCTCAAAAATGTAGTTAAGACTTTTGTGATCTGTAAAAATTTGACAAGTCTCCCCATACAAGTAATGTCTCCAAATCTTTAGGGCAAACACTACAGCTGCCATTTCCAAATCATGAGTGGGGTAATTCAATTCATGCTTTTTAAGCTGACGTGAGCCATAAGCTATGACTTTACCATGTTGCATCAACACATATCCTAAGCCTATCTTTGAGGCATCACAGAATACAGAGTAACCCCCTGGTCCTGATGGTAGGATTAAGACTGGTGTAGAAGTTAAACACTCTTTCAATTGGGTGAAACTTTGCTCACATGAATCATCCCAAATGTATTTAACATTCTTTCGGGTTAACTTATTTAATGGGAGAGCCGTCTTAGAGAAATCTTTGACAAAGCGACGGTAATACCCTGCTAAGCCAAGAAAACTACGTACTTCAGACACTGTTGTTGGTCTAGGCCATTGTTTTACTGCTTCAATTTTACTTGGATCAACATGAATACCTTCTTGGGAAATAACATGTCCCAAAAACGTTACATGACTCATCCAGAATTCACATTTTGAGAGCTTTGCGTACAACTGATGCTCTCTCAAGGTCTGAAGCACTATTCTCAAATGTTCAGTATGTTCTTCATGACTCTTTGAATACACCAAAATATCATCAATAAATACAATTACAAACTTATCAAGGAATGATTTGAAGACTCTGTTCATTAAATCCATTAATGTTGCTGGTGCATTTGTCAACCCAAAAGACATCACAAGAAACTCATAATGTCCATACCGTGTATGAAAAGCAGTCTTAGGTATATCATCACTCTTAATTCGTAACTGATGATATCCAGACCTTAGATCAATCTTTGAGAAGTATTTTACTCCTTGAAGCTGATCAAACAAATCATCTATCCTTGGTAAAGGATACTTATTCTTTACTGTGACTTTATTCAACTGAAAATAATCTATACATAATCTCATAGAACCATCTTTCTTTTTCACAAAAAGAACAGGAGCACCCCAAGGTGAAAAACTTGGGCGAATGAACCCTTTGTTTAACAAATCTTCCAATTGTTCTTTGAGTTCTTTTATCTCAACAGGAGCCATACGGTAAGGTGGAATAGAAATTGGTCGTGTGTCTGGGACCAAATCAATACTGAACTCAATATCTCTTTCTGGCGGTAATCCAGGTAAATCTTCTGGGAACACATCTGGGAATTCATTAACCACATGTATGTCTTCTAACTTCTGTTCTTTCTTTTCTAAATCTTTGATAAAAGCTAGAAATCCCTGACATCCCTTTCGCAACATACGCCGGGCACTTAACATAGATATCATGTTGCAAGGTACATCACTTCGATCTCCTTGAAACACAAAATTACTCCTCCCCGGCATATTAAAGGAAATAACTTTATCACGACAATTTATAGTAGCATGACAAGAAGATAGCCAGTCCATTCCTAAAATCACATCAAAATCTAACATATTGAGAATCATAAGATCTATCTCAGTTTCCATGCCTCCAACGATTATTTTACAAGAACGATAACATGTTTTAACCATCAAAGTCTCTCTCATCGGTGTGGAAACCAAGAATGGTTCTTTAAGAATAATCGAATCAATTGCAAATCTCTTGGCAAATAGGGGTGACACATATGAGTGAGTAGAACCGGGGTCAAACAAAATACGTGCAGCAAAAGTATTAACAGATAATATACCTGTAACTACAGCATTGGATGTTTGAGCATCCTGTCGGGTTAGAGCATATACTCTTGCATTTCCTCTGCCAGCAGCTTGTTTTCCACGGTCACCTTGGCCTCTTCCAGAACCTCTTCCTATACTACCCCCTATTGAAGGGGTTGGTGTTTGAGTAATAAATTGTGGTCGAGGTGACAAAGTAGACCCTTGACCTGGTCTTGTCATGAGCTGAGGGCACTCCCTTATAAAATGTCCTTTTTGTCCACAGTTAAAACAACCTGTACCAACAGTGTTTAACCTGCATTCTCCGAAGTGAAACTTTCTACATTCAGGACATTGAGGTTTTTCCCTTCTACCTTGAGTACCTCCTCTACTAGAAGAGCTAAAACCACCCCTGCTCTCTGAACGAGGCTTAGCCACACTGGCTGTAGAATAAGTTGACTTAGTAGGAGTGGCTGGAGCATTTTGTGATGCAGTAAAGGGTTTTAAAATCCCTGAGTCTTCCCCTTGATCAAAGGATCTCCTATATCTGGCTTTCTTATTTTGACGATATTCTTCTTTATTCTTTGACCTCTTTTCCATTCTTCGGGCCACATCAACAGCTTCTGAGTACGAAGAGTAATCGTTCATATTAGAACCCACTTGATCATATAAAGCATCACGAAGCCCTTCCACAAACTTTTCTATTTTCTTCCTTTCAGAAGGAATGATTTCAGGGGCATATTCAGATAATTTAACAAACTGAGCTGAATATTCATCAACAGTCATGGTTCCCTGTCGTAGATACAGAAAATCCCTGGCCCTAGATGATCGTTCACTTGCCGGAAGAAATTCATCCATAACCAATCTATAAAATTCTGTCCACATAACTGGCGGTGCGCCTTGAATTCTAGCTTTCTTCCAGTTCCTCCACCATTTACCAGCCCTACCCTTTAACTGAAAGGAAGTGAATTCTACTTTTTGAGTAGGAGAACACCCTATAGCATCATAGATTGCTTCACAATCTTCAAGGAAACATTGTGGGTACTCTTTGGGATCTTCATCTGAAAAAGTAGGAGGCCTCATTTTCTGGAACTCAGACATTCTTACTTCCCTTACGTTATCTCCTCCAGCTAACTGAGCTGGTGGTACAATTTCAGCTTCAACAATAGGAGGATCCACTGGCAGGTTAGCTTGTGCAGCTCGACCTCTCATTTCAGCCTCAAATCGGTCAAATCGTTCATTCATCAA
The DNA here is from genome assembly GCA_037074585.1 of Biancaea sappan. Lineage (NCBI taxonomy): Eukaryota > Viridiplantae > Streptophyta > Magnoliopsida > Fabales > Fabaceae > Biancaea > Biancaea sappan. The sequence goes on along the minus strand of CM073498.1, from coordinate 3,666,075 downwards.
ATTAATCACATGTGCAATAGTTGCATTACCAATGTGAGCATCAGGTTCGACTCTCCTTGCTTGCTCACTAGTTGCGCCCTCAGTACTTTGAGCATGTAAACTATCACCACGGTTAGGATCATCTTGCACATGTACTGGTGGATTTATGGCCCTCCTTGGACCCATATGCTCATTATTATTAGAAGATCCTTCTGACATTGATCTGTCACAGATCTACACACATAACAAACAATTTTCAGACATAAACAAAATATCACTTACTAGCCCCACTGATAAGTTATCTATAAAATGACGTTATACTCTACAAGGTCTTTTATGGAACCTAATCCTATGGTCATGCCGCGGCTCATGACAATAGGGAAGGGCCCACAAAGATCACTTTGCTCTGTACTCTATAGGGGACCTATCAAACCTATCCTCTGATACCAAATTGTCAGATCCCAAAAATTGAGCATGTGAAAAGATACTACTCATTTGATAAAATTCTCAAACATACGTTATTTACATATGTTCTGTAAGGTTTTACATTCAACCTTAATCATTCATTCCACACTACAGAATTATATTCATCTGATAAGCAAATATAGACATACATAGTCTGATATTTCTATCTCATCGCAAGCCTAGGAGACCTATAGAAAGTACAGAGCGTTTCTAGTATCCACATTAATAAGTACTGCTATCCCACCAGACAGAAATAGAGAGTAATCCCAATGGGCTTCTAATCTTCCAACGGATACTCTTCTTCTTTGTTTTCTGTATCTGAAAAATAATCATAGGGAGTGTGAGTTTATTTAAAAACTCAGTAAGTAAATAACTGTACTATATAAAATATCAAAAGTACAAATACCACATTTACTCATATAATTAATTGTCTTATACATCGAGTAGTATGAGACTCTAACCATTTCAAACTCATGAATAAGATTTCTTAGATATACAACGAATAGTATGGGACTCTAACCCTTTTAAACTCGTGAATAAGATCTCATCGGTATACACCGAGTAGTATGGGACTCTAACCCTTTCAACTCGTGTATAGGTTTCATAGATATGCACTGAGTAGTATGGGACTTTAACCCTTTCAAACTCGTGTATAAGCTTTTTTAGATATACACCGAGTAGTATGGGACTTTAACCCTTTCAAACTCGTGTATAAGCTTTCTTAGATATACACCGAGTAGTATGGGACTTTAACCCTTTCAAACTCGTGTATTAGATCCCGTAGATCTTTACTCATTGACAAGATAGTGAGAATTTATCACATAGCACAATTGTCATGAAATAAAATAATTTCTACATACTCTTATTTCTACCGATCATCATATACTCCCATATGAAAATTGATTACTTATTATCCAAATAATATTGTAAATGGGGCTTATATTGTACTTTGACTAGTAATATCAAATTAGCTGAGCAAGGTTATTCACTCACCTTGATGTTTGTCCAAGTTTACCTTGTTCCACACTAGAATTTGTGTAGGAAAATTTCCTAGTAAAATATATTACAAGGAAACATAAGAAAGGAAACAAAATCACGAAAATACGCAAAATTTTCTGATTGCTACAGTAACGGTTTGCTACAGTAACGGTTTGCTGCAGTGACGGTTCGCTACAGTGCCGGTTCGCTACAGTGCCGGTTCGCTACATTACCGTTGACTGCCGACACTACAGTTACTGCTACAGTAACTCGAAGAAAAATTTCCAGATTTTCCCGAAATTTCTGGTCGCTACAGTAACTCGGTTTTTGCAGAAGTTTTTACAGAAATTTCTAACAAATTCATCCTTTCCTTTCTTTTTTCAAAACCAGAATTTCAACTCTTTTAACCGATTATAACTCAAATATAACTTCTAAAACAACTGAGATTCATGAATTATCATCAAAATCTTCAAGAACAAAACCTCTTCTGATCTTCTACATAAACTGAAATTTAAGGAAAATAATGAGATTAAAGCTTACCTTTGATCCTTACAAAGCCTTTGAACCGAACAAATAATCAAAACTCTAAAGATCAAGGAAAGGATTTGAGAAGAGAAATGAAGAAAGGAGAGAAAACTTCATCAGCTGCGGTTGCGTGAGAAAAGTGAGGGGTACTATTGAAACTTTATATTAAATATTTCTAATGGGTTATTCAATAACCCATGGGTATCCATAACCCAACATCCAAACACATCCCGTCAATTTACAATAAATGGACTAATTGACCATTCTGAAACCACTTTTCCATGAATTTCACCATTCTTAGAATCTATCCCACATTGTGCAAATATTTAGTCCAGTCATTTAACTCAATTTTCATAAATAATATTCAAAGAGAACAATTATATATGAAAATTAAAAATGACTAAAATAAATAACTAAAGTAACGTTGTAAAATTCTAAAATACTTTTAGGCGAATGATATTCCAAAATTAACGGGTATTACAGAGATTATCGGAACGTCTTCACAAAGTTAATGATGTCATATGTGTTGTACTTTCGGTTTTGGCAGATGGAGTTATGGTTCAAATCTTATGATACCACTAACTTTGTCAAAACTTTAAAGTGTTACACTATTAGGAAGTTTTAATCTCTGTAAAAATATTTTCTATTATGTATGATATCATGTAGAAATATTACAAACTAGTGGGGGATTGTTATATAGTTTGTAATATTGAATAGAATTAAAATCTTGTTTTAGATAAAATATGATATTTAATCAAAAAAAGGAATTTAATTATTGTTCCTTTTATTTGAAAACATGTTTTTTTATTTAAAAAGATGTATCTTTTAAATTGAAAGGATGCATCTTTTATTTTAAAAGATGTATATTTTATTTTAAAAGATGTATCTTTTATTTTAAAAGATGTATCTTTTTATTTAAAAGATGTATCTCTTATTTAAATAGAAGTGTCTCTTAATTAAAGAGATGTATCTTTTAAATTGAAAGGATATGTCTTTTTATTTAAAAAAGAAGTGTCTCTTAATTAAAGAGATGTCTCTTTTAAATTGAAGGGATATGTCTTTTTATTTAAAAAAAAAAGAAAGATGTCTTTTAAATTGAAGAGATATGACTTTTATTTGAAAGGATGTATCTTTTATTTGAAATTGAATTTTAAATTTATTTTTAAAATTCAATAAGACATAAATTAAATAAACACATCTATTCAAAATAAAAAGACATGAATTTTGAAAATTGAATAAACATGACTATTCAAAATAGAAGAGACATGACTGTTGAAAATAGAAAGACACATCTATTCAAATTGAACAGACATAACTGTTTAAACTATATATATATATATATATATATATATATATATATCATATTAGAATTCTATGGTGATATCTTGGTTCCAAGAGGGCTTTGTTGTATCCTGGAATGGGTTTGCCTGTGATTTCTCAATACGCAGACATAAACTCTTTAAAGAAAGTGACTTATCACGCCTCAAAGCCATATTTTCCTAACAGAAATTTGGAGAAGTTAAGAGGAAATCTTCCTCTTTCATGCTCCTCTGTACCTCAGCATGGGAAAAATGAAGAAGCAGAGAGAAGAAATGCATTCCAGCCCTAGGATTTAACCGAGTCTCACATTGCTAGTTTTCTTGAGGATGTATACTCAGGTATGCATTCCAGCCCTAACTTACTCAACCACCCTAGTGTCCATCCCCCTCGATGAAACCTATATCCTAGTCCTCAACCCCATCTCACATAAGCATTATCCTTTTTCATACCCTCTCTTCTTCCTAATATCTTTTTTTTTCCTCAACTTTTTTTACTCAACTTTAACTCAAAGTGATTTGGTTGAAGTACCTACCTACACACAACCTGTCCAGAATGTCATCAATACTTAGAAGAATAGATCATAAGTTAATCTATATAAGTATCAATCCCCAAGCATTCATTCTCGTCATCCACGTGACCAATATCAAAGGAATTCATAATGGATGATTCACTCACTCACGACAAGATGTATTACAATGCATGTGCACATGTAAAGTATGTAGGTTACATCTGTGTTATAACCATTCCCCAATTTTCCCTAACAGACCAGTTTCCTTAATTCATTAAAAAAATATGTTAATGAAAATTCCCTCAAGACATGTACACAGCACAGGTACCTACGCAAAGGAATCCTAGCAAGTTTTCTCCTACTTGCAGATATATATATATATATATATATATATATATATATATATATAAAATAGGCATACATAACTGCTATGTATTGGCAAAACAAACCGAAGATAGATATATGCATAAATATATACATATATCCTCTCACGAAGTTTACTTTACACATCATAATATACCCAAATCCAATCTGAAATAAATTAACATACATCATATAATATAATAATTACATGAAGTCACATGGAAAACCTATGTTTCCACAATGCATATCCATACACACATCTACATCCTTATCTAAGCGATCCATAACTATTCCAATGGTAATATAGCAGAGCTACATCTGAGCTAACGAGCTTCCTGTGCTCCGAGGATTTTTCCACCATTAAGAGCCAAAAACCTACACATAGGAATAAGCACTTCTCAAGTTATCAAAATTACATTTGACTAACTCCACTGAGGAGTAAGTCACAAAAGAGACATTCAACATTCTAAAGGTTTTTTATGAAACCTAAATCCATGGTCATGCTGGACAGTTCACAACAATGGGGAATGGCCCTCCAAGAACACTCTGTTGTGTAATCCTTAGGAGACCTAAAAACAAACTTTCCTCTTATACCAATTTGTCACGCCCCGAAAGTCAAACACGTGAATATATATATATATATAAATCCTAGGGTGTACCTCTGTGGTAACCTAAAAATTTTTTGAACTATCCTAGTATCCACAAGTATGCAAAATGTAAATTTTCAAAGAAAATTTAAATTACCTAGTTTACAAAGAAAATATAGCCAATATACAATAAATTTCCAAACTACAACAGGACCTAGTGGCCTATAGGATTACAGAGTATTTTTCTTAGGGCACCAACTCCATCCAAAAACAAAACAGATAAAGGAGATTAAAGCTTACCTCTAGCTTTAGAATTTCCTGAGGAGCCAAAAAGTAATCGAAAATAAGGATTTAATCGTGAGAAACATGAGAAGAGATTTAGAGAAGTTGAGAGGAAATCTTGTTGACCCTAAGGCTATATGCCATAAGTTTTGATGATGACAAATGTATTTGAATAGTAGCATTGATATATATAAAGATTAATTATCACATATATGCTACAAGTACTTAAGCATGATTATGTTATTTAATATGTATGTTGCATATATTGAATCATGCTATTAAACTAACCATTGGGTTTGTAAGTAAGATATATTTTATAGGTTGGTTCAAAACAAGAAAAGTGAGCATTGTATTGAAGAACAAGGAAAAGCAATATCATGCTTCACTCAAGGAAAACAACATACAAGGATGAAGCTCCAAGAAATGAAAAATTAGAAGATTTGAAGTCTTGGATGCTTGGATGCATCAAGATAGCCTATGTATTTACATTAGGTATATTTTATATAGGCTAGTATACTTGTGCAACTCAATGATTTAGATTTGCATACATTGGCTCAATTATTTTGAACAAAAAGATAGTGAGATATGAAATTTTACAAAAGTTAGTTTTTGACCTTTGGTCACTCTTTATATCATATCTCATAAACTAAAAATCATTTTTTCAAGTATCTTAATCTCATTTGATAGTAGACTCAAAGATATTTCCAAAGGTATATTATTTATTGAAAACGGAGTCCAAATGAGAAATATATGACTATTTAAAATATAGTTTGAAAAACTGAAAGTTGATTATTCTGTTCTGACCTATAGTCAGTATTTTGATTATATCTTTTAAAAGAAAAATAATTTTTAGTAAATTGAAACTAGACTCCAAGAGCTTTCCAACGGTATATTATTTGTTTAAAACGGAGTTCAAATGAGGGAGTTATGAATTTTTAAAGAAAGCTCAAAATCTGGACTGCACTATAAGTGCTGTAACGGCTATATAACGGCTATATAACGGCTAGTTTTGTAAAATCTTATATATATGACCTTAGATATATGATTTTGAGTAAGAACAAAGTCCTACAATGTGATATTAACTTCTTCTATCATCTTTGAGAGAAAGGAAAGCATTCTTGAGCCAAATCTTGCATATTCTCTATCATTAGAGTTATTAGAGCTTCATTTGTTTTTATCTACTCTTTAGAGAGAGTTTCTTTGTATTGTTGATTTTGATCAACACATATATTATTCTGAGTTGAGGTTCGCAAGTACCGGTGTTGGAAGAACTTGCTTTGGGTTGAGGAGGAGCCCGAATTCATAAATTCTCCATTGTGGTTTCGCAAATACCCGGATCGAATTTGCATGGTTGTAGTGGTTTGCAAGTACCCGGATTAAACTTGCAATTATAGTGGAAATACTCAAGTGGTCTCTTGAGGACTGGATGTAGGCTTGGATTAGCCGAACCAGTATAAATCTCTGAGTTTGCTTTCTCTATCCCTTACTCTTTAATTTGTGCATATTGATATCTATTCTTTAATTCCTTGATCTTTATAATTATTTATCTTGACAGCACATTGATTTTCTGTATTGTATTTATTATCCTAAGCATTGTACTTTTACAGAAAATCATTTTAACTTCCAATTAATTCTTGTGAAAAATTTATAAAACCCAATTTACCCCCCTCTTGGGTTCCAACCATTACTTTCAATTGGTATCAGAGTTTGGGCTCTTGATTTAAGACTTAACCGTGTAAGAGTAAATATGGTTGGATCTAGTGAGTGGTTTATGTCTAAAAATTGTTCTTTCACAGAACCTCCAATTTTTTATGCTAATCATTTTCAATATTGGAAGTATGAAATGAAAATTTTTTTAATTTCAGTAGACCATAAACTCTGGGAAATTATAGAAAATGGTTTTTATATGCCTGTCAAGGAAGAACAAGGAAAATACATTCCAAAACCCAAGAGTGAATGGAATGATACTGAAAGAAGTTTAGTGCAACTCAATGCTAAGGCAAAATTGATTATTTCTTGTGCATTGAGTTAAGATGAATTTTTTAGAATTTCCAATTGTGCAACTGCTAAGGAAATGTGGGAAACTTTAGATGTTGCATATGAGGAAGATCTTGTTGCAATGGAATTAAAGTCTAGAAATCTCATTAATGAACTTGATATCGCTCAAATGAAAAATTATGAAACCATTAATGAGATACGACTTGTGCTTAATCAATTGCAAGCTCTTGGTGTTGAACTTACAGGAAAATCTCAAATTACCAAGGAGATAGAAGAAAAAGAAAAAGGAGAAAAAGAGAAACCACAACCAAAAACTGAATCATCAAAGAAAGCTTACCTATCTTCTATTTGGGGAAATAGCAATTCCGATGAAGAGAACACAAATGAAGAAGCCAACACTTGTCTTGTGGCCAGAGATAAAGATAAGGTAAATTCATTTGACTACTCTTTTGAAGAATTACAAGATGCCTTTGATGATTTACATGAAGAATCTCTTATTCTTGCAAAGAAACTAAATATTTCAAAACAGAAAAACTCTTCTCTTGAAAATGAGTTGGAAACATTGAAAAATGAATTTTCTATTTCCAAGGAAGAGAATTTTGTTTTTGAAAATCAAAACAGAACTTTGCAAGAAGAGAATTTGATTTTAAAGGCAAATATCTCTACCAACAAAAATTACTTTTGTACCAAGTGTGATTCCTTGAAAAAGGAGAATGAGGATCTTAAAAACACACTAAAAAAACTTTCTCAAGGTAGAAAAATTCAAAACTCTTCTGTTGAGAAACAAAGTAGTAGCTTTAACAAAATTGGTTTTGTTCTTAACAAGTCAAATTAGAAATATTTCGAAAACTACTTTGTTCCTACAAAAATGTCCAAAAGTCCACCTTGCACTTGTTTTTATTGTGGACTGAAAGGACACAAGTCTTACTCCTGTTTTTATAAGAAAAATCTTGTTCATGGAGTAAAAATGAAATGGGTTCAAAAAGGACCTCATGACCCAGGCAAACCCAAAAAAATTTGGGTATCAAAGACAAAGGATTAATTTGCAGATTTGCCTCGAAGCAAGGAGCGGAAATAACTTTTCAATGGCTACATCATTCAAACTCCACTCTCTTGCATCAAAAGGAGGCAATGGATAAGTAAACATATAAGTTGGAATGCATTGTAAGAAATTTGACTGATATGTTTACTGTTCTCTAATATGCATTACATCTATCCTTGATACTCATGCATGCTATATCTGAAAACAATTGTTAGATGTGCAGCTTATAGATTCGAATTTTGTTTTGAGCTAAAATCTTTCTTCCAAATTTTGCTCAAACTATCCTTTTTACCGCATCATGAAAACTTGCTTCCATTACACGCACATTTTTCTTGTCTTCACAACAATAAGATTACTCCTACCCATAGTATTTATCCTTGTTGTAATCTTATTTAAATATTTTCAATGAAATCAAATTTATTGCAAAATTGCATTTCATGGAAGCATAGCACTTTTATTAATATGGCATATCTTGAACATAATGTTGCTCCTAGTGCTCGAGATTTATTTGAACATCAAAGTGCTCCACCAAAAGTGTTTTGCAGGAGTTAATCCTCAAAATTATCCTCTAAAGCACATTCTTTCCTCTGCTCTCCGAAATCAGTAAGATTTATAGTTTTGAAGTTGGTTGGTCGACCAACGCTCCTATCAGTAGTCGACCAACGAAGCCTACATTGAACCAATGCTTGATAGATCTTGCAAATAATCAATCAATTAAGATCATTAAAATTGTAAGAAGACATGATCGATCAAAAGAAGAGCAATGAGCAAAACAAGGATATCAAAATCTTGAAGAGGAACTTCAAGAAGCAACAAAAGTTTGCCAAAATTGATGAGTATCTCAATCCTTTACTTCTTCATTATTTAATTGAATGATACTCCTTGATCTCAATTGTACATTCTGGCAAATTTTTTTTTGTCATACTTTCATTGCAATGACATATTGTTTTCTGACATCTTACATACTTGATCACAACATGACATATAAAAATATGTTAAATACTTAAATTATTTTTTTAATACATCATGGTTTGAGCATTATACATATCATCTCTTTTACATAAGCTGTAACTTATGAACCATTGTTTATGGATTATAGTTTATATCTGATTATATCTTATTAATCCATATTACCTCAATTATGTTACTACATACTCTGATTATAAAATGTTTTATCTTGAGTAAGTATGTAACTTGCTTTTGCTTTGAATTGATGATATATATATCCATGTCAGAAAATTCTTTCTATCTTTAAAATGGATATATATTTTTCAAAATATATATATCCTTCTATTGTACAAAATTTGTGCGGCTGATTTTCTTCATCTTTCTTTATTATTATAATTTTTTTTTAAGTACCGTCATCTAAAAGAAACCACTTGCATTAAAATAAAAAAAACAAACCGAAGGATTACATTGCATTAAAAAAAAAAGGGAAGGTTTGCTCATAGATGAGCAATATACAGGCGAGGTGGTCTCGGATTAGGTGGGTTGTATTGAATCATCACCCCTCGGCCATTCCTTGGAGTAAGAGACTGAGCAATGTCACGGAGGGTAGTGTAAATCCCATTCATACAATCAACACTTCTTTGTTGTTGATTGCAGAAGCATTGGGTAGACCAATAGAAGAACCTATCTATTCTTGAAGTCAGTGCCGCATTGTTGCGTTTAGCTAACTTCTCCTGGTCCTCTATCATCTTCTTGAGTTTCTTCACCTCCTGCTCCAGACAAGTAATTTTGTCTTCTTACGTATAGCCTGTACTAATCTCCTCAGCTTCTTCGATCTTCATCTTCTTCTTTTGGTTCTCTTGAGATTCCTCCAAAGGTCTTTTGCCTTTGTCCTTGCCTAGACTCAAGTTTAAGTCGAGCTCTTCCTCCCTTGCCTCTACTGTGAGATCAATGAACTTTCTTGCTGCCATGGTTTGGAAAATTCAAAAATTTTTGTAGGAGTATGAAGAGAGAGGAATGTCAGAAAGTTATAGGATCAGAGATGAATACTCTTTGTGGTGTGGTAATTGAGAACTCTGGGGCAGTCTTTATAGAGAGAAAATTATGACTAAGAGCCAAAGAAGATATCTCTTCGCCGCACCCCTACACGCTCATCCTATGGATTTCTGCAAGCTGGAAGCCAGAAGTCTAGAGTACGCATGCACACCGATAACGCGTCACATTAATGGCAAAATCACGAAAGTCAATTTTCAGTGGATTTGCGGCTGATTTGATTTGTTTTGATTAGAAATTTTAAGGATTAATAAAATGGTGATATTCAGAACCATATCACTCTGCTTTGTTGTGTTGTTCTTGAGAGCATACATGATTACATCATGCTGTGATTATATGTATCTAAGAACATATGTTGTGTATGCTATTCATGCATCATGAGCGAAGGCTATGGCTAAGAATAATATTTCATGATTCCACATGCACTCATACAAAATGAGCTGTCAAAATTTTTACATGTACTCGTCCTCAAGATACATATATAAATTCATTTTGAATAGGTATATAAATTGCTTCCTTTGTGCTGAAATTTATCTTATCCTTTATGAAGCAAATTTGTTTTGAAAAAGGACTTTAAAAATGCTTCTATTATGTTAATATGTTTTATCATATGAAGCAACATTCTTTTTGAAAAAGAAAAGATTTTAAAGATCTCTTTTGTTGTAGATAACAAAAGGGATGAAAAATATTGATGTTTCATATATGGATTATGAACTATATGCTTGAATATATCTTATTACACTAATCCATATATATTGCTTCCTTAGATGAAACGTTTCTAAATTCCTTCGAAGCAAAATGTTTTAGAAAAATATCGTGAATCTCTTGAATTGCTTCCACAATGCTGAAATTGCTTTGCCATATTGAAGCATTATCTGTTTTGAAAAGAAAAGGATTTGAGTATCCTTATTTTAAATCACTTTTGCTATATGTTGAAATAATTTTATGCATATATGCAGAAATTATTTTTCAAAAATCTTGAAAAATATTATTATTCGATTTATGGATTATGATTAATATTCTTGTTTATATCATGCTTTGCTAATCCATATATCATACTTCTGCTGTGTGCTGTAAATATTTCTATCATATGACAGCAAATGATGTTTTTTTTTTCAAAGAGTTTAATTTTTCTGCTATTTACTAAAAATGCCTCTTCATAAACAAGCAGAAATCATTTTCAATGAAAATATTGCAGAAATTTCTTCAAAAATCTTACCTCAAAATTCTGCAATCAAAAACTGAATTTCCTTTATAATGATTTGGACAATCTTTTTCAAAGGAAAAATGTTATGAAATTCAGGGGGAGCTTTGTCTCACTTGAATGTATTTTTTTTGAAAAAGAATATATCTTGAAAAATTGGATATTCATTATTCATTATTCTTTTTCAAATTATGCAAGGTTTAAGAGGGAGCCTAAAACTCTTTCAAGTTTTATCTTTTGGCTCATTTCATTTGACATGAGAAAAATTTTTCTAAAATTTTCTTTTTACATGTCAATGAAATCAATGATAAGTTTTGATGTATCCTTACCCCATACTATATTGACATCTTCTGACATCCTGACTTAAAGAAGATATGTGCTTTAACTTCTATATATTGTGTTCCTTACACCTTTTTGTTGATGTCAAATAGGGGGAGAAGAAACAATAGAAAAATATGTATATGTGCTTATAACATTGCATTCATTATCTTGTGATACATATTTTTCTGTGGTGATTTGTCATCATCAAAAAGGGGGAGATTGTTGACCCTAAGGCTATATGCCATAAGTTTTGATGATGACAAATGTATTTGAATAGTAGCATTGATATATATAAAGATTAATTATCATATATATCCTACAAGTACTTAAGCATGATTATGTTATTTAATATGTATGTTGCATATATTGAATCATGCTATTAAACTAACTATTGGGTTTGCAAGTAAGATATATTTTATAGGTTGGTTCAAAACAAGAAAATTGAGCATTGTATTGAAGAACAAGGAAAAGCAATATCATGCTTCACTCAAGGAAAACAACATGCAAGGATGAAGCTCCAAGAAATGAAGAATTAGAAGATTTGAAGTCTTAGATGCTTGGATGCATCAAGATAGCCTATGTGTTTACATTAGGTATATTTTATATAGGCTAGTATACTTGTGCAACTCAATGATTTAGATTTGCATACATTTGCTCAATTATTTTGAACAAAAAGATAGTGAGATATGAAATTTTACAAAAGTTAGTTTTTGACCTTTGGTCACTCTTTATATCATATCTCATAAACGAAAAATCATTTTTTCAAGTATCTTAATCTCATTTGATAGTAGACTCAAAGATCTTTCCAAAGGTATATTATTTATTGAAAACGGAGTCCAAATGAGAAATATATGACTATTTAAAATATAGTTTGAAAAACTAAAAGTTGATTATTCTGTTCTGACCTATAGTCAGTATTTTGATTATATCTTTTAAAAGAAAAATAATGTTTGAGTAAAACTTGGCTCATTTGAAACTAGACTCCAAGAGCTTTCCAATGGTATATTATTTGTTTAAAACGGAGTTCAAATGAGGGAGTTATGAATTTTTAAAGAAAGCTCAAAATCTGGACTGCACTATAAGTGCTGTAACGGCTATATAACGGCTAGTTTTGTAAAATCTTATATATATGACCTTAGATATACGATTTTGAGTAAGAACAAAGTCCTACAATGTGATATTAACTTCTTCTATCATCTTTGAGAGAAAGGAAAGCATTCTTGAGTCAAATCTTACATATTCTCTATCATTAGAGTTATTAGAGCTTCATTTGTTTTCATCTACTATTTAGAGAGAGTTTCTTTGTATTGTTGATTTTTATCAACACATATATTATTCTGAGTTGAGGTTCGCAAGTACCGGTGTTGGAAGAACTTGCTTTGGGTTGAGGAGGAGCCCGGATTCATAAATTCTCCATTGTGGTTTCGCAAATACCCGGATCGAATTTGCATGGTTGTAGTGGTTTGCAAGTACCCGGATTAAACTTGCAATTATAGTGGAAATACTCAAGTGGTCTCTTGAGGACTGGATGTAGGCTTGGATTAGCCGAACCAGTATAAATCTCCGAGTTTGCTTTCTCTATCCCTTACTCTTTAATTTGTGCATATTGATATCTATTATTTAATTCCTTGATCTTTATAATTATTTATCTTGACAGCACATTGATTTTCTGTATTGTATTTATTATCCTAAACATTGTACTTTTACAGAAAATCATTTTAACTTCCAATTAATTCTTGTGAAAAATTTATAAAACCCAATTCACCCCCTCTTGGGTTCCAACCATTACTTTCAAATCTTCCTCCTCTATTCTCCTCTGCACCTCAGCGTGGGAAAAATGAAGAAGAAGATAGAGGAAAGAGGCTTTAACGGGGTGTTGGGTCTTGGATGACCCACAGGTGTCCATACCCAGATGTCTCAAACTCGAATGGTCCTGATATAATTATTCCTTAATAATTATATTAACTCTGCCAAATTTTCTCTTCCTCTTGTCTTTCTCCATTCTTAGAAAATACCACACTCTATAAAATACCTAGTCCAATCATTTATCTCAATTTTCACAAATAATCATTCAGATAGAATAAATTAAATATGAAGATTTAAAATGACTAATTTAATTTAAATTATTTTATACGGTGAAATACCTTAATACCCCAAAACATGTGACCCTAATTTTGGCAGGTATTACAAATCTCATTTGAAGTTAAAAAGACTCAGGGGTATTTTGGCCATTTTTCTACTTATGGCCACTTGGAAAATATTTGGCACATGACGTGGCTAATGATTTTAGCCATGTCATGTGCCAAATCAGCATTTCTGTTAACTCACTTGACGGTGTGTTAAAAAAAGGACATATTTGACAAAATCTAAAACATGTGGGATATGTCTGACCAAAAACAAAGTTGAATAGCATAAATGAAAATAGGTGTAGATGATAGAAACATAAAGTATACTTTTGCCTTTTTAAAATGCACAATCCATTCTCTGTAATTCTAAAATATAATATTCTCTAGTATAATTTATATTCTTTAGTCTCATATATACTTAGGTTAATAAATAGTATTTTAGTCCAAACAAATGTGTTCTATAAGGTTACCGAACATTAAAAGACAGAGAAAATGAGTTTTTGAACAAAAATTATAAAATTGAATTGAAATATAAGAGTACATATTTTAAAAGTAGGAGAAAGGGGAGTATAATTTTAGAAACTTAGAAAAAAAGAGTGTAACTTACTCTTAAGTCTTAATAATATGAAAAGAGGAAGAATAAAATATTTTTAATTAACTCTCAACAAGAGTTAATGTTAATGTAAGAGTGTACTCAAGAGGGAGTGAATTGAGTATACAAAACTTTTTTGCAAATGTTTACTTTCTTTAAAATGTTTCAGGGTCCTAAATATAATTTTAGGGTCCTGTAAAAACTCTTTTTAATTAAAACTTAGTTTTAAGCAAAACTATAAATAGTAGAAAATAAAGAATACCAAGAAGTATAGTGGTTCAGTCGTATCTATAAAATACTTCTACGTCTACTTCTCAAAACACACAATTGTGATAGTTTGAATTAGGATAACAAATATCCAAAACAAGAACAACCAACTTGTGGCTCAACTACCTGTTTTTATGCTAAGAAACTTGGCAACCTCTAAGTTTGGATCGGCAGGACCCTGCTTTTATGATTCTAACAGCTAGGCCTTCACGGGTCCTTAGCAAACCTTTAACCAAGTAACATTTCCTCTAGAAAGGATCAGTCCACAATTTTACACTTACTAACCAAGGTCTAACTCCAAAGCTCACAAAATCACAGTTCCACTATCGGGATAAAATATAAGAGACGAAATGAACAGTTCTCTCGAACCTAAGTATAGAAGAGCACTCTCACTCAAAGAATATAGCCTTAACGTGAGTGCTCTCTAACAGAATACAAGAATAGGTATGTGTAATAGCTCAAGAACAAATAGCAAGAGTATAATAATTTTTTCCCTTTTCTCTTGGTGGTTTGAGCTGAGTATTAGTCTTCTTTATATAGCCTCCCATGAGAAAGCTGTTGATGTGGTATGTGGAGCATCTTCCAATTTATGACTCTTTAATTGAGATAAATCATTCTTTTAATGATTTCCGGATATTTAGGGACCTAGAGCTATTTATGAAAATTTTTCTCTTCAAATATTCATTAAATGTAACTGATTGTTTGAACAATCCAGATTTGTTATTGATGTTCTTTTTATTCCACAAAGTCATTGCTTGATCCTTGCAAGATATTTGTGACTTGATTCCTTAATTGGTACGATCTTCATTAATTGCAAGATTCTTTTATTTGATTTGATTTAATTACCATCTTCTTAATTGAAATGGTTGTTTCAACGTCTTTACATAGTCTCTGCAAAGTAGCCATTGTCAAATCTTCAATTTGAATAACCCTCACAAACGTTGTATCAATTCGAGGTCCATAATTGTTCTATAAAAGAAAATATTTTTCCTTGATTTTTTCCTCTTTAGTTGCACATTAATTTAAGCGAGATCTTCAGTAATTTCTATCTAAAATAGATCCTTGGATGATGCAATACAATCCATTCTTCAAATCAGCACATGAGCATTAAATACGAAATCAATCAATTGATTTGCTCTTTAGGATCCAGATTTTTTCCTCATCTCTTTGACTTCATATCTATTCAATCTGATTATCTACCTTAATTCTGATTATATTGTCTTGGGATATGATTGATCTCCATTAAATGTTGATTTATGTAGACTTCCTTTGATTACATTTAATGCTCATAGTTTTTAGGGTCCACAAAATCAGGTTTAATAAAACTGTCATTAATCAAAAACTTATTTTTTGAGAAGTTGCATCAATAGTTAAATAGTTTTCTTCTGTTTCACAACACAATTTATATTTATTATTTTTTAAAATACTGTTTTAATTTGTTCTATGTGTTAGTTTTGAGAATAGATACCAAGAAATTAATCTGAAAGGTATAGTAATAAAGATATAAAAAGATTTGATCGCACTATGATAGAGTCAATGAAACACTTTATTCATATAGGACATTGGAACAGCTTTGAAGACTGAAAACTTGTGGAGAGCGTGTTAAAGCTCCTTTATAATAATATAAAACTAACATTTTAACAACATATGATTATTTTAATATAAAACTATCATATCAATAATGACAAGTGGGTATTGGATTAATAAGAGAATGTGATTTTATTTTAATACTATATTGTATAATTAAACTAAACATTTTAAAAAATGCTACAATATTATCTCTGGTTTTTATATTTAAGATGAAGGAATTAACAGGATTAATTTTCTAATCCTAGATCGGTGTAGGTACAAACTACAGCATATTAAATAACAGAACATAAAAGGGATGAACAGAACATGTACCTGGCATAATAGCGCTATCCATCTCGAACAGTAGAAGAGAGGAAATTTTTAGGGTTGTGTGAGAGTGGTACTACTCTCTGTCTGATAAGTTCTGTCTAGGGTTAGGCTGATTAATGGGATGTCAGTCTATTTAATATCAGACGAGAGTAGGGACTTCTCAACAGGGTATGTGATTGGCCCAACCCATCACGGGCCACTTACAATATAAAAGCCCAATTATAATATTCATATATTAAATGCTATATATTAGAATAATATAGTTAATATGATAATGATATTTAATAATTGATTAATGCTAATCCAAAATAGGATATATATATATTATATTAATATTCAACAATTCTCCCACTTGGATAGCAATAGTCAATTATTAAAATGCAATAATCATTAAGGCTAAAATACCAACTATATTTATAGCACATGTCAAGAAACATAAGCTTTAACGATGCAGAAATAGTATCCGATAGGGAAGTAAATCATACAAAGTAAAAGCCCATATTTCATATAAAGAATAATGAATATGGATAAGCATAATTAATTAAAAGAAATATGCAATCCAAGAATAGTCCAAGTGTCACATCCCAAAAATTGAGCATGTGAAAAGATACTACTCATTTGATATAATTCTCAAACATACGTTATATACATATATTCTGTAAGGTTTTACATTCAACCTTAATCATTCATTCCACACTACAGAATTATATTCATCTGATAAGCAAATATAGACATACATAGTCTGATATTTCTATCTCATCGCAAGCCTAGGAGACCTATAGAAAATACAGAGCTTTTCTAATATCCACATTAATAAGTACTGGTGTCCCACCAGACAGAAATAGAGAATAAACCCAAGGGGCTTCTAATCTTCAAACGGATACTCTTGTTCTTTATTTTCTGTATCTGAAAAAAAAAATAATCATAGGGAGTGTGAGTTTATTTAAAAACTCAGTAAGTAAATAACTGTACTATATAAAATATCAAAAGTACAAATACCACATTTACTCATATAATTAATTATCTTATACATCAAGTAGTATGGGACTCTAACCCTTTCAAACTCATGAATAAGATTTCATAGATATACACCGAGTAGTATGGGACTCTAACCCTTTCAAACTCGTGAATAAGATCTCATAGGTATACGCCGAGTAGTATGGGACTTTAACCCTTTCAACTCGTGTATAGGTTTCATAGATATGCACTGAGTAGTATGGGACTTTAACCCTTTCAAACTCGTGTATAAGATTTCTTAGATATACACCGAGTAGTATGGGACTTTAACCCTTTCACACTCGTATATTAGATCCCGTAGATCTTTACTCATTAATAAAATAGTGAGAATTCATCACATAGTACAATTGTCATGAGATAAATAATTTCTTCATACTCTTATTTCTACTGATCATCATATACTCCCATATGAAAAATTAATTGCTTATTATCCAAATAATATTGTAAATGGGACTTATATTGTACTTTGACTAGTAATATCAAATTAGCTGAGCAAGGTTATTCACTCACCTTGATTTTTGTCCAAGTTTACCTTGTTCCACACTAGAATTTGTGTAGGAAAATTTCCTAGTAAAATATATTATAAGGAATCATAAGAAAGGAAACAAAATCACGAAAATACGTAACATTTTCTGACTGCTACAGTAACGGGTTGCTACAGTAACGGTTTGCTACAGTGTCGGTTCGCTACAGTGTCGGTTCGCTACAGTGCCGGTGACTGCCGACACTACAGTAACTGCTACAGTACCCGAAGAAAATTTTCCAGATTTTTTCCCGAAATTTCTGGTCGCTACAGTAACTCGAAGAAAAATTTCAGATTTTCAGTTGCTACAGTACTTCGAATTTTGCAGAAAATCTTTCAAAAAAATTCATCATTTCCTTTCTTTTGATTCAAAACCAGAATCTCAACTCTTTTAACCGATTATAACTCAAATATAACTTCTAAAACAACTGAGATTCATGAATTATCATCAAAATCTTCATGAACAAAACCTCCTCTGATCTTGTATATAAACTGAAATTTAAGGAAAATAATCGGATTAAAGCTTACCTTTGATCCTTACAAAGCTTTTGAACCGAACAAATAATCAGAAATTCTGAAGATCAAGGAAATGATTTGAGAAGAAAATGAAGAACTGAGAGAGAAATCTTTTCTGCTTCCTTCGGCTGAGTGAAAAAATGAGGGTTACTATTGAAACTTTATATTAAATATTTCTAATGGGTTATTCAATAACCCATGGGTATCCATAACCAAACATCCAAACCCATCCAGTCAATTTACAATAAATGGATTAATTGACCATTCTGAAACCACTTTTCCATGAATTTCACCATTCTTAGAATATATCCCTCATTGTGCAAATATTTAGTCCAGTCATTTAACTCAATTTTCATAAATAATATTCAAAGAGAACAATTAAATATGAAAATTAAAAATGACCAAAATCAATAACTAAAGTAACGTTGTAGAATTCTAAAATACTCTTAAGCGAATTATATTCTGAAATTAACGGGTATTACATTCTACCCCCCTTAAAAGAATTCGGTCCTCCGAATTAAAATCGTACCTCAAGTTTCAAATAAATGTGGATAGTTTTTCCACATCTCATCTTCTGCCTCCCACGTAGCTTCCTCGCGAGAATGATTTCTCCAAAGAACCTTGACAGTAGGAATTTCTTTGGTACGCAATTTCTTGACTTTTCTATCAAGGATAGCTACTGGTACCTCTTCGTAGGCGAGAGTTTCATCAAAATGAACTTCTTGGGGTTGAATGACATGAGAAGGATCAGGAAGATACTTCCGTAGCATGGACACATGAAATATTGGATGAACTCCCTCTAGGTTGGAAGGTAGGTCTAGGCGATATGCCACATTACCCACTCTGTCTACAACCTCATAAGGGCCAACATACCTCGGACTAAGCTTGCCTTTCTTCCCGAATCTCATTACTCCTTTCATAGGTGAGATTCATAAGAAAACCATATCACCTATTGCAAATTCAAGGTCACGTCGTCGGTTGTCCGCATAAGACTTCTGTCTACTCTGAGCAGTTAACAACTTCTCTCTGATCAGTTTAACTTTATTTATATCTTCTTGTATCATCTCAGGTCCAAATATTTTGGTTTCACCAAGTTCAAACCAACCTATAGGAGATCGACACCGTCTCCCATACAAAGCCTCAAAAGGTGCCATCTGAATACTGGCTTGGTAACTGTTATTATAAGCAAATTCAATAAGAGACAAATGATCTTCCCAACTTCCACTGAAATCCATCACACAAGCTCTTAGCATATCCTCTAAAGTCTGAATTGTCCTTTCGGACTGTCCATCAGTCTGAGGATGGAATGCTGTGCTAAGATTCACTTTGGTACCCAAAGCCTCTTGAAAGACTTTCCAGAACCGAGAAGTAAACTGAGGTCCTCGGTCTGATATAATGGATATTGGTACACCATGAAGTTTCACTATTTCTTTAACATAAATTCGAGCAAGTTTTGCTACACTGAAAGTGGTATGAACAGGAAGAAAATGTGCTGACTTAGTAAGTCGATCCACTATGACCCATATTGAGTCATTTCCTTTTGTTGACCGAGGTAAACCTACTACAAAATCCATAGTGATCCTTTCCCACTTCCATTCGGGAATATCTAGTTTTTGCATCAATCCAGATGGTCGTCGATGTTCAGCTTTAACTTGCTGACAAGTCAAACATCGAGCTACAAAGTCAGTCACGTCTCGCTTCATGCCCTCCCACCAGTAAACTTGTTTCAAGTCCTGATACATTTTCACAGCACCAGGATGTACAACGTAGGGCGAACCATGAGCTTCCATTAAGATTTCATGTTTCAAAGATTCAATGTTGGGGACACAGAGTCTCCCATTAAACCATAAGACTCCTTCTTCATCTACCAAGAAACTTGGTGCTAGACCTTGCCTTGCCTTATCTCTGATTTTGACCATATCAATGTCATTTTCTAAAGTTGCTTTTACTTTTTCTACAAGGGATGATCTAACTGTTAAATGAGCCAGAAATGTACCTGACTCAGTGATCTCGAAGAACACTCCATCAGCTTCCAACTCTTGTAGTTCATGTATTAGAGACCTCCTTATAGTGGCAATGTGAGCTAAACTTCCCATAGACTTTCGACTTAGAGCATCAGCCACTACATTTGCTTTACCTGGATGGTAAAGGATGGTACAATCATAATCTTTCAGAAGTTCCATCCACCTTCGTTGCCTTAGATTGAGATCTCTCTGCTCAAAAATGTACTTAAGGCTTTTGTGATCTGTAAAAATTTTACAAGTTTCCCCATACAAGTAATGTCTCCATATCTTTAGGGCAAACACTACAGCTGCCATTTCCAAATCATGAGTGGGGTAATTCAATTCATGCTTTTTAAGCTGACGTGAGCCATAAGCTATGACTTTACCATGTTGCATCAACACACATCCTAAGCCTATCTTTGAGGCATCACAGAATACAGAGTAACCCCCTGGTCCTGATGGTAGGATTAAGACTGGTGCAGAAGTTAAACACTCTTTCAATTGGGTGAAACTTTGCTCACATGAATCATCCCAAATGTATTTAACATTCTTTCGGGTTAACTTATTTAATGGGAGAGCCGTCTTAGAGAAATCTTTGACAAAGCGACGGTAATACCCTGCTAAGCCAAGAAAACTACGTACTTCAGACACAGTTGTTGGTCTAGGCCACTGTTTAACTGCTTCAATTTTACTTGGATCTACATGAATACCTTCTTGGGAAATAACATGTCCCAAAAATGTTACATGACTCATCCAGAATTCACATTTTGAGAGCTTTGCGTACAACTGATGCTCTCTCAAAGTCTGAAGCACTATTCTCAAATGTTCAGTATGTTCTTCATGACTCTTTGAATATACCAAAATATCATCAATAAACACAATTACAAACTTATCAAGGAATGATTTGAACACTCTGTTCATTAAATCCATAAATGCTGCTGGTGCATTTGTCAACCCAAAAGACATCACAAGAAACTCATAATGTCCATACCGTGTACGAAAAGCAGTCTTAGGTATATCATCACTCTTAATTCGTAACTGATGATATCCAGACCTTAGATCAATCTTTGAGAAGTATTTTGCTCTTTGAAGCTGATCAAACAAATCATCTATCCTTGGTAAAGGATACTTATTCTTCACTGTGACTTTATTCAGCTGACGATAATCTATACATAATCTCATAGAACCATCTTTCTTTTTCACAAAAAGAACAGGAGCACCCCAAGGTGAAAAACTTGGGCGAATGAACCCTTTGTTTAACAAATCTTCCAATTGTTCTTTGAGTTCTTTTAGCTTAACAGGAGCCATACGATAAGGTGGAATAGAAATTGGTCATGTGTCTGGGACCAAATCAATACTGAACTCAATATCTCTTTCTGGCGGTAATCCAGGTAAATCTTCTGGGAACACATCTGGGAATTCATTAACCACATGAATGTCTTCTAACTTCTGTTCTTTCTTTTCTAAATCTTTGATAAAAGCTAGAAATCCCTGACATCCCTTTCGCAACATACGCTGGGCACTTAACATAGATATCATGTTGCAAGGTACATCACCTCGATCTCCTTGAAACACAAAATTACTCCTCCCCGGCATATTAAAGGAAATAACTTTATCACGACAATTTATAGTAGCATGACAAGAAGATAACCAATCCATCCCTAAAATCACATCAAAATCTAACATATTGAGAACCATAAGATCTATCTCAGTTTCCATGCCTCCAACGATTATTTTACAAGAACGATAACATGTTTTAACCATCAAAGTCTCTCTCATCGGTGTGGAAACCAAGAATGGTTCTTTAAGAATAATCGAATCAAATGCAAATCTCTTGGCAAATAGGGGCGACACATATGAGTGAGTAGAACCAGGGTCAAACAAAATACGTGCAGCAAAAGTATTAACAGATAATATACCTGTAACTACAGCATTGGATGTTTGAGCATCCTGTCGGGTTAGAGCATATACTCTTGCATTTCCTCTGCCAGCAGCTTGTTTTCCACGGTCACCTTGGCTTCTTCCAGAACCTCTTCCCATACTACCCCCTATTGAAGGGGTTGGTGTTTGAGTAATAGATTGTGGTCGAGGTGGCAAAGTAGACCCTTGACCTGGTCTTGTCATGAGCTGAGGGCACTCCCTTATAAAATGTCCTTTTTGTCCACAGTGAAAACAGCCTATACCAACAGTGTTTAACCTGCATTCTCCGAAGTGAAACTTTCCACATTCAGGACATTGAGGTTTTTCCCTTCTACCTTGAGTACCTCCTCTACTAGAAGAGCTAAAACCACCCCTGCTCTCTGAACGAGGCTTAGCCACACTGGCTGTAGAATAAGTTGACTTAGTAGGAGTGGCTGGAGCATTTTGTGACGCAGTAAAGGGTTTCAAAGTTCCTGAGTCTTCCCCTTGATCAAAAGATCTTCTATATCTAGCTTTCTTCTTTTGACGATATTCTTCTTTATTCTTTGACCTCTTTTCCATTCTTCGGGCCACATCAACAGCCTCTGAGTACGAAGAGTAATCGTTCATATTAGAACCCACTTGATCATATAAGGCATCACGAAGCCCTTCCACAAACTTTTCTATTTTCTTCCTTTCAGAAGGAATGATTTCAGGGGCATATTCAGATAATTTAACAAACTGAGCTGAATATTCATCAACAGTCATGGTTCCCTGCCGTAGATACAGAAAATCTCTGGCCCTGGATGATCGTTCACTTGCCGGAAGAAATTCATCCATAACCAATCTGTAAAATTCTGTCCACATAACTGGCGGTGCGCCTTGAATTCTAGCTTTCTTCCAGTTCCTCCACCATTTACCAGCCCTACCTTTTAACTGAAAGGAAGTGAATTCTACCTTTTGAGTAGGAGAACACCCTATAGCATCACAGATTGCTTCACAATCTTCAAGGAAACATTGTGGGTCCTCTTTGGGATCTTCCCCTGAAAAAGTAGGAGGCCTCATTTTCTGGAATTCAGACATTCTTACCTCTCTTACATTAACTCCTCCCGCTAACGAAACTGGTGGTACATTTTCAGCTTCAACAATAGGAGGATCCACTGGCAGGTTAGCTTGTGCAGCTCGACCTCTCATTTCAGCCTCAAATCGGTCAAATCGTTCATTCATCAAATGAATCACATGTGCAATAGTTGCATTACCGACGTGAGCATCAGGTTCGACTCTTCTTGCTTGCTCACTAGATGCGCCCTCAGTACTTTGAGCATGTAAACTATCACCACGGTTAGGATCATCTTGCACATGTACTGGTGGATTTATGGCCCTCCTTGGACCCATATGCTCATTATTATTAGAAGATCCTTCTGACATTGATCTGTCACAGATCTACACACATAACAAACAATTTTCAGACATAAACAAAATATCACTTACTAGCCCCACTGAGAAGTTATCTATAAAATGACGTTATACTCTACAAGGTCTTTTATGGAACCTAATCCTATGGTCATGCCGCGGCTCACGACAATAGGGAAGGGCCCACAAAGATCACTTTGCTCTGTACTCTATAGGGGACCTATAAAACCTTTCCTCTAATACCAAATTTGTCACATCCCAAAAATTGAGCATGTGAAAAGATACTACTCATTTGATATAATTCTCAAACATACGTTATATACATATATTCTGTAAGGTTTTACATTCAACCTTAATCATTCATTCCACACTACAGAATTATATTCATCTGATAAGCAAATATAGACATACATAGTCTGATATTTCTATCTCATCGCAAGCCTAGGAGACCTATAGAAAATACAGAGCTTTTCTAATATCCACATTAATAAGTACTGGTGTCCCACCAGACAGAAATAGAGAATAAACCCAAGGGGCTTCTAATCTTCAAACGGATACTCTTGTTCTTTATTTTCTGTATCTGAAAAAAAAAAATAATCATAGGGAGTGTGAGTTTATTTAAAAACTCAGTAAGTAAATAACTGTACTATATAAAATATCAAAAGTGCAAATACCACATTTACTCATATAATTAATTATCTTATACATCGAGTAGTATGGGACTCTAACCCTTTCAAACTCATGAATAAGATTTCATAGATATACACCGAGTAGTATGGGACTCTAACCCTTTCAAACTCGTGAATAAGATCTCATAGGTATACGCCGAGTAGTATGGGACTTTAACCCTTTCAACTCGTGTATAGGTTTCATAGATATGCACTGAGTAGTATGGGACTTTAACCCTTTCAAACTCGTGTATAAGATTTCTTAGATATACACCGAGTAGTATGGGACTTTAACCCTTTCACACTCGTGTATTAGATCCCGTAGATCTTTACTCATTAATAAAATAGTGAGAATTCATCACATAGTACAATTGTCATGAGATAAATAATTTCTTCATACTCTTATTTCTACTGATCATCATATACTCCCATATGAAAAATTAATTGCTTATTATCCAAATAATATTGTAAATGGGACTTATATTGTACTTTGACTAGTAATATCAAATTAGCTGAGCAAGGTTATTCACTCACCTTGATTTTTGTCCAAGTTTACCTTGTTCCACACTAGAATTTGTGTAGGAAAATTTCCTAGTAAAATATATTACAAGGAATCATAAGAAAGGAAACAAAATCACGAAAATACGTAAAATTTTCTGACTGCTACAGTAACGGGTTGCTACAGTACGGTTTGCTACAGTGTCGGTTCGCTACAGTGCCGGTGACTGCCGACACTACAGTAACTGCTACAGTACCCGAAGAAAATTTTCCAGATTTTTTCCCGAAATTTCTGGTCGCTACAGTAACTCGAAGAAAAATTTCAGATTTTCAGTTGCTACAGTACTTCGAATTTTGCAGAAAATCTTTCAAAAAAATTCATCATTTCCTTTCTTTTGATTCAAAACCAGAATCTCAACTCTTTTAACCGATTATAACTCAAATATAACTTCTAAAACAACTGAGATTCATGAATTATCATCAAAATCTTCATGAACAAAACCTCCTCTGATCTTGTATATAAACTGAAATTTAAGGAAAATAATCGGATTAAAGCTTACCTTTGATCCTTACAAAGCTTTTGAACCGAACAAATAATCAGAAATTCTGAAGATCAAGGAAATGATTTGAGAAGAAAATGAAGAACTGAGAGAGAAATCTTTTCTGCTTCCTTCGGCTGAGTGAAAAAATGAGGGTTACTATTGAAACTTTATATTAAATATTTCTAATGGGTTATTCAATAACCCATGGGTATCCATAACCAAACATCCAAACCCATCCAGTCAATTTACAATAAATGGATTAATTGACCATTCTGAAACCACTTTTTCATGAATTTCACCATTCTTAGAATATATCCCTCATTGTGCAAATATTTAGTCCAGTCATTTAACTCAATTTTCATAAATAATATTCAAAGAGAACAATTAAATATGAAAATTAAAAATGACCAAAATCAATAACTAAAGTAACGTTGTAGAATTCTAAAATACTCTTAAGCGAATTATATTCTGAAATTAACGGGTATTACACCAAGCATCTGAAAATGCTAAAAGAGATATGATAACAAAAGTGGCGTCATCTCATACATATCTCATAAGAATAACAATTGAGTAAATGTAAAATTTCAGACTCCCACTAACCCAAAACATCAAAAGACTTAACTAATCTCATATGGGTTACATGATTCTGAAAAACTTTAATAGTTAAGCCTTTAGTTAGTGGATCCGCCAACATGTATTCTGTAGCGAGATGTTCAATACGAGTCTGAAACTCCAGAATTTTCTCTCTAACAAACAGATATTTGATATCAAAGTGCTTTGATCGAGAAGAGCTTCTGTTGTTTTGAGAGAAATGAACAACAGCAGTGTTGTCGCAGTATATCACAAGTGGCCTAGAAATACTTTCAACAATGTGAAAACCAGAGATTAAGTTTTTCAGCCACACGGCTTGAGAAGTAGCCTCATAGCAAGCGACATACTCTGCCTCCATGGTAGAAGTAGCTGTAAGAGTCTGTTTAACACTCTTCCAAGAAATAGCTCCTTCTGCCATCATAAAAATAGAGCCGAAAGTAGACTTACGGTCGTCAGGGCAACCTGCAAAATCAGAATCAGAATAACCGATGACCTGAAGTTGATCAGACTTCTTGTAGGTTAACATGTAATCCTTGGTTTCCTGCAAATATCTCATGACCTTCTTCACGGATTTCCAATGACCCAAACCTGGGTTGCTCAAGTATCTCCCTAAAGCATTAACAGCAAAAGCGATATCAGGACGAGTACAAACTTGAGCATACATTAAACTACCAACAGCGGAAGCATATGGGACCTTTCTCATTTCAGATATCTCTGAATCATTTTGAGGACATTGATATTTAGATAGTTTGTCACCTTTCTGAACAGGTGCAGCACATGGGGAGCAAGAATGCATGTTAAACTACTTGAGGATCTTTTCAATATATCCTCTCTGAGACAATCCAAGAATGCCACGTGACCTATCACGGTAAATCTGGATGCCTAGAACAACTGAAGCATCACCAAGGTCCTTCATATCAAAGTGGCTATTTAACATCAATTTTGTCTCAGTCAAAAGGTTAACACAACTGCTTGCAAGCAGAATATCGTCGACATATAAAACAAGAATTACAAAATTGCTCCTACTAGTCTTCAAATAAATGCACTGATCTGAACCATTTTCCTTGAAGCCAAAAGAAGTGACAACACGATCAAATTTCAAGTACCATTGCCTGGATGCCTGCTTTAGTCCATAAATGGACTTTTTAAGTTTACAAACCAAATGCTCTTTACCTGGTTCAATGAAACCATCAGCCTGAACCATGTAGACATCCTCGGCTAGATCTCCATTCAGAAAGGCTGTCTTTACGTCCATCTGGTGAAGTTCTAAATTAAAGTGAGCTACTAAAGCCATAACAACCCGAAAAGCATCTTTCGTAGAAACTGGTGAGAATGTCTCCTTATAATCGATGCATTCCTTTTGACTATAGCCTTTCGCTACTAGTCTAGCTTTATACCTCTCAACTTTTCTATCTGGACTACGCTTGGTCTTAAAGACTCATTTACACCCAATCGGTTTGCAACCATCTGGCAATTCTACAAGATCCCAAACACCATTATGAGACATGGAAGCTAATTCATCATGCATGGCATTCAGCCAATCAGAAGCATGAGAACTAGAGATAGCCTCCTGGAAAGTGATAAGATCGTCCTCATTATGGAGA
This sequence comes from Biancaea sappan, assembly GCA_037074585.1. Classification (NCBI taxonomy): domain Eukaryota; kingdom Viridiplantae; phylum Streptophyta; class Magnoliopsida; order Fabales; family Fabaceae; genus Biancaea; species Biancaea sappan. The sequence continues at coordinate 3,638,344 of CM073498.1, read as the reverse complement.
TCAAACTCATGCTCCTGAAGATACACCACATAATCAACTGGTATAGAAGGCTTGCGTACTCTCTGAGATCTTCTCAATAGAGGTGCTTCTGCAATGTCATTTGGCGGTGCCACTGCATCTTGCGGTGCAATTACACCTATTTCAGTAGTATCATCAGTTTCCTGTTCAATAACAGGTGGTACCACTACATCATGTCCTCCTTGAAGTGTCTGATCATCATCATGAGCGATTGGAACCACAATATTCATGGGAAGTAAAATAGGCGATTCTGGAGCTGTGGTCTAATCTTCCTTGAGAGTGATTGGTCGTGGTGTATGACTCCCACTATCCAAATCATCCTCAAAGAATATCGCTCTGTCAGACTCAATAACTCGCGTAGAATGAGAAAGGCAATAGAATCTGCAACCTCTAGAGCCCACGCAGTAGCCGATGAAGAAACCACTAATAGTTTTAAGATCAAGCTTCTTCAATTGAGGATTATAAGGTCTAACCTCTGCTTTACAACCCCACACGTGAAAGTGTTTCAAACTCGGCTTCCTTCCACTCATCAGTTCGTAGGGAGTTTTCGGCACAGATTTGCTAGGTACCTGATTAAGGATGTACACAGCTGTCTTTAAGGCATCTCCCCAAAGAAAAACTGGTAATGATGTATGACTCATCATGCATCTTACCATATCCATGAGTGTTCGATTACGTCTCTCTGCAACTCCATTCTGCTCAGGAGTACCATGCATAATGTATTGAGCTTCAATCCCACATTCATCGAGAAATTTGGCGAATGGTCCTGGATTTCTCCCAGTCTCACTGTATCTGCCATAATACTCACCTCATCTGTCGGACCTCACGCATTTAATCTTCTTTCCAGTCTTTAATTCAATAGCAGCCTTGAAGGATCTGAAGGCATCCAAGGAACTGGATTTTTCTTGGAGGAGATCTATCCAACCAAATCTCTAGAAGTCATCTATGAAGGTAATGAAATACCTATATCCACCCATAGCAGTGGGTGTAATAGGTCCACATATGTCTGTGTGAATCAACTGCAACACATCATCACACCTATTTGCTCCTTTCTTCCTAGTCTTGGCAGTGAGCTTGCCTTTAATGCAATCGATGCAAGCGTCAAAATCAGAGAAATTGAGATCATGAAGAATGCCTTCCTTAATCAGTCTTTCAATCTGGGGCCTAGAAATGTGCCCTAAGAGTCTATGCCACAGCATAGAAGAACTTTCATCAGTCCTATTACGCTTATTTCCAACAACAGAGTTAACAGACATATTGTTCAAATTCAGCATGTAAAGCCCATCACATAATACTCCTGAACCGACAGTAACAGAATTAAAACGAATAAAAACTTTTCCATTACTGAATTCAAAAGTGTAGCCATATTTATCCAAAGCTGAAATTGAAATAAAATTCCTTCTCATAGAAGGTACATAAACAGCGTCTTTTAACAATAAAGTATGTCCAGAAGGTAAAAGCAATGTAACTACTCCTATTTCTTCCACCGACACTCTAGCTCCATCTCCCACAATGATATTGGATTCAGCATCACTTGGCTTCCTCAGGCTTGTGAACCCCTGTAAAGAATTCACAACATGAATGGTTGCACCTGAGTCAAACCACCAAGTATTGGGAGCAACATCAATCATATTTGATTCATAACAAGCCAAAGCTAGGAGTGTACCTTGCTTGTCAAGTTTCCTCTTGAGAGTATAACAATCATCCACCTTATGGCCATACTTTTTGCAATACTTGCAGTTTCCTTTGAAAAAATTCTTCTTTGGCTCTAAGTGTTGAGAAACTTTTCCCCCTTTCTTCTTGTCATGTTGAAACTTTCCTTTGTGACCTCTCCTTTTCTCAGACTTAGCACCAGAAGAAGAAGCAGCAGCAAACTGAACATTGTGTGCTTTCCCTTTCTTTATGGAATCCTCTTCTTGAGAGACAATGGCAATCATTTCATCGATCGTCCATTCAGTTTTCTGAGTATTGTAGGAGGTTTTCAGAACGTCAAACTGAGAAGGGAGTGACTCCAGTACTTGCCAGATTAGATAGCTCTCACCAAGACCAACCTTGAGAGACTTCAATTTATTAAAATAGTGGACTAACTTCATGATGTGCTCACGAACTCCACTAACACCATCATATTTAGTCTTCTCAATCAGAGAGAGATACTGGCCCTTCTGAGCTTTGTCAAAAGTGGTGAATTTCTCACCAACGGACTTCAGAAAATCCTTAGCATTCTTGCTCTCTGGAATACTCTGTCTAATAGACTTCTCCATGGTGTATTTCATCACCATGAGACACACCCTGTTGGAGTGCTCCCATTTTTCACGAGAAGTCCTTTCAGCAACAGTGGACTCAGCAGTAAGAGCTGGAGGCTCTTCCTCTCTCAAGGCCAAGTCCATATTAGTGATGGCCAAATACAAATCCAGAGATTCTTTCCAGTTCTCAAAATTGGTCCCATTTAGTGTTTTGACAGAAGTTAATTGCATAGGCAGGGAGGCTGACATTAAAACAACAAAAGAAAACATTTAATATGCATAATGTCATTATGCTATAAGAGAATTAAATATTTCTATGTGCACAGCCAATCAAGCCTGTTAGAGAGAATTTCTTGTCTACCTGGTCCCGCCTAAGGGTCCCGAGCCAAAATAAACAAGAAATATAATAATACAATACTTTAGACCTCATATTATCATCTAAATTTTGAATGCCGATAGGGTATTCAAAATAATTGATAGAGGTATTGATTAACATGGTATTGTATAAGAAATTACATTAATAATAATATACCGATAGGATATAATTATTATTAATGCAATAAATTAGACTAATAATAATGATTAAAAAAAGGATAAAATAAATAAAATTTTAATCATTTAAATCGAATGTTTTGCATAACTGTGCCCATGATAGGTGAGTTCACAATCATACAAAATAAAAGGCAATTATATTCAACAGAATAATTAATTATTAATGAGGGAAAAAAAAGGAAAAGAATAAACAAATAAATAACAGAAAATTCAAAAATAATAAAAGGGAATAATTTTCATATGGACTGAAATTAATTTCATCACTAAGATAGCTTACTGGGGAGAGTACAACATACATAGATGTTGTTAACAGAGTGAGGAACTTCCACAAAAAATTTCAGTCCAAAAATTCGAGAGTACGATAGTTAAAACAACAAAATAGTCTTAGATTAAATACAATAAAATACTTAGAGGTCGCGAAAAATTTTCAAAAAATTACCAAAAATAATATTATGTAATTATTTAATTTTCCATAAAAAAATTAAAAAATTTTGGGTCCAGGAAAATGCTGCACGCGCCCACACGCGCCTGGTCCGCGCGTGGGCGTCTCCAGTCGGGGTCTTCTTCCTTACCCGACTGGCCTATAACCGGGTCACGTGACCCGCGATCGTGACCCGGTTAATTCTCCCACATCCGGCCATGAAAACCAGTTTTTATTGAGGGCTTTTGTTCGAAATGTTATGGAGAATGGAAGCCCTCAATAAATTTGTTGAAATAATGTCAGAATTCGGAGTGGCCATGATCGAAACCTTGGGGAGAAAACCTTTTAAAACAAAGTTTTCGATCTCTCAAAAAAAGCCAATAAAAAACCCTCGTTTTTGGATATGTTATTCGTATAGCAGCGCCATGTACAAACCCTAAATCAATTTCGAAAAACATTGGTTTGTTTTGGGAGAAATCAAAATCGAAATCTTTAGGGAAAACGAAAATAAAAAAAATCATTTAAAGTCCCTAAAAGGTTGTTCATACAGTCTGATTTTCACTTATATGATTTGCAAACATGTTTTGAATCAAAGCCCTAAAACAATTTCGAGATTAACCCACTAAATTAGGACAAACGAAATTTGTTTTAAAATTTGGGTTTAGGGAATTGCGAAAGTCAGAAAAAATTGTTAATTAATAGTCATATAATGTACTACAAACCAGGCTCTGATACCATTGAAGGAATTAACAGGATTAATTTTCTAATCCTAGATCGGTGTAGGTACAAACTACAGCATATTAAATAACAGAACATAAAAGGGATGAACAGAACATGTACCTGGCATAATAGCGCTATCAATCTCGAACAGTAGAACAGAGGGAATTTTTAGGGTTGTGTGAGAGTGGTACTACTCTCTGTCTGATAAGTTCTGTCTAGGGTTAGGCTGATTAATGAGATGTCAGTCTATTTAATATCAGACGAGAGCAGGGACTTCTCAACAGGCTATGTGATTGGCCCAACCTATCACGGGCCACTCACAATATAAAAGCCCAATTATAATATTCATATATTAAATGTTATATATTAGAATAATATAGTTAATATGATAATGATATTTAATAATTGATTAATACTAATCCAAAATAGGATATATATATTATATTAATATTCAACATATGAATCCTCATTATCCATATCTTTATGGTACCACTGAACTTTTGGACTATTGTTCTTTTATGCAATTTCAATTGTTGAAAAGTCAAGAAAATATGAATTCTTCGCCCAGGCTAATTTGTCTGAAGGGCTTGCGATTCATTTTCTTGCACTAACTTCTTCACAAGGTGACTTGTTCTTCTGTCACTTTGTTTTGCAAATTAAAAATTAAAAATCAAGTTTCTATCTGATCCAGTAGGTATACTTTTTATTATTATTATTATTATTATTATTATTATTATTATTATTATTATTATTATTATTATTATTAAGGGTATCCCTCCACTAGAAAGATTGAAGATTTTAGGTAATCCAAAGAATAAAGCATTTTTCCAAATTAACATATTCAAAGATCAAACCTGCGTTAATTTTGGGATTTAAACGCTGGAATTACAACCAACTAATATCAAGTTATTTTATTTTGTAGATTAAGTCGCTAGCTTAAATTATCATATATAGTTAAATATATACAAGAAACTAGCCTAACACACACCTGAAATTATTAATTATTTATATTCAACTGTTTTTTTAATTGATATAGATATAATAAGGATGAACTGATTCTTCACCTTCATTTTTGTTAATCTAATTTACAGTTATTTTTAAAAATCATTTACAAAAATAATAAATAGTTACCATGTGTCGAATAATCCAATTTTATTGAGGTGTGAGAAAAAAAATGAAAGCAGGAGGAATTAATTAATTGGGGGATTCAAATTAAAGAAATTGTTGTATAGTTTGTAATATTATATAGAATTAAAGTTTGTTTAATTAATTTTATTTTGAACTCATGTGTTGATTGAATTTTAAATATTTTAAAAAATTCAAACGGGTGTATTGATCAAATTTTAATTATTTTAAAATTTAAATTGATGTATTGCTTGACTTATTTTTGAATATAAAGAATTTCACGCTTCAAAAAATATCTAATTCTCATTACTTCTAATATTGGAGGCGAGTTACAGCATCAATTGGTGGGAGAGTGACTTCCACTTTGAACGCTGGTTAGTCAATTTATAATAACAATGGTAGATATATCAATAGCCTAAAAAAAATTAATAAAAAACATTATATCTCATCTTTGTATTATTGAACCTCATTATCCATAAGAGGTTGGACCATAAAAATTTTAAATTATGTACCTTTTTTTTATGTAATTTGCAAGTGGTTGAAAAATCAAAATAAAAAAATAGAATTATGCCTCCGAACCATTATTCTATAAAAGTAAAAGGTATTGATTTCTATGCCTTATAAACCATCTTCTCTGCTCCTAGTCATTGATTGGTATCTTTTTTGAAAAAATTAGTTCTTGTAATTTAAAAAATATTAAAAAAAGAGAAAACTTTCTTATTGATCCTTATTATCCATAAGAATTCAAACCATAAAAAATTTTAAATTATGCACATTTTATTTTTTATGTAATTTTGCCAGTGGTTGAAAATTCAAAATGAAAAAGTAGAATATGCTTCCGAACCATTGTTTTGTGAAAGGTACCAAATCATGGATTGGTGTCTTCTTCCAAAAAATTAGTTCTTCTAAGTTAAATTTTTTTACAAAAATAGAACACTCTCTTATTGATTCTCATTATCCATGAGAGTCTGTACCATAAAAATTTTAATTTATACACATGTTATTCTTTATGTAATTTACAAGTAGTTGAAAAGTCAAAATAAAAAAATTTATTTATGCCTCCAAACCATTGTTCTATGAAATATATTAATTTCTATGTCTCATAAGCCTTCTTTCCTGCTCCTGGTCATGAATTGGTGTCTTCTTCTAAAAAATTAGTTCTCTTTATTTAACAAATTTTTTTTAAAAAAAAAAAAAAAGAAAACTCATTAAATAAATTGAAAAATCATATAATTGTTAAGAACTAAATCATCAATTTATTGTAATTATTACTGTTATTATAATTATGATTAATCCCTATTATCCGTTATGTGTTTAGTACCATACAATTTTTCGATCTTTGCTCTTACATGTAATTTCGAATTTCTTGAATAGTCAAGAAAGTATTATGTGCATGAGTATTTTTTTCTATCTGAAAATATTTTTTTCCCGATTTTCTTGAAAAAGGATAGAATGACTTTTTCAAAGACTTGGTGTTAAGTTTATTCTTTGTGAAAAATATACAGAGGATGCCAATAATAAGAATTTTAAATGACGATAAAGTTGAGAGAAGATTTTGGAGAGAATGTTATCCACACATTTGCAATACCTTATTCTCCATTATTGCTTCCAAAACAAAATGGGGCCAATGATGGTTTCCAAGCCAAATATTACTCCCAATTCTACACTTATGATCAAATTCAAATCAAATTTGTGATAATTTCTTGATGTTGGTGTTGGCAACATTCCATGCTTTTGATCACTTGTAATTTTGGTCAATGGAGGTCAATACAATCCATTATTACCTTTGAAGGAAGCTACTTCAAATGATTGGAGTTGTGTACCTGTTGGTATTTTCCCCACAAGATGATTGAAGGATAGGTTTAAGAATTCAAGGATAGACAAACTTGCAAACTGTGCTGAAATCTCTCCACTCAAAGAGTTGTTTGACAGGTCCAAGGATTCAAGCTGTTTCAAATTTATTATAGATGATGGGATTTGACTTGAGAAAACATTATTTGACAAGTTGAAACTATGAAGTCCTTTAAAGGTCATTCGCTCTTCTGGTATTTGTAATACCCGTTAATTTCGGAATATAATTCGCTTGAGAGTATTTTAGAATTTTACAACGTTACTTTAGTTATTTATTTTGGTCATTTTTAATTTTCATATTTAATTGTTCTCTTTGAATATTATTTATGAAAATTGAGTTAAATGACTGGACTGAATATTTGCACCATATGGGATATATTCTTAGAATGGTGAAATTCATGCAAAAGTGGTTTAAGAATGGTCAATTAGTCCATTAATTGTAAATTGACTGGATGGGTTTGGATGTTGGGTTATGGATACCCATGGGTTATTCAATAACCCATTAGAAATATTTAAAATAAAACTTCAATAGTAACCTCTCATAATTCACGATTCTGAAGCGAAGCAAAAGGAGCAGTGACAATTTTTCTCTCTCAGTTCTTCATCTTCTTCTCAAATTCTTTCCTTGATCTTCAAAATTTTGATTAATTGTTCGGTTCAAAAACTTTGTAAGGATCAAAGGTAAGCTTTAATCTCATTATTTTTCTTAAATCTAAGTTTATATGGAAGATTAGAGGAGGTTTTGTTCTTGAAGATTTTGATGATAATTCATGAATGTTAGTTGTTTTGGAGGTTATATTTGAGTTAGGATTGAGTTATAGTTAGTTAAAAGAGTTGAGATTCTGGTTTTGAATCAAGAAAGGAAAGGATGAATTTTCTGGGAAAGTTTCTGCAAACTCGAATTTACTGTAGCAACCAGAAAGTTTCGAAAAATTTTTCGAGTACTGTAGCAGTTACTGTAGTGTCGGCAGTCAACGGTACTGTAGCAGTCAACGTTACTGTAGCGAACCGTCACTGTAGCAAACCGTTACTGTATCAATCAGAAATTTTGCATATTTTCGTGATTTTGTTTCCTTTCTTATGTTTCCTTGTAATATATTTTACTAAGAAATTTTCCTACACAAATTCTAGTGTGGAACAAGGTAAACTTGGACAAACATCAAGGTAAGTGAATAACCTTGCTAAGCTAATTTGATATTACTAGTCAAAGTACAATATAAGTCCCATTTACAATATTATTGGATATTAATCAATCAATTTTTCATATGACAGTATTGATAGAAATGGCTAGCACCCAAGAGGGGGGGTGAATTGGGTTTTAAAAAAAAATTGCGAAGACTTGATGGAAGTTTAAGAAGTTTTAAAAACAATGCCAAGCATTTTATGAAAGTAAAATAAGTATGATCAAGATGAATAAATATAGAGAACAATTAATCAAAAACAATTAAAGAGATGAATGAATATAAAATGCAAGAAAGTAAAGAACATATAAATAATTAAAGAGCAAGGGAAGAGAAAATCAAACAGCGAGATTTATACTGGTTCGGCTTAAACCAAGCCTACATCCAGTCCTCAAGATAACTTCTTAAGTGTTTCACTATAGACCACAAGTTTATGCAATTGGGCACTTGTAAGCCACTACAACATAGAGATCTTTTCTTCCTCAAGGGTGTCTCTCCCCCTTACAATGTATTTTCTCTCAAACACTAACTCAAGGAACCAATCCTTGAGCAACTAAATTTGAAGGCTTAAGGAAAATAATGGTGGACACTCTCAAAGTGTAGATAACGCAAAAATTAAGCTCAGAATATTTCTGTAACAATTTAGAGAGAATGAAACTCAAGATAATATGAGAAATGAACAATTGAAGCTTGATGCAAATGGTGTTGTGAAGTCCCCTTTATATAGTGAAACCTTGCTGCTACAGTGACTGCTTTAGTCAAAATTGCTACAGTAAGCTTCATCATCATTTTTCAACCTTTCTACAACAACCAAAAAACTTTATCATACTTTTTCAACAATCAAAATTCTTTTTCAAAAGTGCTACAGTAAAAGATATTCTTTTTCAAATTATATTACAACACCCAATAAACTTTATCATACTTTTTCAACAATCAAATTTCTTTTTCAAAAGTGCTACAGTAAAAGATATTCTTTTTCAAATTATATTACAACACCCAATAAACTTTATCATACTTTTTCAACAATCAAATTTCTTTTTCAAAAGTGCTACAGTAAAATATATTCTTTTTCAAATTATATTACAACACCCAATAAACTTTATCATACTTTTTTAACAATCAAATTTCTTTTTCAAAAGTGCTACAGTAAAAGATATTCTTTTTCAAATTACATTACAACACCCAATAAACTTTATCAAAAATCAATTTATATTACTATATATAAATATATAAAGCATTAAATATATTTAGGCCAAGAAAAATTGAATCATGCATTTGGGCCAATAAGATTAAATCATACATTTGGGCCAAAAAAATTAAATCATACTATTTGGGCTAAGAAAGATTAAATCATACATTGGGCCAAGAAGATTAAATCATACATTGGGCCAAGAAGATTAAATCATACATTGGGCCAAGAAGATTAAATCATACTATAATTCTCACATATTTGTCATCATCAAAACTTATAGCATAATACATTAGGGCTAACAAGTATATGATGATTGGTATATTTTTTTTACAGAAATTCAAAGGAATAAGAGTATGTAGAAATTATTTTATTTCATGTCAATTGTACTATGTGATAAATTCTCACTATCTTATTAATGAGTAAAGATCTACGGGATCTAATACATGAGTTTGAAAGGGTTAAAGTCCCATACTACTCAGTGCATAACGATGAAAAACTATACACGAGTTTGAAAGGGTTAGAGTCTCATACTACTCGGTGTATATGTATGAAACCTATACACGAGTTTGAAAGGGTTAAAGTCTCATGCTACTCGGTGTATATCTATGAGATCTTATTCACGAGTTTGAAAGGGTTAGAGTCTCATACTACTCGGTGTATATCTATGAAATCTTATTCACGAGTTTGAAAGGGTTAGAGTCTCATACTACTCCATTTATAAGACAATTAATTATATGAGTAAATGTGGTATTTGTACTTTTGATATTTTATATAGTACAGTTATTTACTTACTGAGTTTTTAAATAAACTCACACTCCCTATGATTATCTTTTCAGATACAGAAAACAAGGAAGAAGAGTATCCGTTTGAAGATTAGAAGCCCCTTGGAGTTATTATCTGTTTCTGTCTGGTGGGATACCAGTACAGTACTTATTAATGTGAATACTAGGAACGCTCTGTACTTACTATAGGTATCATATGCTTGCGATGAGATAAAAACATCAGATTATATATGCCTATATTTGCTTATCAAATGAATATAATTCTGTCGTGTGCAATGAATGATTAAACTAGATTGTAAAACCTTACAAAATATATATAAATAACTTATGTTTGAGAATTTTATCAAATAAGTAGTATCTTTTCACATATTCAATTTTTGGGATGTGACAGTATTGAACCTTCAAAATTGTTGGATGAGAAGTCAATAGAAGTGATGACAGTTAAGATTTTAACAAATGTTAATTCTTGAACTTTGATTATAATTGTCATTTAATCTTGATATAATTGATTATAACCTGCTGTAAAAAAATTAATTTTCTTAGACTTATTAGATATAGCTTGATCCTCAACTTGCATCATTGCTTCCCAGGTTGTGAAGGCTCTGGCTGGAAGTAAACCATCAAAATCATTGAATGACAAATCAATAATCTGAAGCAACGGCCAATTATGATCATTCATATTGAGACAATCTATAGGTCCTTTGAATTTGTTTCTCTGCAAAACCATGACAAGCAGTGTGGATATTTTCTTTAACAAGCATGGCAAGTGACCACTAATCCGATTATTCCCAAGATCCAACACCTCCAATTCCATGCAATTGCCAAGAGACTTGGGAATTAAGCCACTTATATGATTTCCATGAAGACTGAGTCTTTAGTGCACGTGATTTTGGAAATGAATGGGGAATGTTACCTTTTAGCTTTTTGTTTTGAAGATTCAATTCACCAAGATTCTTAATCTGTGTTGATAATTGAGTACAACCAATATCATATGGAATAACAGAGTTAAAGTTATTGCTTGAGTAGTCCAAATACAGAGATCCTTGAAGCACTGGAATTTGCCCTTTGAATTGGTTGAAGATCAAAAGTAATAATATTGTTTGTAAGATTTAGGAAAGATCCTTGAAAACCAGTCAAGGAATATCGAACATGTATCAGAGTTTTTGAAGTATCAATACTTCATGGGTCTCATTCAACATCCTAACTCAACGTCTGCTTCATTACAATTTCAGGCTTTGACAAAAGGTGGTGTTGGAAATCATGTGGTATTATTATGCTCAAGGATTACATGGGTTATGCGTTATCCTTCCCTATTCTGCTTTATTTGTGTTTTCTTAATCCAGTTGTTCGTTGTGTTTTATCTATGGTATTTATTTTAAATGCTTATTAAGTGGATAAGCTCCTATTCTTTAGCTGCCTTTGATAACGCTATTTTAGTTAGTTGCTAGTTGATATATATGAAAAGGATTTGAGTATTCAGACCTGGAATGCAAATAAAATAAGTCAGAGTATCATCAAACTCTAAAATTCTTCAGGTGGGATTCTAGTTGGTGCGTTAGTCATGCTTGTTGTAAGCTATCCTCTCCAATATATGAAAATAGAGTAATATTTTCAACATGTTATGGTAGTATTCACATCTGATGGGATGGTTCATGGGCTAAAATTCAATAATGATTCAGCGAGTGCCAGAGAAACGAGTGCAATTGAGAGGATAAGTGCTATCACAAATTTTACGACTCTTGTATTTTATTCATCAATAAAAAACATATAGGTAGTGTCTCGATGAGATAAAAGGATGACAAAATTTTTACATTTAAGCTATAAACAATTATAGAAAGGTAATAAAACTTGAAAAAAAAACTAAAAAAGGAAATGCTGCGCATTGATGTAGCCTGCATTTCCGTTTCTGTACATCAAAATTGCAGCCACCTTACTGTTGAAGGAACAATCTGCATCTTTGTCTACCTGTTTTGGAAATTCAATTTCCCTATGCAATAGGCAAACAGAGATGCATAAACAACTGGGAAAGCGATGAGAACCACAGCTACGAGGCTCAATCGATCGTGATGGAACCCGTAATAGTCTTTCAGAAAGGAACCAATTGGTTTTTTCTCCCCAAATATGAGTAGATCTTTGTCCATGTCTCCATATTGTGAAGTTAGGAGGCCATTCAGAGACCAAGATGTAGGGCAAAGCCAATAACACCAAATCCACCATTTAGGGATTTTCTGCAAATAAAAAAACACAGCTACTATCTCAGGCCTAAGATTAATTGGTCTGTAACAATCATGCATCATCAAATACATAAATTAGTTAATGATATGAATGATTCTGGACATTTGAAAGGTTTTAGAGAAACTTCAGATTCTTAAAGGTTCATTAAGGGAGGCTGCTTTCTAAGACAATCAAGGAATGCAGATGAAAGTGGGTTGATATTTAACTTTTATGTTGATACTTACTATGATCCTTCATACATTGAAATGGAATCTTGAAATACTTCATTACATGTCAATAAGTATTTTGGTGGAAATTGAAATCTCTCTTGAACAATACATTTTGAGAGAAAATTGATAACCCAAAAAGCTTTTTGCTAATGAATTTCAGGTCATTTTCATACAAGTAGAAATGTATGAAATTCCTGCATTTTTATATATTCTTTTTTCCTCAAAGATGGAAGTTACTGGACATGTATGAAATTCTCTAGATACTTAAGCTACAAGTTCAGACTCTAAAGATTAAATTAGCAGAAATTTATTTTTGAGAGATTTGGAAGAAATTACCGGTCCTGGCATGAGGAATCCAGAGAAAAGATTGAATATGGTGTAGACTGCAGCTGCTAGTATGGAAGCTATATCGAGATTTGAGCTCAACGAAACTATCAACATTCCAAGATATACAAAGTATAAAAATGTACAGAACGTGGTGTAGAAGTACCAAAAGACCTTCTCAACTGACCAATAGTAACCTATCATTGGATAAGTGATAGCCACATATAAAATTGCTTGCAATAGGACATATGGTATCTCAATGATCACCTGCAACAATAGAGAACTTTTCATATACTGGATTTTCCTATCAAATAAATATCAATTGAACTTTATTAAAGTAATTCCACACCTGTGCAAATGAGTAAGCCATGGAAGAATACATTCCGGCAAATTTTTCACGGTACAAGACAGTGCGCTCAGTTGCCACGTATGGTAATATTGATGAACAGTTATTTATGCCCAAGAATATAACAGCAATATACATTGATCCAAGTATGTTGAACAAATCCTGCTGATTGTTTCTTTAACCAGAAAAAACATATATATGTTAGTAGTTACATCAGTATAACTTGGAACATTAACAATAACAGTAGATTGATGCCGAAACTAAGAAATGCTGTGTTTGTCACAGTTATAACGATGTATTCGTTTATCTATTGTCTAACATATATAAAGATATTCTTTTTCTTATGTTGTCAACATGTGATAGTAAGGCAAGTCATTATTGAACATGGTGAAGTATTTTACTAGTGTCAGTGGTGGACACAGTGAAGGACTGAAGGTTTTGAAATTAGGGAAACTATATAACCCTTCTGAACTATAGCCTAATTACAGCTACCTATAGTATCTGAACTTTACAATGTAACAATTTTATCTTTCCTAACCTGTCACAGAAAGTGAAAACTTTCCATATTAGTTATAACTAACATAAAAACGTGATTTTGGAAGAAATACTAATCAGAGATTATGAAAGGGGTGAAATTGGGGAAGATGATGAAGGTATAGGGTATCATATGACAAATCATGTGAATTTTATAGGTTAGTTTTAACTAATATGTAACGTTTTAACTTTTTGTGGTAGTTTAGGGGTAAAGTGTTACATTTTTAAGTTCAGGTACTAAAATTGTAATTAGGCTATAGTTCAAGAAGGTTATGTATAGTTTTCCCTTGAAAGTACGTATTGGAACAACTTTTGTAGATTGAAGAAATTTATCAAATATAGAAGCACTTTGGATATATTGTTTTTCCTTCCCAACTTAAGTTTTGATAAAATGCTACCATCTTAAGTTTTAGATTGGAGTTATTCTAATATGCATAATATATTTCCAGATGATGAGTGAGGGATGATTTTGAATTGTCCTTTCTTTGAAAATGATATACCCAATTGTATGAAAGAAGACTTACATTTCCTTCCCTTTCTGCCAGAATACTGCCCCAAATATCACTGCTGCTACAACCATGAACACGAAACGTGTTAAGTTGTACTCAGGACTTCTCCAATATGACAAGTGTTGCTTCCATAGGCATGCTGTAAACTGCCCAAAGGTATTTTGTGGGAATCGAGTTGAGAATTGTAAGTCCTTTGAATCTGGCAATGGTTCACTTAACTCTTGTACCAATTCAAGGGTATTCCTATATATATATATATATATATAAAAACAACAGATTTTAAGATGACTGCACTTGTTAACTTGAACCAATTAGGGAAAAACCTGAAAATAAAAATTATACAATGAATTTTGTTTTTGGCCAATCATGCTTACCGGTAAAGGGGTGACTCTTTGTAGATTTTTGCAAAGTCTATTTTAAGTTCTGCTTCTACAGATGCAGAGGTAGCTTCCAGCATCCAGGTTGCGGGATTATAATTGTCTTTGATCTTTGGCACACCTGGTATACTCTGATGGAAAATAAAATTATTTAGATACATATTTCAAAGACTTAAATGAAGTAGTGAAAGACGAAGGCACTAAATACTAATTCATCCACCGGCAATGTTTGTTCTCGATTAAGTCTTCAGGTTTGTATTTTATTAAGATATTAAGCTTCTGTATATTGCATGAACCATTTTCAACTTCACCAACGTGTTATGCACAAGAATCTGAAATCACTTGCTCCACAACTTCTGAAATCATTTGGAAAAGTTTTCTTTTATTGTGCACTACTTTAATTTTGGTAACAATAAAACCTCATCTGCAAATGCACACCACTATCACCAGGATCTTCTTCAGTGTCACTATAAACAAATTTCATTTAAGGCATTTAATGTCATTCACATCAACTTATGCCAGAATATAGAATAAATTATGAAAGTAAGATGAGTAATTATCTGTTTAGAACAACAATTAGAAGTCCTTGCTAGTGTTTTGAGCGTACCTGAAAATACTCAATCAGCTTACTAGACTGGTTGCCAAGCTTTCCATTATAGATAATCTGTCCTCCTGATTTCATTAGAATCAACTGCCATAAAAAATAACAAACTCAGTTTCTGAACTGTACTTTAACATCTATCAATAAGACTGAAAAGATAATAGCATGCATTTTGAAAAACATCAAAGATGGCAAGTCAAATTCTGTTTCTTTCATGGAAACAAGTCAAGATACTTACTAACTTGTGCATAGACATATGCACAAATTTATAACCTTTGATAGATGCCATTTGCCACATAACACAGGAGAATAGCTAATTAGAAAGATTATTTTAGAAAATGGTGCAAGAGTATCTTAACATAGATGAATGATGATATTTAACTGTGTACAGCTAAAATATTTTTTGGAAAATGAATATATTAAAGAAATTTTCTTTCATTGTCCACATTAAATAGACCAGTTATCACTAGAGAGAAGACTGGGTAGACTAACCAAAATAACTGCAATGCTTTCCAAAATGTGGGCACTTATCTTGATAGAATTATATTTCAAGATGCAAGAATGCTGGAACAATGAGAAGCAAAGGAGGAGAGGTGGACCAACACAACATTTTACAAAGTAATGGATCAAAGAGTATTGAGAACAAATAGACAATATATGCACTGAAGCATCAAAATGGTTGTATGTTTACATACAATCACAAATGACACGTTGTCTTGATATCAATATAATAGTAATTTTATTTTCCATAATAAGATAGAGATCTCTTATTATTTCAAAACATGAAATTTCTTGCAAATTTATTAGCTGGAAGCACTCTTTTGCCTACCTCATCAAAGGTCTCAAATATGTCAATGCTCGGTTGGTGTATGGTGCAAACTGTGGTCCTGCCAGTGGCTACTACATTCTTCACTGCACGCATGACTATTGCTGCTGCTCGGGCATCCAAGCCTGATGTGGGTTCATCCATAAAGATTATTGAGGGATTGGAAACAAGCTCCACCGCAATGGTAAGTCTTTTACGTTGTTCAGTTGATAAGCCACTTTGACCAGCAATGCCAACTAAACAATCTTTTATATCATCAAGTTCAATTGTTTCAATGACTTCTTCAACAAATTTCTGCTCAATGGATATGCAGATAAAGTAACAAAGTACATCAGTTATCTGAGCCAGACAAACCACAGTGAATATGACAAAGACTTCATACCCCTTTTGTTGCTGAATCAATCTCCACTGGCAACCGCAACCATGCTGAATATGTTACAGATTCTTCAACTGTTATATATGGAGAATGTATGTCATTCTGCTCACAGTAACCTGAAACTCTAGCAAACGTCTTCTGCATTTTCGGGTATCCTCCAATTCTTATATCTCCTTCAATGGTACCCCCAGTTTTTCTCCCTGAAAGGACATCCATAAGAGTTGTCTTCCCTGCTCCACTGACTCCCATTAGTGCCGTGAGAACTCCTGGCCTAAATGCTCCTGTGATATCACGGAGCAATTGAAGTTTTTTCTCATTTGACCCATGCTTTTTCATCTCCTGTGTAGAAGGAAAAAGCAACATTTTATTGACAAGATCATCAACAAAATATTAGATCATGAAAACAATATATTTGCAAACTTATTAACTGGAGGGGTGTCAACGAAATACTGGACATCCTTGAACACTACTGTCAGCGGCTGAAAGGGCAGGACCATTTTTCCTGTATGACCAACCATGCAAAAAGAATAAAAATTCTTCACTAATGGTTTCAAGGTAAATGCTAATCATTGATATAAATATTATGTAGTGGTTGTGTCACCTGTGTTTTGTGTTTCCTTTGAGGTCTGGCTAACGTCAACAGTAACTGATTTATTTTCTAGTTCTATGCTCTTGCCATTTTCTCCTCCCTGTAGTTGAGAGGCCTTTTTCTTCGAAACAATAGCTCGAGACATCTTTGGAGCTGTATACAATTTCCATCATCAAATAAGTGCACTGTGACAAGAAAATATTATTTGACTTGTTATTTCAGATGAATTAGATAGGACTTACGTTTTAAGTAACTTAATGCTACAATAAATCCAAAATCAAAAAGCACGGTGAAACCAAGCAATGCCCCAATTGATAGCCAGTAGAAGTTTGCAGCAAAGTCTAAACCATGACTAACTAAAACCTTCCTCCCAATGGTGATGCCTCCCTCTTGAATCTGCAAACAAGAAATGAACTCTTACTATATACAAATGACTTTGATCCATCATTAAGCCAAACAAGTAGTCTTGCAATTACAGAACCTTCTGCCAGCGGGGAGCTAGAAATTCATTCAATGTTAATCCAATTTCTCCATATGTCATGGGAGAAAGCCAAAATCCCCATCTCAGCCACCATGGTAATGAAGCTGAAATGAATAAACTCCATTATTAGCATTTTTCTACAACTTCATAAGTAAATAAATTAATGAAGGACTTACGTCGAGGAAGAATGAAGCCTCCAAACAAAAACATCAGTACTAAGAACATGGAACCAACAGTTGTAGCTGCAACATCAGTTTTGAAAACTGAGGCAAGGAAACGGCACAAGGATGTCGATGACATATGTAGAGTGAGAAGCAAAAGAAACTGACAGAAGAACCTGAATCCATAAGTTATAAAAGAATTAGAAAGCATATAAAATTTAAAAAAGAAATGTTCACTATTTTGTGCATAGGATTAAACAAACTGCTTGCCTTTCTACTTCAGGGCTGTAGCCTATAACATAATAAGTTACTGATGTCCAGACAATAGAATCTATTACTGAAAATGGAATCTTTAGAATGGAAGCTGGAAGACAGTAAGCCCATGCTGGATAAAGATAGAATTCCTTCTGCTTGTAAACAATAGGAAGTCTAGTAATAGTCATGATCAGCTCAGCAACTCCATTAGTCATGAGGCGGACAAGTGTATAGTACAATGAGCCCAATAAAAAGTTTCCACTCCTCTCGTCTACATCCAACTGAGTACGTATAAATACTGTCATTGTTATGATTGCAGTGATTGTAAGCTGCAAAATAAGAAAAAAGAAACTAGTAAGACTGAAGTGGTTGATTATTGAAGTGTTTCAATTAACTCTCAGTTATAAGCAGATATTAACCTGTGCAGTTTTGAACACGTAGATAAAAGAGTTTCGTTTCATGAGAAGTAGCTCCCTCCTCATACAAGCTTTGAACAATTTCCATTTGCTCAAGGAGTACTTACTAAATGATAAAGCACTTTTATGGGATTCAGATTTATCATATGGCTGTGATAGTTCTTCATTTAAACTTTGTCCCCAATAACTTGTTTTGAAACATTGAGAGAACTGATCCACTGAAACATAGTTGTAAGGAATATCTGTATGATACCAGTATTGCCCTTGATCCTTCTTCGAGGTTACCTGTACATAATTGAAAATTTTGATTAGTGAGGCTGAGGCTTGATCAAATAACAGGGGAAATTCGATTTTGTTCTCTTACTTCCTGGAGAAAGTCTGCTACTCCTTTTCTTTCTGGGCACTTGAAACCACAATCCTCAAAAAACTGGAGTGCTTCATTGCAAGGGCCATGGTATACAATCTTCCCCTCTGCTATCAATATAAGATCATCAAACAATTCAAAGGTTTCAGGAGCTGGCTGAAGAAGCGAAACAACTGCAGTTGCATCAGTGAAGTGCACCAACTGCTGGAGACAGGTAATTATTTGGAAAGTTGTGGAGCTGTCCAAGCCAGTTGATATTTCATCCATAAACAGAGTTTTTATGGGACCAACTATCATCTCTCCTGCCATATTTAAATGGAAAAATTAATTTCAAAATCCACTAACAAAAAATATTTTTATGATGAATAATATACTTTATTTCAGTTTGAGCAAATGAACTCAGTAGCTTTTAATTTATCAATGATCAAGGAAAGAGGCAATGCTTCAATTATTTTTTCAGTTATGAGGAAATTTCTTATAAAAAGAATAAAGATTGATATCTGAAAGCCAAATGTTTTGAACTGAAACAAAAGGAAACAGAAAAATTTACTTATGACTTTCTAGACACCTGTTGTTAGCCGTTTTTTCTGTCCACCTGAGATGCCTCTATCTAATGCATCACCAACCATTGTGTCGGCGCAGATATCCAGTCCAAGAATCTAGGAGGTCAAAAATTTGCATTTAAACATGTCAAAAAGAATAGTACACTTAGTTGAGCCAGTTAATAAGTGCATGCTGTAATTTAGCTGAGCTTGAAATTTAGAAGATGTACCTTCAAGACATAATCAGTTTGTAGATTTTCTCTTTGTCCTTCTACCGATATTGCCTGCACCATGTTTTGTTGGTTTCTTTGTCAACTTTTTTCTGTTGCATTGTAACATGTATGTTTTCCTTATTACTAGTACCTTCATATAGGCGTCAATATCTGGGTCAGGCATGATTCCCTCCTCCCTCTCTCTCCTGGTGACTTCAGCAAGTATGTCTGCATGACAAATGAAACATTTTACGGCCAATTGATACTTTATCATCTAACAAATTATCTGATACTCTAGATTTGAATATTAATAAGAAACCTTACCAGCTCTTCTTCCAACCCCCTGGCATTGGGCTGAAAAATCAACTGTTTCCCTCACTGTCATCTCAGGTACGTGCAGGTCATATTGGCTTATGTAAGATGATGTTTTTTGAGGAACAAACTCATCTAGCATGTGACCATTGTAAGAGATTTCCCCGGACACCTGAAAAGAAGCAAAAGCTGAAGGATGTTAAAGGGAATGTAGTATGAAATAAATTTATGTTTTACACTAGTCTTTGAAAGACTATAATTCTGATTGTGGATGAAGAAGCGTTAACAGCGTAGCTGGTTATATCTTCTATTTGTTCACACTATGCTCAAACATATTTACTTTATGATTATAATGACCCCAAAGAAAGGTGGCTAGAACTGTTACGTAGTAACTTTTGGTCTCAAATTTCGCTCTATTTAAGCTATTTATTTATTTTGTTTAAAATACTAACCTTGAGAGATTGTTCTAATTTTCCAGCCAGTGCTTTTAGCAAGGTTGTTTTCCCACTGCCAGGTGGACCGAGAAGAAGAGTAAGCCTACACTCAGAACCATCTTTGATGAGTTGACAATTTAGTGATTTTCATTGAAGTTACACTTTTCAGTTGATTCTTAAACATTATAGCATATGGGATGGAACCAGCTTTCATTTGAGCTTTATCATCTTTTCTAATCACTCAAATGGAAATCCAACTCAAAGAACTTTGCTTCCTAAGAATTTTCATGGGTTAAAATATAAAAGTTCTCTGCAACATATCCATGCAATTGAGAACACATTCATGAATATACCCATACTGATTATTTCTATCTCTAATTATAAAAGAAAATTATGTTGGGTTCAAAGTTGCCAAAAATACAAGACTTAATCAGTTATTCACTTACCTTGATGGATTTATGATGCCACTTACATCTTTCAGAATGCTTATCTTGGTTTCTTGAGAATTACAATAGATTGCCTTCGAAATACCCTGCTCAAGTGATAAATATAGCTCAATTTTGCATGTAGGAATATAAAATATTCATTTGCATATAGGAAGCATACTTACTGAAAAAAAGCTAACAAGAGTGTTCGACAGAGTAGGAAGCGGCTTCCCTTGTACAACCTCACATTCTGCTTCTACATGAAGGTTCTTGTACCTGACCTCCACGGTAGGTAACTTCACATTCACTCTAAAATCAAAACCCATTCGTCAATTCTTTTTAAAGTACTTTTTTTTAGCTGATACTCAGAATCTGAATAAAAGACAAACTCAGAACAAACAACGAAGATTTTTTACTTCATAGCTGAATAACAGATGAGGTGACTGTTGTAGGAAGCAGAAAAACCAAGGCTTCATAAATCAATTTGAAAACATGTCAAAAGGTATTTCAACCCAGAATTGGCTTAAAAAATCATCTGTCACCAAGACAATTATGAAGAGTGTTGAACCAATTTATCTAACAAAAGAGAGTATTTCATTTTCAGCATGGTTAAGAACAAAGCATGCACCTTTCTATTCTTTCTCTTAGTTTCTGCAGCAGCTGGAGGTTATCATTCTCAATGTGCTTTATGAGTTTGTCAATCAACAAACGCCTTTCGACTGCTCCAAGTTTGGTAACATCTACGACCCTCTTACTATCTGATCTTAAGTTGATGCTGTTGCTGCTACTGCCCTTTTTACTGTCATCTTCATTCACATCAACAAAAGAAGTTCTAATCCTTTTGAAAGTGGGTAGTTTCTCTATTGCAGCCCACTTGGACAGAATCTCTCTATCTTGCTCCAAAACAGAATCTGCATCTCTGTCAAAGCTCAGAGTCAAAGGAGAGTGCTGGTTTCTTCCTCTTGGAGTTAACTCCATCGGAATTTATGAACTGGGTCTTTCTTCAAACACCTAGTGGACACTCCTGAACCCGCAAGTCTGAAGTTTTTCACATACACGATCCTGAATGGAGATCTTCTGAGACTTGATACTCTCACAGATCATTAGATGGTGTGCGTGTGAACGGAAAGAACCTCCAAATTCCTCTCCTCTATCACTGGGAGAAGAACTCGTTGAACTTCTTCTCCCTGTGTGTGTGGAAGCACTGGAGGAGTTTGCTTTTTCTAATGGGGAAACTGGAAACAATCAAATCTTGTCATTTTGACAGTCAAATATTCATCCGATAAGTCGCTATGATGACCGAGAGCTGTGTTTTGTTTCTTTGTGAAGAACAAAGATAGTTGTTGTAGCTTATGCATATTTAATTGATGCTTCTTTCTTTCTTTGGCATTAATAATTTAATTGATGCTTCTTTCTTTCTTTGGTATTAATAATCTCCTCCTGGCTTATAATTTAATATTTATGTTATATAGTTTATAATATTAAAATGGGATTAAAATTTAGGCAAAATAGAATGTTTTTAAAAAAATTTAATTGTTATTAAATTTATTTGAAAAGATATATTTTTTATTTGAAAAAATATGTCTTTTATTTGATATATTTTTTATTTAAAAATATATATCTTTTTATTTGAACAGATGTGTCTTTTATTTAAAAAAATATGTCTTTTATTTAAAAGTTGAATTTTAAAATTTATTGAGACATAAATTAAATAGGCACATCTATTCAAAATTTAACAAAAATGATTGAAAATATAATAGATATAACTATTGAAAATAAAATAAACATGACTGTTGAAAATAGAACAGACACATTTTTTAAATTGAACAAATATAATTATTCATACTCTATATATATCCTATTAATATTTTACTCGAGCTATCTTTTATTCTAAAAAAGTTTTGTTATATGCTAAAGGGTTTATATACGATTCTTCAATATACAAACATAAATTTTATAAAAATAATGTTTATCACACTTCAAAATTATTATTTTTTAATATTTCTAACAATTTATTAATTGATGTGACACGTGATTTCATTTACCTCTAAATCAGTGCTTCTTAAAAGAGAAATAAAAAAGTAAAAACGTCCCATACCTAAATCAACTTAGACGCATCTTACTCGATCATGAAAGAAAATCTTTGCTCTTAACTTCAAAAACATGACGTAAATAGGATTTAAATTTATTATACTGCGCATTAGTGTCTTTTTTTAAAAAAAATATATAACAACGTAACGGAAAAATGTCATTACCACCAATAGTTGAGGAAAGCGTAAGAATACTAAAATGCATGTAACTTTTTTTTTTTCAGAGTGGCCTATTTTCAGAGTCATGTGATAGACACAGAACCAGATTTGTCTCACTCTAAGTCTCAAAAAAGAAAAATAAATATTGATTATTAAATTTTATAATTACAATAAAATATCAAATCATGTGGAATATTCATGTATCATGTTTTTATTAAAAACCTCTTTTTAAAAGATAATAGCATAGTTGTCAGTTTTGTACAATTTCTAATCTCATCACTTTTCTTTGGATTTGCTTTTGCAGACAAAGGCGCCAAAAAGATATCACAGAAAGCCCTGGCTTTGTCACAACGCAGAATAATAAATTTTAAAGCATAATAATTTTGAGTCAAAAGGGTTGATTTTTATAATGGGTGTGATGTTTTTGATTCCCTTGTTAATTACAACTGGAATGCACAGAATTTTAAAAATTAGGCGAAATGGGTTAGCTTTAATCATAACCATAAGTTGCATTCCAATTTTTGTTAATTTTCACAAAATTTAAAATTTAAAATTAAATTGATTTTAGGGTTAGATAACGTCACATGGAAAGGTTGATTTTATAACGTAGAGCTAATTATGCATGAGGCGTGCGGAATTTACAAGTTTCAACGTTCAAGGTCCACCTGGCGGCTGCTTATGAATAACATATAGATACATACGTGTATATATATATATATATATATATTAAATGTGTTCCATTGTCAGAATCTGACTCATGTTTGACTTAGGGATTTGCTCTTATCAAAATTGGACTGGCTTGATTAATTTAATTGGTTTGATTAAAAATTAATTTAAAATAATTTTTAAAATTGATGAGCGATTGAATTGATTAAAAATTAATTAAAATTAGATAAAAATTAATACTAAATAAATTGACTAAATTGGTAAATTTTTTATTTTTTTAATTTTACTTATACTATAACAAAGTAATAGATAAATTAATATTACAAATCAACTAATTTGAATAGAGATATCAATATATTAATATTTTATGCATTTGATATTAATAGATATTATATTGATTAATAATATTTCTTTATTATTTGATCGATTTTTGTTGTGATCTTTTGATTATGAATGTTATTTTATGTAACTTGATATCTAATTTTATTTTTTATTAAATGTGTAAATTTATATTTATAGTTTTCAATTATGTATATTATTTTTTAATATTTTAAAATATATCAATTTGACTATAGTCTAATTATTAATCCTCGAACTAGTGCATTTACTGATTTTTAGAACCTTGATACATATACACACGTGTGTGTGAGAGAGGGGGCGGGGGCAAATTACCTTTGATAGTTCTTCAAATTTAAAAATTATACTCAATTCACTTTTAATTTATTTTTTTATTATGAAAATTAACTTTTTGTATAATATTTTTTTAACAAAATTGTTTAATAATTTTTTTGATGAAATAAAAATAAAATTATATTTTCATGTTAAATGTAATGTCAATTTTTTTACTGTCATATTAAAAATAAAATTATACTCTTTTAATTTGACAAAAAATAAATTAGAAGAGAAATTTTTGTAACATATATTAAAATATCAAGAAAATTAATTATTATATTTAAATATGATTTATCACACACGCGGCAAATTCTGTATCAATCTTAAAATCAAATTGATTATTAAATGGTGATTATTTATGAGTGAAATTATTTGCAGTTCTATTGCAATGTAACTTTTGTCACAGAGAAAAATATAAAAAATTTTACTTTTCAAGTATATTTAAAAATTTCATTTTAACAATTTACTTAAATTATAAAAATTTCAAAATGCGATTAAAAATCAAAAGGAAGTCAAATTCTTAAAAAGTATGGCATTGAATAACTTTGATTTTACTTATTACTATTATAATGTTGGAATAGGCGGAAAAATTGGAAGAGAGGTTTTTATTGACTTGACCTTTTTTTTTTAGATTTTATAATGTCATTTTCTAAGTCATGATTTCGTCCTATGCTTTTGCGGGTCGTAATAAACAAAGGATCCTTTCGAAAAATAATAAACAAAGGATCATTTTCAAAAGCAGCCATAAAGTCAATAACTAACTCTTAACTTTTTAATGGGACGTCGGATCTTTCAATTTTTTGTTTAGTGGGGTATTGGAATATTAGTTAAATAAATTATTTTAATATTAAATTATTTTTTATTTTTTATTAGATAAAATAAATTTAAAAATTAAAAAAAAATTACTTACAGTTTCTTATATCTTTACAATTAGACTTTTAATTAAATTATAATAAATAAATAATTTTTAATTAAAATATGATAAGTGTATGTATTTAAAAAATAATTGTATATTTTTTACAACTCAATATTAAATGATTGATTTTTAAAAACTTTTTTACAAATTATATTTTCAATCAAAAACCCAAAAACAAATATATAAAAAAAGAGCTATAAGTTTATTGAATTATTCTCACTTAGCATATTATAAAATAAGTAAAATTTGGTTAGTGCAATTCTATATATTTTTTTATATTTATTATATTTTAATTGTTATTTTGTTTTGTTTGATCCTGTTACCAAAAATAAAATGTATAAAAAAATTTTAAAAATTAATCGTATAATATTAAATTGTAAAAAATATATAATTATTTTTTAAAATTATATACTTATCGTGTTTTAATTAAAAAATTTTATATTTATTATAGTCTAATTTAAAGTTTGATTGTAAAGATATAAAGATATAAAGAACTGTAAATAATTTTTTTAATTTTTAAACGTATTTTATCTTATAAAAAATAAAAAAAATTTAACATTAAAATACTTTTATTTAACTAAGACATAGCACATATCCTAATACCCAACAAAACAAAAAGTTGATAGATCCAATGGTTGGAACTGTAGCTTTGCCCATATTATTGAGGTGAGTGCCTTCTTTGAAGATTCTGCATTCAGGTCCCTTGGGCTCCTTCTTGATTTTCCATTATCAACTTGTTACCCACTTTATCACACAAAATACACATGTCAAGAGATATATAATAATGACAAAATAAGAAATTTTTTATGCTTCTCATTTTAGATTTATATTTTAAAAATATATATCTTAGACCCCTTATCATGGCTAGCAGCCCCAGTCCAGTTCCACTTTTATAAAGAAGCATGTGAAGTGCGATTGGATTAATTGATTAAGGTGATTTATATCTTTTTTCTTGATTCATCAAAAGTAAAACTAGTTTTTTCGTCCTTAATATTCATCTTGAATTTTAATTTAATTTCTAATATTTTTTATACCAATTTCATCTCATATATTTATTTTTTGTTTCAATTTATCTTTGAGACTACTGTTATTAATAAAGTTAACAAAAATAATGATATAAACTCTTCAAAGTAATATGTGAACTCTTTAAAATAGCATATAAATTTTTTTATATAACACATCAAATGTTTAAACGATAATTTAAGACGAAAGACAGAAATAAAAAAGTATTAGTTGGCATGAAATTGAAATTTAGTCAAATATTTAGGACAAAATTAAAACTCAAATTAATTAGTATAACATATTGGTAGTGGATGTGTCAAGTCCACCTCAATATGTTATGTCAACTATAGTAACAATGTTAGCTCTAAGGGCAAAATCGAAACATTTGAAATGAAATTGACACAAGAAAAAATCGTCATGAACAAAATTAAAACTTGAGATAAATGTTAGGGACAAAAAGATATTTTTGCCTTCATTAAATTGTAATCATTTTTTTAATTTTTAATATTATACTTATATTTCTCTTTATTTATTTATTTTTATTATTGAAGTTAACTTTATGCATAATGTGTTCATTTTAATAATAAAATTATATAACAGTTTTATTGTTAATGAAGGACACGATTAAAAAAAATTAATTAAAAATATCTATAATATGTATCAAAATGTTAGAAAAGATGAATATATTATTTGAAACAAGAAAGATATAAAAATAATTTAATAAAATTTTAAAAAATATCAATGTAATTTAATCAATTTATTGAAAGAAGATATGATTATGAGTATCCATCTCAACAACCCTAATTTATTTTACTATATAATTCTTATCCCGTCTTTTTCTTTTGCGAGCTCTTCAAAAGTTGTTCACAATTGCGTCTGAGTGGGATTTATGGATTAAATAAGAAAAGAGACATGATTCAATATCTATATTATTTTCAACCTTTATACAAAGTGGAAAGTAAAGTTAACATTTGATATATATCACAGTCATAAGAGCTATTTCTGTTGGTTTTACGTTGTACTAATGGGACAAGCCATCGTATGAATTAAGTAGGTTAATTTTATAAATATTAATTGATTGCATTATTTTAAATTCTTAGTATGTTCAATCAATATTTTTAATTTATTATTTAATAACCAATTATAATCAATTTTCAAAATCTTAGTATGTTTGCTTTGACAAATTTGAAATGAATGATAAAGTTTAATGAGATTGTACGATTTATATAATCGACTTTATCTAGTAGAGTACGACTTATTGTTGTCATTGTTGTTAGTATCTTTCTCCTCTCAATTTTCTTTTACCTTCAAGTTTCTTTTCATCCTCTTAACCTTTCAATATTCTTTTTTTTATTTCCAGCTCTGATTGAAACATTTGCTCTATCTCTGCCTCATGAGATACATTAACTTTTGTATATTAATCAAATTTCATGAAGTGTTTCCATTCTTTCCACCTGAACTCAGTGGGGAACCTCTCCACTTAACCATTCAGATTCTTTAAGAACATAATTCTGTAAACCATGCCAATGGTTTTGATGCATTGTGCAGCATGTATATAGCAAAACAAATTTCAAAACTTGATACAACTCTGTTGTACCTCTTTCTGTATGCATTTCATTTACATTTATTTTCAAGCTTGGTCATCGATGGCACTGAACCCATAAAAATGGAGGCTTTCCAGACATCCCATTGCCAATCATAAATTCATAATACAGATTAATGCCTTCAAAGAGTAAGGTGCCCCCATTTCAATCATAACAACAATTTACAAAGCTTTAAAGATGCCAGGGAATTCATCTGGTAAAATCCATTGCAGTGATGGAGGGGGGGAAAATCCAATATCATGATATATGGATGCTTCAAATCCTATTAAATATGTCATGTAAAACGTCTGGTTCTTGACCCTTGAAGGGGAACTAAGACTGAATTGAAGGCCGCTGCACACACCATAAATATCATCCAAAATTGGGGATCTATGCAGAGGAGATGAAAATGGCACTCAGACCTGAAGAAAAGGAAAAAACCTTGAACAAGACTAAGAAAATGGTCCTTTCCTCCTTACTTACAAAAGAAGAAGCAAGTTAACTGCTAATTGTTCTTTTACTTCGTTTGTAGCTTTTGGAAGCTCGTATAGAGAAAGCAATGAAGTTAGGTAAAACATGTCAGGCACAGTACAAGGAACCTCGGAATGGAAGAAATGGAAGGAGGGGTGCATATTGACTATAATTCTATGATTAGAGGAATTATTATTTATCACACGTACATACAAACTATAACATTTCAAAAGGCTTGGAAATTCATAATTTCATGTTTTCACAAATTAATTTTACATTAATGTTTTTCATACCCGACCATAAAAAACTAACCACGGTAATACTGTTAAATTTATAGAAACCATAAAACAAATCAACATGGTATAATACTGTATAATTTTTTTAAAATAAAAAAAAGCAGCAAACATAATATTTTAGTGAAAAGGGGAAAAAAGTACAGAAGAAAATGACTTCAATGAATGCTAATTCTAAGAGGAAAGGATCTAGGGAAAAAAGTAGAAAGAATAGTAGTGGACATTGATGATTGCGTGTAAGCACATAAATTACATTGCCTTCCATTAAATTAACAGATCAAAGTATAGTACAAAATTTTAAGGCAATAAAGGGAAATGCTACAAAATAGAATCAAAATCTTTTGCTGGTACTCCCAATCCCAATTCTATTCCGAATGGAAGGCTTATATCTCTCAGCAAATCATTCTTCAGTGAGCTGCTGAAGTTCTAATTGCCGAGACATAACCCAATTTCCAACATTTGTTAAAAAAATTTGTTAAGGGTCAACTTTCTAATTGTGGCATGAGTACTTTAAAACATGAGTAGAAGCAGGTCTTGGCCTACCTACATAAAGAGCAGGAAAATGTGTTCAGGCTCGAAAGTACCTCATTTGCTCCGTTTCTTGGCTTCGCTATATAAGACAACTCCAAAGACTGTGAGAGTATATCCAAGCATTCCAGTCACTGATACAGGATTTCTAAATATCAAAATGGAGATAACAACTGCTACAGCTCCTTTAGCATTTCCTAGGACCTGAAAGAGCCATAATATATACATGTCAACAGACATAGAATATATATAGATATACCCCACACACACATGGTTACATGTGAATTAAGTATCAAACAACTAACAAGCTATATTAATATCCCATCTTCTCCATATTAATCAAATCAGTCTCCTTAATATTTTTTTCTTTCCATTATCTAAGCTAGAATTTGTTTATTGAGGTAGGGAAGGGTTAAGAACTACAGCAGACTCATCCAGCAAAAGGTTACATGATCAGAACTCCAAAAAAATCAGAATTTTAGGAAACTTATAAAGAGGAAAAATCATATCTTCAGGAGTTTTACAAATGTCAGCAACAAGCCTTTCCACAATCTCAATGTTAACTATCTTGTGCAGCATGGAGAAAATCATACAGGAATTTCTTATTATGCCAAACAACTTTTAGATAATTTTAATGTAAGATGAGACAACCTCACCTTTCTAACATGCCCAAAAATTTTAGAAATGCATAAAATGAAGTCACGCAGGTAATAAGCAAATAGCATAGAAGTTCAACATCTTCATTGCTTGAGTCATCATGATCCTTGACAAATTTCCACAAGGCTTAAAAATAATGTAGAAAACTTTCAGTATTGCTGGCATGGCCAAAAGTGCCATACATTGGGAACAAGTCTCAGAAATGCAATATATGTAAATTTATTTCAAAAAGTAGAATATTTAAATATACAAAAGCCAGAAGTAATAACCATTATTTTCATCAGTTACAATAGTATTGCCGATTGATTTAAAAATGATATGAACACAAACATACTTTGAGCAGAAGGATCAAACAGAAAAAAGAAAGAAAAAATTTATGATCATTTTTCACATATTGATTATTTGAGGTGTTCAAGAGAGATGATTACCTGAAGTGTTAAGGCGCTGGTGTGCTTTGTGACTAAGAAATTTGTCAAATTGACAAAATATGCTAATCCAGAATTTAAAATAAGTAACCACAAAATATTCGAATCATCTCTGGCAAGTGCAATTGTAATTCCGACTACATCTTCTTCCATTATCAATGCTACTGGAAGTAGGAATGCAACAGACACTGGTGCCATGTACATAAGAAGATTCATTGAATTAAGCCTTTCCCTGAGAAGTCATTGAGTCCATTTCAGTACCAACCAAGCTTTAAATGCTAAGATACTCACTATGTTATGGATGGTACTCATTCAATCAACAGTGCATGATGATATATCACAAATGTTCAAATTATATGGCAGGAAAGTTTGAGCACATTACGCTTCAGAAGACAGCAAGACTCCTTGAAGCACCGTTTTTAGTGCCCGGGCTGCTGTAGCACTAACGCACATTATAAATCCAAATAGATGAAAACTTGGTTCTCCCTTCATCCAAGTAAGATAAAAGATAGTAAGTACCAATTATTGTGGAATGCAGGCTTTCTTCAATAGAAATCCATTGTCAACATTTTTATCAACAAGTAACTTTCAATTAACAATTTTTTTAATCCATTGACAACAATGTCAAAAATAAAAAGCACAATGACACCGAGCAAAAAGTTGTTTTTTTTATAATTAGAATTGATAATTCTGACAAAGCATAGACTTCTTCCTCTCCCTTTCTTAAGTTGCATCTGATTTGAGTGTTGAATATGTATCGGCCACAATGTAGCTTCGCTCTTGAGCACTGGTGCTTCATAGTGCAGATGTAATCCCTCAAAAAGAAAGAATCAGAATTGCATGCCTCTTTCCAATTCCCCAATCACAGTAACATAGTAAACTCCACTTAGTTCGTCTATAATATTATAAACATACAAACACAACAGTTGGCAACATAAGAAAAACGAAAGGATAAGGGACAAAGAGAGTGCAGTTACCCCACTAGCAATCATAACGCCAGTAACTACGGGAATGAGAGTGATGTAGGTAAGCCAACCCTCCCTCTTGAGAGTCATAACGTAAGCAAACACCGCCGTGAAAAACGGCGTCGTCGCACCCACCGCCTGATTAAACGACACCGGAAGGTACCGGAGGGAAATGTTCCCTCCCACCACCGACAAGCAGAAGATTAGACCCAGAGATGAAATCTTCATGAATTGCACCCGCGACCGTACCGTCTGCAACGGCGCGACCTTGAGCCAAGAAATAGCGACATAGCTAAGAATCGAGCACGCCATCATGTGACACAACGTCAGGAATATGGGGTACTTGAACCCATAGTTGCTTAGCAAGTACTTGTTCAGAAGGAGTACTCCAATGTTGGAAGAGTACCAACACGCAATGAGCCCAAAGGTGAAGAGCCGGCCTGAAACTGGAATCTTCATCGTGGAAAACAATCCGAATTCGGTAAGGCCGACTCGGGATCGGGGGTCAATTCGATGACTCAGTTAGTAGGGTTTGGTATTTCCCAGAGACAAAAAATTATTGTAGAGGAGAATGCAGAGTGGGTTATGGAGAAGAGAAAGTAGTGGAAAAATCTGGGAGAAACCCAGAGTGGAAGAAAAAGATGAAAGTGGGTAAGTTGTCTGAACAGAGAAAATTTTGCAATGTGGGAATAGAATGTGAGTGGATCAACGAATTGGGATTTGCCGTTTTGGGAAAGAAGATGAAGGGAATTACAGAGAATGAATGATCCAGAGCGAGAAGCTCCGGTGTGAGGCAGTGTGGGATGAGGAAATTTTAGCGGCATCGGCATCATAGAATACATGAGGGGATATTATCATTTTTACTATAATTAAAAAAAAATATTTTATGTTAGTTCGGTATTACAAATTACAATATGAAGGTTTTATTTTTTTTTTAATTTAATTTTTGAATTGCAAGTGCAACTTGTGTGATTTTCTCTAATTTAATTTCTCCCATTAAAATTTAATACTTTATCCTTAAAATATTATAAAAAAATAAACAAAGAAATAGTTACGTGTTACTTATCCTTAATCACAATAGAGAGCAAATATTTTTCTATTAAAAAAAAGCAAGCAATATTAAACATAGTATCATTGAAATGGTATTCTTTCATGGAACGAATATTTTAGTTAGTGCATGCTTTGTATGGTTTTTTTTTTTCTTATTATCACTTAGCGTTTGTCGTTTTTCCAAAGTTGTGATTGTATGAACACTAACAGCCATTTCTATTTGTGTAAATTAAACTTAAGTTACTGAATAATGTTATATATAATATTTAGTCTGACAGTCATTTGTATTCTGGTAATTCTGAACAATGTCTCTTAATGTTTTGGTGAATGAAAGAGATTGAACTTTTTATAAGTACTCTCATATCTAAGTCAATAAAGATCAAGTTAAGAAAACATGTTATTCTTTTTTTTTTTTCTTAGGACTAAAGAAAACGTGTGTATAAAACGTACCTAAATACAACAATTGTTAATTGCGTATTCCCTCAAGCCCTTAATGTACATTGAAGATATTTTTTTGGCCAATTATACACCGTTATCTTATAACATCCTAAATACACCGTTGTCATACATATATAAGTTCTTTGATATCAATGGCTGTAAAGTTTCCCAATGATCATTTGTTTAATCAATTTACGATAAATTAATTTTAAAAGTTTCCCAATGATCATTTGTTTAATCAGTTTACGATAAATTAATTTTACACATTGGGTATCTAAACCCAAAAACATTCAATTTATTTTGCACACACTATTTTTTCTTCTTCTTGTGCCAATCATACGCTGAAGATGACTACCATTTTGGAGGTAACATGCACGCTACAGTTTACTTAGGAATGTTAGAATAGTGATTTCACGTTAAAATGCATTTTATAATTGGAAATTGTTTTAATATAATATCTTTCAATAATTTTCACAGCAATTATTTTCATCGCAAGCAAGCAGCATTGCAGGCTTGCAGCGTTAAATGCCCCAAGGTTAGATAAATAGACAGATGTGGTGTGATATATTACTTCGTAATCACCAATCATAGGCACCAAAGGCCAGCAAATTTAATTTTACCAACTATATGTTGCATTGGAAGGCCATTCATTTTGCAGGGTTTGGAGGGGCTCTCACCAGAAAAAAAAAAAAAGGTTAATATTTTTTTTAATATTATTCTATGTCATCTAAAGGGAGTTTTAGAGAGAATTATCCAGAGTGAATTCAAATTCATTCATTAATGAGTGAAAAGAGCGTTTTTAAATTCAGTTCATTCATTCCTTTCACTACTTAAAAAAAGTTGTACTTGATATGCATTGTATAGTAGTATTTACCTACCAAATTTAGGTTTAGAGAGCAAAGGGAAAAAAAATGAAAAAAAAAAAGTAAAAACGAGTTTCATGTTATTTGCAACTGCAATAAGCGTGCTTAAACTTAAAGCAAAGCAAGCTCATAATCATAACCATCACCTTCATTTTCGACAGACACCATCTACTCTCACTCTTCCTTAAGTCATCTTCTCAGCCACAAAACGTTGGAAAATTAAAACCATGTCCTTTTCAATGCGTTAACGTTCCTCTGAGAGGGTTGGACAAAAAAAGGGGCATTAAGAAAATAAGAGGAGCTAGCCTTATTTCAGAATTATCTTAAAGAATGAATGGTGTAGCCAGGCGCATTTCCTCCCAATTCCGCAATGTAGAGTCAGGTACACACAGGACAGGTCCCTTTATGTTAGCCAGAACGAAGAATTACTCTTTTCTTGCATTAGGATGTTATAAACTTGAATGATGCTGTTTACATAACTATTGGAATCTGGATCTTTTTTTTCTAATGATTGATATTGTTTCAAGATCGATGAGTAATGAAGACAACATGGAAATTCTATAAAACCCCAATAAACAATGACAACTACTCATCAGTGTTCCTCATCGTCCCAAATTCGCATGCTACCCACCAAATAAGATTTCTTAGTCCCAAGTGGAGTACATATATGTACTCTCTTGAACTATACTGCACCAAGTCTCTTCCCCTTTGGTCTAAGAGGGCCTTTGTTTTTCTTAAGATTAGATAAATGTGAATATTAAATAATTAAAAATAATTTTTTTCAACATGTATTAAATACATGTTAATAAAAAATGTATCCAGAATAATTAATATTTGAAAATTTTTGGATTTTTTATGAGATTTAATTGGTTAAGACACATTCAGAACTATTAAGCCCTCAATAAAAATAAAAATCAAAATGTACTCAATAATCTAAAATCTAATTGAATCACATATAAACCCTCATCAAATACAAACAAATGCCCCCTAAGACTATTTTACCACTGAAGCTCGATGAAATATGCTCACGCAAGTCAGTATCACAAGGGCTTGGAAGTAAATATTAGGCAAAGGGGCAAACTAGGAATCAAAGCCACATGCATCAGAACACTCCACCCCGAAATTTATGTCCAAAAAAGGTGTCTCTTCATAGATCACATATCAATTTAATTCTAAAAAAAAAAAAAAATATATATATATATATATATATATATAGCCTAGGATTGGGTCTGTAAAGCATGCATATTTAAACATAGGCAATGCCTAAAAAATACACAAGTAATTTGAAGTTTGATAAAATAATCCAAAACTCTCAGAGCTGGACTAGTAATAGTTTCTGTCACTATTCCAATATGACAATAAATAGTCCACCTATCTCCTACAAATTCTTGAATACTCACTGAAACGATCGCTATAAGTATAACAGAAGTATTGAAGGGTAAGAAGAACAGCAAATACACTGTTACATGATCAGAAGTTGATAAATATGGTACACTAATGAACTTACCAACAGAGAAGAATAAGCATATCTCAAAAAATTAGTAAAAACAAAGAAAATACTCATTCTTACTGCCTAATATCTTCACCAGCATAAACTGCATGATCTCCAAGCTCCTCCTCAATCCGAAGCAACTGCATCAAATTTCAAATTGTAACTTACTATGCTTTTTGGCCTCTCACTTAACAGCAGACTAACATAAATAACACATAAATACCTTTAAATTCCATCATATTCAACCTCTATAACAGATACTCAAAATTAACAATGAAAGCTCCACATACATAACATACTTCAGACATCGACTCAATTTTGTCAAGTGTATCTGTATATAAATATGTGATTTTCAAATTTTTATGCAAAATCTTTAAGTATTAATGCCTTGTAATATTTGAAGCCTAAGGTGAGTAAATAAATATGTCATGCGATGACATATAGATACTGTAGGGTGAGGCCAAACAAACCAGGTGCTAACACAGCATACTCACGGCAAAGTATTTGAATAAATAATTCAAAAAATATAAATTTACTTCAAGGTAAAAGTTTCGAGCACAAAAAATATTTCTGAAGAATTAACATACAAACAAGGTGATCAAAATGGGTTATGAGGAACAAAAATAAATTTGATTACTTCCCCTTCTTTTCATAAGATATTATAAGAGTAATTTTTTTACATCACATTCTGTTTTACAGAAGAAGAATTTTTGGATGAGAAGATAAAACAATGAAACAATGGATGACAAGGAAACCTCCCAAATCTTGATTAAAAATCTAAATGAATTCAAAAGAGATTTTCGATCTCTTTGTAAATTCATAAAGGACACCCCAGCTTAAAAAAAAAAAAGTTTTCCAAATCCAAACAACAACAACAGCCTTATCCCACTAAGTGGGGTTGGCTACATAGATCGCACGACGCCATTGAGCTCTATCAATGACCAACTCTTTAGATATCTCATTTATTAAAAGGTCCCGTTCAATGATTTCGCTAAGTGTCCTTTTTGGTCTTCCTCGACCTTTTTTCACAGGGCTCCAAACCATCTGCTCAACTCTCCTAACTGGCGCTTCCAACGGTCTTCTTTGCACATGCCCAAACCATCTTAAACGGTTTTCAACCATTTTTTCCTCAATAGGTGCCACCCCAACTCTACCTCCTATATGATCATTACGGATCCTATCTCTTCTTGTATGACCACACATCCAACGCAACATCCTCATCTCCGCCAAATCCAAAGGGAGGTTAAAAATAAAAATAAAATACTCTTGCAAAAATATGACAGAAATCTTATTAAAAGGTAAAAAACCTCGCATTCTGTTCTAATCATATATACTACAAGCCTGCAAAAACAGCAATCTGCCAAAGAACTTATGCTTCTTATTGCTCCTAAAAAATAGAACTTAATTGCTGTAAATGAACTAGATCAGCTAGACAACCCCAATACTAATAAATAATCCCAACAGTCTATTTAATATCCGCCTTGCCACTTCACAAAGCCAAAAGGGGGGGGGGGGGGAGGGAAGAAGACAGTTTGTCACTTAACTCTGAGAACATGTGAAACAAAGATCTAAAATATTGTATTCAGGCAGAAGAAAAGGAGTTATTGCTACTATTGCATAAACAAATAGCAAGTACCACATCTGATATCAACAATGAACTGAACTACGTGTAAACTTCACTTGGTAGCAGCTATTTTGGTGCAGTCAAATAATCAGAATGAGAGTCTGAAAGAGACCTGGTTATATTTTTCTAGCCTCTCTCCTCTGCAAGGTGCACCTGCTTTGATCTGACCGGAAGCAAGTCCAACAGCTAAATCAGCTATGAATGAATCTACAGTTTCTCCACATCTATGAGAAGTTACCATCCCCCAATGCGCTTCCTTTGACTTCTTCACCACTTCAATGACCTCTGTTACAGTTCCAATTTGGTTGACCTAGATTACAATGAAAAAAATATCAAGTTATAGAAAATAGAGTATGACTGTTCAAACTAAGGAAATAAAGCCTTATTGGGTCCAGGGTGGAATCAATTGAATATCACTGTTCAAACAAATGCCTTTTTTACCTCAGACAGAACTTGACTTTCCAAAAGACTCAGCAAGAGAAAGGTTAATTCAGCATCAAATGATATTAAGTTACCTTTAGAAGAAGAGCATCGCAAGCAGACTCCCTGATAGCTTTCTCAATGCGTTTTGCATTTGACATCAACAGTTCACCCCCAACTACCTACAGGACCATTCAAGATATAAAGCATATGAAAAGAAAATTCAATAAGCAGCCAACTGACCATCTAAACATCTAGGTGGTAACATCAGAATAAACTTTCTCAATGCCACAAGATGGATGTGACGCAAAAAAAAAAAAAGAAATGTTGTCTTACAAATTTTCTTCTCCATTTATGCAAAGCCTGCTTATGTTCACCAATAGCATTGACATACTAACAATCACTTTGTAATTTTTTTTTACGCTATAATATCCAGTAAACACCAAAAGGACACTATACAGGATGAACAGAGAGTGAATGCACATCAGCTCAAGCAAAACATTAATTGCTTAGGAAATTACACCTGACAAAGTCCAAGACTTGAGAAATACTTCATACGTTCCCAATCTTCCTTGTCAAATGGATCTTCTATTGATACAATTGGGTATTCTACAAATTTATAAAGAAAGAACTATTATAAGCATATAAAGTATTGCTGAATTAATTTACTTAGTAAATCCCAAGAAAAGGCTAAGATGATGATTTACCAGAACATAGTTCCTTGTACAACTCTATCATATCCTCTGCTGACTTGAAATCCTGTCCTGACCTTTGAGGAGATTTAAAGTCCAGATCATACCTTGTACCTATGTTAGGAGAAACATTTATGGACCAAAATAAATTAGTTAATGTAGCAAAGATTTAAACACGTTCTCCTATGCTTTGACAAGCTGACATAGTTATAGGTATTATGTAGGCTGGGGCCTCATATGCTTCTAAGTCTATTAGACCTTTTTTTAATGCACTATAGAACTGCATCAAGTAATTTTCCCAAAAGACAAGCAATGGAATTTAAATTTAAGCCCTTGAGGATGAGTTCTCTCCATGATGGAGTTCCATGTTGAGGAGTCATAGGTAATTCTTGTGGTACTTAACTGGCGTGGTTCTTCCCCCTTACAAGTCAATTTTAAGGGTGGGTTCCCCACACTTAGTTAGGTCTCCATCAATTAGTATCAGCACTAGGACTGACCTCCACGAGAAGGGCTACCTGTGGAGGATGTGACCCGATGTCTGGAACCTACCAACCGGAGTGAGTGTCACAGAGTGCAGCAATCAAGGACTGTCTTGCGGGGCTAAAACAATGGAGTCCCACATTGTGGAGCCATGGGTAATTCTAGTGGTACTTAAGTGGTGTGGTTCTTTTAAGGGTGGGCTCCCCACACTTACTTAGGTCTCCATCAATCTGATGGAGAACAAGCTCAAAGAGGGAACCCACCCAAAAGACCAACCTCCTAGGAAGTAGAACTCCTCAAGCTTAATAAGCCCCTGTTCAAGGATATCTCCCCGATGTGGCACTCAATCACCCCCTTAACTGCCACTCTGGGACATTTCTTCCCACACTAAGACATTATTGAAGTACATACTCCCATTAACAAGCAAGATGACTCTTTCTACACCTCTCAGCAACACTAAAGTGTAAATTTCGCACTGAGAGCAGCATTTACATTATTCATAGAATAGTTAATAAAGCTCGGTTGCAACATGTTCACTCATCTTTATAACAGTAAGCTATATTAGAGTCAATAAACTTGAGCAGATTTCATCTCCTCCAGAGATTAAAAGTACTTTAGGATGGAAAATCAGATTTACCTATGCAAAAATCTGTAGCAGCAACATCAAGAGCTATCTTTATTTTCTCATGATAACCTGATCTGTTAATAGCCTCCTTTACAAGATCCAGGGCTTCTCGAAAGCTGATGAGAGTATTTAAATGTAGTCAAACAAAAAGTAAGAAAAAGAATCACGTTACCTCTACAATAACAATCTTACTAAGGGAGAATGTAGAAAATAACAACTCAAACTAATCACAAACTTCTTAATAATTACTTCATTCCATTAAAAACATAAAAACATAATTATACAATTAATTGCCAAAAAACTTCTAAAGGAGAGAGTTAAAATTTATTTGACAAGTCAGACATATGTAAATATCATAATAATAACTAGAAATCATGTGCCTGTGTTAGCACCCGTTCAGTCTTAGTCTACCAATGTTCAGGCCAGAACATAATTTTAATTGCTTTTTATGTTATTTTCAGATTCTCTGTCATTTGGAAATTGGAAGTTATTAGGTAGTTCTTTAATTAATTCTTATTATTATTGTTTTTTTACTCAATTGGGCAGTTATGGAGATCATCCTCTCCATTTTCATGTCTTCAAGAGTAGTTTCTAACTTTCTGCCACGTTTCCTTAAATTCAGCGGTGGTTATACCTCTTAGGTTGTATTTGGGGAAGTTCGGAATCAATGAGAAGTATCAGAAAAAATTATTCATAAAAAAATCTGAGAAAATTCTCAGGAGATTGCAGGTTCTCTCTAATGAACAAGCACCATGGGTAGAAGGAAGAAAAGCGCCATTCATCCCCCCTAAACCACAGCAACACATATCTGAAATCGGAACTTCTCGTCCCATAACCAGATCCACATCAAGGGGCAGTAACACTATTCATATATATATATATATTATTTTTTTTTGGGGGGGGGGGGGGGGGGAACCTATGTCATCATATTAGCCAACACCATACAATACAGTTTTTGAGATTTTTTTTTTCCCTTACCTTTGAACTGAACTTACCCTGAATATTATTCATTTCATTGCAAACAATGATTTTCAAAAGCTATAGAAATCTGCTAAGTCTACACTCAAAACACAAAACACTTGCCTCGAGATATTAGGAGCAAAGCCACCATCTTCACCAACATTACAGCCATATGCACCATATTTTTCTGTAATAACAGCCTGCCATTTTATTATCAATTATAAAGTCAATGTATCAGTCTAGAAAAAGATATCTTAATGTAGCTGTTTACAGTTAGGATTTTAATTCAACATTTGTGAAAATATATAGTATTTGGCTGAGATACTATACATTTGATTGCTTAACCAATAAAATTAATAAGTCTAAGCAGCAATAAAGGACAATGCAAGAAGGTCAAAATGGTAGCCAATAAGTGCACAATCATATATGTGGAGTTGAGATATTATGCAATTATAAGAACAGCACAAGGAAAAGCTCTCATGAAGAGCTTAGAGCTTCCAATGTCTAACATTTTCTAGAGTAAAGGCAGTAATAATAACAAAGAATCTAAATTACTCTCAGACAGCCAAAATGCTAAGAAACTATGCTACTAAACCTTTTTTTTTTAAGCTTTAGAACATACTAAGGAGTGGTCAGAAAGGAGGAAAATCTCTAGAACAGAGAAAAAGAAATAGTAGAAATTAAAAGCGAGAGAGAATCACCTTCAATTGATGATAGGTCTCTGAACCCATTCTCAATGCTTCCTCGAATCTGCTTGCTCCAGTAGGTAGAATCATAATTTCCTAGTCAGAATTATACAATAAAGCTTTCACCTTTGGAAGAATCAAAATACTATGAAGCAGCTGACGGAATATATAAATTTAACAATATAAGAAAGTGAAACTGTATCCATTGATGTTAACATGTCGGGTAAACAACAGTGTCAAGCACAAAAATTCAATAGCCATAGTTAAGCAATAAGCTCACATCATAGACAAATATGAATGAGTAGTTCAATATTAAGTTATTGCAACATTGCCATATATTTATCGAAATCATGAACTAAAACTTAAAATGCCAAATGAACACAGAAATGTTACATTATATGTCAAACTCATAGTAAAATTTGTTTACATGGGATAGCAAAGTACTTCTGTCTTCAAACCCACAGCTCTGTAGAATTTCAAATGTTTTCTTTGACATTTAGCTTCCGAAGTACTATGTGTGATTGCTGGACTAGGCTGCCATTTATTTTCATAGGTTGTATTGTATTCATCTTGTATTTTTGTTTTATAATAAGGATGGGAGTGGTTTTGGAATTATGTGAAGTAAAAGAAGTAACTGAAACAATAATGAGAATGTCCAAGATAATAAATTGCAACAGAATATATACCTGAATGGCCAGATTATTTCCAGCATGTTTTCCACCACTTATAACAGTGAAGGCAGGAACAGGAAGCATTGGGGTGGTTTTTCCAGAAAGATCAGCAATGTACTTGTAAAGCGGAACCTGATGTTTATGTTTTTTTTTTCCTTAATCACTTTGTAAGGTAAATATACTTATTTGCCAGACAACAAACTAGACTAACTAAAGGGGAAAAATTGAATTAACAAAGAGCCATGCCTCCTTTTCTGCAGCCCCGGCCCTACAGGCAGCAATGGACACAGCTAATATAGCATTGACTCCAAGCTCGCCCTGCAAACAAATTAAAACCATAGCAATAAAAAATTATTAAATGCTAGAGATTGGTAGAAATATCTCAAAAAATGGAATATCCTCACATGAATGTCATAATTAATATCTGAAACTACAACATATGAATGAGAGAAAAGTTAGTCAAAACACTGTCATCATTAAGCTCTCCAAAAAGAAAAATGGAAAAACATAAGTGTCACTTGGAATTAGCATTAAAAAATGACTTTATGCACTGG
This sequence comes from Biancaea sappan, assembly GCA_037074585.1. Lineage (NCBI taxonomy): Eukaryota > Viridiplantae > Streptophyta > Magnoliopsida > Fabales > Fabaceae > Biancaea > Biancaea sappan. The sequence goes on along the minus strand of CM073498.1, from coordinate 3,596,749 downwards.
ACAATTGAAGAGAGGATGTATAATGCGTGAAAGCCCATTCTACTCTAAAGTAAAACATAAGTTCATTTTAATTTATTTGAATGCAGCGTGTTTACGATAAGCTAAACAATTTTTCTTCTAAGCAAATAGGACGGCGAAGCTTATATGGGATTTTTTTTTCCTTTTTTTTTTTTTAGTGGTATGAGGGTTGTTAGAGTACAAGAGATCAATTTGTTAGTGGGAGGTGTATTTTAGGTCGAAGGATGGTTGGGTCTTGGTAATTTAGTTTCTAAAAACATTTCCCTAATGACGAAATGGCTTTGGCGGTTCCCATTGGAGCCTACTTCTTTGTGGCATAAATTGATTAGAAGCAAATATGATGTTCAACAAATTCGCAAGGATGCTAATCCGGGGATTGGTGCTACTTATGCAAGCCACTGGAAATTGATCTCTCAAGTATATCTTTCCTCTTATTTAATGCTTTCTTTTCATGTTGAAGATGGTCCCCATATTTGGTTTTTAGAGGATCATTGGATTGGTGATTCTTCAGTTTTAGAACTTGTTCCGAGTCTTTGTTGGTTATCTTCTTTGCATAATGTTCCAATTTCTGTCTTTTTTTTTTTTGGGTAACTGGTCACAGTAACCAATCTTCTTGGAATTTGGAATTTTCATTTTTCTAGAAACCTTAATCATAGACTCATTAATGATCTTGATTTTGCAACTAAATATATTTGCCTCTTTCCGTGTTTCTTCTTTGCCCAATACAAAGTCTGGAATTTGGACTCACCGAGTTCTTACACTTCTTTCTTTAATTATTAGATTTGGAGTCCAAATAATTATCGTTTCCATTTGTCTAAGTTTTTTTGAAAAGTCAAGGCTCCTTCCAAGGTAAAGGATTTTGTTTAGACAACAACAACTTAATAGAATTAATACAAATTATCTACTTCAAACTTGAAGATCGAATAAGGGTTTATCACCAAATGTTTGTGTGATGTGTTTCAATAGTTCAAAGACAAATGACCCTTTTTTTGCATTCTAAAGTGGCTTGGCAAATTTGGAATAGGCAATTTGGTTTCTTTGAAACCCAACTAATTTTCTAGCTTTCCTAGCTATCAAGTTCACAGGTTTCAAGAGGAAAATAGAGCATAAAATTCTTTGACAATGTGCAATTTTTGCAAGTTCATGGTGTATTTGGTTAGAAAGAAACGCTAGAGCGTTTAATCAGCATTTTCTTTTGCCACAACATCATTGGAAGAGAACTACTTTTATGTCTTCATTATGTTTTTTCCTAATGGAAATTTTAGGGGTGTTTCGCTCATGGATTTTCAAATGGGTTGGAAGGCTTCTTTGAGCTAGAGCCTAGGCTGTTTCTTGGGGTTTTGTTCTTTTGCTTGAGGAGGACTCATAGTTAAATAATATGTTCTGTTGTTGTGTCTTGATGTTCTTGTTTTGTGTTGTTGCGTTCTTGTACTTTCTTGTTTTTGTTAGTTAGTTGTTTGTTTTCTGTTTGGTGCTTCAGTTTTGGTTCTGTTCTATAAATACTCTCTGTATTTGGTTCATTAATACATAGAAGTATTATTCATTCTACTCTGGTGTGTTTCTCTTGCTCTCGGTAGTTTCACATTGTCTTCTAGAAAGTTTCTCTTGGTATCAGAGCTACGTTAACGGTTCTAGGCTGTGCAATGGACCAACATTCCTCTGCCTCCACTCGCTCCACGAACAATTCAGCCGAACTGAATTCTTCTCTCTCAAACCAGTATAGAGCAAGCCCATATTTGTCGACTTTTAGTCAAGGGTGCTCAGTTAAACTCGATCGCAATAACTACCTGATGTGGAGTTCCTTGGTTCTACCAATGATACATGGAATCAAGATGGATGGGTATGTCCTTGGAACTAACCCATGCCCAGAAGTTTTCCTCTTCGAAGGAAACGAGCGGATTGTCAACCCAAGATTTGAAGAATGGGTTACCCAAGATCAGATGCTATTAGGATGGCTATACAATAGCATGACGCCAGAGGTTATTTCCCAAGTTCTCGGATGCAAAACTTCACAAGAATTGTGGAAAGCTGTTAAAGACTACTCGGGATCCCAAAATCGGGCACGTATCTCACTCTACAAGAGTGAACTTCAACGATTACGGAAGGGAGACTCGAAAATGGATGAATACCTTCGAAAAACGAAGGAGTTGGCCGATAACCTACAAATGGCTGGATGCCCGCTATCGAACGATGACTTAATCACCCAGACACTCGCTGGACTCGACTCAGAATATGGACCTGTCGTTGTTCAATTAGCCGAACGATCTTCTCTCACCTGGGTCGATCTTCAAACTTCGCTGATGACCTATGAAAGTCGACTTGAACAGTAGTCTTCTTTCAGTTCGTATGGATCACCAAGTGCCAATGTTATTACAAATAAACCCAAGAATGCCTCCAATTTCAATCAAAATTGGAGGGGACGTGGCAGAGGCAGATTCAATAATCGTGGAGGTGGCAGACAAAATGCAAATGGCAGACAAGGTGGACGGCCCACATGCCAACTTTGTGGAAAGGTAGGACACATTGTCATGAATTGCTTCTATAGATTTGATCAAAATTTTTCTGGGGTGTCTACAACAGTAAATGCAGAAAATAGAAAGGATGCAAACTCCTCTCACTCCGCCTACCTTATCACTCAAGACAATCTTGAAAATCAAGACTGGTACCTAGACAGTGGAGCCTCAAACCATGTTACAAATGACCCATCAGTGGTTGAACAAGGTAAAACTTCATCTCAGAAAACTCATCTGATTGTTGGAAATGGAGAAAAAGTTTCAGTGGAAAAAATTGGCAAGACTGGGATTGAAGATACCTCACTAAAGTTAAATGAACTCCTACTAGTGCCTAAAATAAATAAAAATCTGATTAGCATCTCTCAGTTGTCTGCTGATAATAATGTTTCTGTGAGTTTTGATTCTTTTGGTTGTATGGTGAAGGACAAGACAACGGGAAAGATACTAATGCAAGGGGTATTAACTGATGGTCTATACAAAATTAAGGGAGTCTCTACTATGAAGTGCTTCCTATCCAAGAAAGATGGAAGAAGTCATGAGAAGGAACTTTGGCACAGACGGCTGGGTCATCCTTCTGAACAAATTTTAAATCAAGTTCTCAAAGATTGTAACATGTCAAAATTGATAAATAAAGTTGAATTTTTTTGTGATGCATGCAAAATTGGTAAAATGCAAGCTCTGCCTTTCAAGAAATCCCAGTCCATAGCAGACAAACCCCTTGATCTTGTGCATACAGACCTTTGGGGTCCTGCACCTACATGTTCTAGGTCTGGCTATAAATATTATATTTCCTTCTTAGATGATCACAGTAGATTTCTATGGGTATATCCATTGAAAAATAAAGGGGATGCTGTTCAAGCATTTATTCTATTCAAGAAAACTGTTGAAAATCTGTTAGAAAGAAACATCAAAGTTATACAGATTGATGGAGGGGCTGAATTCAAACCTTTCTCTTCTATTGCTAATAACAGTGGAATTGTCATGAGATACTCCTGCCCATATACTTCAGTTCAAAATGGGAGAGTAGAGAGGAAACATCGACAAATTGTTGAAATGGGGATGAGTATGATAGCCCAAGCCAACACTCCTATGTGCTATTGGTATGATGCCTTCCAAACTGCTGCAAACTTAATCAATCTACTTCCAACCTCTGCCTTACAAGGTGAAATTCCTTATTATGTGCTGTTCAAAAAGAAGCCAGTCTTTAAAGAATTAAAAGTATTTGGATGTTCTTGCTTTCCTTACCTAAGACCTTATAACCAACATAAGTTGAGTTTCCATTCAGTCAAATGTGTTTATCTTGGCCCTAGTTCTGACCACAAGGGTTACAAATGCCTATCCTCAACAGGAAGAATCTACATCTCCAGACATGTGATCTTCAATGAGTTTGAATTTCCTTTTAAGTATGGTTTTTTGAATATCAAGAAACCACAAGAAACAAAAGAGATTGTTCATCTGGTTCCTATACCCTCTTACTGTGAAAATGATACTAACTTGGGTACTACTTCTGTACAGGAGCTTGAGAAAGGTAACCATGAGACTTCTGAAGATAATGCTGATAATTCAGAAATATCAGAGACTAATACTGGAAATAACAGCAGAAGAGATAGAATTGAGGAGATAGCACCAACTGACCAAAATATTCAAAACAGAAATGACAGACCTATCTCTACTCATCCGATGATAACCAGGCTTAAAAGTGGCGCTATCCAGCAAAAATCACCCTTCGTGGCTTTAACTAAACTGCACAACAGGGATAAAGAACCCTGTAACGCTGCCGAAGCCTAGAAGAAAGAACATTGGAAGAAAGCCATGGAAGCTGAACTTGAAGCTTTGAAGAAAAATGAAACTTGGGAACTAGTTCCTTATAATGGGCAGAGTACAGTAGACTGCAAATGGGTCTTCAAAACCAAAATTGCTGCAGATGGGAAAGTCCAAAAGCACAAGGCAAGGTTGGTAGCAAAGGGGTTTCAGCAAGATCCTAGCCTTTGTGTGGGTGAAACATTCAGCCCTGTTGCTAAGCTAGCAACAGTAAGGGTAATACTAACCATTGCTGTTTCTCTAAACTGGAATATAAGGCAAATTGATATAGATAATGCCTTCTTAAATGGCAATCTTAAAGAACCTGTTTTTATGAAACAACCTAAATTTTTTGAGGATGTCAAGTGTCCTGACCATGTCTGCAGATTAAAGAAAGCTATTTATGGGCTTAAACAAGCCCCAAGGGCTTGGTATGACAAGCTGAGAAATACTTTGGTTCAGTGGGGTTTTCAACATACCAAGTCTGACCACTCCTTGTTTGTTCTGCACACTAAAATTCATGTTATAATTGTGTTAGTGTATGTAGATGATATGCTTATTACTGGAGATAACAAAGATCTTGTTGCTGTTTTTATAAAAAGATTAAGTGACTTGGAGGGCGATCCTCGGCGCAACGGTAAGGTTGCTGCCATGTGACTTGGAGGTCACAGGTTCGAGCCGTGGAATCAGCCTCTTGCAAAAATTGCAAGGTAAGGCTGCCTACATTAGATCCACAAAGTGGATCCGGCCCCTCCCTGGACCCCGCGCATAGCGGGAGCTTTGTAGCACCAGGTTTGCCCTTTTATTAAGTGATGTTTTCTCCTTGAAAGATTTGGGAGATGTTCATTATTTCTTAGGCATTGAGGTCATAAGGAATGATAGGGGGGTTTATCTCAGTCAAAGAAAATATGTGACTGATCTATTGGAAAAGTTTAATATGCAGGATTCTTCTCCTTGTTCAACTCCTTTGACTCTTGGTAAACACTCTCCGAAGATTAAAGAAGAACTTCTTGTTAATCCTTCTCTTTACAGAGGGCTGGTTGGTTGTCTGCAGTATTTGACTAATACTCGGCCGGATATTTCCTATGCTGTAAATCACTTAAGCCAACGTTTGAGTACTCCTAGTACAGTGGATTGGCTGAAGGCAAAACGCACCTTGAGATATTTGAAGGGTTCAGTTGATTTATGCTTACATATTAAACCTTCTTGTGATCTTTCACTCACTGGTTTTTCTGATGCAGATTGGGCTACTGATATTATTGATAGAAGGTCAGTTGGTGGTTACTGTGTTTTTCTGGGTGATGCTTTGGTGTCTTGGTCTAGCAAAAAACAAGGAGTTGTCTCAAGATCTAGTGCTGAAGCTGAGTATAGGGCTGTTGCTTCCTTAACAAGTGAAGTTGTCTGGTTAAAGGCTTTACTGGCTGAGTTGAAGTGTTCTACCTCAAGAACTCCTATGCTTTGGTGTGATAATTTGAGTGCCAAGGCTATTGCAACAAATCCTGTTCTGCATGCTAGGACTAAGCATGTGGAAATAGATCTTCATTTTGTAAGAGACAAGGTTCTAGCAAATGAGATTTCTATTGGTTACATTCCCAGTTCTGAGCAGCCTGCAGATGTTTTTACCAAGGCCATTGCTGGTTCAAGATTTAGTGTTCTTTGTAGCAAACTCGGGCTTGCTGCTGCACCTCCTCGTTTGTGGGGGACAGTTAAATAATATGTTCTGTTGTTGCGTTCTTTTACTTTCTTGTTTTTGTTAGTTAGTTGTTTGTTTTCTGTTTGGTGCTTCAGTTTTGGTTCTGTTCTATAAATACTCTCTGTATTTGGTTCATTAATACATAGAAGTATTATTCATTCTACTCTGGTGTGTTTCTCTTGCTCTCGGTAGTTTCACATTGTCTTCTAGAAAGTTTCTCTCTCATTGTCCTATGTTAAGGACAGCTTTTTATTTTATTTGGTAATGTGTTATTTTCACTGGTTTGTGATGTATTATTGCAGCTTTTTTTTTTAAAATAAAGAACATCAATCTAATAATTATAAAACTAAACTAGTAAAACAAACACACACACACACACACACACACACACACACACACACACATTGTCAGCTCAGGAACTTTGTGTTCAGCATTTACGTCATTTAATCCCAAATACAAGATTACATATATATTTTAAGAGTGTAATGAATACGGTTGCCATGATATCCCATTGTTTAATTTCTTCCCTACTATTCTTTCATGAAGTACATAATTTTTTTTTTTCCTTTCACTACTATTTTACAAGCCTCCTATTTTAATCCCTACCAAGCTCACCCTACAAAAACAAAATCAAAGTTTTTGTCCTGACAAGTTAAAATCCCCTGGAATTTCTCCTAATAAAGAAGAATTTCAACCAAAAGCCACTTACATATACATGATTAGGTCCAATCATATTGGTAACTGTTACGAGATTATAGGCATAATTAGAGGGATTGTAATTGATTGTAATTAATATTGTAATCCTCATTCTTTCCTAGTACAGGATTTTCTTTGTATTTAAATATCTACACAATAGTTGAATAATATACACTTGAGTATTCTCTCAGATTACATGGTATCAGAGGCCTTTCAAATTGATTCTGGGTAGGGTATCTTTGTTTTTTTTTTTTAATTTCTGGGCGTTGGGTGTGAGAGAGGGAGAGGTGCCGGATTCCATTCACCTTCACCGGAGGGTCCCCAATTGACACCACTGTCTTAGGGAGAAGCGTCTGCCGCCGATCGGCTGTTCCCCGGAAGCCGGTCACCGGAGTCCGCGAGTGTGAGTCACATGCGCCATCTGAAGGTTTCTGCTACAGTGCCACGCGCCGGCGCTTGGTGGCACGTGAGGGCGCGTCTGTGACCGAAAAATTTTTCGGTTTCTGTCAGGGTACTCGCGTTGGTCTGGGCTTTCTGTTTCCATAACTAGTTGACCAGTATTTGGTACGGTGCATGGCCGTTTGTGAGGTGTGTTTAATTTTTTGTCAACTAAAGTCTCAAAATTTAATCTTCATTTATTTTTTTGAGGTGTTGGTTGGAAAATTATGGCAGAGAAGAAGGCTGTTGTCTCTGATTTGGTTCTGGTAATGTCAAAAATTACGGAGCATAAACTTAATGGTACAAATTATCTTGATTGGAATCAAACTATTGAGTTATATCTGTTAAGTATTTCTATGGATAGCCACTTGACAGATGATCCTCCTAGTGATGACTCTAGACTGCCGTGGGTGAGAGAGGATGCTCGTCTGTTTCTCCAGATACGTAACTCCATCGATAGTGAGGTGGTTGGTATGGTCACTCACTGTCGTACAGTCAAAGACTTGATGCAATATTTAGATTTCTTGTATTCTGGAAAACAAAATGTCTCTCGTATCTATGACGTGTGTAAAGCTTTTTACAGGGCAGACAAGGGTGATAGGACTCTCACTAATTATTTCATGAATTTCAAAAAGACCTATGAGGAACTCAATATGCTACTTCCTTTCAGTACAGATGTCACTATACAGTAATCTCAACGGGAGAAGATGGCTGTTATGAGCTTTTTAGCTGGTCTTCCATCTGAGTATGAGACAGCTAAGTCACAGATTCTCTTTGGGACAGAGATTTCTTCTCTTCAAGATGCTTTCAGTAGGGTTCTTCATACAGAGAGTTCACCACCGAATCAACTTGCTCAACCTAATAGTGCTCTTATAAGTCATAACAGCACATATGAGTTTGGGAAACAACAGTACAAGGGTGGTAGTAAGAGCATGGGTTCCAACTATGGTGCTCGTGGCCAGGAGGCAGGGGAGGTAGTTTGTCACTATTGTCACAAACCAGGTCATATTAAACGTGATTGTCGGAAGTTGCAATATAAGAAAACTCAGTCTGCCCATATTGCATCTACTACGGAAACCGCTGAAAAGTCTGTTACAATCTCTGCAGAGAAGTATGCCCGATTAACTGTCCTCTCAATCCAATTCCATTACTGCTATTGCCGAGTCAGGTAAATCCAAAACATGTCTTGTTTCCTCCTCGTCAAAATGGGTCATTGATTCTGGTGCTACAGATCATATGACAGGTAACTCAACTCTTTTCTCTACCTTTCAGTCACAAAAATCTACAAATCCTATTACTTTAGCTGATGGTTCAACATCTTACCCTGTTGGGTCTGGAACAATTAATCCTACATCATCACTTTCTTTGTCATCTGTTCTCAGTCTACCTCAATTATCATTCAATTTGATTTCTGTCAGTAAAATCACTCGTAATCTCAATTGTTGTGTCTCATTTTTTCCTGATTATTGTTTATTTCAGGATCTTTTGACGAAGAAGATTATTGGTAAGGGACATGAGTCTGGTGGCCTCTACATCCTTGATCCACACATCGCAAAATCCATAGCCTGTGCCGGAGTTGCCACCCCTTTGAAGCACATTGTCAGTTGGGTCATCCTTCGCTTCCAGTGTTACAAAAGCTTTGTCCTCAGTTCACCACTATGTCGTCTTTTGATTGTCAATCTTGTCAATTTGCTAAGCACCATCGTCTTAGTTCTAGTCTAAGAGTCAATAAAAGAGCTCATGCACCTTTTGAATAGTACATTCTGATGTTTGGAGTCCGTGTCCAGTTATCTCCAAAACTGGGTTTCGATATTTTGTTACTTTTGTTGATGACTATTCTCGAATGACATGGTTATATTTGATGAAAAATCGTTCTGAATTGTTTTTGCATTTTTCTACCTTTTGCGCTGAAATTCGAACTCAATTTGGTATGCCTGTACAAACCTTGAGAAGTGACAATGCTAAGGAATATTTATCAGAAAATTTCCAAAAGTATATGCTCTAAAATGGTATTCTTCATCAAACCTCTAGTGTGGACACACCATCTCAAAATGGTGTTTCTGAAAGAAAAAATAGGCATCTTCTCGAGACTGCTAGAGCATTGTTATTTCAAATGCAGGTTCCCAAACATTTTTGGGCTGATGCGGTTTCCACCGCATGTTTCTTGATCAATAGAATGCCTTCCTCTGTTCTATCTGGTGAGACTCCCTTCTCTATTCTTTTTCCTAATAAAGCGTTGTTTCCCATTGAACCTAAAATATTTGGTTGTACTTGCTTTATTAGAGATGTCCGTCCTCAAGTTACCAAACTTGACCCAAAATCTTTGAAATGTATCTTCTTGGGGTATTCTCGTGTACAAAAGGGATATAGGTGTTATTGTCCTAGTCTTAACAGGTATCTTGTGTCAGCTGATGTTACCTTTTGGGAGCACGACCATTTTTCATTATCTACTGATCCTATTCCTCAGGGGGAGGATGACGATTTGCTAATATATACTGTTACCTCTTCTTCGGATCCTCCTCCGTCGGTTCCTGTTAGACCTCCCATAATACAGACATATACTCGTCGGCCACGACCTTCTGATCCTGCTCCTGAGCCTGTTGATGTACCTGTTCTGGATCCTCCTAATTCATGTCCTGATGACCCAACTTCTTCGCCATCTGATCCGACTCCGAGTGATGATCTTCCTATTGCTCTTCGTAAAGGTAAACGTACGTGCACATATCCTGTATCATCTTTTGTTTCCTATGACCATTTGTCATCTTCTTCTTATTCCTTTGTTGCATCTCTAGACTCTGTTTCTGTTCCTAAAACTGTTCATGAAGCTTTAGCTCATTCTGGCTGGCGTAATGCTATGATTGAAGAGATGAATGCTTTGGATGATAATAGAACTTGGACCTTGGAAGATCTACCTGCAGGAAAACAGACTATTAGGTGTAAATGGGTGTTTGCTGTTAAAGTTAATCCTGATGGCTCTGTTGCTAGATTGAAAGCCCGCCTTGTTGCTAAAGGATATGCTCAGACATATGGAGTGGACTATTTTGATACTTTTTCTCCTGTTGCTAAGCTTACTTCTGTGAGATTATTTATTTCGATGGCAGCCACTCAAAATTGGCCTCTGCATCAATTGGATATTAAAAATGCCTTTCTCCATGGTGATCTTCAGGAGGAAGTATACATGGAGCAACCACCAGGTTTTGTTGCTCAGGGGGAGTATGAGAAAGTATGTCGCCTCCAAAAGGCTCTGTATGGCCTGAAACAGAGCCCTCGTGCATGGTTTGATAAGTTTAGTCAGGCTGTTGAGAATTTTGGCATGAATAAAAGTAAGTCTGATAACTCTGTTTTCTACAAACACTCTAATAGTGGCATCATTCTATTAGTTGTGTATGTGGATGATATTGTCATCACTGGTAGTGACTCTACAGGGATTTCATCTCTTAAATCCTTCCTCCATACTCAGTTTCATACCAAAGACTTAGGAATGCTACGATATTTTTTGGGTGTTGAAGTAACTAGGAGTAAGAAGGGAATCTTTTTGTCTCAAAGAAAATATGTGCTTGACTTGTTGTCTAAAACAGGGAAGTTGGGAGCTAAACCATGCAATGCTCCAATAATTCCTAGTATAAAACTCACTAAAACTGGTGATTTATTTGAAGACCCTGAAAGATATAGGAGATTGGTGGGAAAGTTAAACTATCTTACTGTGACTCGTCCAGATATTGCCTACTCAGTTAGTGTGGTAAGTCAGTATATGTCATCTCCAACTATTGATCATTGGAAGGCAGTGGAACAAATTCTGTGCTATTTAAAAGGGTCACCTGGGCGTGGGATATTGTATGCCAATCATGGCCACATTAGGATTGAATGTTTTTCAGATGCTGATTGGGCAGGATCTAAGGAAGATCGAAGATCAACTTCAGGGTATTGTGTTTTTATTGGCGGTAATTTGGTCTCATGGAAGAGCCAGAAACAAAGTGTAGTTTCACGATCAAGTGCTGAGTCTGAATACAGGGCCATGGCTAAATCTGTCTGTGAAATTATGTGGATATATCAGCTACTCAGAGAAGTGGGATTTGAGGTTTCAATGCCAGCTACGCTGTGGTGTGACAACCAAGCTGCGCTTCACATTGCATCTAATCCAGTTTTTCATGAGCGAACCAAACACATTGAAATTGATTGTCACTTTGTTCATGAGAAGATTCAGCAAGGTTTGATTTCTACGAGCTATGTGAAAACTAGAGCACAATTAGGAGATATTTTTACAAAAGCTCTTAATGGAGTTAGGGTTGATTATCTTTGTAACAAGCTGAGCATGATTAACATCTATGCTCCAGCTTGAGGGGGAGTGTTACGAGATTATAGGCATAATTAGAGGGATTGTAATTGATTGTAATTAATATTGTAATCCTCATTCTTTCCTAGTATAGGATTTTCTTTGTATTTAAATATCTACACAATAGTTGAATAATATACACTTGAGTATTCTCTCAGATTACAGTAACCAAAGGCTTAAACACAATTGCATACCAAGCAGGATATTGAAGTGCATCTGCATATGGATTTATTACTTCATCGCACAAGAAGGACCGATATGTCTTAAGCTTGAGCACTTCCAAGATATAGTTATTTTCTCTTTCAACTGACTTAAAAACTAGATGATCAGTAATACTTTTTTTTTTAATCGGAAAAGAAATGTTATAAAAGAGAGAAAAAGATACAAAGGAAAGAAAAGGAACAAAAGAAAAGAGGAGGTCTAGATATCCTCCTATAGAGGACAAGAAATAGAACAAAAAACAGAAAAAATCCAAAAACCGGGCTAATACAACAGAGCCATCCAATCCCGATGAACATCTATCAAAAGCACCCCTTTAAAAAACCCGTTAGCGGAGACACAAACAGAAGCAACGTGATTCTATCTCATAGCAGATGAGGATGTAGAAACCATTGCTTAAAATCTCTTGCATTTCTTTGCATCCACAAGCACCACAAAGTTGCAAACATGGCAGCCTTCCACAGGACCTTGTTCTCTTTTCTGATCCCAAAACTGAAGAAGCTAGTGGCAAAAAAAAAACACCAAGGTCACCCAGGCAAACCCATCTCTCCTCAAAGAGACCAAATAATATGTTCTAAATATCCCAAGCTACTTCACAATGCAAGAACAAATGGCCATTTGTCTCCGCGTTCCTCCAACACATCACACAAACATCTAGGGATAAAGCCTTAGAAGGCCTCTTACTCTGAAGCAGATCATTTGTATTAATTCTATTGAGAACAACTGTCCAAACAAAGGCTTTAACCTTTAAGAGCACCTTCACTTTCCAAAACAAATTTTTAAAAGGCAACGACTCTTCTGGACTATGAATCAAAAAATTATAAAAGGAAGCACAAGTGTAGGAGCCCGAGGAATCCAAATTCCACAACCTCATATCAAGGAAAGAGGAGATGCGGAACCGGGCCAATAAGTCCAACATCAAAGTAAGATCACCCACAAGTCGATCATTTCAGTTTCTGGAAAAGTGAAAATTTCAAGAAAATTAGTCCCCTTGAAAACATAAAAAATTAGCAATTGGGGCATCATGCAAAGAAGACAAGGAAAAAAGACAATGGAACCTATCTTTAAAAGGAATATGACCAATCCAACATTCCTCCCAAGAGCAAAAACAAGACCCATTACCAACACGTAAAGACAGCATTGGAGAAAAAGAATGGTGTACCTAAGATATCGCCTTGCAGGGACTTGCATGTGTAACGATACCCCCTGAATTTGCACCCCACCCATTCCAATGTAAACCAAATTTGGATATAACCACTTTATGCTAAAGGGAATTAGGCACCAAATTACCAAGACCTAACCCCCCATCTTCCTTAGATTTACAACACACCTCCTAGTTAACCAAATGATCCCTTCTACAATCCCCTTTGTCAGACTACAAAAAGTCCCTCATAATCTTCTCAATCTTGTAAGCCACCGCAACTGGAATCTTGAACAAGGACAAAAGATACAACGGCATGCTAGACAAAGAAGCCTGAACGAGGGTGATTCTATCCATCAAAGAAAAATAAGCCCTTTCCAAGTATCAAACATCCTAGAAATTCTCTAAACCATAGGTTCCCAAAAGAGCTCCACCCAAGGGTTACCAATTAGAGGAACACCTAGGTAAGTAGAAGGCTATCTCAACACCACACATCCTACTAACTCAGCTCAATAATACTATGAAATTCTTTTTTTGTGATATTAATTGGACATCAGATTATATCACAAGCATCAAAGTTTAAGTATCTAGAATTAGTTATACAAGATGACGGTAAAATTATTGGAGGTGTGACACATAGGATACAAACTGGGTGGTTGAAGTGGAGAATTGCATTAGGAGTTGTCTGTGATCGGAAAGTACTTGATAAGCTCAAAGGGAAGTTTTATCGTACTGCTATAAGACCGGCAATTTTATACGAGAGTGAATGTTGGGCGGTGAAAGGACAATAAAAACAAAAATTGGGATAGCAAAGATGAAGATATTACGATGGATGTGTGGTCATACAATACGAAATATGATCTGTAATGATTATATACAAGGTAGAGTTGGAATGGCACCTATTGGTAAAAAATGATAGAAAATCGTTTAAGATGGTTTGGACATGTTCAAAGAAGATCGTTGAAGGGGCCAAGGATGGTTGAGCAGATGGTATGGAGTCCTGTGAAAAAAGGCCGAAAAAGACCAAGAAGAACACTTAAAGAAGTCATTGAATGAGATCTTCTAGTGAATGAGATACCTAAGGAGTTGATCATTGATAGAGCTCAATGGCGTCGTACGATCCATATAGCCAATCCCACCTAATGGGATAAGGCTTAGTTATTGCTGTTGTTGTTGATATTAATTCTTAACTCCAACTGCATATAAAAGGTAAACTCTCTGACAGAATTCCTTTCCTGGTTCATTTGCTCATCCATGTTGTGTCCATAATTGTTAAAATAATGCTAGAACTAAACTCCTATTTAGTATTACATTCAACCTCTTTGAAAAATATTTTCATTTTAAAATGGAAGAAAAAAAAAAACACACACAAACAGAAGCACATAGATAATTGTATGAAATATGCTTTTAACAAGCAATTACTCATGTTCACATTCAAATAGAAAATAGTTACCTTCTTCTCTGTTTTGTCCAGGTCTATCATGGCCTGATCAATCTGAGACTGAAGCGTCGGATCCATACCAATCAGTGCTTCAGATATTTTCTCGTTAATATTTTTAATAGCTTTAGTCACACTATTTCCAAGATATAAACTCTTGTCCCCATCACGTAACTCAACAGCCTCATACCTGAAATCCTTAACCCAAACTGTTAATGTTAATTTTATATAAAATGGTTGGGAACTTATGGTGAAAGAAAACCTAATAAATAGTTTAACAACTAGCAACAACAACCACAACCACACACATGAACGGACTGCTAAGTCTAATCACCCATGCATGGCAATGTGGTTTAAACAACAGTTGCAGTGACTACAGAAAAATGAGACATAGGCCATTACAGACCACAATGCCCAGTCTGGCTGCAGAACTTCCCACAATCACAATATTGTGGCTGCATCAATTAGAATCTTATTCTAGATTTGGGCCATGATAAAATGTGATTAGCAAGTTTCATATGAATGCAATTGTCTTAAGGTAAAGCCAATACCTAGCAGGAAAAAGCATCTGTGATTAGCTATATGGTCTAACTATACCAGAATCCCACTGCAAGAACAGCAAATATAAAATGGTAATCGCATTAGTAATTAATTCAATGACACAAGGTTCATTGATTTTTACCAGTGGTTAATAAAAGTGATAGCATAATCAATTGTATCCCATATACAGAGCATAGAAAAATCTAGTGATTGATCTTCAAACATTCCTCTAAAACGAACCACAGGTAAACCATCATTGTTCGCCCAGGATAATTCCAAACGACAAATATTGATCAAAGCAAGAATTATTTAAACTAAACCCTTAAGCTCCATCATTTCACTCATTATCAATAGATCATCCCAAATAACCCATTTCAAAATCTCAAGCTCCATTTGAACAGATACACGTACATTAAGCCAAGAAGTAGTAACACTTACATGCCAGTAGCGCTGCCGCTGGGAACTGAAGCACGGAACATGCCTTTATTAGTGTACAAGTCCACTTCGACAGTTGGAATTCCTCTGCTGTCAAGGATCTGCCTTGCCTTAATTTTAGTGATAACAGACTGAACTGCTTTTTTCATATGATTGGACTGAACTCACAACAAAATTAAAAAAAAAAAAAAGTAAGCAGTGCGGAAGATGGAATAGCACAATTGGTTTAGCTGTCAGAGACAATCGACGCTAAGATCATCCGATTATTTTCCCGAAACCAAATTAAAAAAAAAATGGGAGAGAGGGATAGATAAAGTTACGATGAAGAGGACGGGATCGGGAGTCTTGGCCCTAACGGCAGCATTGACAGCATCTTCGACTTTCCGAGAAAGCATGTGCTTATCCAGGTATTCTTGTACTGACATTTTCAGCGAAAGCTGCTTCTTCGTGTTCTTCGCGTCTGGGACCCTCCCGCTCACAGACTTGGAATTTCGAAGGTTTTGAATAGGCTCGGTGAACTCGCAAACGGTAATTAATTGTTGGCCGTCTGCTGATGCAGCTTCTTTCTTGAGATGCCAACGGCGGTGGCCCGCGCCTGGAACCTGGAGGAAAGCGCTCTAGTGCTGTAGAATTCGGCGGTGCAATGCAGTCAAGCTAAACGACGTCGTAACCTTGGGTTTCGTTGCTTGTCAATTATCAATTATCATGTTGGCTATATTCTCGCATTAGGGCACAACATTCAGATGGTTAGGTGTTTTTTTTTTTTTTGGTTGGGGGCGGGGGACACGAACGAAAGAAATGTTGTTTAGTTGAGGAGATTATGTAATATGAGTCTTCATTTTAAAATATAATAATATTTTTGACTCTTCAATAATTTTTGAGTAAATTACTATTCCAATGCTTGAAAAATAAGGTTTGTATCAATTTAAATTTTGAAAAATCAAGTTTATCAATTTAGTTATTAAAAAATTAATTCTCAATTAAAATAGTTTTTTCCATTCATCTAGTTAACATTGTTTGGTACGCAATCAGATAGGGAAAATAAAAGGAAACAGGAAAGGAAAAGAAAAAAGAAAAAATAAAAGAATATGGAAAGAATGTATTTGGTATGTAATTGAAAAAATAAAAGAAATAGGAAAGAATGTGTTTGGTATGCAGATGTTTGAAGGAAAAAAATAGAGAATTTATTGAGGTTTGACCTAAATACTCCTGTAAAAAAATAGGGAGAAAAAAGAAAAAATAAAAGAATATGGAAAGAATGTATTTGGTATGTAATTGAAAAAATAAAAGAAATAGGAAAGAATGTGTTTGGTATGCAGATGTTTGAAGGAAAAAAATAGAGAATTTATTGAGGTTTGACCTAAATACTCCTGTAAAAAAAATAGGGAATTTATTGAGGTTTGAACTATACTTTTTTTTGTTTTAATCTATAAATCAAAGTTTAACCTTCAGAACCCTACTTCCTTGTCGTCATCTCCCTGCCTTGGCTCTCCATCTCACTGTTCGACTTGCAGACTCCCAAGCAATCTGCCCCTATCTCATCTCAAGTATTGTTGTCGTACAAGCCCATAGCCTGGCATCTCTTTCAGTGCTGCTTCCGCTCGATTGGAAAGCGCGACCAGTGAACATTCGTCTCTTAGCCCGTCAATCGGCGTCGTCTTCCTCTGCCCCATCCATAATATTTGTTTGTCATCGGCGGTAAGCCTTTCTTTCCTTAAGGTATGCTTGGTGGTTGATTTGGCCAAAACATTATTTGGTTAATGCCTGTCGTCCTCCTCTGCCTATCCCCAAATTGATTGGTTCAAAGATTTTTATTCTTTGTGACACATTTGGCCAAAACATTGTTTGGTTGATGCCCGTTGTCTTCCTCTGCCTACCCCCAAATTGATTGATTCAAAGATTTTATTCTTTGTGATAGTGAATGAGTAACTTGCGTTGGATTATTTTATTTTTTAGTCATTTTATTTTTGTACAGTGTTGTAACCTGCTGCTCGAGAGGCTGAAGGTCTGATTGTATATTTCTTTTGAATAATGAGTTTTATTAGTTTATGACTTCTTTCCTCTTGCTTTGTATTGAGCATTAGATTGGGTTAATTTCAATCAGACAGTATTTGCTTATTTGTAATTTCGATATTGCTCCTAAGTAAGACAAGGAAAAAAATCCAACCCCACAATTTCCTCCCTTTTTCACGCAGAAAAAACAATAGTGGCAATCAAGTTAGAAGTAGTAACTCCTTGCATTTGCTACGTAATAAAATTTATTATTTCTCCCAGTGAGGAAAGGGAGAAAAAAATTGTAGTTTGTGTTCAAACTTAGTTATTTGCTCATATTTTATCTTTGTTCTTTTTGTTAGTGGGTGTTACTACTAGTATAATAGGAAATTAGAACATACTGACAATAATATAGGTAGGCTTCAGGCATTGTATGATATGATAACTTTTAGTCAACGTCAGGTACATTGACTTCACAATGGAGAAGCTGAAACTAAACGTGGTACAAGTCCAATGATAATTAAGGTGTTTAACACCAATCATGATATGATAACCTTTGTGGTGCCATTGCATGTATTTGTTGTTAGTTCATTTTATGACAGTTGTTAAGATAGTTTATGTTGTAGGAGCAAATGGCATCCTCGAGCGTTGTTGAGAGCACTGGCAAAGCCGACCTTAGGCTTCGAGTCAAATATTGTCATTGTAGGAAAGTTGCTGCTATCAAAATAGCTCGAACTGAACAAAATCCTCTTCGAGTGTATGTAACGTGTGCAACTGGTCTATGTCATTTCTTTGAATGGGTGAAGGTTGATCCTGAACTAAATGCAGACGAAGGGGTCAATGGTGGACTTGGGATGAACGATGAACCTGGACTTAATGCTCAACCCGTACTTAATGACAATGTGATTACACACATTTATGATCGAATATCATGTCTTCAAACAGATGTGGCTATGTTGAAGAAAGAAATTGAGGGCATCAAGAGAGAATTTGATTGCATCAAGAGAGATAGGAGGGCAATGGTTGTAGTGATAGGTGTATTATTGTGTATCTTGCTGGTTAAATCGTAAGTGCTGCAATATGGAAAACTGATTACAAGTGTATATATGAACCTTAACTTGATGTTTTTGTTTGTTGGCATAGTGCTGGCAATAGTTGTAGTGGCTCTAATTACTGTAATATTCCCTAACTGACAGATATGAACTTCGGTATATCATAGGCATATA
The DNA here is from genome assembly GCA_037074585.1 of Biancaea sappan. Taxonomy (NCBI): domain Eukaryota; kingdom Viridiplantae; phylum Streptophyta; class Magnoliopsida; order Fabales; family Fabaceae; genus Biancaea; species Biancaea sappan. Next base: position 3,578,267 of record CM073498.1, on the reverse strand, counting down.
TGTAACTGTTGAAGTAGTAACTTTGTAATTGCTGTAATCTTCTCATTTGTACATAAATGTGTGATAAATATTCACCCATGGTGAACTATGTTAGCAACTACTTTAGACAAATCAATTTCCTTTGTGTTATATCTTGGCGGATCATCTAGTATTCATTTCTGGTGGCTTTCTCATTACTGACATTGGGGGTGGCGGTGAGACAAAGGACAGATTTAATCTCTATTTGGTTGGGTCTCTTTGGATTAAATCTACTTTTAATCATAGTGCTTTCAAGAATACCATTGCACAAATTTGGGATGTTCATCATGGGTTGGAAATCAAGGAGTTAGGAAAGAACGTTATTGTGTGCATTTACTTGTAGGTTTCAGCAGGCTAACAATTACTTTTGGTTATTATTTATGGCACTAGCAATATCAGGCAGGCAGATATCTAATTTGGATTAGTTGGAAGAAATATCTAATTTGTCTTACTGCCTAATGTCTAATTGGACTTACTGCCTAAGTTAACTTCATTCAATCTGTACGTGTAATTTTTGTAATAGCCAATATGTAGTTATGAATGGCAACCCTGACCATCATTGACTGCTTTACAGATGTGAAACAGTTCTTCATCTAGGCTTTAACTACACTATACGAGTTGAGAAGAAAAGAGCACAAGGGAATCATAGGTGCAAGAAGTTTGCTAATGTCACTCAAAACAATGTAGTATACAAGTGCCATTTTTGTTCGCATCAGAATCTGAAGAGAGGTGCCCCTAAGGGACATATAAAGGGGATATGCCCACCAAAAGAGAAATCATCAGTGGATTCTAAACCTCGAAAAACAATGTCACATGAGTTAGCCAGATTAGATAAAAGCATTATAAGCAAAGATGAAGCCAATAAAATAGACCTTTGAACATTGGTAATATAGCAACTTACATATCAGTAAAGTTCATATCGTCATTGGTAATATAACAACTTACATATCATGGATCAACATAACAAAAGAGATCCCAACAAAGACCTTTGAACATTGACAAGTAAGTGATATAACAAAAGATGGCTCAGTATAGACCCCTGGCCATGGACTAGTTAAAAAATTCCTATTTTTACAGAACCACTGACACTTACCACTAAAATAACAAAAAAGGTCTTGCTCAAAATACTCAGTGGTTATAGTGCACGACCTACTGGATCATAGCTCTAATCCAAGCAGCTTTCAACTCGTCTGGGATCGAAGGGAATTGCACCAACAAGCTATGGTCTCGACCAATGACTACATTCGCTTGAATCACCTCATCTTGGGTCAGCTCTTGAACCTTCAACAACTCTTCCATAAGTGATTGCTTCCAGTCAATCAAATTCATTTCACTAGCCAACCGGTCAAATGATGCTGACAATGTACTAGATGCAGCCTCGATTGCCTCTCCGAGACCTCTGCTCAATGCACTCAGTGATGCATCTAAATCATCACTATTGCTTCTTCTACGCCTTTTCCTTGATGTAGATGTGGCCTCTGAAGTACAGTTAGGAGGCGCTTCAGATAGTGGCACGTCAAATGGAGGCATTTCAGATGCAACAGACTCCTCATGTACATTGGGACTACCATCTTCCTCCTACTCAGCTTGTGTATGCACCTCCCGTGTAATGTCAACATAAGTCTATGCATCCCTTCCAGATGCACGATCTTTTCCAAATATGGATGTCAGCTCATCAAAGAAGGGAAAAGGCCGGTGTCTCCACATACCCTTATTTTTGTTTACCTGTAGTTAAAAAAAATATTACTCAATAAATATATACAATTGAGATTCACATTCTGTATAAGTTTAAATATGGTGTACCTATTTGTAGGCCTCCCAAACGAGTGGATCTGCTGTGACACATTTTGTGACCGGGTCCCACCCGAACCCATTTGCATTTGGTCCGTAGCACATGTCATATATAGCACTCCAATTATTTTTTAGAGTCTTAATTCGGGAAGCAATATAGGGTTTGCCCTTAATGCCTTGCCCAGGAGCCTTCTCGGCCATCATATCCTCTAAAAGCTGCAAGTACCCTTTGTTGGAATTTTTGTCACCCATGAATTGCTCTTTTTGACACAAATCCATAAGGCAATCCACAAGCATGGCATCTTGTTCCTTTGTCCAGTGGAAAGACATGATCTGCTTGAACATGAATACAACAACAATAATTGAACCACCAAACATTCATCTAAACCAAAGAAGCTCTAACAGTACACGTACAACATTCATCTAAACCAAAACAAGTCAAATTAGCATGTAACATTCATAAGCAACACTGAAAGTCAAAATGTACATTCATCCAAGTGTCAAGGTGAAAACATTACATTAATCAAAGTCAATACATTCATCCTCGCCGATTTATGTACTCAGAATATATCTCATCTGCCAGGTTATCTCTCATATGACTTCAAGCATCGATTGGCTCAATTACAGTGACATTATCATTGTCGTATAGATTTGCATTCACCTCTCAATCATCATATTCGTATGAATCTACTGGATCATCACGCATGAGAAGATTATGGAGTAAGCAGCAGGCTAGTATGATTTTGCTTTGCTTTCTAACAGGATAAAACAATGGACTTCTAAGTATTGCCCAACACCCTTTTATCATCCCAAAGCACCTCTCGATCACATTGTGTGCTGAAGAGTGTTTCATATTGAAGTACTCACGGGCATTCATTGGTTGACGACCTCCTCTCCAATCTTTCAAATGATAGCGTTGTCCTCTATATGGTGCTAGAAATCCTTCACAATTCGTGTACCCCGCATTCACCAAGTAATAACAACCTGACAAAATATTTTGGTCACCATTTGCTAATGAAGAATATGTCATCTTTTTTAGGTAATGTATGTAACAAGGATGCTAACCCGAGGGAACTCTCAACCCATGCATCCTTGAAACTGCATCGCGTAACACTCATCCATCAGCTATAGATCCCTCCCACCCAGGTAACACAAATATGAATTCACCTATCTGAGTGCAAATGCCTAGCACGTTAGTAGATATCTCCCCTTTACGGTTTCGGTACCGCACCTGGTCGTCCACAGGAACTTGTATTCTGATGTGAGTTCCATCCAATGCACCAACACAATTCTATAAACAAACAACACTTTTACCATTCAAATATCATACCAGTTAAAATTACTGCTCATTATATACACGATGTAGACACTGACCTTGAACCACTTCCACCTATGATCTGTTGAATCAGCAGACACAGGCTCAGGGGCAACAAATAACTCTCCTCCCAGACTCATCATAGCGTTCAATACTATATTGAAATGTCTACTCACATTCTCCCCTGATCTCCTAAATGTAGATTGGATGACTCTATTCTTTACATGATGGGACAATATATGGGCAAAAATTGCAACTTGCTCATCGACGAGCATATTTTTTGTGGGCTTTAGTTTTCCTATGACGCCAAGCATTGCACATAAGTTATCTAAAGTAGCTCTATTCATCCTCGTTAAGTTACGACAACCAATGTCACTGCTATATATTACACTCCTAAAATGTGCCCTATGAGCATGGTAGTCAACGGTATAGGGTCTTCTACTAATTCGGTGCCTAGTCAGAACTTCCTCAACAGCAAAAATGTAATACCTAACAACAATGAATACCATATTCAGCCACCAATTCATCGCTGCAGCAATGATCCTCGATCTCAAGTCAGCCATAACTGTAAAATATGGTGAGTTTAGTGGATGGAATTTTTGATTCAAAGTATTGAGTCCTTAAACATGGCTGACAACTATTTTAGTGGTTTCTTCCTAAATGATATGAGTATATTCAATTAATAAATATAAGTAAATTAAAATAGTTATAAATAAATTTTAAGCCAAAGGTTTAAGCATACATTTGAAAAATTTTATAACATACTTTTATATATTTAAAAAAGATAAATTAGTAAAATATTTTCAAAATCAGAGAAACTAATCTGTCATGTACAAAGATGGAATTTTTGGTGGGTATTTACTATTAACGCTACTACTAAAATATTCTAAAATACACAAAATCCAAACTAACCAATAGGAAAATATCATGTTTGGTATGTTCTATTTTCTGTTAGGGAATGCTTTCTTCATGAAAACACTTTAGCTAAAAGTATCATTATTTAATCACGAAGACTAATCCTATACATAGACAAGCAGATGCCAATGACAAGGACAAAGACCAGTAACAGCAAGAAAAAAGTTTCAAACAGTTTAAGAATTGTAAGTACTTACCCATCAATTAATTAAAGTAAATAACTCGGAGATATGTTATATGTATGAAACTAGGTGGAACTCTACAATAAAGTGAACTAATAAGAGAACTTGTATAAAAAGCCAAAAGGGATCTAAATCTTAATAGAGAACTTGTATAAAAAGCCTATAATTCCTTATTGAAACTAGGTGGTTCTCAATAATTCCTTATTGAAACAAGCACTTCGACGTTTGAGAGTTAATAGAGAACTTGTATAAAAAGCCAAAAGGGATCTGAATCTTATATATGTCCCTCTGAAGACCTATGCAGACAGGCCAAATTAACTATACGATCAGATCGAGGAAGTTACATTTATGATTCTGAGTCTATGAATCTACACTGAAAACTGGAAAGTAGGCATTTTACAAACCTCAGAACCTTTTGGTTTCTCTGGTAAGAAACAATGCGAGTTATAATAAGCAAGGCAAGCTAACCAAGAACGAATGTATGCTTCTAAAATGGTCTAAATTTAGCAACAAACAATATGAGTGATAATAGTATTAGACATCTACTAATACCAAAAAACCACAATGCCTAATACGATATATATAGATGATATATCAAATATCTACATGATAGATCTAAAAAAAAATATCATGGCAGAAAATATACAATATTGAAATAAACATCACAGATCAGGAATAAACAATGCTAAAATTCCCTCAGACGCCCACGTAGTCAAAAAAATCATCAACACTATAAACAAACACCAACGACAAGTTACAAAAGTTCACATCAATGGAGACGACGAGAAGAAGAGGCAATCAGAGAATGTAAGGACATACCAGATACCACAGGGGGGACGAATCAAATCGGAAATCAGATGAACAACCCTCAAGCACCACAGTTATGATAGACGGTCGCACAAGAGCTTTAACCAGCGAAGACAACTAACAAATGAGGCTATGGATGAATTAGGGCACCAATGAGGACAATCTCAGAATTACTATAATAATATGAGGGTTTTTCTATCTTTTTGACCGATTTTCCAAAGGAAAAATCGATTTTCCTCAGCTTTTACATTGGAAAAAAATCTTGGAAAATTTGGTATTGTTCATGACCGGTTTTCCTTGATTTTTTTCCATACCACATGTGAGAAAATGCACCAAACACTGGAAAAGGTCCGGGAGAGTGGAATTCCTAATTCCTTTTCTCAGTAGAAATGGTACCAAACATGTCCTTAACAAATATGTGGCATTAACAGAGTTGACATGATAATTTTTTATGACATAACTGTAATATCTCAAGAATTTATATGAATACTTAAAGTCTAATTTGAAGTTTAGTGAAAAATTTAATTACGTGGAAAATGTGTTTTTTGAATTAGTGAAGAAAATCTGGGAATAGAAATTTTAATTTTTAATTTAGGAAATTTTTACAAATTCTCAAGGACTAAAGTGAAAAGAAAAGAAAATATGGATTACTTTTGAGAAATGACCAAATAGGAACCTGAGAGGAAGAATAAAGCTTATGAGAATGAATTATGAGTCCGGTACCGAAAAGATGATGGATTCGAGGTTAAAGTGGTATTTCAGACATCGAGAGGGATTAAAGTGAACAAATCTTATAAGCTAAGGTGGCTATGAGCAATTTTATCAAAAAAATATTAGTGGGGCCCACACATACAATCATTAAACATATTCTCCTCTCTTCCTCCTGAAGCCCTCTGCAGCTCCTTCGCAGAACTTTCATTTCATCTCCTTCATCATCCATTCTTGCCATCTAGCTTGGGGGAAGAAGCCATGGAACCGAAGAGGATTGATAAGTAGATGTTCTTCTTTTTCTTCCTCCTCTTACAAGAACAAATCCTAGGCTATCAATTTGAGCAATTTTTGTATAATATTTCTATGGATGAATTTAAGTGTGGATGTCAATCTAAAATATTCCTAGGTGGTTTATGATGTTATTAGAACAAGAAATTTGGAGAAAACTAGGAGAAATTCGTAGAATTTGGATATTTGAAAAAGTTATTGTTCTTGATGAAAATTTGAGATTTGAGCTTGGATTGTTGGTAAAAATTAGGGGTTTTGGTGTTAAAATACTCATTAGACATTGAGAAACAAAACCCATGGAAGAAATAAAAAGAAATGTTGTTTTAGATATAATTTTAGGATTTTTGGATGAAGAACACGAAGAACATCCGAAAATTTTCCCCAGAAATTACTGTTCATAGGAAAAATTTTTCCAGATTTTCTCGGCTACTGTAGCGTTGACTCGGTCAACGTTACTGTAGCGTTGACTCGATCAACATTACTGTAGCTGCGTTGACCGTTGACCGTTACTGTAGCATCAGTTTTTTTTTTTAAATATCGTTGAAAAGCTCTTTGAGTCTAGTTTCCAATGGTATAAGTTTCATCTGGATATTCATTACCAGTTAGGAGTTATGATTTGAGAAGTAAGTGAAGGTCGGGAATAGTGGTAGGAAATTTCTCTATTTCGTAACCCTGATGGTTTTTATCTGGTTACAATAGGAATGGTCAAAGCGCAAGGTGGGAGTGTCGAGAGCGTGAAATCCAGGTGAGTGGGATTTATACTTCCTATGACTAAATCTTTTCTTTAAAGTTCTTGGCATCATAGTGAGAGCATGTAGTGTATCTTAGTGTGAAGGCAGTGATGGTTAACTTATATATTGATATTCATTATGAATTGAGATTTTCTTGCATAAGTTACATTCATGCGCACTTTCTAGAATTAAAGAATTGTGTTCTCGAATAGATTGATATGGATATATCTATACATAAACACCATTATATGAATATTGCGTGAAAAAGACACGAATATCATTGTGAGGACTTGTAAATACAAATGAGCTTCTATGTTTGAGATGTGATTTAAAAGATAAATTCTGTGAACAGTGAATGATTGTATACACATTGATGAAATTGTGATTAAGTATGGAAAGTAGTATGAGTTATGTTGTGATGAAACTTGTAAATAATTATGAGTTATTTATGATTGTGATTGTGTATGTAATCGGAATAAATGAAAAGGCATGGTGGTGCACCCCATGGAGAAATCTACATGAAGCTATAAGGGTGGAGAATATATATGGAGCGATAAGGGTGGATGCGGCGGGGGCCGCGGGTAACAATCCAGAGGTATCCTGGATGACCCGGTTAGTACGGAAAATGTGTGAAATTAATTTCACTGTTTGCTGTTGTGAAGTATTATTATATTATGATCGATTACGTATGATTGCTGCATATTATCATTATGATGCATGATATTTTTTTGTCATAGTATTCTGTTGTCTACTCACTTGGCACGTGGTTTGCTCATACCCCTCTTATTAACATTTTTTTCAGAGTTGACAGCTGAAGGTAAATATCTGTACAAGGAATTATGGATCCTTAGCCCATGATTAACTTTTCATTTGTTCAGGATAAAAGTATAATAGTTAAGTCTTATTCTAAGTTGTATAAATCTAGAAATCTCTGTAATCGGGTAGGTTCATTCAGTGATGTAATGTGAATGACTGTAGTGTGTATAGAGAACTCGGTTTGGTTGCATGAAAAAGAATGGTATGATGCTTAAGAGAAAGATAGGCTTACGGAGGTGAAATGAAATTCACTTTCCGTGCCGGTCACGTACTCAGATTTTGGGACGTGACAAGTTAGTATCAGAGCTTTGGGATTAGGTTTCCTACCGATTACAGAGTAAGGTAACCTTAGTGGGATCTCCTCTATCATGGTGAACCCGGGCACAACTATAGAGAGACGGCTCCACTGAAGGTCCTGTAGGATGTTTTCATTTCCTTTCCCTCCGAGACTTGTCTTTTCTTAGGAATTATGTTTTTAGTTTTAGTTTTATACAGATATAGCTATACTTTTGAACTCGGTAAAGGAAAGGTTATTATTTGTTTTGATTTCATTGCTGTCGGATCAAATTGTATGTATGGGGCTTTATATGTTGAATTCATGATTAATTTTGTGTGACTGATTTCCTTTATCTTTCTTAATTTTATTATTACTATTTTTTTTGAGTACCATCCTATAAAAGAAACCATTGGTATTAAAAGCGGAAGGATTACATTGCAAAAAAAAAAAATTACTCATGCATGAGTAATCTAAAAGCGAGGTGGTCTCGGATTAGGAGGGTTGTATTGTATCATCACCCCTCGACCATTCCTTGGAGCGAGAGACAGAGCAATGTCGCGGAGGGTAGTGTAAATCCTATTCATACAATCAACACTTCTTTGTTGTTGATTGTAGAAGCACTGGGTATACCAATAGAAGAACATGTCTATTCTTAAAGTCATTGCCGCATTATTGCGTTTAGTTAACTTCTCCAGGTCCTCTATCATCTTTTTCAGATTTTTCACCTCCTGCTCTAGACAGGCGATTTTGTCCTCCGAGGTATGGCCCGTGCTAGTCTCCTCAGCTTCCTCGTTCTTCTTCATTTTCTTCTCCTTCTACTTCTCTTGAGACCCCTCAAAAGGTCTTTTGCCCTTGTCTTTGCCCAGACTTAAGTTTAAGTCGAGCTCTTCTTTCTTGGCCTCCACTGTGAGATCAATGTACTTCCTTGTGGCCATGATTTGGAAATTTAGAAATTTATGTAGGAGTATGAGAAGAGAGGAATGCTGGGAAGTTGTAGGCTCAGAGATGATTACTCTTTGTAGTGTGGTAACTGAGAACGTTGGGACAGTTCTTATAGAGGAAAAATTAGAACTTAGAGACAAAGAAGATATTTCTTCGCTGCACCCTACACGCTTAACCTGTGGATTTCTGCAAGCTGGAAGCTAGAAGTCTAGGGTAGGCATGCACACCAACAGCGCGTCACATTAATGTCAAAACCACGAAAGTCAATATTCGGTGGATTTGCGGCCGATTTATACTTGGTTTTTCCATTTCTCTTGTTGGCATTTTCTGAAATTCAAAAAGGATGATGTCACGTCCCAAAATCTGAGCACGTGACCTGCACGGAAAGTGAATTTCATTTCACCTCCGTAAGCCTATCTTTCTCTTAAAAATCATACAATTCTTTTTCATGCAACCAAACCGAGTTCTCTATACATACTACAATTATTCACATTACATCACTGAATGAACCTACTCGATTACAGAGATTTCTAGATTTATACAACTTAGGATAAGACTTAACTATTATACCTTTATCCTGAACAAATGAAAAGGTAATCATGGACTAAGGATCCATAATTCCTTGTTCCGATATTTACCTTCAGCTGTCAACTCTGAAAAAAAATATCAATAAGAGGGGTATGAGCAAACCACGTGCCCAGTGAGTAGATAACACAACACTATAACAAAAAAATATCATGCATCATAATGATAACATGCAGCAATCATACGTAAATCGATCATCATATGATATAATATTATTCATAATACTTCACAACAATATCCAAGTAAATCAAATACATTTCAACATAATTCAAAATTCACAACAGCAATCGGTGAAATCAATTTCACACACATTTCCCATACCAACTGGGTCGTCCAGGATACCTCTGGATCGTTGCCCGTGGCCCTTGCCGCATCCACCCTTATCGCTCCATTTATAATCTCCACCCTTATAACTTCACATAAATTTCTCCATAGGGTGCACCACCATGCCTTTCCTTTCCAGTCAAACACAATCACAATCACATATAAAAACATCCTCAATCATAATCTTGAGCCACATACACAACTCAGTCATTTACAATTCAAGCCACAACATAATCAATGTAGTTCCAGCAACATAGCATGTATACAACATAACCCATAATATAGAACAATTATTCACCAATAACATACTTCAACTATCCGCATATGAATGAACTCAACAATCAGAGTATGATACATTTCAACTCAGTTCACATGTCATTCACAATCCATCATATAACCTCCATTCATGAGAAACTAAGAAAATATAATTATATACATCACCTGGCACGTTCCACAATTGTTTATGTCTCATCGTCCCACATCATTCTCTTCAAACTTGGATATTCAACATATTTTCACTATGATGCAAAAAGTCAATAACAAAGATATTTAATCATAGCAAGTATTAACCCACTCACCTGGATTTCACGCTCTCGGCACTTCCACCTTGCACCTTGACCATTCCTATTGTAACTAGATAAAAATCATCAGGGTTACGAAATAGAGAAATTCCTTACCACTACTCCCGACCTTCATCCACTTCTCAAATCATAACTCCTAACTGGTAATGAATATCCAGATGAAACTTATACCATTGGAAACTAGACTCAAAGAGCTTTTCAACGATATTTAAAAAAAAAAAAAAAAAAACTGATGCTACAGTAACGGTCAACGGTCAACTCAGCTACAGTAACGTTGACCGAGTCAACGCTACAGTAATGAGAAAATTTGGAAAAAATTTCTCGGTGAACAGTAATTTCTGGGGAAAATTTTCGATGTTCTTCGTGTTCTTCATCCAAAAATCCAAAAATCATATCTAAAACAGCATTTCTTTTGATTTCTTCCATGGGTTTTCATCCTTAATGTGTAAGGAGTGTTTTAACACCAAAACCCCCAATTTCTACCAACAATCCAAGCTCAAATCTTAAATTTTCATCAAGAACACTAACTTTTTTCAAATATCCAAATTCTACAAATTTCTCCTAGTTTTCTCCAAATTTCTTGTTCTAATAACATCATAAACCACCTAGGAATGTTTTAGATTAATATCCACACTTAAATTCATCCATTAAAATATTCTACAAAAATTTTGCAAAATGATAACCAAGGATTTGGTCTTGTAATAACAGGAACAAGAAGAAGAAAATCAACTTACCAATCATCCTAACTTTCATAGCTTCCTTCCCCGTGTAAAAATTGCATGAATGATTGATGAAGAAATTCCTTTGCAAGCATAATCGAGAGAGAAAGAAAGTGAGGAAGCATACGGGAGAAATGAGAGAAAGAAAAGAATAAGAGGAAATGTATACGCGTGGGCCCCACCAATTTCTTTTTCGATAAAATCGCTCATAGCCACCTTAGCTTATAATATTTGTTCACTTTAATCCCTCTCGATGTCTCAAATACCACTTTAACCTCGAATCCATCATCCTTTCGTTACCGGACTCATAATTCATTCCCATAAGCTCTATTCTCCTTCTCGGATTCCTACTTGGTCATTTCTCAAAAGTCCTCTATACTTTCTTTTCTTTTCACTTTAGTCCTTGAGAATTTGTAAAAAATTCCTAAATTAAAAATTAAAATTTCTATTCCCACATTTTCTTCACTAATTCAAAAAGTAAATTTTCCACGTAATTAAATTTTTCACTAAACTTCAAATTAGACTTTAAATATTCATATAAATTCTTGGGATATTACAGATGACAATGTAGCCATTGCCTTGGATGCTTTTATGATGAACTAAAATGTATTTCTCTGCTTTATTGTGTTGTTCTTGAAAGCCTTCAGTTGAGTATAATATGCAAAATTGATTGAATCATACTGTGATCATATGTATCTAAAAACATATGATATGTATGCTATTTATGCATAGTGAGTAAAGGCTATTTGTTATGGCCAGGAATAATATGTAATAATCCCACATACATTCAGAGAATGAGAAGTCAGAAATTTAAAAAGGACTTGAATAGATGAAAATATATAGATAATGATGTATCTCTATGTTTATACATATATACATATATGCTCGTAGAGGCAAGTGAAAGGTAAAAATTTTTTTCTCACTTTATGGAACGTTTGATGTGTAGATGTGAGAAGTTTTTATTTTAATATGTATGTTTGAAAATGTGTAAGCCTAGGGCAAAGCCACGGATTAGAAACCTAGATAAGGCTAGTATAAAGCTACCCGTTCATGGAGTAATATCTCGATTTAGGATTATTGGATAAGACAAATACAGAATTAAGAAGTCATAAATTGAAGCGGCGATTAGTTGAATAGTTTGAGTAAGAGTCAAAAGTTAGCCGAAATTTTTGAGGAAATCTTTTGTATTAGATTATATTTTGTTATTTTTTGGCATGCTTATCAGAGACCGTTGGCATTGTGACGGATAAGGTCTGTAGGCCATCTTTAGAGTATGATGTAAAGGTTTTGTTGCCCTAAATTTCGTCTATATATAATGGATGCCCCATTACACTGCTCACTACATTAAGAGTTCATTATCTATAAGCTTTCTAGCATCAAACTTCTCCTTCCGTACAACCTTTATAGCTCAGAAAAATATAGCCGGCAATAAATCTTTCAATTTAAACTTTGAGGCTGGCAAGGTAGAGCTAGATCTAAATCTTAGCCTAAAAAATTATAAGAATAAGAGATCCATGGAAGAGTCACCAGAGACTAAGAAAAGAAAAAGGGATGTAGTAGAGCTAGAGGATGTTAGCACAGCAACATCCTCTAATAATGAGCTTGCGCTTATGAGACAAAAGATGGAGGACTTGGAAAAATTGATAAACCGCCACTTTGAGGACCAGGGGAGATTGATAAATCATCTCTTTGCAGAACAAGAGAAACTTTTGAATCGTCATTTTAGGGAATTAGCGAATAGAGTTGATAGACATTCGATGTTTGCAACTCAAAATTTTCATGACCAACAAGCGAGATGTATTGACTGTATGTATGGAGTGACTTCTGCACTTCGCCAAATTTCTCAGACGTTTCCTCCAAAAACTTTTTCTAGGCTGCAATAATTAGCTTCCTCCTTAAGATATGAAGCACCTTCCTCTTCTAGACCTGGAGCACCTTCTACATCTCAAAAGTCTTTTCGTCCTTAATTTATTCTTTCTTTTGTTTGTACCTAAAGCTGATGTTTGATCTAAGGTTTATGTATTAAAATTATCTGTTTTGTAACTCGAGTTAAGCTTGTTGCCTGTAGCTTATGTAATAGAAATAAAATTTAAGTTTTCGAATATTCTTTTGTTGAGGTGATTCTTTTATTGAAGGAACTTGAGAAAAAAAAATGGACTTGCTATATTTTGTACTTGATTGTTAAAATTCCAAAAGAGAGAATGAGATATAGACAAAATATCTGTATTTGTTTCAATCTTGAGTTTTGAATTCGGAAGACCGAATTCTATTAAGGGGGAAGAATGTAATATCTCAAGAATTTATATGAATACTTAAAGTCTAATTTGAAGTTTAGTAAAAAATTTAATTACGTAGAAAATGTGTTTTTTGAATTAGTGAAGAAAATCTGGGAATAGAAATTTTAATTTTTAATTTAGGAAATTTTTACAAATTCTCAAGGACTAAAGTGAAAAGAAAAGAAAATATGGATTACTTTTGAGAAATGACCAAATAGGAACCTGAGAGGAAGAATAAAGCTTATGAGAATGAATTATGAGTCCGGTACCGAAAAGATGATGGATTCGAGGTTAAAGTGGTATTTGAGACATCGAGAGGGATTAAAGTGAACAAATCTTATAAGCTAAGGTGGCTATGAGCAATTTTATCAAAAAAATATTAGTGGGGCCCACACATACAATCATTAAACATATTCTCCTCTCTTCCTCCTGAAGCCCTCTGCAGCTCCTTCGCAGAACTTTCATTTCATCTCCTTCATCATCCATTCTTGCCATCTTGCTTGGGGGAAGAAGCCACAGAACCGAAGAGGATTGGTAAGTAGATGTTCTTCTTTTTCTTCCTCCTCTTACAAGAACAAATCCTAGGCTATCAATTTGAGCAATTTTTGTATAATATTTCTATGGATGAATTTAAGTGTGGATGTCAATCTAAAATATTCCTAGGTGGTTTATGATGTTATTAGAACAAGAAATTTGGAGAAAACTAGGAGAAATTCGTAGAATTTGGATATTTGAAAAAGTTATTGTTCTTGATGAAAATTTGAGATTTGAGCTTGGATTGTTGGTAAAAATTAGGGGTTTTGGTGTTAAAATACTCATTAGACATTGAGAAACAAAACCCATGGAAGAAATAAAAAGAAATGTTGTTTTAGATATAATTTTAGGATTTTTGGATGAAGAACACGAAGAACATCCGAAAATTTTTCCCATAAATTACTGTTCATAGGGAAAATTTTTCCAGATTTTCTCGGCTACTATAGCGTTGACTCGGTCAACGTTACTGTAGCGTTGACTCGATCAACGTTACTGTAGCTGCGTTGACCGTTGACCGTTACTGTAGCATCAGTTTTTTTTTTTTAAATATCGTTGAAAAGCTCTTTGAGTCTAGTTTCCAATGGTATAAGTTTCATCTGGATATTCATTACCAGTTAGGAGTTATGATTTGAGAAGTAAGTGAAGGTCGGGAATAGTGGTAGGAAATTTCTCTATTTCGTAACCCTGATGGTTTTTATCTGGTTACAATAGGAATGGTCAAAGCGCAAGGTGGGAGTGCCGAGAGCGTGAAATCCAGGTGAGTGGGATTTATATTTCCTATGACTAAATCTTTTCTTTAAAGTTCTTGGCATCATAGTGAGAGCATGTAGTGTATCTTAGTGTGAAGGCAGTGATGGTTAACTTATATATTGATATTCATTATGAATTGAGATTTTCTTGCATAAGTTACATTCATGCGCACTTTCTAGAATTAAAGAATTGTGTTCTCGAATAGATTGATATGGATATATCTATACATAAACACCATTATATGAATGTTGCGTGAAAAAGACACGAATACCATTGTGAGGACTTGTAAATACAAATGAGCTTCTATGTTTGAGATGTGATTTAAAAGATAAATTCTGTGAACAGTGAATGATTGTATACACGTTGATGAAATTGTGATTAAGTATGGAAAGTAGTATGAGTTATGTTGTGATGAAACTTGTAAATAATTATGAGTTATTTATGATTGTGATTGTGTATGTAATCGGAATAAATGAAAAGGCATGGTGGTGCACCCCATGGAGAAATCTACATGAAGCTATAAGGGTGGAGAATATACATGGAGCGATAAGGGTGAATGCGGTGGGGGCCGCGGGCAACGATCCAGAGGTATCTTGGATGACCCAGTTATTACAGGAAATGTGTGAAATTAATTTCACTGTTTGCTGTTGTGAAGTATTATGAATTATATTATATTATATTATGATCGATTACGTATGATTGCTGCATATTATCATTATGATGCATGATATTTTTTTTGTCATAGTGTTCTGTTGTCTGCTCACTGGGCACGTGGTTTACTCATACCCCTCTTATTAACATTTTTTCAGAGTTGACAGCTGAAGGTAAATATCTGTACAAGGAATTATGGATTCTTAGCCCATGATTAACTTTTCATTTGTTCAGGATAAAGGTATAATAGTTAAGTCTTATTTTAAGTTGTATAAATTTAGAAATCTCTGTAATCAGGTAGGTTCATTCAGTGATGTAATGTGAATGACTGTAGTGTGTATAGAGAACTCGGTTTGGTTGCATGAAAAAGAATGGTATGATGTTTAAGAGAAAGATAGGCTTACGGAGGTGAAATGAAATTCACTTTCCGTGCCGGTCACGTGCTCAGATTTTGGGACGTGACAATAACTATCCAACATGGCACATCTTATTAGTTTTAGACTATCCTGTGTGCTTAAAAAAACAAAAAATGAGAATAGACATTGAAGGAATTAATGGGATTAATTTTTAATCATAGATCGGTGTAGATACAAACTACAACATATTAAATAACAGAACATAAAAGAGATGAACAGAATGTGTACCTGGCATTATCGCGATATCCATCTCGAACAGTAGAACAGAGGGAATTTTTTAGGGTTATGTGAGAGTGGTACTACTCTCTGTCTGATAAGTATTCTGTCTAGAGTTATACTGATTAATAGGATGCCAGTCTATTTATTATTAGATGAGAGCAGAGACTTCTCAACAGGCTATGTGATTGGCCCAACCCATCACGGGCCACTCACAATTTAAAAGCCCAATTATAATATTCATATATTAAAGGCTATATATTAGAATAATATAGTTAATATGTTAATGATTTTTAATAATTGATTAATGCATATCCAAAATAGGATATATATATATATTATATTAAAATTCAACAATTTTCCCACTTGGATAGCAATAGTCAATTATTAAAATGCAACAATCATTAAGGCTAAAATACCAGCTATATTTATAGCACATGTCAAGAAACATAAGCTTTAACGATGCAGAAATAGTATCTGATAAGGAAGTAAATCATACAAAGTAAAAGCTCATATTTCATATAAAGAATAATGAATATGGATAAGCATAATTAATTAAAAGAAATATGCAATCCAAGAATAGTACAAGCATCTGAAAATGCTAAAAAAGATATGATAACAAAAGTGACGTCATCTCATACATATCTCATAAGAATAACAATTAAGTAAATGTAAAATTTCAGACTCCCACTAACCCAAAACATCAAAAGACTTAACTAATCCCATATGGGTTACATGATTCTGAAAAGCTTTAACAGTTAAGCCTTTAGTTAGTGGATCCGCCAACATGTTCTCTGTACCAAGATGTTCAATACGAGTCTGAAACTCCAGAATTTTCTCTCTAGCAAACAGATATTTGATATCAAAGTGCTTTGATCGAGAAGAGCTTCTGTTGTTTTGAGAGAAATGAACAGCAGCAGTGTTGTCGCAGTATATCACAAGTGGCCTAGAAATGCTTTCAACAATGTGAAAACCAGAGATTAAGTTTTTCAGCCACATGGCTTGAGAAGTAGCCTCATAGCAAGCGACATACTCTGCCTCCATGGTAGAAGTAGCTGTAAGAGTCTGTTTAACACTCTTCCAAGAGATAGCTCCTTCTGCCATCATAAAAATAGAGCCGGAAGTAGACTTTCGGTCGTCAGGGCAACCTGCAAAATCAGAATCAGAATAACCAATGACATGAAGTTGATCAGACTTCTTATAGGTCAACATGTAATCCTTGGTTCCCTGCAAATATCTCATGACCTTCTTCACGGCTTTCCAATGACCCAAACCTGGGTTGCTCAAGTATCTCCCTAAAGCATTAACAGCAAAAGCGATATCGGGACGGGTACAAACTTGAGCATACATTAAACTGCCAACAGCGGAAGCATATGGGACCTTTCTCATTTCAGATATCTCTGAATCATTTTGAGGACATAGAGATTTAGATAGTTTGTCACCTTTCTGAACAGGTGCAGCACATGGGGAGCAAGAATGCATGTTAAACTGCTTGAGGATATTTTCAATATATCCTCTCTGAGACAATCTAAGAATGCCACGTGACCTATCACGGTAAATCTGGATGCCTAGAACAACTGAAGCATCACCTAGGTCCTTCATATCAAAGTGGCTATTTAACATCAATTTTGTCTCAATCAAAAGGTTAACACAACTGCTTGCAAGCAGAATATTGTCGACATATAAAACAAGAATTATAAAATTGCTCCCACTAGTCTTCAAATAAATGCACTGATCTGAAGCATTTTCCTTGAAGCCAAAAGAAGTGACAACACGATCAAATTTTAAGTACCATTGCCTGGATGCCTGCTTTAGTCCATAAATGGACTTTTTAAGTTTGCAAACCAAATACTCTTTACCTGGTTCAATGAAACCATCAGCCTGAGCCATGTAGACATCCTCGGCTAGATCTCCATTCAGAAAAGCTGTCTTTACGTCCATCTGGTGAAGTTCTAAATCAAAGTGAGCTACTAAAGCCATACAACCCGAAATGCATCTTTCGTAGAAACTGGTGAGAATGTCTCCTTATAATCGATGCCTTCCTTTTAACTATAGCCTTTCGCTACTAGTCTAGCTTTATACCTCTCAACTTTTCCATCTAGACTACGCTTGGTCTTAAAGACCCATTTGCACCCACTCGGTTTGCAACCATCTGGCAATTCTACAAGATCCCAAACACCATTATGAGACATAGAAGCTAATTCATCATGCATGGCATTCAGCCAATCAGAAGCATGAGAACTAGAGATAGCCTCCTGGAAAGTGATAGGATCGTCATCATTATGGAGATCAAACTCATGCTCCTAAAGATACACCACATAATCAACTGGTATAGAAGGCTTGCGTACTCTCTGAGATCTTCTCAATAGAGGTGCTTCTGCAATGTTATTTGGCGGTGCCACTACATCTTGCGGTGCCATTACACCTGTTTCAGCAGTATCATCAGTTTCCTGTTCAATAACAGGTGGTACCACTACATCATGTCCTCTTTGAAGTGTCTGATCATCATCATGGGGGACTGGAACCACAATATTCATGGGAAGTAAAACGGGCGACGCAGGAGCTGTGGTCCGATCTTCCTTGAGAGTGATTGGTCGTGGTGTATGACTCCCACTATCCAAATCATCCTCAAAGAATATCAACTCGTGTAGAATGAGAAGGACAATAGAATCTGTAACCTCTAGAGCCCACGCAGTAGCCGATGAAGAAACCACTAACAGTTTTAAGATCAAGCTTCTTCAATTGAGGATTATAGGGTCTAACCTCTGCTTTACAACCCCACACATGAAAGTGTTTCAAACTCGGCTTCCTTCCACTCATCAGTTCGTAGGGAGTTTTCGGCACAGATTTGCTAGGTACCTGATTAAGGATGTACACAACTGTCTTTAAGGTATCTCCCCAAAGAAAAACTAGTAACGATGTATGACTCATCATGCATCTTACCATATCCATGAGTGTTCGATTACGTCTCTCTGCAACTCAATTCTGCTCAGGAGTACCAGGCATAGTGTATTGAGCTTCAATCCCACATTCATCGAGAAATTTGGCGAATGGTCCTGGATTTCTCCCAGTCTCACTGTATCTGCCATAATACTCACCTCCTCTGTCGGACCTCACGCATTTAATCTTCTTTCCAGTCTTTAATTCAATAGCAGCCTTGAAGGATCTGAAGGCATCTAAGGAACTAGATTTTTCTTGGAGGAGATCTATCCAACTAAATCTCGAGAAGTCATCTATGAAGGTAATGAAATACCTATATCCACCCATAGCAGTGGGTGTAATAGGTCCACATATGTCTGTGTGAATCAACTGCAACACATCATCACACTTATTTGCTCCTTTCTTCCTAGTCTTGGCAGTGAGCTTGCCTTTAATGCAATCGATGCAAACGTCAAAATCAGAGAAATTGAGATCATGAAGAATACCTTCCTTAATTAGTCTTTCAATCCGGGGCCTAGAAATGTGCCCTAAGCATCTATGCCACAGCATAGAAGAACTTTCATCAGTCCTATTACGCTTATTTCCAACAACAGAGTTGACAGACATATCATTCAAATTCAACATGTAAAGCCCATCACATAATACTCTTGAACCGACAGTAACAAAATTAAAACGAATAAAAACTTTTCCATTACTGAATTCAAAAGTGTAGCCATATTTATCCAAAGCTGAAATTGAAATCAAATTCTTTCTCATAGAAGGTACATAAACAGCTTCTTTTAACAATAAAGTATGTCCAGAAGATAAAAGCAATGTAACTACTCCTATTTCTTCCACCGATACTCTAGCTCTATCTCCCACAATGATATTGGATTCAACATCACTTGGCTTCCTCAGGCTTGTGAACCCCTGTAAAGAATTCACAACATGAATGGTTGCACCTGAGTCAAACCACCAAGTATTGGGAGCAACATCAATCATATTTGATTCATAACAAGCCAAAGCTAGGAGTGTACCTTGCTTGTCAAGTTTTCTCTTGAGAGTATAACAGTCATCCACCTTGTGGTTGTACTTTTTGCAATACTTGCAGTTTCCTTTGAAAAAATTCTTCTTTGGCTCTAAGTGTTGAGAAGCTTTTCCCCCTTTCTTCTTGTCACGTTGAAACTTTCCTTTGTGACCTTTCCTTTTCTCAGACTTAGCACCAGAAGAAGAAGCAGCAGCAAACTGAACACTGTGTGCTTTCCCTTTCTTTATGGAATCCTCTTTTTGAGAGACAATGGCAATCATTTCATCAATCGTCCATTCAGTTTTCTGAGTATTATAAGGGGTTTTCAGAACGTTAAACTGAGAAGGGAGTGACTCTAGTACTTGCCAGATTAGATAGCTCTCGCCAAGATCAACCTTGAGAGACTTCAATTTATTAAAATAGTGGACTAACTTCATGATGTGCTTACGAACTCCACTAACACCATCATATTTAGTCTTCTCAATCAGAGAGAGATACTGGCCCTTCTGAGCTTTGTCAAAAGTGGTGAATTTCTCACCAACGGACTTCAGAAAATCCTTAGCATTCTTGCTCTCTGGAATACTCTGTCTAATAGACTTCTCCATGGTGTATTTCATCACCATGAGACACACCCTGTTGGAGTGCTCCCATTTTTCACGAGAAGCCCTTTCAGCAACAGTGGACTCAGCAGTAAGAGCTGGGGGCTCTTACTCTCTCAAGGCCAAGTCCATATTAGTGATGGTCAAATACAAATCCAGAGATTCTTTCCAGTCCTCAAAATTGGTCCCATTTAGTGTTTTGACAGAAGTTAATTGCATAGGCAGAGAGACTGGCATTAAAACAACAAAAGAAAACATTTAATATGCATAATGTCATTATGCTATAAGAGAATTAAATGTTTCTATGTGCACAGCCAATCAAGCCTGTTAGAGAGAATTTTTTATCTACTTGGTCCCGCCTAAGGGTCCCGAACAAAAATAAACAAGAAATATAATAATACAATACTTTAGACCTCATATCATCATCTAAATCTTGAATGTCGATAGGGTATTCAAAATAATTGATAGAGGTATTGATTAACATGGTATTGTATAAGAAATTACATTAATAATAATATACCGATAGGATACAATTATTATTAATGCAATAAATTAGACTAATAATAATGATTAAAAAAAAGGATAAAATAAATAAAATTTTAATCATTTAAATCGAAGATTTTGTATAACTGTTCCCATGATAGGTGAGTTCACAATCATACAAAACAAAAGGCAATTATATTCGACAGAATAAATAATTATTAATGAGGGAAAAAAAGGTAAATAAATAACAAAAAATCAAAAAATAATAAAAGGGAATAATTTTCATATGGACTGAAATTAATTCCATCACTAGGATATCTTACTGGGGAGAGTACAACATACCTAGATGTTGTTAACAGAGTGAGGAACTACTACAAAAAATTTCAGTCCAAAAATCTGAGAGTACGATAGTTAAAACAGCAAAATAGTCTCGGATTAAATGAAATAAAATACTTAGGGGTCCCAAAAAATTTTCAAAAAATTACCAAAAATAATATTATTTAATTATTTAATTTTTCATAAAAAAATAAAAAAAAAAATTGGGGCCTGGAAAGTGCAGCACGCGCCTGGCCCGCGCGTGGGCGTCGCCCGGGAGGGTCATCCCCTTCGCCCGGCTGGCCTGTAACCGGGTTGCGCGACCTGGATCGCGACCCGGTTCGTTCTTCTTCAAATGGCCATGAAAAACCATAATTTTTTAGGGCTTTTGTTCGAAATCCTATACATATTGGAAGCCCTCAATCAATTTTGTGAGATAAGGTCAGGATTTGGAGAGGCCATTTTCGAAAATAGGGATGAAAAATGATTTTTTTGAAAAACTTAGATCTCCCAAATCCCTCGATGAAAACCCCTCGGTTTTGATTATGTTATTCGAATAATGGCATAAAACAGAAACCCCAAATTAATTTCGAAAAACATTGGTTGGTTTTGGGAGAAATCAAAATCGAAATATTTGAGGGAAAACGGAAACAAGAAAAAATCATTTAAACTCCCTAAAACGTTGTTCATACAGTCTGATTTTCACTTATATGATTTGCATAAATGTTTTGAATCAAAGCCCTAAAACAATTTCAAGATTAACCAACTAAATTAGGGAAAACGAAATTTGTTTTAAAATTAGGGTTTAGGGAATTTCGAAAATCAGAAAAAATAGTTAATTAATAGCCATAGTATGTACTACAACCTGGCTCTGATACCATTGAAGGAATTAATGGGATTAATTTTTAATCCTAGATCGGTGTAGATACAAACTACAGCATATTAAATAACAGAACATAAAAGAGATGAACAGAATGTATACCTGGCATTATCGCGCGATCCATCTCGAACAGTAGAACAGAAGAAATTTTTTAGGGTTATGTGAGAGTGGTACTACTCTCTGTCTGATAAGTATTCTGTCTAGAGTTAGACTGATTAATGGGATGCCAGTCTATTTATTATCAGATGAGAGCAGGGACTTCTCAACAGGTTATGTGATTGGCCCAACCCATCACGGGCCACTAACAATATAAAAGCCCAATTATAATATTCATATATTAAAGGCTATATATTAGAATAATATAATTAATATGTTAATGATTTTTAATAATTGATTAATGCATATCCAAAATAATATATATATATATATATATTAAAATTCAACAGCCATATCATGGAGTGGATGACCATTTAATCGATCATGTCATCAACAGCAACAAAATATGTAAGAGGTTGTCATTGAAGAGTCACTGTTGAGGAAGATTGTTCAGCTGCCATTGAAGGAACTAAGCTCGACCGAAAATAATATGTCTCTGGTCGCTTGCCACATCTACATCATTGTCAGTGAGAGATTGCTATTGGAGAAGATCATTTGGCTGCCATTGAAGAAGCTCGATAGGAAAGGGAATTGATTAATGCCTACAGTTCGACAATGGCAATAATTTGGATGTACACTTGTTTTGTTTTGTATCAGGCATTTTGAGCCCAAACCATTGTATTGTGAACGATTTTATTTATGAAATTAGTAGCTTCATTATTTTGATTTTTCAATGATTTATATATTCTTTATTAACCCTCATTTTCTTGAAACACTGCAAAAAAATAATTGAATATTGAAGCTACTCTTGGTAGTGGAAAATAGAAATGTCATATTCATTCATACTGTGGAGATACGATATCAATGTGTGCAAGTCAGGTCAAGCTCCTCCGACAGCAATCTCTCACCGGCAGATGACATAGATGCGGCAAGTGATCGGAGACTCTTTGATCGACATTTTCTGACAGGTTGAACTCTTTCAACAGCAGCCGAACGTTCTTCTCTGACGATGAGCAAATGGCTTTGCAACGACAGCCTCTCACACTGCTATTTTCAATTATGTGAATCGATTAAAGTGTGAATTGCATAATGTCATACACTCCATGACATGTCTAGATTTTTTTTTTTTTGAGTCACATACGGCAGCCTAAAACTAATCCGCTACTTCAGTTCGATAAAAAATATATCATTCATGTTTAGATTTAAAAAAACCCCCACATAAAAAAAATAATCCTTGTAACCAAACCTTAAAAGATTGGCAAAGCTCTTTAAAGCTTGAGACAACGAACCACACCTTACACGCAACTAAGACAACCCTTAGGATTTATTACACAATAATTATGATTATCAAGTAATTAACTATGAAATAGAATGAAATTGGTCAACTGAAACTACATGATATAAAGAAGAATCATCCTTCCGTAGGACAAAGGATTTTTCTTGTCGGTTCAATACAATCACAAATTCAGTGTAAGCGTATAGCTATCTAAGTGTTAAAACACGTAGTGTAGTATAAACTGTAAGCCTTCCTTTAAGCTACTACAAATGCACTGGAGGAACCTGTGAAGTGACGAATCGATCCTAACAAGCTCTTTGCAGCACCAAAATGTCTGATTCTGTACACACCAGGAGAGGCACTCTTTGGGATTCTCCATTCCATGGTTGCTGTACTCCGAGGGCTGAGTTTGGCAGGTCTTGACCACTTGAAGCGCAGGCAGAAATCGTCGTCATCATAAGCAGGAACCCAAGTGCCCTTATCTTGGAGGACTTCCACAAGGGCAAATGTACCTTCAGTCATAAGGTCATTACGCGGGCAAGCAGACCAGAAAGAAACTGTCACCATGTCACCTCTCTTAAAGGTGGAATTCTGAGGTACATCAGAAATAACGTCCCCGAAGTTCACACCGATAGGGGTTCCATCCACTAAAACTGGTGGAAGAAAGCCTAGTTGCTTGTCCAGGAGATCGGGGGGTTGAGGGCCCGGTCCCACTGTCTGGCCACTGATGAGAGCACTCGCAAGCTTCTTAAACTCCTGAATATATGCATTCAGAGTGTGTGGACCATATAATGTGGAAGCACCCTAACAACATGAAAATTAAAGTTTGTAAGTTACATAACGGTTACCAGATGCCTCTGTAAATCGATGCATGTGTGAATGCATGCACAAGAGTAACGAGTGACAGAAGTGACTTACACGGAACAAATTTGACATCATAATAGAATGACAACTAACCTCGTATCTTTGCACTTCGAACTCTTCAAATGTAGTCACATACTGTGAATAAGTGTTAGTCAACCCTGCTATAACAACATAAATGTCGCTACCAAAATCATCACTATTGCTTAGCACTGTTTTCACTGCATCACGAAGACGCCTGCCAGCCATTGTTGTGAATTCTGAAAGAATTAAAACAATTAAAACAAGCATGAAGCACCCCAAATAAATATAGAAACCATAACATAACAGGTTATTTCACAATCGCTAATGCCCGTAAGAAATAACCATGAATTAACAAGGAAACAAACAATAGCCATAATCACAGCAACAAATTAAGAATGACATTTGGATTCTGTTAGATCTTAATATACTTTCACACTCATGAGGAAGTGCATGACATACTAAGGTGCAGCAAGATTTGAGTTGCAACCAGTCATGGCCGAATCCAACTCATAAACATATGATATGCACAACTAGTCCATAATTCTTGTTTTTCAAGCTCCAAAATTGTTCAACAACTTGAGGTAGGAGTGTCTATTTCGCATTAGCATGGATTTGTTTGTTACAGTTTCTCATTCTATTTGAGGCAAACGATAGTTGAAACTCTTACAGTTGAGGATGCAAAGAGTTAAATTCCAGCAGTATTGTCATTAGTAAAAGTAGCCTGCTCATACCTGCTGGTACACTAAGAATGACAAATTGCCCAATTCGCAATATCTGGATTGGAAGTACTGAAGGCTGCAAAATGGACGCAATTGAAGAAAGTTTCACGTAAGTAAAAATTATCAATTATTAACCTATATCTGCTGCACGACGGAAATCAGATGCAGTCGCTTTTATATACTAGATAGAGCTTCTGTTAATAATAAACATGAATAGGAGAAAAGTTAAAACACATTAGACCAAGATATGTAACTTTCTGTTGTAGATAGACCCTCCAGATACAAACATCTAAATGACTATTAAGTATTAAACTATTATGTTCAGCGTAGTAAATGACCAACACCCGTCTTTAGGTTATGGTTTACTGACCAAACTAATCCGGGATGGAAAATATATATCTCAGTATCAACACAATTTTATTCCACCTGTATCAAATATAACATTTAAAGCCCAAAAAACACATAATTGAACTTAGCTCAAGTACAGATAACACATAAACGCCAAAATGAAAGACCTAGAGACTTACAGATCAATATCTCAAGGTATTTATTAAGAAAACTGCATAAGTTATACCACAAAATTGATTGAAAAAGCAGGACAAGACTGTAAGATGTGACAGTCTTACAAAATTACCTTATTTTTAAACGATGATTTGAATTTATTAAAGGAACTAAAGTTGATATGCCAACAGCATTTTTCCAATTAACTGAGTCTATATGCCATCAATCTTACTTTTTTTTTTTTTAATTAGCTAACATAGCAAAGATAGTAAAACTGACAGATTAGACATATTTAAACAATGACTTACAGCCCAGTCATATGGTTGCTTCATTTCACCAGTATCGAGCAAAATGGGCTTAGGGCGCTGACATTCTACTTGTTCTTCGGTTGGTGTTTTAAGTAAGTTGCGGACCAGCCTCCAGAAAGGATTTCCCTGACAATCAGAACAAACAATAAGCAAACAATATGGCATTTTGAGATTATGATAACCTAGGATTATGTGTAAGCATAAGGTATATCAATCACTGATTACCTTATCATCACCTTGCTTAAAGTCAAAGGCTCCAGGTCCATCTGTTGTTCCAGCAGCAAATGCAAACCCCATTGCAGCAGGACATGTCTTTACTGTCTCAGAAGCTGCTCCTTTATTAAGAGTTACCTCAAGTTGGGAGAAATCCAAAAAAGCGTGTCGAAAATCAATCTTCCCTTTAATCTGTTCAGATGCTCCCTTGAAAAGCTCCACAGCTTTTCTAAATTGCCTCTCTCCTATAATTCGTGTGCTTTCAAATTCATCTGGGTAACTGCCACATTATATATGAATGCATTTAGTAATTGCACAGGCTTAGGTGACATCAGTACAAACTACAGAAAACTTTAGTATGCAAGAAATAATTACCCAGGTCCTCGACCATAGCATAATTCGTTCTTCCCTCCACAAGTACTATGATTGAAGTCACAAGGTAGTCCAGTGTCTATACAAAATGCTCCAAGTACATTTGGACTAACATCACCACAATTTGATTGACAAAATGCAGACACAAATCTAGGTTTGTCAACCTGCCTAAGAGCACCTCTAACACGTCTGGCAACACTTGAAGCTCTAATTGCTGGTTTACCAGGAGTGGATTGGAAGGACGCAGCTAGTTCTAGCAATTCATGATCTGTATCAATAAATGTCAAGCAAGGTTACAAATTAAAACATTTTCGAAGTTAACCCTTGATGATGACAAAGTAAATTTCACTAATTAAAAAAAGGCCTTTTCTAGCATATCAACGTATGCTTGTATCATGTATACAGACAATTATGTTTAAGTCCACAAAAGTTACAACTTATAATATCTAAATGCTCTAGATCTTTCTCAGAGCCATGTGAATTAGACAATGTCCAGCTCATATTACTGAAGTACTAAGAAACTTGGCAGTTAGCAAGTTAGTGCACACATCCAATACAGCCAAGAACTTTAAATTGTTCAAAGCATCAAAACCAACAAATGAGCAATAATATTTTCAAAATTTATGGTCACATATACATAATTTTTCATGATTCTGCATTGCTGACCCAAAAGAGTCAGTCCAACAACCAATTGAATAATAATTTGAGTGCTGCTTAAAGACCTACACACGAATGATAGTCAGTATCAACATTCACTAACATGTCAACTGCTTACAACTTTCAAACTCCAGGCAAGAAGTGAATAAATAAACCCTTTAGTCAGTCAAACACAAATACAGACTTAGTCTTGGCAGGAAAGGATCCCATGGTAAAACTAGCCGCCTTTTAGTTTTCTCCTCAACCCTAAAACCAGAATATTAAACATAAATGTATTATCTAAATAACCTTATATGATATTCATTCATGGTTGGTTGATTTGTAAAAAATTTCAGGAAACAACTTCTATGCCATCTACTTAAGCATCATCAAGGATTTAAAGATTTGTTGGCATCTCATTTGACTGATCCAGACAGTGTACGGACATACAAGTTTTAATGTTACTAAATAGCATATCAATGTTGTCTCTCAAATCCATATTGGGAAAGAGACAAATGACTTCATTAAAGGATGCTTTACGGAAAAAGTGAAAACAAAACTAACTTACGATTATTATGAGGACTAGGAATTATGTTTGATATTCTTCGGGGGTTACCATCATCTTCAAATCCAACAGTGACCATCCGTCCACGGCTCTGTTGCTCAAACCAGTCTTCCATAAACCTTGCAGCAGCACCTTTATTATCCCCGCTAATCAATGAATTTGTACGGCTCATTGAAGTCCCATGAGTAGCAAACCAATTGAAGCTACCAACAGGACCCCATTCATCATCAACAAACTTTAAAAGAGTCATGTCTTTATCAACATTATACTTATATTTGCTTCGCTCTGCCGCAGGATTATTGAGATAGGCACTGGGACTGCGATTTACTCCAGCATCTAAGAGCTCTCCTGCATTTTGAAGATAACCTTTGTAAGACCATTTACGTCATTTCTTGAAAAGCTTTAACAGTATCGAAAACTACTATCATCTTAAATATTATCAATTGATATACAAGTATGTGAGCTTGCATGCTTGCCCATGTGCAAAAGGGAGAAAGGAGAGATAAAAAGTGAGTTCTTTTCCTAACCCTTATTGATAAATATTGATCCAGGGCGGAGATTTTCGTGAGCCTGGATAATGCTTTTCTCAATTCCATCAACAATGACATCAAATGACTGCCGCACAAATCCAAGAGATGTTACAAGATACACAACATATTGGAGATAACCCCCAGGACCAGCATGTGTGTGAATTCCACTAATAGCTACATTCTTTTCAGTGTATAGGTCACCATATCTGTCAAACAAAACAAAGCTTGACTTTAGTCACACGATGTAGGAAATTAGACAGAAACATCAGCTACTCCTAGCAAAAATCAAAGAAAGCTTTCCCTTTCAGTCAAGCTACCATACTTCCTGCAAGTAATTGTATTAAACTTTAATAGGATAGATAGTGTTATATGGATATTGAGAGTTGAGAATAGCCATCATTGGTACCTAGCTTTCAACCGCTCAATTACTTTGATTTTCGCAAGCTGTGAAGCCATGCAAGCATCAAGGTTCACAAATACTACCCTGTTACCCTTTGGCTCTGCAACGATAAAAGCACGAGCTCTCAGCCTGAAGTGGATCCCGGATGCAGTTTGGTCCATATTAGAATACCCCTCCATGTTAGCATCA
Organism: Biancaea sappan; assembly: GCA_037074585.1. NCBI lineage: Eukaryota > Viridiplantae > Streptophyta > Magnoliopsida > Fabales > Fabaceae > Biancaea > Biancaea sappan. The sequence goes on along the minus strand of CM073498.1, from coordinate 3,549,509 downwards.
GCAGCAGGACCCGTAATGTCATAGCTTCCAAGACCAATCAAGTAATCGGAATCTGAATAAACGATGATGTCACTCTTCAGGAGCAGCAGCACAAAAAGGGTCCAGACCCGCGCGGTCGCGGATAACCTCCAAATTTTCAAATTAGAAAGGGAAGAAAACCCCATCATTACACCCATCTCAAAAGGCAAAAAAAAATGATTTCACGCTTACTCAGTCCTTCTCATTTCCCTACACCAAACACAACCAAGAGTTTCAGTAGAAGCGAAAAAGTCACGATTGGAATTCCGTAACAGCCTAGGCATAATTAGCAAACGATTACAATTGCATAGCCTGGCGTCCATAGCTTAACAATCAACCATATCAGGCAAAAAAAGAAATGACTACTAAATTTGTATAACATTAGTTTTGTAGAGACTAAGACAGGGAAATTTAGTTTCTCACCACCCAGAGAACAAGGTTGGGATCTTACAGGAACTTGATAATGTCGAAGTAGCTGTAAATTACAGCAAAGATGATCGAGAAGAGGAAGAGAAGGAGAGTGTGAAGTGAAAGGAAAGAAAGGGACTGGTTTTGAGAAGGCAAAGAAAGCTCGAGTGTGGGGATTGGGCTTCTATTCTGGTAGCATTTGAAGCTTTCCAAATTGGCATTACCCTGAATTGCCCACGAACCGAGACAGCATGTAAAAAGAGAAAACGTGTGTAACCTGAATTAGATAATTATGATGGAATTTTTTTTTAAGGTAAAAGATAATTTTCACATATTTAAAGTTTATATTAAATTTTAATTTCGACTTTAATATATTTTTTACATTAATTATATTTTATAAAACATTTTAATTAGATGGTTATTAAAAATAACATATTTAAAATAAAAATAAAATATGTAGTATTTCAACTTATCTTTTTTTAAGTTTAATATTTTTTTGTTAATTGTATCCTATATTTTTTAAAATATATTTTTTATTGTTCAATCAATATTTTTGTCAATAAAATAAAAGACGTTAATAAAAATAATAGATTCGAAATAAAAATAAAATAATAAAACATAAATAATATTAAAAAATTAAAATTTAGGATAGACATTAAAGACGCAAATATATCTTGTAATTAAACTACTTAAACCTCTTGTTACTAAATTAGCTTCTATCATTATCTAATAGCTAAAACAGAGAAATTAAGCAGAATCTTTTTTTTATCCTTTTAGATTTAAGTTTCCTCTTATATATTTTCTTTCAACTTGATTTTATGTATTTATGAATATTTTAAAATTTTCAAATAATAGTATTATTAAAAATATAAATATAATTATTATATTGCGTGAAAATTTAGCCTAATATTTTACCTAATGATTACTGGAGAAGAAGAAGAATGTTGTAGTTATAAAATATGATTCGTTATCATTTTAAGTTTCTTATGTGCGATATTAATGCATATATCCACGTTTATATTTTTTTAATAGTCATATATTAAATAAGTTAGCTTTATTCATTAGCATCTTAGATTATATTTAATAATTAAGGATACATCCAAAATATACATATAAATGTAAAATAAAATGGTTAAAAATAGATCGAAATTGACACTAATTTCAAATTTAAATGAAAAAAATTCCTTAATTTTTTATTTTGATAACAATTCAACATTTGGAGTTACTACATAAGATATCTGTTCCCCTAAATATGCCAATTAAATTATTTAGAAAGATATTTAATCTGGAAAAAATTAGATATATTTCTTATATATTTTTTATAAAGTTTTTCAATCACAATATAATAAGAATGTCATCTTTAGAAATAAATGTATAATTCCTAAAATTTAAAGTTCAAAATCTAGAACTTCTTATAATTAATCCCTTCAACAAAAACTTGTGCACGTGTTATACTTCTAAAAAAATTACCTAATAACAATAAATATAAAAATTTGTACATAAATTTAAAAAACAAATTTGTTGTTTGTCTTCAAAGACAAGTAAAATATTTATCTCTCTATGTATCATTGGATCATAAATCTAATGACAAGTAAAATATTTGTTTTCAATCTAGCCTGCGTAAATTGATCTCGTAGATAATTTAACTTGAAAATATTTTGTTATCTATTTATTCTTATATTATTATTATTACTATAACAATGGCAACTCCTTTGCAATTAGAAATGCATTATGAAGTTGAAATGTGAGCCGTCAGATCAATCATCAATCGCGCATTTTTATTGCGACATGTGACATTTTACATTTCGGTTACCCTTATCCAATCTATATTACCCTTATGCACCATTTTTATTGCACTCTGCTCTTATATCTCTTCTGTCTCAGTCCCTCTTCTCCGTTTTGCTCCATCGACTTCTTTATCTGGTTTCTACTCTACATCGTCGTCTTGCTCCTATTCTTCACCGCTCTTTTTGCTCTCTTTGATTGTGTTGCTCTACTCTCCACCATTATATTTATGTTTTCGCTAAACTTTGTGCTCTCATCTTTGTTTCTTGTTCTATTTATCTTTCTGTTTCTCTAGCTTCTTGAGGGATACATGGCACAACAAGATAAGAAGATTATATTAGATGACTAAAATTCCAAATGCAAAGTATATTTTGCACGCGAAATATAGAGGAGCCACGCTATTATAATCCTAACAATATGTTTTTAATACATTAATTATAAAGCATAACTGGTTAAGCAACACTTGGTAACGTGCAGTATGAATGCAATTATGGGATCGACTATATAGTAAATAACCTTTGCTTGTAATTCTTTTTCCCCTATCAAATCCAAATTGCGATACATGCCATTACATGAATATGTTTTCAATCTTTTTAAATTGATCCAACCGAGTTCACATGTCCTGAATAAGTGCTATCGTTAGGTGTGGGAAAAAGTGCCAACTATAATGGATGTTTTTGACTAACACTTAAACATTGGGTCATGATGGTACGAAAACGAAGCTTCTTTCTTTCTCCACTTAGTTGTATTCACATTTAGAGGTGTGTTTGATTTTGTTTGAGTTGAATTGGATTGAGAGAATTTTAATAATCAAATCAACTAAAAAATGTGAATTGAGTTGGTCTAGGTTGAGATATTTTTACTCACTTAATCTAAATCAACCAAACACGTTGCTAAATGTATTTGTTTTGTTCAAATTGGCGGATTGAGTTTTTTTTTCTTTTTAAGAATGGTTGATTTGATTTAAAATGTTATAATTAAAAATGTTAAAAAAATAGACCTTATATAATTATTTTTTTTAATTTCATCTGTAATTTGATATCGTGTTAATTTTTTCTTTTGATGTTTACTAAAATTGGGATGAAAGGTGGAATAACAAACTTTCAAATGAAGGAACGAGCGGTTAATAAATAATTAAGATGATAGATGTTATATATAATATTATGCATTATTATTGAGAGAGAAAAATGTGCAAATAAAACTAAATAGTCTGCTAATTAAATCTTAAATACTTTACACACAAAATAAATGCACATCAAAGGAGTATTGCAATAAAAAAAATTGGGTGAATTTGTGGATTGGTTAGAGTTTGACATGTTAAAAAATTTATAAATCTATTACTTGAACCAATAGTCATCAGGTTGAAAAAAAAAAACAAAAACAAAACCAACTTGTCAACTTAACATAAAACAATGTTACGAGTTGGTTTGAATTGAGCTGGTTGACATGACCTAATACACACTCTTATTCACATTTCATAAATTTGTAAAAGAACCACTTTCATTTAAAAAAAGAAAAGAAAAATCAGAGTATTTTTACGTTTTTTTGGATATATAACTAATAAATCGCTCTATGTACTGAATGCTGAACTGTTATAAACTTGCATTGGAAATTTGCTGACTATTTCTTTATTTATTGAGAGAGGTTCGAAGAAAGATGCTATCAATATTAAAATTGGTCACAATTCTCTGACTCTTAAACTAGCAATATTCATTTGTTAACTTTCATTGAAGAATTTCATTAGAAACGACTAATAAAATATTCAAATATATTTATACCTACCGGACAATAATGAATGAGCAACTAATAAAAAATTTATGTGTTTTTCATGAACTTGAATTTTTATATTTGTTGCTATACCCAGCTAAATATATTATAAACTGTTTACGATGAAACGTGTAAATAATTATTAAAATGGATTTGAATAGCTATTGAGATGTTAATTGATATCCATTCAACAAAGGTGTCTTATTTTATAATATATTAAATTATTTCATGGTGTGTCGTAAACGATTCTACGACAATGTCTTAATAAGAAATTGAAAGAAAATATTAATAATTCTAAATAATTGATTAGCGGTTAAAAGAACTTCGCTTTTTATATTGACTACTTGGTATTTAGGATTAGTAATTTATTGTATAGAAAAATTCATTTATTTTTTCATATAATCATGGCTGATGCGAAGATAACGTTTTTTAAAACCCTGAAATAAAAAATTGAGGTTCGAATGTGAAAATTTATTTTTCCATATAATCATGGCTGCGAATATAACATTTTTTAAAACCCTGAAATAAAAAATTGAGGTTTGAATGTGAAAATTTATTTTTTAAGAATTTAAGTTAAAAGATATAAATTTTACAAGCCAAATTATTAATTCACCATAGTTTTTATTTGGCAATAACATTATTATTGGTCTTTTATGTTTATTTTAAGTCTCATTTTATATTTTATAAATTTGATATTAATTCTTTATGTTTTAAAATTTTATTATTATGATCGTTTATTGTTAGAGTTATTAGTCTATTAATGAAATTGATACGCTATCTTTCAAATGTAAACATAATATATTTATATAGTTGCTAATTAATATTAATATTTTATGTGTAATTTCAGAAAAAATAAAATTCCTTTATGCTTCCTCCCTTACAATATCATAATGGCGTTTTGAGCATACTAGAAATTATATGTGAAATATTAATATATAATTAATAATTATGATAGATCATATTAATATTTTAAAAATGATATGTTAACTCTATTATATTTTAATTAGACAATAACCATAATAATAAAATTTTAAAACATAAAAAATTAATATAAAAAATTTTTAAAATATAAAATTTTAAAATAAATATAAAGGATTAAAATATATTTTTATTTTTTTAAATATTTCTAGGCATGACTCATGCGTTGGCTGAAATTGAAAACTACTAAAACAGATGTCAAAGACATAATATCATGTTCACATCGTGATGATTCACGAGGACGCTATATGAACCATGAGGCTTCTACCTTTCCTCGTTGACGTTTTTGCATTTTTTTATTGATTAAAAAAATTCATCAATGTGAAATTTTATATAATAAAGGACTAAGTTGGGGAGTGGGCGACATCTTTAAAGGCCGTCTTTCTCTATATATCAGCATGTATCTTTATGTATATTAGTTAAAAAAAAATTTATTTAGGGTTAGGCCTCACAAAAATGCGACTTAGCTAAACTCTATAATAAATTTAAATATTACATTACAATTTTTTTTAATTATTGGGTATCTATAAATTTATTAAGCTTCAACTAATTTGATTTGAATTAAATTGAACAACGTAAATATAACTCTCTTGATGCTTTTTTTTTATTCACAAAATTTGAATTCAAACTTTTACTTAAGGCAAATAAGTGTTGAACTATTTGAATTAATTATATTTAAGAGTAAATTACCGATTTAATCTTTAAAATATTATATTTTTTCAATCTAATTATTGAAGGATTAAATATCAATTTAGTTCTTAAAAATATATTTATTTTAATTTATTTGTTTTTATTGCTATTGTTATTAATCTCAAATTTTGTGTTATCAAATTTTAAAAAATTTAATATATATATATATATATATATATATATATATATATATATATATAATACTTCAATAACTAAATTTAAAAAGTTGTAATCTTGTAATGAACAAAACCATAATTTATATAGGAACGAGCTTCTAAGTTCATCTCATACCTAAGTGTTATGAAATTTTAGATTAATCAAGTTTTCTATTTAAAAAAAATTTAATTTTATATAATTTATTTTTTAATGTTATGAATTCGTTGATTAAATTAATAATAAGCAATTATATAATTTAATTTTATAAAAACATTAATTTATAATGAATTTGTATTTATATAACATTTAATTCTATAATTATAAATAATAAAATATTATATATTTCAAGAATTAATTTTTATATTTATTTAAAATTTTAATACAGGTAAATTTCATTTTTAATTTTTTTTACTTTTTATTCTTATATTTATTTATTAAAATCATTGTATATAAATTCAATATATAATGATAATACATTATGATCATGATGATGATGATTATTATTGTGTGTATGTTTGGTACGCAATTTAAAAAAAAGGCAGGTTAAGGCAATGAAAATGAAAATGAGATATTTTACTAAATCATCTCAATTTTTTATTTCAAAAATTTTTAATAATTTAAATTATTTTTTAAGAAAAAAAATTTAAACAAATTTTCATTATTTCTCTTTTTCCTTTCAACCATTCTCTAACCCTTTAACGCGGAACTAAACGTGTTGTATGGTAAGGACTTACAGTTACAGTCAATGCATTGCAACTTTTTTTTTTTTAATAGTAATTGGAGGTTTCCTTCCCTAATTTGGTGTTTGGTAAGAAATTGGTTTATGAAAAAATAGTATATACCCCTAGAAAAATTGCTGTTCTAAAACTTTGAAAAATTATTATCTGTTAATTGGGAAGGAGTATTTAAAAAAAATAAAATAAAATATCAACTTTTCTCAGTTCAAGTTCATCAAAATGGAAGAAAGGATAAACATTTTTTTCAAAAATAAAAGAGAACTAACAATTATAAAAATAATAAATCAATTCGTTCATACTTTTGTAAGTTGTTGGTTTTCATTTGAAAATGATTTCTTTTTCTTAGGCCTTACTCTTGTTTATCATAAAAAATAAAATGAAAAAAAGAACATAAAAACAGAAGCAAGTATAAAAAGAAGGAACAAACATCACATCAAGAGCAAAGCGTAGGGCTTTTTACAAAATGAAGAAAATTTAACGTAAGGCATTAGGATGCGTCCGTGATTTATATGTATGGGATATTTGGGTTTATACTATAGATATAGTTATTTGTCCTATCGGATGGATCCTTATAAATTAAGGTAATTTAATATTTATATTCACTATCATCATGCCGTTGTGGTTAAGATTTCATTCACACGCACCAATCAGTGCTTGAAATGTGAAGTCCTTCTTTTTTTTTTTATCAAGGATGTAAAAATTATATTAGTCATTAAATTAATAGAGATATCAATTTAAAAATTAATAATTAAATTATAGTTCAACTATGATTAAATTAGTTTGCTTTAAAATATAAACAAATAATATACATAATTAAAAGCTATAAATGTAAATTTACAAATTTAATAAAAAATAAGATTTGATATCAAATTATACAAAACAACATTTACAATAAAAAATTCATAGTAACAATTTACTATATAATAAGGAAATATCATTAATCAATATAATATTCATTAATATCAAATTCATAAAATATTAATATATTGGCATCTTCACTAAAATTAGTTAATTTGTAATGTTAATTTTTAATTAGCTGATTATAGAATAGGAAAAATAATAAAAAAGAAGACTAGTTCAACTGATTCATTTAGTATCGATTTTTTATCTCTGTTCGATTTATTTTTTGTCAGTTCGATTATTCACTAATTTTAAGAGTTAATTCAAATTAATGTCTAATATAACTAGTTGAACTGACTGATCAAATTTTAATAAGTGATAACAGTTTTTTTTTATGGCTTTGAAGTTTTTTGGATAAATGGTCATTAAAAATTATATGTTAGAGCTAGTTGCTTGCCATACATTTAAGTGCACATCCATAATTTTTGACAAAAATGTACTTTACCCCATGAAGTCTGTTATATGTGCAGAAAATTCTAGTGAAATTTAAAACTATGCAAAAGACTCATATAAACTTTTTTATTGTGCCAAAAATCTTATGTCGTTTAGTTGACCGTTGGTCAATTAACAGTTAATGTTAACATAAACACTGAAGCGTCACGTCAATAGATGATTCATGAGTCACACAACCCTCTTCCCCTCAATTACCGTAACTAATAGAATTGCAACATGTGACTATGCTTAGCTTTGAAGAAAAATTAGAGTAGTACATGCATAAATTTCAAACTTAAGTTTTTATAAAAGATGGAAGAACTCTTCACTATCGAACCACTGATACACATTTAATATATATATGTGAATTTTAATATATATAAGAATTTCTATTATTGTATTCAAAATTCAAAATAATATGCACTAATTATTACATCTTATGAAATAATAATAAATCTTATAATAAGAGAATATGTTATTATTTTATAGAACTCATTTTAAATTATATAAAAATTTAAAATTTTAATAACAAATCTTATAATATAAATTTAATTATTATTTATACTTAGTAAAAATTAAATTTATATTAAAAAATATTATAAAAATATACTATGCATATTAAAATTATTTTTCAATATAAGATTTGATATTATAATTTTTTAATAATAATTAAATTTATATTATAAGATTTGTTATTAAAATTTTTAATTTTTAATATAATTTAAAATGAGTTATGTAAAATAATAGCATATTCTCTTATTATAAGATTTGTTATTATTTATAAGATATAATAATTGGCATATATTGTTTTAAATTTTGAATACAATAATAGAAGTTTATATATATATATATATATATATATATATATATTAAATTTTACATATATATACTGAATGTGCATCAGTGGCTTAATGGTAAAAAACTATTTTTTCTTTTATGCAAGCCCAAGTTTGAATTATGATGTGCATGTGTTGTTTTGATTTTTCTTCAAAGCCAAGAGGAAAAGAGAGTTGATATGACACATGAATCATCTGCTAACGTGGCTCTTCAGTATCTATATTAGCATTGACCATCAGCTGACTAACGATCAATTTGACGGTAGATTTTTTTGACACAATATAAAAGTTCATAGGAGTATTTTGTTTAGTTTTACATTTCATGGGTGTTTTCTGCCCATATAGCAAACTTCACAAGGGTAAATTTCATTTTTTTTTAGTTTTTTAATAAATATTCTAACATAAAGATAAGTTAGAATATTTTTATTAATTTTATTAAATATTAAAAAAAGTAGTGAGACGTTATTAATTTTTCGTTCTTTCTCTCTCACATATATTTCTATTTAAATAGTAGTAATTTTTATTTAGTTTTTAAAATAATAAAAAATAAGTAGGGATTCATTTTTACATATATTTTAAAATTTTAATGTTATAGATCAATAGCCTTCGAAATTATATGTTAAGAAATTAATAAAATATAATATAAGGAAAAGTGGGATAGTGGAAAGTGGAAAGAATTAGCAGTAATAGGAAGTTAAAACTTCCCATTTTTTTTTCTTTCTTTAAAATACGACAAATCGTCATAATTTAAAATTGTTGTCATATATATTTACTATTAAATTATTCAAGTATGATAAGAAAATAAATTAACAGTGATGGGTCAACTGACAACTTTCACGTTGGAGCTTGTGGAATTATTAGGGATGAATGTGATAATTGGATCATATTTGGCTTCTCAACTTGGCTATGTATTCTTTATAATAACCACATTCGAAAATTTATTAATTATTATTGATTTTAGCTCATATATTAAAGTTAACATAAGGTCAATTTTTTAAAAAAAATTTAATATCAATGCATGTATTAAAATCAACAATAATCATAATTTAGAAAATTGAATCGGATTGACTAGTTCGACTAAAAAATTAATGAATCGGTTAAGTCTTTGAACTAGTTTAGACCTAGAAATCGATGAATGTTTAAATCGATGAAAAATCGGTTAAACCAATAAAATTGATCTATTTAACTAGTTCAATTTGTTCTTTTTTTATTGAATTTTTACTAAATATTATTAAGTAATTAAAAGAAATCTAACAAAATTTAAGTTATTAAGAGAATAATTAAGATTAGTATAAATATATATATATATATATAACATATATTAAATATTTTAATATTATATATTATATATTATATATTTTAAATATAATCAATTCAATTATTGACTATTAAAATTTATGTCTCGATTAGTTTAATAATCAGTCAAACTCTATGAATATTAACAATAATTGATAGATTTTTATATGTAATTATTGCAAAGGATCCAAATTCTCTCAACTTATATTGACTGAGGATATACTATTCTCGCTGAATTGTGGGCCTCCAATTAGGACTTGAAGTTGCTAAATCCAGCCTTGAATATCAAATGGATTGAAATAGAAGTGGACACCTTATGCCTTACTCGGTTGTTGGAAAGTTTGATTATTACTAATCATCCTCCTCCTTTGAACACTATTTTTTGTGGTAGGTCCTTGCTTTTAAGGTTTGAGTTATAAACTTATCCATGTTGGGAAAAACGGCGGTATGCGCAGAATCAAAATAATTCCACAGATCCAGGATAATTCCCAAAATACAATAGACAAAAATAACACTAAAAAATTTTAGCGTGGAAAACTCAAATTAGGTAAAAACTACGGGACCCGTAGGCCGCTTAAATCTTCAACTATAGTAATAACGGGAATACAATCTTCACCCTTAGGTGGACCTCTCACTCACAAAAAAAATACTACAACAGTATTTCTTCAATTTGTGAACAATTACTCTCACAAATTGGACTCACTATTTTTTCTCTCAAAAACTTTCTGAGGCACTCTCTCTATTTTTCTTCTCACTTTTTCTCTCAAAAGGTGAGACTTCTCTGGGATGAAGGGATGATTGGGAAGAAGGGACGAAGGCTCTATTTATAGAGCAACTTCTCCCTTATCAGATGCGAAAATAAATTTGTATTCTTCACGCGCAGCCTCCCTTCTTTTTTCTTCAGACGGTGCCTAATTTGAAGAAAATTTTCTCTTGTGGGCCCCACAAATTTTGTTATTTTATGACTTTGGAGTAAATTACAAAATTTGGTTGTAACTTTAGTTAAATTGTAATTTGGCCCCTTTTTTTTAAATATTATAATACATGGGCCCCACTTATGGAGGGACCCACCTTTCAATTCTCCCTCTTCCGACCTAAGTGGGGGGTTCCACCAATCCTGCAGCTGATCGAGAGTATTCAAACTTGCTTCTTGGAAGAGTCTTAGTCAACATATCAGATCCATTTTCATCTGTATGGATCTTTTCAAGCTGTAGTAGCTTCTTCTCCAATGCACCTCTTATCCAGTGATATCTCATATCAATGTGCTTCGATCTTGAGTGAAAGGAGGCATTCTTTCCAAGGTGAATTGCACTTTAATTGTCACAAAATAGCTCATATTTTTCTTGGTGGAAAGTAAGTTCATTTAAGAACCTTTTCATCCATAGCAACTCCTTACTGGCTTCAGTCGCTGCGATGAATTCTGCTTCAGTGGTGGACAGTGCAACACATTTCTGTAACTTTGACTGCCATGCCACAGCTCCCCCTGTAAAAGTGATCAGGTAGCCCGAAGTAGATTTTCTCGAATCTATATCGCCGGTCATATCTGCATCTGTGTATCCAACTAACACAGGTTTGGTATCTCCAAAACATAAGCATATTTTGGAAGTACCCCGTAGATACATGAATATCCACTTTACTGCAGCCCAATGTTTCTTTCCAGGTTTTGAAAGGAATCTACTCACTACTCCAACTGCATGAGCAATATCCGGCCGTGTGCACACCATGGCATATATTAAACTTCCAACTGCTGAAGCATATGGAACCTTGTCCATCTCTTCCTTTCCTTCATATGTGGAAGGGCACTGCTTAGAACTTAGCTTAAAGTGATTAGCAAGAGGACAACTAACCGCTTTAGCTTTGTCCATATTAAACCTTTGAAGTACTTTCTCAATATACTTCTCTTGTGACAACCATAATTTCTTGGCGCTTCTGTCTCTAGTTATCTTCATGCCAAGAATGTGTTTTGCTGGCCCTAAATCTTTCATAGCAAAAGACTTGCACAACTGCTTCTCAAGTCATCAATTCTAGAAATATTTTGGTCAACAATCAACATGTCATCCACATAGAGCAATAAAATAATGAAATCATCATCAGATAATTTCTGCACGAATACACAGTGATCTGAAGTAGTCTTCTTGTAACCATGCTCCCCCATAACAGACTCAAACTTCTTATACCACTGTCTTGGTGCTTGCTTCAAGCCATACAGGCTTTTCTTCAGCTTGCAAACATAGTCCTCTTTTTCTTTTTGCTTGAAACTGTCACATCCCAAAAATTGAACATGTGAAAAGATACTACTCATTTGATAAAATTCTCAAACATACGTTATTTACATATATTCTGTAAGGTTTTACATTCAACCTTAATCATTCATTCCACACTACAGAATTATATTCATCTGATAAGCAAATATAGACATACATAGTCTGATATTTCTATCTCATCGCAAGCCTAGGAAACCTATAGTAAGTACAGAGCATTCTTAGTATTCACATTAATAAGTACTGTACTGGTATCCCACCAGACAGAAACAGATAATAACTCCAAGGGGCTTCTAATCTTCAAACGGATACTCTTCTTCCTTGTTTTCTGTATCTGAAAAGATAATCATAGGGAGTGTGAGTTTATTTAAAAACTCAGTAAGTAAATAACTGTACTATATAAAATATCAAAAGTACAAATACCACATTTACTCATATAATTAATTGTCTTATACATTGAGTGGTATGTGACTCTAACCCTTTCAAACTCGTGAATAAGATTTAATAGATATACACCGAGTAGTATGGGACTCTAACCCTTTCAAACTCGTGAATAAGTTCTCATAGATATACACCGAGTAGTATGAGACTCTAACCCTTTCAAACTCGTATTTACAATTTCATCTATTTACACCGAGTAATATGGGACTCTAACCCTTTTAAACTCGTGTATAGTTTTTCATCGTTATGCACTGAGTAGTATGGGACTTTAACCCTTTCAAACTCATGTATCAGATCCCGTAGATCTTTACTCATTAATAAGATAGTGAGAACTTCTCACATAGTACAATTTCCATGAAATAAATCATTTATACATACTCTTATTCCTTTGAATTTATGTAAAAAAAATATATCAATCATTATATACTGTCATATGAAAAATTGATCAATTAATATCCAAATAATATTGTAAATGGAACTTATATTGTACTTTGACTAGTAATATCAAATTAGCTTAGCAAGGTTATTCACTCACCTTGATGTTTGTCCAAGTTTACCTTGTTCCACACTAGAATTTGTGTAGGAAAATTTCCTAGTAAAATATATTACAAGGAAACATAAGAAAGGAAACAAAATCACGAAAATACGTAAAATTTTCTGATTGCTACAGTAACGTGTTGCTATAGTACGGGTTGCTACAGTGACGGTTCGCTACAGTGCCAGTTCGCTACAGTAACGTTGACTGCTACAGTACCATTGACTGCCGACACTACAGTAACTGCTACAGTACTCGAAAGAAAATTTTCCAGATTTTTTCCGAAATTTCTGGTCGCTACAGTAACTTGAAGAAAAATTCCAGATTTTCCAGTTGCTACAGTACTTCGAATTTTGCAGAAAATCTTTCAAAAAATTCATCCTTTCCTTTCTTTTGATTCAAAACCAGAATCTCAACTCTTTTAACCGATTATAACTCAAATATAACTTCTAAAACAACTGAGATTCATGAATTATCATCAAAATCTTCAAGAACAAAACCTCCTCTGATCTTCTACATAAACTGAAATTTAAGGAAAATAATGAGATTAAAGCTTACCTTTGATCCTTACAAAGCCTTTGAACCGAACAAATAATCAAAACTCTGAAGATCAAGGAAAGGATTTGAGAAGAGAATGAAGAAAAGGAGAGAAAACTTCCTCAGCTGCTTCGGTTACGTGAGAAAAATGAGGGGGTACTATTGAAACTTTATATTAAATATTTCTAATGGGTTATTCAATAACCCATGGGTATCCATAGCCCAACATCCAAACCCATCCAGTCAATTTATAATAAATGGGCTAATTGACCATTCTGAAACCACTTTTCCATGAATTTCACCATTCTTAGAATATATCCCTCATTGTGCAAATATTTAGTCCAGTCATTTAACTCAATTTTCATAAATAATATTCAAAGAGAACAATTAAATATGAAAATTAAAAATGACCAAAATAAATAACTAAAGTAATGTTGTAGAATTCTAAAATACTCTTAAGCGAATTATATTCTGAAATTAACGGGTATTACATAAACCCTCTGGTTGCTCTATGTATATTTCTTCCTCCAAATCACCATGAAGGAATGCAGTTTTGACATCCATTTGCTCAACCTCAAGGTCAAGACTTGCTGCTAACCATAACACTGTTGGAATGGATGTCATTTTCACCACTGGTGAAAATATCTCATCAAAGTCAATCCCTTTTCTTTGGTTGAATCCCTTGACGACCAATCTGGCTTTGAATCTTGGATGGGAACTGTTCTCTTCATGCTTAATTCTAAACACCCATTTATTTTTCAAAGCCCTCTTGCCTTTTGGTAGCTGCACCAGTTCAAAAGTCTTATTCTCATGCAATGATTTTATCTCATCTTGCATGGCCTCAATCCACTTCTTCTTGTGTTCATCATCCATTGCTTCTTCGAAGCTTTCTGGTTCTCCCCCGTCAGTTAATAACACATATTGATTTGCAGGGTATCTAGTAGAGGGTTGTCGAACTCTAGTAGATCTTCTCAATTCTGGAGAACCTATTGGAACTGGTGGTTGATCATGAACACCATCATCATCATCAGAATCTTCTGATGGAATCTCAACGGGAGCATCTGGATTACCTGTTTCAGGCTGATCATTCTGTATTTCATCTCCAACTTGTCTTGGCACCAGTGTTGGAGGAATAATTTCCAAACCAGTTGAATCACCATTGGCTTTAGAAATATCTTCAATGGTCTGATCTTCAATGAACACAGCATCACGACTCCTGACTGGTTTCTTCTCTACTGGATCATAAAATCTATAGCCAAGCTTATCTTGACCTTATCCAATGAACACACATTGTCGTGTCTTACTCTCAAGTTTAGACCTTTCATCCTTTGGAATATGTACAAAAGCTTTGCATCCAAACACTCGCAGATGGTTGTAGGAAACATCTTTTCCCGACCATACCTTTTCTGGAACATCTAGCTTTAAAGGGACACAAGATGAGCGATTCAGCACATGTACTGCTGCTAGTAAAGCCTCACCCCAAAATTTCTTTGGTAACTTTGCATGAGAGAGTAAACATTGACTCTCTCCATCAAAGTTCTGTTCATCCTTTCAGCTAGGCCATTTAGCTGCGGTGTTTTTGGAAGCATTGTCTGATGCCGAATACCATGCTCTTTACAGTAGGCATCAAAAGGTCCAATGTATTCTCCACCATTGTCTGTCCAGATGCATTTTAGCTTCTTCCCAGTTTCTCTTTCAACTGAGGCATAAAACTCTTTAAAGACACTCAGCACTTGATCCTTTATCTTTAAAGTGTATGCCCATATCTTCCTTGAATGGTCATCAATGAAAGTCACAAAGTACTTGTCACGTCCCAAAATTTGAGCACGTGACCGGCACGGAAAGTGAATTTCATTTCACCTCCGTAAGCCTATCTTTCTCTTAAAAATCAAATCATGGCCACAAGGAAGTACATTGATCTCACAGTGGATGCCAAGAGAGAAGAGCTCGACTTAAACTTAAGTCTGGGCAAAGACAAGGGCAAAAGACCTTTTGAAGGGTCTTTAGAGAAGCATATGGAGAAGAAAATGAAGAAGAACGAGGAAGCTGAGGAGACTAGCACGGCCCATACCTCGGAGGACAAAATCGCCTGTCTAGAGTAGGAGGTGAAAAATCTGAAAAAGATGATAGGAGACCTGGAGAAGTTAACTAAACGCAATCATGCAGAAATGACTTCAAGAATAGACAGGTTCTTCTATTGGTCTACCCAGTGCTTCTGCAATCAACAACAAATAAGTGTTGATTGTATGAATGGGATTTACACTACCCTCCGCGACATTGCTCTATCTCTCGCTCCAAGGAATGGTCGAGGGGTGATGATACAGTACAACCCTCCTAATCCGAGACCACCTCGCTTTTAGATTACTCATGCATGAGTAATTTTTTTTTTGCAATGTAATCCTTCTGCTTTTAATGCCAGTGGTTTCTTTTATGGGATGGTACTCCAAAAATAGTAATAATAAAATTAAGAAGGATAAAAGAAATCAGTCACACAAAATCAATCATGAATGTAACATATAAAGCCCCATACATACAATTTGATCCGACAGCAACGGAATCAAACAAATAATAACATTTCCTTTACCAAGTTCAAAAGTATAGCCATATCTGTCTAAAACTAAAACTAAAACATAATTCATAAGAAAAGACAAGTCTTGGAGGAAAAGGAAATGAAAACATCCTACAGGACCTTCAATGGAGCCATCTCTCTATAGTCGTGCCCGGGTTCACCACGATAGAGGAGATCCCACTAAGGTTACCTTACTCTGTAATCGGTAGGAGACCTAATCCCAAAGCTTTGATACCAACTTGTCACGTCCCAAAATTTGAGCACGTGACCGGCACGGAAAGTGAATTTCATTTCACCTCCGTAAGCCTATATTTCTCTTAAAAATCATACAATTCTTTTTCATGCAACCAAAACGAGTTCTCTATACATACTACAATTACTCACATTACATCACTGAATGAACCTACCCGATTACAGAGATTTCTAGATTTATACAACTTAGAATAAAACTTAACTATTATACCTTTATCCTGAACAAATGAAAAGGTAATTATGGACTAAGGATCCATAATTCCTTGTTCTGATATTTACCTTCAGCTGTCAACTCTGAAAAAAAAATATCAATAAGAGGGGTATGAGCAAACCACGTGCCCAGTGAGTAGATAACACAATACTATGACAAAATAAAAATCATGCATCATAATGATAACATGCAGCAATCATACGTAGATCGATCATCATATGATATAATATTATTCATAATACTTCACAACAATATCCAAGTGAATCAAATGCATTTCAACAAAATTCAAAATTCACAACAGCAATCGATGAAATCAATTTCACACACAATTCTCGTACCAACCGGGTCGTCCAGAATACCTCTGGATCGTTGCCCGCGGCCCCCGCCGCATCCACCCTTATCGCTCCATTTATATTCTCCACCCTTATAGCTTCACATAGATTTCTCCATGGGGTGCACCACCATGCCTTTCCTTTCCAGTCAAACACAATCACAATCACATATAAAAACATCCTTAATCATAATCTTGAGCCACATACACAACTCAGTCATTTACAATTCAAGCCACAACATAATCAATGTGGTTCCAGCAACATAGCATGTATATAACATAACCCATAATATAGAACAATTATTCAACTCGGTTCACATGCCATTCATAATCCATCATATAACCTCCATTCATGGGGAAATAAGAAAATATAATTATATATATATTACCAGACACGTCCCACATTTGTTTATGCCTCATCGTTCCACATCATCCTCTTCAAACTTGGATATACAACATATTTCCACTATGATGCAAAAAGTCAATAACAGATATTTAATCATAGCAAGTATTAACCCACTCACCTGGATTTCACGCTCTCGGCACTCCCACTTTGCACTTTGACCATTCCTATTGTAACTAGACAAAAATCATCAGAGTTACGAAATAGAGAAATTTCCTACCACTACTCTCGACCTTCACTTACTTCTCAAATCATAACTCCTAACTGGTAATGAATATTCAAATGAAACTTATACCATTGGAAACTATACTTAAAGAGCTTTCCAACGATATAAAGTTTGCCCAAAACGGAGTTCGGATGAAGAAGTTATGGCCGATTGAAAAATAAACTAAAATTTTCCGGTACACCTGGCGCCTGGGCGCCACCCATGCCTGGCGCCTGGGCGCCAATTCCTTCTTCTTCCCATCTCACCTTGGCGCCTAGGCGCCACACATGGCGCCTGGGCGCCACACATGGCGCCTGGGCGCCACGATCGCGACCCCTTCGCGATTTCTCTCGGTTTTGGCCCAAATCTGGCCAAATCTTCACCGTTTTTCATGATTTCTTCCATGGGATCTCACCCTTAATGTCTAAGGAGCATTTAGACACCAAAATCACCAATTTTAATCGAGAAACGAAGCCGGAATCTCGATTTTACCTCAAACACTCTTAAAACTAGAAAATAGAGAAAAGCTTAAGAAATAGAAATTTCTACCTCGATTCCTTGTTTTCCCTATATTGCTTGGCTCCTAGAGGTTCGCCCCGTAGCCCGAGATCCAGCCTCCAAAGCCCGGTTGTAGAGTTGGAGTGTAGAGAGAGAAATTAGAGAGAATGAAGAGAGAAGGAGATGAGAGAAAGTGAAGAGAGAGAAAGGAAAGGAGAAAAATGAATAAAAAAATAGGTGAGGCCACCTATATACTCACCCGGGGTGAAATTATCACTTGCTCTGCAATTGACCCTCAGTCAAGACTAGCAAAAGCAAATTCATAAAATCTCACCTCAGGTGTTTCTAAATCCTCGGTGCCCCACAAATTTCCTTATTCACTTTAGTCCCTCTCAATATCTCAAACTCCACTTTAATCTCGAATCCATCATCTTTTCGGTACCGGACTCATAATTCATTCCCATAAGCTCTATTCTTCTTCTCGGGTTCCTACTTGATCATTTCTCAAAAGTCCTCTATACTTTCTTTTCTTTTCACTTTAGTCCTTGAGAATTTGTAAAAATTTCCTAAATTAAAAATAAAAATTTCTGTTCCCACATTTTCTTTACTAATTCAAAAAGAAAATTTTCCACATAATTAAATTTTTCACTAAACTTCAAATCAGACTTTAAATATTCATAAAAATTCTTGGGATATTACATTCTTCCCCCCTTAAAAGAATTCGGTCCTCCGAATTCAAAACTTACCTCAAGATTGAAGCAAATGCCAATATTTTGTTTATATCTCATTCTCTCTCTTAGAATTTTCACAATCAAGTACAAAATATAACAAGTTCAACATATTTTTATTTCTAATACATAAGTTACAGGCAACAAGCTGAACTTGATTTACAAAACAGATAATTTTAATACGTAAACATTAGATCAAACATCAGCTTTAGGTACAAACAAAAGAAAAGATAAATTAAGAACGAGGAGGCTTTTGAAATGCAGAAGGTGCTCCAGGTCTAGAAGAAGAAGGTGCTTCAGACCTTAAGGAGGAAGTTAATCGTTGCAGCCTAGAAAGAGTTTCTGGAGGAAACGTCTGAGAAATTTGGCGAAGTGCAGAAGTCACTCCATTCATACAGTCAATACATCTCGCTTGTTGGTCACGAAAATTTTGAGTTGCAAACATCGAATGTCTATTAACTCTATTCGCCAATTCCCTAAAATGACGGTTTAAAAGCTTCTCTTGTTCTGTAAAGAGACGATTTATCAATCTCCCCTGGTCCTCAAAGTGGCGGTTTATCAGTCTTTCCAAGTCCTCCATCTTTTGTCTCATAAGCGCAAGCTCATTATTAGAAGATGTTGCTGTGCTAACATCCTCTAACTCTACTACATCCCTTTTTCTTTTTCTTAGCCTCTGGTGACTCTTCCATGGATCTCTTATTCTTATAATTCTCCAGGCTAAGATTTAGATCCAGCTCTACCTTGCCAGCCTCAAAGTTTAAATTGAAAGATTTATTGCCGGCCATATTTTTCTGAGCTATAAAGGTTGTACAGAAGGAGAAGTTTGATGCTAGAAAGCTTATAGATATAAACTCTTAGTGTAGTGAGCAGCGTAATGGGGCATCCATTATATATAGACGAAATTTAGGGCTACAAAACCTTTACATCATACTCTAAAGATGACCTACAGACCTTATCCGACGCAATGCCAACGGTCTCTAATAAGCATGCCAGAAAATAACAAAATATAATCAAATACAAAAGATTTCCTCAAAAATTTCGGCTAACTTTTGACTCTTACTCAAATTATTAAACTAATCGCCGCTTCAATTTATGACTTCCTAATTCTGTATTTGTCATATCCAATAATTCTAAATCGAGATATTACTCCATGAACGGGTAGCTTCATATTAACCTTATCTAGGTTTCTAATCCGTGACTTTGCCCTAAGCTTACACATTTTCAAACATACATATTAAAATAAAAACTTCTCACATCTACACATCAAGCGTTCCATAAAGTGAGAGAAAAATTTTACCTTTCACTTGCCTCTACGAGCATATATGTATATATGTATAAACATAGAGATACATCATTATCTATATATATTTTCATCTATTCAAGTTCTTTTAAATTTCAGACTTCTCATTCTCTGAATGTATGTAGAATCATTACATATTATTCCTGGCCATAACAAATAGCCTTCACTCTCTATGCATGAATAACATACATACATATCATATGTATTTAGATACATATAATCACAGTATAATTCAATCAATCATGTATATTATACTTAACTGAAGGCTTTCAAGAACAATACAAGAAAGCATAGAAATACATTTTAGTTCATCGTGAAAACATCCAAGACACTCTGTAATGGCTACATTGTCGACTTCCTTCAATTTCAGAAAATGCCAACGAGAGAAATGGAAAAACCAAGTGTAAATCGGCCGCAAATCCACCGAATATTGACTTTCGTGGTTTTGCCATTAATGCGACGCGTTGTTGGTGTGCATGCTTACCCTAGACTCTTAGCTTCCAGCTTGCAGAAATCCATAGGTTAAGCGTGTAGGGTGCGGCGAAGAGATATCTTCTTTGTCTCTAAGTTCAAATTTTTCCTCTATAAGAACTGTCCCAACGTTCTCAGTTACCACACCACAAAGAGTAATCATCTCTGAGCCTACAACTTCCTAGCGTTCCTCTCTTCTCATACTCCCACATAAATTTCTAAATTTTTCAAATCATGGCCACAAGGAAGTACATTGATCTCACAGTGGATGCCAAGAGAGAAGAGCTCGACTTAAACTTAAGTCTGGGCAAAGACAAGGGCAAAAGACCTTTTGAAGGGTCTTTAGAGAAGCATATGGAGAAGAAAATGAAGAAGAACGAGGAAGCTGAGGAGACTAGCACGGCCCATACCTCGGAGGACAAAATCGCCTGTCTAGAGTAGGAGGTGAAAAATCTGAAAAAGATGATAGGAGACCTGGAGAAGTTAACTAAACGCAATCATGCAGAAATGACTTCAAGAATAGACAGGTTCTTCTATTGGTCTACCCAGTGCTTCTGCAATCAACAACAAATAAGTGTTGATTGTATGAATGGGATTTACACTACCCTCCGCGACATTGCTCTATCTCTCGCTCCAAGGAATGGTCGAGGGGTGATGATACAGTACAACCCTCCTAATCCGAGACCACCTCGCTTTTAGATTACTCATGCATGAGTAATTTTTTTTTTGCAATGTAATCCTTCTGCTTTTAATGCCAGTGGTTTCTTTTATGGGATGGTACTCCAAAAATAGTAATAATAAAATTAAGAAGGATAAAAGAAATCAGTCACACAAAATCAATCATGAATGTAACATATAAAGCCCCATACATACAATTTGATCCGACAGCAACGGAATCAAACAAATAATAACATTTCCTTTACCAAGTTCAAAAGTATAGCCATATCTGTCTAAAACTAAAACTAAAACATAATTCATAAGAAAAGACAAGTCTTGGAGGAAAAGGAAATGAAAACATCCTACAGGACCTTCAATGGAGCCATCTCTCTATAGTCGTGCCCGGGTTCACCACGATAGAGGAGATCCCACTAAGGTTACCTTACTCTGTAATCGGTAGGAGACCTAATCCCAAAGCTTTGATACCAACTTGTCACGTCCCAAAATTTGAGCACGTGACCGGCACGGAAAGTGAATTTCATTTCACCTCCGTAAGCCTATATTTCTCTTAAAAATCATACAATTCTTTTTCATGCAACCAAAACGAGTTCTCTATACATACTACAATTACTCACATTACATCACTGAATGAACCTACCCGATTACAGAGATTTCTAGATTTATACAACTTAGAATAAAACTTAACTATTATACCTTTATCCTGAACAAATGAAAAGGTAATTATGGACTAAGGATCCATAATTCCTTGTTCTGATATTTACCTTCAGCTGTCAACTCTGAAAAAAAAATATCAATAAGAGGGGTATGAGCAAACCACGTGCCCAGTGAGTAGATAACACAATACTATGACAAAATAAAAATCATGCATCATAATGATAACATGCAGCAATCATACGTAGATCGATCATCATATGATATAATATTATTCATAATACTTCACAACAATATCCAAGTGAATCAAATGCATTTCAACAAAATTCAAAATTCACAACAGCAATCGATGAAATCAATTTCACACACAATTCTCGTACCAACCGGGTCGTCCAGAATACCTCTGGATCGTTGCCCGCGGCCCCCGCCGCATCCACCCTTATCGCTCCATTTATATTCTTCACCCTTATAGCTTCACATAGATTTCTCCATGGGGTGCACCACCATGCCTTTCCTTTCCAGTCAAACACAATCACAATCACATATAAAAACATCCTTAATCATAATCTTGAGCCACATACACAACTCAGTCATTTACAATTCAAGTCACAACATAATCAATGTGGTTCCAGCAACATAGCATGTATATAACATAACCCATAATATAGAACAATTATTCAACTCGGTTCACATGCCATTCATAATCCATCATATAACCTCCATTCATGGGGAAATAAGAAAATATAATTATATATATATTACCAGACACGTCCCACATTTGTTTATGCCTCATCGTTCCACATCATCCTCTTCAAACTTGGATATACAACATATTTCCACTATGATGCAAAAAGTCAATAACAGATATTTAATCATAGCAAGTATTAACCCACTCACCTGGATTTCACGCTCTCGGCACTCCCACTTTGCACTTTGACCATTCCTATTGTAACTAGACAAAAATCATCAGAGTTACGAAATAGAGAAATTTCCTACCACTACTCTCGACCTTCACTTACTTCTCAAATCATAACTCCTAACTGGTAATGAATATTCAAATGAAACTTATACCATTGGAAACTATACTTAAATAGCTTTCCAACGATATAAAGTTTGCCCAAAACGGAGTTCGGATGAAGAAGTTATGGCCGATTGAAAAACAAACTAAAATTTTTCGGTACACCTGGCGCCTGGGCGCCTGGGCGCCAATTCCTTCTTCTTCCCATCTCACCTTGGCGCCTAGGCGCCACACATGGCGCCTGGGCGCCACGATCGCGACCCCTTCGCGATTTCTCTCGGTTTTGGCCCAAATCTGGCCAAATCTTCACCGTTTTTCATGATTTCTTCCATGGGATCTCACCCTTAATGTCTAAGGAGCATTTAGACACCAAAATCACCAATTTTAATCGAGAAACGAAGCCGGAATCTCGATTTTACCTCAAACACTATTAAAACTAGAAAATAGAGAAAAGTTTAATAAATAGAAATTTCTACCTCGATTCCTTGCTTTCCCTATGTTGCTTGGCTCCTAGAGGCTCACCCCGTAGCCCGAGATCCAGCCTCCAAAGCCCGGTTGTAGAGTTGGAGTGTAGAGAGAGAAATTAGAGAGAAGGAAGAGAGAAGGAGAGGAGAGAAAGTGAAGAGAGAGAAAGGAAAGGAGAAAAATGAATAAAAAAATAGGTGATGCCACCTATATACTCGCCCGGGGTGAAATTATCACTTGCTCTGCAATTGACCCTCAGTCAAGACTAGCAAAAGCAAATTCATAAAATCTCACCTCAGGTGTTTCTAAATCCTCGGTGTCCCACAAATTTCCTTATTCACTTTAGTCCCTCTCAATATCTCAAACTCCACTTTAATCTCGAATCCATCATCTTTTCGGTACCGGACTCATAATTCATTCCCATAAGCTCTATTCTTCTTCTCGGGTTCCTACTTGGTCATTTCTCAAAAGTCCTCTATACTTTCTTTTCTTTTCACTTTAGTCCTTGAGAATTTGTAAAAATTTCTTAAATTAAAAATAAAAATTTCTATTCCCACATTTTCTTTACTAATTCAAAAAGAAAATTTTTCACATAATTAAATTTTTCACTAAACTTCAAATCAGACTTTAAATATTCATAAAAATTCTTGGGATATTACAGTACTAAGCACCACGAAGTGACTTTAACATTGGTCCACATAAATCTGAGTGTACTAAATCCAGTACATTTGCCATTCTAGAAGGAGGGTGGCTTTTAAACGTAGCTCTATTTTGCTTTCCTGCCAGACAATCATCATATTTCTTCAAGTGAACTTGATCCAAACCAGGTAAAGCATTCTTCCTAGTTAAATGGATCATGCTTTTCTCGCTCATGTGACCGAGACATTTGTGCCATAGCTCAACTGTACTATCATTCTCCGTTGTGTTTACAACATCCTTGGAGAGCTTTGCTTGCATAATGTACAGTTTAGAGTCTTTGTTCCCTCTGGCCACCACCAACGATCCTTTGGTGAGCTTCCATTGGCCATTAAAGAAGGTATTGCAGAAACCTTCATCATCTAGCTTGCTTGTTGAGATTAGATTCAGGCGCATATCTGGAATATGCCTCACATCCTTCAGGACTAATCGCGTACCATTCTCCGTCTTTAAACAAACATCTCCCTTACCTGCAATTATTGAAAGATTATTATTTCCCATTCTTACAACACCAAAATTGCCCGGTGTGTAAGATGAGAAAATTCCTTCCGAGATGTAGCATGAATGGTGGCACCACTGTCAATCACCCAGCTTGTCTCATGGGTTGTAAGATTGACTACATCATCATCATAGACAATGTTGAACTCCTCAGCAACATCTGCTTGCTCATCATCACTACTGTTGTTTTTCTTCTGTCTTCTGCCTTTGTTCTTTTCTTGATCCTTTTTGAACTTGCGGCAGTGTATTTTGATATGACCCTTCTTTTTACAGTAATGGCATTCAACATTGGCATATCTGTTGGATTTGCCTCTGCTCCTTCCTCTAGGTTTTTGATCCCTAGACTGGTTTCTCCCCCTGAAGTCTGAAACCAGAACATCTGGTTGTGATGAAGAAGATGAGCTTTGAGATCTTCTTCTCGTTTCTTCATTTAAGATACTACTTTTAACAGATTTCATATTAACTACACCATCAGGTGCAGTGTTAGTGATGGAAATCTTCAGAGTCTCCCACGACTCTGGTAGAGAGCCCAATACCAGCAGAGCAAATATTTCATCGTCCAGATTTATGCCCATTCTGGACAGTTGATCTACGACCCCTTGCATCTCATTTAGATGATCTGCTACAGAAGTCCCTTCCCTGTATTTCAACTGCGTCAATTTGGTCAAATAAAATAATTTATTATTACCAGTTTTTGACGCATAAAGCTGTTCAAGCTTATTCCATAGCGTTCGGGCATGAGTCTCATTGCAGATGTGGTTATACACGTTGTCTTCGACATATTGTCGGATGAAATCGCACACATGCTCATGCTGAAACCCCCATTCCTCATCTGTCTTGCCTTCAGATTTATCTGATGTAAACACTGGTAGATGCATTTTCATCACAAATAGGAGATCTTTCATCTTGCTTCTCCACATGTGATAATTTGTGCCATTTAGGCTGATCATTTTGATGTTTCTTGTCTCCATTGAGATCAGTAGTCAAAGTTTTAACTGATCCCAAAACTTTTATGACAGTGAATAGTACATCCGTACGTATGAACAGTACCTCTGTATGTATGAACAGTACTTCTGTACGTATGAACAGTACCTCTATATATATGAACAGAACTTCCGTATATATGAATAGTATTTCCGTATGTATGAACAATACCAGTATATATGAATAGTATCAATACGTATAAAAATACTAATATGTATGAATAGTACCTGTATACATAAATAGTCGCGTACGTCTTCGTACAATATTTGTGAATAGTACTCGTACGATATTCTTCAATGGTACTCCAACCAGAAGCTCTGATACCACTTGTTGGAAAAAACGGTGGTATGCGCAGAATCAAAATAATTCCACAGACCCATGATAATTCCCAAAATACAATAGACAAAAATAACACCAAAAAATTTTAGCGTGGAAAACCCAAATTAGGTAAAAACCACGGGACACGTAGGCCGCTTAAATCTTCCACTATAGTAATAATGAGAATACAATCTTCACCCTTAGGTGGACCTCTCATTCACAAAAAAAATACTACAGCAGTATTTCTTCAATTTGTGAACAATAATTCTCACAAATTGGACTTACTATTTTTTCTCTCAGAAACTTTCTGAGGCACTTTCTCTATTTTTCTTCTCACTTTTTCTCTCAAAAGGTGAGGCTTCTCTGGGATGAAGGGATGATTGGGAAGAAGGGATGAAGGCTCTATTTATAGAGCAACTTCTCCCTTCTCAGATGCGAAAATAAATTTACATTCTTCACGCGTAGCCTCCCCTCTTTTTTCTTCATACGGTGCCTAATTTGAAGAACATTTTCTCTTGTGAGCCCCACAAATTTTGTTATTTTATGACTTTGGAGTAAATTACAAAATTTGGTTACAACTTTAGTTAAATTACAATTTGACCCTTTTTTTTTAAATATTATAATACATGGACCTTATTTATAGAGGAACCCACCTTTCAATCCACTCAATGTTCTAAGTGAGGATGAACTCGCAAACTTCAATACACTGTTTATGAAGATGTTCCATGGTTCCTTACTTACTGCTGGTTTTGTATGACCTGCAATGATTTGTGCAATAGTTGTTGTCTTGTTCATTGGATAAGGAACATAAGATCAACCATGAATGGAGCTTTAATATAGAAGAGTAAAAAATTTTTTTTTTGAATATTTCTTATTTTTATTTTCAATGAAAACAAAAAAAAAACTTGACAATATATTTGATTAAATTTAATAAAAATATTTTATTAAAATAAGTCCAAATCTAAAATATCAAAATAATGTTTTTAGTATTTCAAAAAATACATTTTAAAATACAAAGACTAAAAATAAAAATAAAAAATATAATCATCAACTAAACGTACCTTAAAACTTCTTATCTACCAACGTTAATCAACATAAAAAAAAATTCTTAATGGCCAACGTCTAGAATTGGAGGAAAATTAACCATATTTAATATTTTATAATAATATTCAGCATTCCTTCCCTCAAATTAACTGAGTAGTTTCATGATATCAATAGGCAAATTAAACTTTTACTATCACTTTTAGAATTATGGAAGGTATCCTAAAGTTCCTCTAATTTCTGTTTTTCATACTGTCTTTATTTATTTATTTTTCGTTTAAATTGAAGATTTTGAAGAAAATTCCCCTCATAATATTGATCAAACTTAAATAAATTAACTTAGTATTATTAAATATTTTACAAAATAACTTAACAAGAACATTTATAGTATGATGACATAACATCCAATATTTAATTATTTATTCGCATTTTAGAAATGAACATTTTATTTATTAAAAAAAGAACTATTTATGAGATTTACTATGAAGTTTTTATTTCTAGTATATTGTTAATTAATTTATAAATTTAAAAAAGTAAACTTGACATGCATGTTAACGATAAAAAAAGAAAAGTTGATTTTTGAGAGATCGTCCCAGTTCGGAAAAAAAAAATTGCATTTCTGTTGTAATCACCTGTGTCATAATATAACATCATATACTGAACCAGTAGAGAAAAAAAAAGTTCCAAAACCCTAAAACCTCTCCCAAGCTCAGAATTCTCGTTCCCACCACAACCATGGCGGAGCTGAAGCTTTCCGAAGGCCGTGACCTCACTCGAATAGAGCGCATAGGCGCTCACTCCCACATCCGTGGACTTGGCCTTGACTCGTCTCTGGAAGCTCGCGCCGTCTCCGAAGGCATGGTGGGTCAGATAGCGGCTCGAAAAGCCGCCGGCGTTATTCTTCAGATGATCAAAGAGGGAAAAATTGCAGGCAGGGCTGTACTTCTCGCCGGTCAGCCTGGTACTGGCAAGACTGCCATTGCAATGGGCATGGCCAAGTCCTTGGGCCTCGAAACTCCATTTGCCATGATTGCTGGAAGCGAGCTTTTCTCCCTTGAGATGTCGAAAACCGAAGCCCTAATGCAGGCGTTTCGCAAAGCGATTGGGGTGCGGATTAAGGAAGAGACTGAAGTTATTGAAGGTGAGGTCGTTGAGGTCCAAATTGACAGGCCGGCGGCGGCTGGTGCCGCGTCGAAGACTGGGAAGTTGACGCTGAAGACAACGGAGATGGAGACGGTGTATGACTTGGGAGCCAAGATGATTGAAGCGTTGGGGAAGGAGAAGGTGACTAGCGGCGATGTGATTGCTATAGACAAAGCTTCTGGCAAGATCACAAAGCTTGGGAGGTCGTTTTCCAGGTCAAGGGATTTCGACGCCACTGGACCACAGGTCAAGTTCGTGCAGTGCCCTGATGGGGAGTTGCAGAAACGGAAGGAGGTGGTGCATTGTGTCACTCTTCATGAGATAGATGTTATTAACAGCAGGTACTTAACTTAATCTTTGGAAAGTTCTTGCTTTTGAGTCACTCTCAATTTTGCTCAGTGTTTGAGCGCTATTCAGAATCAACTAATACCGTACTGCCATATATGTTTTTAGATCAAATCATTGCTCTGTTTTTTTTTTTTCCCCTTATTCTTCTTCAACAAGGCAAGAGTCTTCTCCTTCATCAAACTAGTCAACAAATGTAATTGCTATTAACCTTCAAACCTGAATGACTAACTTTTAAGTTTTAATATTAAGAGTAGATTGTCACAAGGTCATAACAAAACTATAGACTTCTGGCTTTACTTGCATATAATGTGTGGTTGATTAGGGCTTGACTTTCCTTTGGAAAGCCTGAATTATAATTGACTAGGAATTAGCAAGTCTTGGAATCTTGTAGGTTTGACCCTTGTGATTTTTAATGAACTCCACCTGATTAAAGACTAAAAGAAGTCATTTGTGCCAAGCATCATGAGTGGTTCGTGGCCTGCTTTACATATAGGTTTAATCTTATGAAATGTCGAAGAACTAAAAAAGCTCCAATAAATAATTTGGAGCTCCTTTCTAAAGCTGTATGATACACCGCCTATGCTGACTGTACATCAAACATGTGATACTGTACAATTTTTATGTGTACCCAGAATATCAAACAACTTTTTTTTTTTGGGTTATTTCTAAATTAAAGGTTCTTCTGTTTCCTCCAATGTTATGGCAAATGGTAATGGAGGGAGGCAGGGAGTGATGGCTCTCTTATGCAGTTAGAATTCCTTATACATTTACAAGTTTATATTTCAGATCTTTAGTCTTTTATCTAAAATTATTCTTTAATCTTAATTCTTAACTTTCAACAAGATTTGGTGGGAGTATGGGTGAGACCAGGCTTAAAATGGTGCAGAACTGGAATCTAAATTGACAGGTTCCTTGGGTGGTTTTTGGGAGGGGAAAAATTGGGGGGAAGAGAAGGGAATATGATAAGCTTCCCCTTGTTTAGTGGTTTAATTTTTGGAGGGGAAGGAAATCAAGGAATTTGAGTTAATCTATCTTAACCTCCACCCTTCAATATCTTTGGAGCAGATTCTAACCACAATGACCATTATATCATTCTATGGTAAAAAAACTATACACAGACATATACACACACATATACATGCGTGTATTTATACAAATAATTGGATATAGATATATCCACTTGTGTATACATACACATGAGGAGGTGCACACATGCACAGGTACACACGTGTATCCGCATACATGTGCTTGTACATATATGTATGCACATCTATATAAAGGGTAATTTACATTATAGCTAATTATTTAATCTTCCATTTGCTTCCCCTTTTATATAAAGGGTAAATTGGTAATTTACATTATAGCTAATTATTTAATCTTCCATTTGCTTCCCCTTTTATATAAAGGGTAAATTGGTAATTTACATTATAGCTAATTATTTAATCTTCCATTTGCTTCCCCTTTTTTATTTTGGGCATCCATACAAGGTGAAGAGATTTGCTACTAACCTTCCTTTCCCCTCCCCTCCTAATTCCCAAACATATAGTCAGGGACTAGTTAAGCATGGTGGGCAATGTTTGTGGCAGGCATGGTTCTGCTATGATCCCTTGTCACTGATCTGTTTATGGGTTTGAAAACAGAGAAATCATCAAGAGAGTGGGAAGAATCGTTCTTCTTCTTCCTACCTATCTTGTTGGTTCAATTATAGATAGAACCTAGATCTCTCGTGTTCCACACCAGGTTTAGATAATAACTGACTGATAATTCATTCATGAGAAGATAGTACACAAATACACTACCAAAATTGTTATTGGTAACTGCCAATAACTCCTCACTACTGACAAGTACATAAAATAAAATAAAACGTAAGGCTAGGTGATAGAACCCCTCTGTATGTGATATTGAATGAACGAGAATTGATGGAAGTTTAGGGAAGGAGGAGTAAATAAAATACTGGTAGTGAAATATATTAAAACTTAGTCCTTATGGAGTGGACAAGCCTCCCAAGTACAATTAGTGCCAAATATTCAACTTGCCTATTTTGAATGCTAAACTTCTAATTTATATACTTCGAATACTGCTGAGATAACTATAAAAATATGCTAATAACTAATTAGATAATGCTTAACATTTAATTAATAAATAAATCTACTAACTAACTAGATGCTAATCTATTTAAATAGTAAACATATCTGATAATAAATAAATCTGTTGGATAATTCTTAAATGATAACTAATTCTAATAATAAATAAATCCTATATTCTCCCTTTTCCTCTTTCTTGAATATCTTCTTAGTGATATCATATTAGTGTACCCCCCTTGGAAATTAGCCTTGTCCTCAAGGCTAAGTATAGGACGTTGCTTCGCTTGCCCGTCGAGGACGGTGAAATCAAATAGGAGTAATTTCTAGATTAATCTTTGCTACTCCTCTGATGAGACAATCTGCTCCAGCAAGAACCTCAAACTACAATTATTTGTTTTAATATAAAAATGTGTGCCCCACCAGATAATGATTCCATTTTTGTAATGCGAGTACAAAGGCCAATAACTCCCGATCATATGCTGACTCTATACAATAGGGAAACTTGGCCCCTTTATAGAATTCGGCCACGGGGGTGTTCCAATTGATACAGGATCGCACTTATGCTTTCAGATGAGGCAACCCACTTAATAATTCTAGTTCGATAGTCATGTTCTGAGTGATAGCTTTATAGGCTTTTCCTAAGCGAATCCCTTGCTGCTTGTATTCCCTCCCATCAAGGCGAAGGATCATCAACATCTCGTTCCAATTAGCTTGAATCGTTTGGAGAGATGCCAACCATTTGATGCCGAGAACAAGGTCTACGCCACCAATGGGAGAGGAATAGAAGTCCTGTGTGAAAGTCAAGTTGGTAAATTGGACTGAAACATCTAGGCAGATGCGATTACATCGAATGATATCCCCATTGCCTAATTGTATCCCAAATTGAAGACTTTGCTGGACTTGAAGAGCTAGTTTGGCTACAATGTTCTTGGATATGAAATTATGTGAAGAGCCACTATCAATTAAGGTAAGGACTTATCGTGACCCAATTTTTTCCCGTAGCTGCATCATGGAACGAAAAGTCGAGTCTTGTAACATATGCAAGGAAATTTCGGCCATCCTATTATGTTCTTCTTCTTCGTCGCCGTCAATCTTTGCGTTCTCTGCATCATTAGTGTCCATAATCTCCATAAAGGACAGATTGGACTGTTTGCAATGGTGACTAGGAGAAAATTTTTTGTTGCACCTAAAGCAGAGTCCCTTGGCAAGGCGTAGCTGATGCTCAATTTCCTAAGAATGTGGTTGAGTCATAGCTGCCGTGGTCCTTGGGTAAGTGGTACCTAAGGGAGCTTTTACCTATGAAACTGGGGTCTGAGTACCCACTTTGTTGTTTTGGGCTGCGTTTGAACAAGGGAGGCCAATCTTATTTTCATATTCCAGATCCAAACTCATTGCCTTATATACTGTGTGAGGTTTATGGATTTGTACATCAGATTTGAGTTCCTCCTTCAAACCATTCATGAAGACTCCAAGCAAACAGTGGTCCAGCCAGTTGCTCACCCTTGCAGACCGTTGTGCAAACTCCTGCAGATAGTCATGAATTGTTTCGGTCTAGCGTATACTACACAAATGTTTGTTAGGATTCTGGAACTCCACGGGCCTGTAATTTTCCTGCAACACATGCACCAAGTCCTGCCAATACCATAGAGTGCGTTCTTGTCTGACCAAGCAAAATAATCCAGTTCGTTTCTTTCAAAATACATGGCCGCAATATCCACCTTGAGCTTCTTCGACGCTTGGTAGTATTGGAAGTACTTCTTTGCCTTTAAAATCCAGCTGTGTGGGTCTCCTCCATCAAACTTTGGGAACTCGACCTCCGGAAAGGGGCGTCTCGCATAGTTTCTTCCTGCTTCTCGGTAGTCCGCCTCTTCCTCCTCAGGTTCAGTCCCGTTCATGCATCTTCAAGAAATGTTTTTAGTTTCCATGGCCTTTCCCCTGTTTCGCGTGCTGGTGTTGTGGTCTGCAACAAAGGGTGCGTGACCTTGCGCTTTGATGGCAGTAATATCTCCGTTGATAGCACTGAGCCTAACTACGATGGCTGCCAGTTGCTGCGCTATGGGATCGTGTTGTGGTGGTGCTGTCGAGAATGTTGTTGCCTTGTGTTGTTGCTACGTGCCGTTTGATCGGGGGTTCATTGTCGCTGCCACATCTTGCTGTTGCTGCCCGCTGTTCGTACGTGTGTTTGCCATAGTGATGTAACCTGGCTCTGATACCAAATGATAGAACTCCTCTGTACGTGATATTGAATGAACGAGAATAGATGGAAGAGAAGAAGGAGTACGTAAAATACTGGTAGTGAAATACATTAAAACTTAGTCCTTATGGAGTGGACAAGCCTCCCAAGTACAATCAGTGTCAAATATTCAACCTGCCTATGTTGAATGCTAAATTTCTAATTTATAGACTTCGACTATGGCTAAGATAACTATAAAAATATGCTAATAACTAATTAGATAATGCTTAACATTTAATTAATAAATAAATCTACTAACTAACCAGATGCTAATCTATTTAAATAGTAAACAAATCTAATAATAAATAAATCTATTGGATAATTCTTAAATGATAACTAATTCTAATAATAAATAAATCTTATATTTTCCCTTTTCCTCTTTCTTGAATATCTTCTTGGTGGTATCGTATTACTAGGCTACGTGGACACAAACACAACACATAATAACAACATCTAATAATTAAACAAGAAATAAACTACAGGTGCCCTGTCCTTCGACAAACTCCTGCAATATTGCTTTGCATTTGCTATCTTCAGCCTAAACTTCCCATGTGTAAACCTTTGATAAACCAATGGTTTACTAACATTGTCTTTTGTCCAGGCTGAGAGGCAAGTCTATTCTTTGAGAATCCTATTTAGCAAAATTGTGACCTAGAGGTTTAATATGTGACTGTTGTGTGTTTGTCTCACTTGCGGGCAATGTTCTACGCTTTGATTTAATGTAGTGCATTTATTTTTCATTACTTAACAATCAATTCTAAGTTGATATGAAGCTTTGTCAAAGGTCTCCAAAATTTCCCTATGACATGCTTTGAGTCTCTAAATTCGCTTGGTAAGGTTTTTGATGCTCTAGCCTTTCTGGCATAGAGGGTGGTTTTTTTAACTTTTTGAAAGTCTTTTCACGGCCTTACAGATTGCTTCTTCCGATTATCTGATTTCATTACTTCATTTTCAGAACACAGGGATTTCTGGCTCTCTTCACTGGTGATACAGGTGAAATTCGAGCAGAAGTCAGAGAACAAATTGACACCAAAGTAGCAGAGTGGAGAGAGGAAGGAAAGGCAGAGATTGTGCCAGGTGTTCTTTTCATTGATGAGGTGCACATGCTTGACATCGAGTGCTTTTCCTTCCTTAACCGGGCTCTTGAGAATGAGATGGCTCCTATATTAGTTGTTGCTACCAACAGAGGCATCACAACTATCAGAGGCACAAATTACAAATCCCCACATGGGATTCCAATTGATCTACTTGATCGCCTACTCATCATCTCTACTCAACCTTACACCGAGGATGAAATTCGCAAAATTCTGGACATCAGATGCCAAGAGGAAGATGTCGAAATGGCAGAAGGTGCAAAGCATTTGTTAACCAAAATAGGTGTAGAAACATCCTTGAGATATGCTATCCATCTCATCACATCAGCTGCATTGGCATGTCAAAAGCGAAAAGGGAGGACAGTTGAGTTGGAGGATATAAATAGGGTATACCATCTGTTTTTGGATGTCAAAAGATCAACACAGTACTTGATGGAGTATCAAAACCAGTACATGTTCAATGAAACTGGAGAAGGTGATGAAGATGATGGCAATGCTATGATCTCCTGAAAATTTCTTCCAGTTTTTCTGTTGTCTGCTGTATTATGCTCCACAAGGCTCTTCCTTGCATTAATCATCGATGGAAGATGGTCTAAATGTTAATGTTATGAATTGCTCTTCTTTCCCACCTTCCTCCTGCCCCCCCCCCCCCCCCCCCCACAACACAAAAAAAAAAAACAAAAAAAAAATCGTTTTTGAAGTTGTACTAGTATTGTGACTCTTAAGCTCATTGTTAATGTTAACCTTTTAAGAGAATTAAGCATTGCTTATGAACGAAGGAGCAAGTGAAATGTAGTTATTTGCTATAATACTACAGTAATACTAATTTATATGTAATTGCGGAAACGTTCTTGCAATTTAGTCTGTTCTAGGCTAGCCTTGCTTCTCTTATCTCTTGTTCAAAAATGTGTGGAGCAACTAATTACCTTGGAATAGGCAACGCTGTTGTTGTTGTTGCTATTTCTTTTTTTTAATTAATCGTGACATAATACAAATTTGAGCTTGCGTAAAATATACTCAAACCCTGGGCCTAACTCTACTTGTAGTTTAGATAAATTATGTTTTAAAATAAGTTTATAATTATTCACAACATGTAAAACGGATATCACTATTAGCTTAAGTGTCACAACTATATTGGTCCCCAATAAAGATATAAGACGGTGTAATTGGCATTTGCAAACGGTATGGAAGCTGCAGAATTTTTCATTTTAAATCTTACATGATTTGCTGATTAGGTTACGTTTCTTGTTTGTTCACCCCACAAGATTCTGTATTTAATTTCAACATACTGTTATCAGATAAGTTACACATTTATTTATACAATTTACAGTAACAAAAACTTGATCTTAACATTATGTAACTTTTTCCACAACCACCAATGTAGTTCCTACGTGATTTGCTGATTGGGTTACGTTTCTTGTTTGTTCCCCCACAAGTTTCTGTATTTAATTTCAACGTACTGTTCAGATAAGTTACACATTTATTTATACAATTTACAGTAATAAAAACTTGTTCGTAACATTATGTAACTTTTTCCATAATTAATGTAGTTCCTACATGAATAAGGAAAAAAGAAAAAAAATTGACTTGCAAAAACTCTTTTTGGACGGCTATAGAAAAACCTTTTCAAAGGATAATACTATATTTATAATTTTTGGGCTGGCGCGCAGCACTATCGATTGTACGTTTTTTGTTGACTTAATTAAAAAAAACCAATAATTGATCAAGAGCGCGTTTGAGTTTAAAATAAAAATTAAACAAAACTAATTGCACTCAAATTAAAAAAAATAGATTATTATGAAATTAGGCTTGATAATCCTTACATGCTTGTAACCGTACATTTCTTAATAAAAAGACGAAAATACTGCTAAACCGATAATAAAGATAGAAAGGGAATTGCATCAACGTTCATAGATTGATTAGATTCCAAATTAGACAACAAGCACATGAATCCATTACCGTGAAAATTTGAGACTTTTTACCAAGAAATCAAAAAATTTAAAAAGCAAGAAACAAGCAAAAAAAAAAAAAGAAGAAAGAAAAACATTATATCTCTCTCCGGCATCCTGGTTGTGGATGTGAAGCTTGCTCCCTCTCCTCCTGCTTGCATGAGCTTCCACCACCGCCACCGGCGACGAAGACGACGACGAAGACCACCATGCCCACCACTTCAGCCTCCTCCACCGCCTCCGATCTCATCGTCGACCGCCTGGCCTCCTCTGATTGGGAAATCAAGCTCAAAGCTATAAGGGATGTCAAGAACAAGATCATCGGAAATCGAACAAAGAAGCTCTCCTACATCAAGCTCGGTGCAGTCCCCGCCGTCGCCGCTGTTCTCGCCGAAGCTGATGCCAATTCCAATTCCGGCGCCAACCTCATTGTCCAGTCCGCGGCGGTGCTCGGTAGTTTTGCCTGTGGCGTCGAGGCTGGTGTCCGTGCCGTTCTTGACGCCGGCGCTTTCCCTCATTTAATAAGGCTCCTCTCTGCTGCTGACGAGAAGGTGAATTCAATCATTTATAACGTCTTTTTCCGGTTTTGTTTGACGGAGATTGGTGCTTAAGATATAATTGTAATGCTCTGAACTGGGAGGCTGATCACTAGGTTGCGATCAGTGCAATTTGTTGAAAATTATATGATGAAATGTAGATTATTTGATTCGCAGTCTGTTGCGTTTCCTTTATTTGATTAGTTTGTATGGCTTTAGTATCCATTGGCATTAGATTTAGAACGACTCTAAGTGCGTTTTTGTCTCGTTTCAAATTATTCAAGTATTCATTTTATCTAATCAGTTTGTCTGTGGCACGTTCTCTGCTAAGTGCTTTTTATGATTTGAAAGTCATTTTTAGAGTATTTTTGATGCCTTTAGTAGTATATAAATTTTGCCTCCTAGTTCTTTTATATCTATAAGGACTTTCTTTTAATATTACATTGTACATTTCTTTCATTTAATTGTGGTATATGCAGCAAACAAGTTTTTCAAATATTGATTGCTTTGTTTTTCTTAAATAAATACTTTTTGATATTTCCTTTCCAGTTTGTGGCAAGAACATTTATCGGCACTATTTACATGTGCAGCAGCAAAAACTACTTATATTTCTTGCTTACTAACAAGTGGAGATATGGGAAATGCATGGTGGGTGAAGTGTAAACAAAAGGGCTGAAATTATGGAGGGAGCAAAAATTTAGAGTCAAGTGATTCCAATTTCACCTAGAGCTGCTCTGCAGGAAAAAGAAACTGGGAGGGCAATTGTCCTCCACTCTTATGTGTAACATTTTTAAGTGAAAAGTATATTTCAACCTGTGGGGCTAATTTTCAGCCGCACAGCTACATCTGTCATAAATTTCTATTATTACATTTTGGTGCTAGGGTGAATGGCACCGGAAGAAAATGAGTTTATTATTGTTTCTATTCAATATCTGAATTATGGAAAGTTTTAAAGGCCCCCCCCCCCCCCCAAAAACAACACAAAAAAAAAAAAGAGGTCTATACATAGAAGTTAGAAGAAGATATACTGCCCTTATACCTGATATTGTATAATTGTCTACCATGTGCACTCTCTTTATTCTCATTTTCAATTGCATATTATTTTTTAAAGCAATCTCATAGGCTGTTCTCCCCTTTGTTTCAGGTTGTAGATGCCACTGCTCGTTCTCTAAAAATGATATATCAATCAAAACTAGCTCCAAAATATGATTTTTTTCCAGAGGAAAACATGAAATTTCTTCTTTCCTTATTGAAAAGTGAGAATGAAAATCTCACTGGGCTAGGTGCAAGCATTGTTATTCATTCTTGTGAGACAAGTGAAGAGCAAAATATATTATGCTATGCTGGTTCTTTGGAGCAAGTTATTAGCCTTCTTGATGGTTCTCTAAGTCAGCGAAATGCTAGTTTAGAGTCACTAGCTGCAATTCTTAAAAAAAATTCAGAAGCTGTCTCTAAATTTATGGGACTTCATAGTGGAAGAGCTTTAACTTCCATCATTGAATTAACTAAGGATAGATATTCTCGGACAAGGTTACTGGCCTGCTTGTGCTTGATTTGCGTAAAAAATTCTTCTTCTTGTTATCTGCAAGACATGGGAATTAAAACCAAATTGGTAAATATTTTGCTCGAGCTCCTTGATGATCCTAGTCCAGTTGGAGATGAAGCTTCTTTTGCTTTCTCTAGTTTAATTGCAGAGAAGGAAGATTTACATAAGCTAGCATTTGAAGCAAATGCTATTGATAAGTTCTACAATCACTTGCAAAAATCATCTTTAAATCCCAGACGCCTTGCAGGGATATTTCTTGCCTTGGCTGATATTTGCTCAAAATTGGAGTGCTGCAGGTCTAGGTTTCTTTCGTTGCAGGTCTGTTGTTTCATGGAGACTATCTATCAATATAGTTCTAAATCTCATATATTTGCTGTGAATAATCATTATTCTTCCCCTTATATATGAATATTTTCATTGGTGAAAAAATGCCCTTGAGATGAGAATTGTACATAAAATCTTCAGCCAGTCATATCTATAGCAAGTCATTATGTTTCAGTTTGGGTTCTTGATTTCTTGTTATTTTTATAACATCTTGAGAGGTATTTGAGGATGAAAGGTGATTGGAATACATGATTGCCAATTGGAGATAATTTCATAGATTATGGCAAGATATACATTGGGAGTCTCTTTTTGTCTCTGTCTGGTTATCAATATGTTTGTGTGCATCCTCAAGCATGTTGGTGTGGGCCTGCACTTATACAGCGCAACTACAGATTTTAGAACCAGTCTTGGGATTGTCATTGAGGTTTCAATTGTGTTAGAAGTTTTTAACTAATTTTAATTGGCTCATGTACTATTTTTTGCTGCCAGCACTTGCACAGATTACGCGTCTGTAGTTTAAATGCAAGTGGCCTTTCTTGATAGTTTCAGCTGTAAAAGTATTCCTGCAGAAACAACTTCTTGTATTGGATATCATTTTTACTGTGACTAATCCAATTACCCTGTATCCAATGGTTGCATTGTACTCAACTATGTCATAAATATTGGAATTTTGCACCCCTCATACCTGTGTTGTTGTGATGGTGTTGTGAATTCATGGTACTCAATTTAACCACTTATAGGCAGTGATGAATATTTTCATTTATTTCTATTGATGATATTATTTCATACCATCCAAATTATGAACATGTTGAACAATGTGAAAATATATTTCTTCCTGATAGATGACTAGAACCAATTTTGTATTTTTTTAAATCTAACAATGGCATGAAGTTGTGACTGTAATAATTAATGAGGCTTGTCGCTAACCTTAGTAAACTTTTAATTACATACAAAGTGCACTTTCAGCTTCTAATACATATTTTGAATACATAGGTCTTGAGTTTAGTTGTTGATGCCCTAGCTCATGACAATGCCAATGTACGTGTAGCAGCCTGCATTTGCTTAAGAAGCAACTCTCGCTCAATCAAGGTCTGCAACGTGAAACCACATATGACACTTGAATTTTTCATGTCATGTATAATTAACTTTCATAAAATGTCATTCAGAATCTGAGTGCAGGACGTTTTATGGACGAAAGCATTGTGATTCCTTTGGTTCGGCTTCTGTCTGATCTTTCTACTTCTGTCCAGGTATCGCTTTATTGTATCTATAATTTTCATTTGACTTAAACTTGAGTTAAATTGAGCAGTTGTTGGTTTCATGCATCAAAAGGCGTAAAAGGAATCTGGCAATCATACTAAAGATCAAGACTCTCAAATTTCAAGCCTCGAGGGTAGTGGGTAAAAATAATAATAATATTTATTCAATACATCGAATTCTATTAGTAAGTTTATGTATGCCATCCTGATGATAATACTGATGCTTTTCTCTTAGCTGGTCCAGTTTACTCAGTACATGGTATATTAAACATTGCAGAGAATATGTGTTTGAAATTGATTGGTCAATCAACCAACTAGTCTTTAGACATGTATGATGATAAGAAGGGATAATTTAATATTTTTTCTCACAACTTATTGAAAAATCATATGGATGTACATATTTTTTGGAAAACTATAGATATTGTACTTTTGACTTTTGAGTTTTAAAGTTGTCATCATTTTCCCAGTATTTGGTGCTTGTATGTGGTCTGTTCAATGCAATACATGCTCCTATTGAGTCTTCCAACTGCCATGCTGTATTTAATACATTTGAAAGGTTTAGAACCGAGGCTTGATAACTTAGTCCTGAAACATTGAAGATGTACTATCGTTGATGCTGGGTAAGTAGAGCTGAAATTGAGGTGCTCAATTGTATTAACTGTTGAGCTATATGATATTTAAATTTCAGCATTCAGTGGAAGGCCTCTGATGGACTCCTAATATCTTTCAGGGTTTGTTTGGATTGAGGAAAATGGAGGGGAAGGGGAGGAAAGTGAAATTTTCACTTTGACAATTTCTTTGATTTATATTTATATCGGACATTATGTATGAAAAAAGAAAAATGGATGGGAAGGAAAGAAAAATAATGTTAGATTTAACTATAAATTAAAGAAAATGTCAAAATTAGAATTTTACTTACTTTCCCTTGCCTTCCCCTCCATTCTCCTCAATCCATACATACCATTAATGTTTGAAACTTTTGAACTACTATATGTTGTGAAATACATCAAAGAGGAAGTGTTACATGTGAACTATCATATCATCAAACAAACTCAAACTATTGTGACATTAAATGAATTTTTGTAAAGGCCATAAATGTTATCCTATTTTTTTTTTGATAGAAAAAGAAATATTATTACTGAGAAGAGAGAGATACAAAGGAAAAAGAAAAATAAAAACAAAGAAAAAGGAGGACAAGAGGTCCTCCTAAGAAAAGACAAAACAACTGAAACAAAAAACCTCCCCTTAGAAGTTTACATCAATGTAAAACAAAACAATCATTTCCCTCAACATTCTTACACAATTTATGATCATTTACCAAAATTGATGTATTGCCTCTTTCAGTTTACTAAATTTAGTTGGACATACTTTTTGCTGTGTTGTCATCCAGATTGCAGCCCTTGGTGCCATCAGCAACATAGTGGTGGGCATCACACCTTGCAAGTTAGTATTCATACAATGTGGAGGAGTTAAAGAGCTTGTCCAGTTGACCAAGTCAATGGATTCATCTTTAAGGTTGAATGCTGTATGGGCCTTGAGGAACATGGTATTTCATGCAGACATGTTGTGTAAACAAGGAGTCTTTACAGAGTTGACGGTGTCTTCATTAGCTAACCTTATCTGTGGTAACGATTTCCATTGACAGTTCAGATTTTTTTAGATTAATTGATATCTAAAAAGAATACATCCTTTTCTTTGGCCATAAAAATTCGTCCCTGATTGTGCATACTCTGCAGATCCTGAGGCTTCTGTTCAAGCACAAGCTCTGGCCCTTGTTCGCAATTTTGTTGATGGACTTATAGACTTTGTTGAATATGCTTTTGCTGAAGATGGTGTCATATTAGATGCTGTTGGAAGGCAACTGCGAGAATTTTCAAACACTGAAATTGGGATACAGGTTTGAAATAACTTTAAAACTAATTGTTGTTACATAGAGTGATGAGGCAGATTGCCATGTTCTACCGACATGATTGAGCTGTAAATATTTTTTTTTTCCTGAAGTGAATTCTATGTGCCATTTCAAATTATCAATACCTTATAAGATAATTTGTAGGAAAAAATTGTAATAACCTGACTATATGTGCCTTTTTAACTTTTTCCTACTATAATTTGGTTGATGTGATGTATTTGGGAAACTACTTGTTATCAAACTTACAGTAACTATATGATGCTTGGTAATCTTATTATAAAATGATTTAATCTGTGGAAAATTTTCTGAATATGGTCTTCACAAATAACTTTGCAAGTCATTCAGCTGACTTGCTCTCCATACGAAGCAAAATTTATATTTGTGAATCTCAAATTGTATAAAAGATTTAAGGGCTAAAAGGGACCCCACTTCCTTGAATATCTCTTGCTTCTGTGGTGCCAAAGTTATCACCTCCTTTTCCCTATATAGATTATGATGCTTATCGACTTTAGATGACTTCAGGATATATTGTTTTCTATGTAATTATATATGTCTGTCTATAAAGGGATAGTGTCTGTATGTGTTTGCACTTGGGATCACATGGGGAATTTGTGGGTAATTGCAGAATTTCTCATACCTATGGCAGATTGCATTTCCGAATCTGAAGCTGTGCATTTTTTAAAGCACGGTACATGCTAAATTTCTTGTAGAGATATGGGAGATCAAAATATGACTAAATTTTGGAGAACACATTATTCATTAAACATATCACGCCCACTCATCCTTTTGTGTAGCAAAGAAGCTATTTAAGTTATATATCTATAAAGCCAGTGATAATGTAAAACAATCTTTTAAAAATGTGGATAAATATGGTAAAATACATATAAAATACAATCTCTAAACATTATTAAAGTCCCCAGTTTTCTAAAGCTGCCTGATAAGAACAAAATCTGGAAGAAAAGGATAAAAGGTGGTATAGTATACTATTTTTATTTTTATTTTTGAAGCATGGAAAATAACAAATATAATACAATCAATATATGTAAAGAAAGGAGTGACTATGTTGCTATTTTGTTTGTCAAGCTAATAATTATGTCTTTGATTTTATTTTCCATGTAGGGGATGTATGTGTTCTGCAATATTGCAAGTGGAAATGAGTTTCACAAGGAGGCTGTAATGCAACAACTATTTCCAGAAGCAGATAATGGATCTCACTCTTTCTTCAACCAGTTTTTGCAGAGTAATGAAAGTTGCTTACGTGTAGCTGCTGTTTGGGTCATAATAAATCTCACTAATCCAACAAGTCCTAGTGCATTTGACCGGATTGTAAAACTGCGTAATTTTGGCATAGTTTCTCAAATAAAGAGGATGGTCAATGATTCATGCTTGGATGTGAAGGTCTTTTAAACTTCATCCCAAAATAGTTTTGTCCCATACTTATTTTTGAAGGGTTCTATAAATTTTCTTCTTCTAATGCAGCTTCGTGCAAGACTTGCACTTGGGCAGATTATAACTTTTGGTGAAAGCTGAATGTATCCAAATCCCCTCCATTCTAAGCCCTTGAAGTGCAGGCAAAGAAGAGAAATATGGATAGAAAATTGTTTTTTCTTGTATCCACACCTTATGTGTAAGGTGTTCAGCCTTCTGGATCAGCTTCTGATATGGTATGTTTATAGATATGCTCAAATGACTTCTTTACTGTCTGTCATAGAAGTTTTTTTTCTGGCTATTCTACTTTTAGGAGGTCATAACTGAATTTTTATATATGCATTTTGAAACTGAACTTGTTCATAGTTACCTGATTGTTGATTAACCATAGTCTTTTATATGGTACATATTATAGAAAGAAAGTCTTATGATATTTGATTGCAGTTC
Source organism: Biancaea sappan (assembly GCA_037074585.1). Taxonomy (NCBI): domain Eukaryota; kingdom Viridiplantae; phylum Streptophyta; class Magnoliopsida; order Fabales; family Fabaceae; genus Biancaea; species Biancaea sappan. The sequence continues at coordinate 3,506,115 of CM073498.1, read as the reverse complement.
AATGCTTTAGTGATACTTGATAGCTACCAAATTTAATAAGATTAGCTGATGATTTTATACTACTAGTCATCAAAAGTATGTTTTTCGTTTAAGTTTCTTTACTATATATTTTTTCTTTTCTAATGAGTCATATTGATGTGTGCTTTTCTCTGTTTCCCCTGCAGGTGTCACAAAATGCTTTAATTTTTGTTTTTTAAACCAGTCAGAGCAGTGTGAGAGCTTTTCAATTTTGTAAGCACTCCTGACCAGGTTACCCTCAAAATCTCATTTCCTTAATTTCATGTATTTTGTATTTCTTTTTGTGAGTCAGATGATCAAAATAGGTTCACAGGCTTTAGTGTTGTACCATATTAGTGGTAAATGTCAAATTTAGAACTTAGTTTCAACTTCATTGTGGAATATTGAGAAATAGCGGAATTCTGTGTGTAAGGAAGATGTCTGGGTGTTTCTGTCTTTCTGACAATTTCTTTCATGCCTCGTCTTTCTTTTCTCTTTTCTTGTTCATGAATTACTTGGTCTCTGGTCGTAAAGCTCATAAATGACTCAGCTCTTTTGCCCACTTTATATGCTTCAACAATGCTTTATATGTTACAGCTGATATGTGGAAGTCATGATTGGTCATAAATAATTATGCTTGAAAAATGCCTTGGAATGAGTCATGAACTCCTGATGCATCTCGATTTGTCAGTTTAACATGGATGGCATATGGCTTTGGACATTGTCTTTGTCCTAAAGGCTCGTTTGGTTTGCATTACAGACTAGGAATAGAAAGAAAAGGAAAAATGAAAAGGAAAAGAGGGATGAAATGGAGACAAGGAAAAGGAAAACAAAGTTGTTTGGTTGGATATGGAAAAATGATTAGAAAAAGAAAATAAATATTTTAGTATATATTTTTTAGTAGGGTAGTTTTACTAAATTATCCCTATTCATATTTTTTATTTAAAAAAAAAACCTCTTTGTGCTTCTCTCTCTCTTACTAATCCACAATCCAATCTCTCTCGCCCATCTCCCTCTCACTGACCTCTCTCTCTCACACACACACAAAAAAAAAATCTAGTCTGCGTCTCTCTCGCCCATCTCCCTCTCTCACTGACATCGATCTCTCTCCTTCGTCAGATCTGGTGTGCGTCTTCGGCCGGAGAAGATGGAGCCGAGGAGTTGGATTCGGTGAAGGTGGAGCTGAGGGCTGGAGAAGACGAAATGCAGGAAGGGACTTGATGGCCGGAGAAAACAAAATGTAGGAAGGGAAAGAACAGAGTAAAAAAACTGGTTCATTTCGGTGAGGGTGAGGATGAGGGTGTTATGTCATTTTACGGGATTTTCCAGAGTTCAATTGCATTTTCTATTCCCATACATGGAAAATACATTAGGAAAACAATACTAATTTTTTCGATTTGGCTTTTCCATGGAAAGCTTCCTTTCCGTGTCTCCCAGTGAACCAAATGCAGGACATTTACTATTCAATGGAAAACTGGCTCTCCTTTCCTTCCCTCCCAGTGAACCAAACGCGACCTAAGCTGTCAGTATATGCTGATCCTCTTTTGTGATTGAAATTATGCCAATGCCTGGGAGATGTCAGGTGTCGTAAGAGTGATTCAACGGGCTTTTGATGTATACTTAATGCTCGCCTTACCAGAAAGGCTACTTGCTTTCTAATTTGTGGTAAGGGTGATTCAATGGGATCTTGATATATACTTAATCAACCGGGAAAACATGAATGATTTGGACTATTAAGTTAAGGCCAATCCAGTATGTTTGAAATCATTTGAGCGAGGTATATTTCTTCCAACCGCACAAATGGAGTAATGTAATTCTGAGTTCTATGAACCACAGAAGGATGCATTAATATCCTCATCGCTTGCAGTACCATCTTAATGTGGTATTGTCATAATTTTAGCAAAGATTCCCCACCCCTCCCCCTCCGCCCCCCCCCCCTCTTTCTTCTTTCTTTTTCTTTTTTCACATTATGATTATGATTATAATTTCATGCTTACCATGAATCTTATAGAACCACGTGTTCTCATCCTCACAACATCAATTTTGAGTAGGACAAAACCTAGGTACAATATTTAAGTGTTTTTTTTTTTAAATCTAATTCTTCAATAGAACGTAACAGATGGATTTTTCTTTTTATTAGTTCGATACTATTTCATTGGATGTTTCAGAAAACTTTCTTCACATGTTCTGTGTTTATTGAAGAATATTACAAGTGAGGATGTGTCTTGATAATTTTACAAATAACTTCAGTCTTGAGTGTTAGTAATGATAAAAAGAAAGCATTTTATGAGTTTTGAATTGTGTGCATATTTTACGGTTATTCACTGCAGATCAGGATTATTTGTTTTCATGAGATTTTCTTTAAAAATGTACGTTGCAATATCAATATGATGAATTATATAATATTATGCTGCGTATTTTTAAGGAGTAAATTATATTAATCTCTCTTGATATTTAATTAAAATATACTTAATATCTCGTTTTAAAAATTATACTCAGGTTTCTTGACATTTGATATATATTGAAAAAACTTTTCATGTAATTTCTTCTCTCACTAAAATTAATCTTTTACACAACATAAGTTTGGAATTTTTTTGGTAAATTACTCTCTTTTCTACTGAAATATGCTTACTAATGCAGCTCTCTTATCTCTTAAGAATATACTCAACTTTTAAAGTTAAAATATGGCGAGAATACCATAAAAAATTATATTGATTTCTTATATTAAAAATATAAATTATTTAAAATGTAATATTAAATGTCCATTTCATTAGTTTTCATTTTATGTTGAAAATTATAAAATCAATTTATTCTAAATTTAAAAAGTAGCTTTTTTCAATAGATTGCGGTGGGGCTGTAGGAAACCAGGGGCATGCAGTATGTACTTGGAAATCAGTTACTTGCTCAAACTAGTCGATGCGAGAAGATATATTGTAAACATTTTCTATAACATTGTAAAACATTATCTTGAATGAACATTGAACTTGTAACTTAAATAGTATGAGTTTAGGTATTGTAGGTTTCATGATTAGAGTTTGGGTTTCCTTGTAATAGTTTTTTTCAAAAAAAAACATTATCTTAAATGTGAGCTCTAAAGACAATATGCTCAATTTTTACGTAAAATGAAAATAATTTTTTTTAATTATTTTTAAATTTTAGCTCTATCAAATTGAACACAAATGAGATGAGAATTGAATAAAAATTTTAAATATTCATTATCAAATTTACCAATAAAAATATAACTTGTAAATTTTTTTAAAAAAATTCATATTTATCATGTTTTTGATTGAAGAAACTCGTAATAGAAATAAAAATTTCTATAAAAAATACTGTAACTTCACCTGCATGGTATAGATGGAAGCCTAACAGCTATAAAAGTATATGATAAACTGAGCACTGTCGTTCATGATAAATTTAGGAAGATTAAATAATAAAATTAAACAGTAAAACATCATATGGCCACACATATATATGAGAAGTTAATATGTTCTTCATTAAATCATTCCGTCTGAGTAAATTGGGCAAAACATATTTCACTGTTTTGCCTTCATATCCATGAAGCTCTAGCTAGTTACCAAAATAGATAAACACAGATCCCCTTCATACCATAATAGAGAAGAACGAATTTCGTACTTAGGATTTACCCATTTCTTTCTACTGTTTTTCTGATCTGTCTACTTGGCTCAACCAATAGTAAGGAAATTAATTAGAATTAACATAGAAATGCTCATTCAATTTGACCTGGGACTTATATATTTACTCAATGAATATGATTATGATTATGATTATGATTATGTTGGTAAATGTATTATTAGACTTAGACCTAACCCGGACGATATGTACTTTAAGAATTTAGATTTTCTACTATTACAACAGAATACTGTTTTTATATTAAGATATTTGTCACCTTGAAAAAATAAATTCACACATCAGAAAAAGTATCGATGGCAGAAAGCCAAGTAAAAACAGACGTTTGATATGCATGACATCTAATGTGAGTCTTTGTCTCCAAAATAAATATAATATAAAAAATTAAAAATGAATGTTGAAGTCCAAAAATAGAAAGTTAAATAATGTTCACTATTCATTATTATTTTAAAATTATAATATAAACTATTACAATTTATTGTTAAAATTATTTTCAAAAAAAAAAATCTTTTAATGAGTGCCAATCTGCTAATAGTTCCTATTAACATAGGGCGTCGTAATTATAATTGAAATACAGAATACATCACACTAAGGGTATCTGATATCAGTAATTTTACTTTCAATTTGCATATTAAATTGGCTTATCGAGGTTGGCTTACAAACACTTCATACATGCTTAAAATTCTTTTAGCCCAATTGTAAATCCTTCATTACGCACTATCTAAATGATGCATCGGGTATATATATAAACATATATATAATTTACAGAACACAAGGAAAATGACTAGGTATTGAAACAAAAATTATACTTAAACTAGAAAGAGGGAGAAAAAGAAAAAGAAAAAAGGTAAGATGAAAGGTTCTGACTTGTTTATCAGCCAATTTTTTCGGTGTTTGTGTCATCTGAGGGCCATATCACAGTCTCCATGAGCCGTTCCCTCATCAATTCCAAATTTTCATCAGAGATTTCTTGATATATCTCAGCATGATTACATTTCTGCATAATAAATATGGGAGAAAATGTCATAAATTTATGTACAATCACCCTCTTCTCCAAAGCTTTACATTTTCGAAAGTGAAGCAATAGAATGAGAGAAATTTTGATTGAATTGCATTACCTTCACCCATTTACCATAAAGGTGAAGCCTTGTTACCATCACTCTCTCAGCAAGGGTTTGTTGCTCCTATCAGATGAGGAGGTCAAGTAACACATTGTGAAATATAATTGTAGAGTAAATCATCTTTCCTAACTAAAATTATATGAACAGCATCTAGAATGTAAAGGCATAAACTGATGCTAAGAAAAAATTGGTGCAATTTTATGATAGGTGTTCCCTTTCTTTTCTGTTCTGAAGTTCTATCAACATTGGGAAAAGACTACATCATGGAACAGAGATGAATTTTGATTGAATTAGGTGTAGTTTGTTATATCTTTGTCATCAATTCTTCCAATCAGAATATGACAAGTATATGGTTTTTCAATTAAAACAACTGTATAGTTTTTACAACTCATTGGTCTTTTAAGAAATTTTTACATATATCCTATTTTTAGTAAAGAACTTGATAATAAAGATATAAAGATTGCATATAAATCTTGTCCCATTTTGATTTTACTGGATTGGTAACAGCTTAACAAAAGTACTGTCAGTTTTAACATTTGGCAATGGCATCAGGAAAAAAATGAAAAGGATAGTATCTTCTACTGTGTCTGTGATTATAGTAAAAATAATATCGATAAGAAGTAATTTTTGCAACATAAAGGACAGCGACTCAATAAAATCAGCTCAAGTAAGCTTAGATCTATCAAAGTTTATATAAGGAAACATGGAACGAGAAACAGTATTACTAAATGAGACGGATGGGCTAGTAAGATATTTGCACTATTGGTTAGTATTTCTTAACACAGTAAAGAACGAAGAGGATAATCTTTTAGTATTTGGACCAGCTGGATGAAATCTAGACGTGTCTTTGGGCTCTAAAGGACAGGATCGCCATTCAACTTACTATGCGTTGTAGCATAGATGTTGCGCTTCTGTTAGGACTTTAAGAATCTTAGAAATATCACATTTGCAGAAGATTCTAAGGATTAAGAGGGATGAGAATCTTAATGGTGTAGGTATTACACCAAAGTAATCTACCAAAGGAGTTTCTTCAGTAAATGAAAATAGGGAATAAGTAAATTCCGAGGTAGATAGGTGGTGAAATTAGGAAATGTCAGAGCATAAAAGATAGAAGTTGTTTTAATAGAAGATAAAAGATGGGAGAATCATTAAAGATGATATAGTTGTGAGGAAAAACAATGAAAGATTACTTGTCTGGAGATAAAATAAGGGATCAAAATGCAAGAAATATATACAGTAACATCATCTAAGGAAGATACAAAGTAGAAAGGAGAGGAGAATTCAGTGAAAAAATTGTAAAAGAGTTGTTGTGAAAATATCATTGCAAAGGCTTTGTATTTCAAAAGAAAAAATTAATTGGAACAAGGAGAGGAAGAGCCTTTATATACTAATATGTGTTAGTGGGCTAATAAAGAGCTAAAAGAAGTGGTGGGCTTGCGCATTCACAATCCCGGGCAAGTGCAGTGCAAATCATCCGATTTGCCCACTCTTGCACATGCGATAAAATGGACCGGGCCTAATTTTTCACTTCAGAAATAATATTTTTATTTATTTTAGCTTACTTGAACATAAGCATATTTAACAATTACGAAATTGACTTGGTCAATTTTAGGAAATTAAGGACTTTCATTAATTTTTAATATTTTCGAAACTACCCATAAATTTCCTGAAACTGCCTATAAATTATTTTAATTTTCGTAACTGTATTTTAATTTTATTTGATTTCTGTGTCTGCTCACTCATGGTTCAACAGCTATAAAAGGGTTAAGAGAAGTGGTGGGCTCGTATATTCACAATCACGGTCAAGTGCAGTGCAAATTATATGATTTGCCCCCTCTTGCACATGCGATAAAATGGACTAAGCCTAATTTTTCATTTCAGAAACAATATTTTTATTTATTTTAGCTTACTTGAATAAAGGCATATTTAATAATTACGAAATTAACTTGGTCAATGTTAGGAAATTAAGGGTTTTTATTAATTTTTAATATTTTCAATACTGCCCATAAATTTTCTGAAACTGCCTATAAATTATTTTAATTCCCGTAACTATATTTTAATTTTACTTGATTTCTGTGTCTGCCTCATTTATGGTTTAGCAACTATAAAAGAAGCTCTCATCCTCCTCATTTTTCACACTTACACAGCCAACAGTTGTGTTCTCTCTCTCTCTCTCTCTCTCTCTCTCTCTCTCTCTCTCTCTCGCTTTTTGGGTTACTCTTTTAAAATTTCTGCTGTTTTGTGGACTGAGAGTATTTCAGAAGAATCTGATTAATTCTAGAGGGAGTTCTATAGACGCAGGATTTTTTCTGTGATTGCGAAATAATTTTTCTTAAGGACCATGTCTCCTATAAATGCGACTCAGATTATTATTGTGCTAGTTTTCATATTTTACAACAAGAGTATCCTAACAAGAAACAACCAAGTAGTTCAATTTTAAGATTTATGAAGCTGACACTAAATATCCAAGATGTGAAGACTTCTTCCTGATTTCCTGAATCGTCTCTTTTGCTTGCCCACATAAGTAGAGTCGAGAGAAAATATACCAAGTATTTTGAAAACTATATAGGTTACTGAAATCAAAATACAGAAACCATAAAACTAACAAATGAAATAACTAACTGGATATTAAAGACTACCTTGGCAAGGGATCGGATGAAATGTTTCCCATCCTCTGGCTTGTTTGATGCAACATAACTGACGATATGAATAAATATCTTGTGATTAAATAATAAACATATTTTCAAACTATAATAATAAAAGGTCATGAAGCTTTTAATGGAAACATTCTAGCTACAAGAAGGATTGTACTCACTTATAGAACCACCTATATTGGGGTGGATTCATCTCATATAGCTGCTGAAGAACAGTTCTCACAGCCTTGTAAGTGAAATAGTTGATTAATTGCTGTATCCAAAAAAATGAGTTCAGTTTGACTGCAAATAGCAGCGGTTAATAAATTTGTAATAACAAATAGTTAGATGCAATTGCACCCCTTGTGGTTTGAACCAGATGCACTCTGCCTCCTGTGATTTAAACAACCCATTTTTCATCCTAGTCATTCACTCTGTTAGCTTAGTGGCAATCTAACTCATCCGAGTGAAATCCCTTTCCCTGTCCCCTCTATTATATTTTTTCTTCACTCAATAGTCTACGAAAATAGCACTCTACTTGAAATAAGAGCACTAAGTAGTCTCTGAGAAGGGCTAATGCCAAGATTATATTCTCATTATATTTTCCCCAGAAAATAATGATATTGCATCAACTGTTATTAGTCCATGATCAACGAAACACGCAAGATGTCAAACCATTACACTATAATGAAGTATTAAATCCAACAACTAATAGGTATATATATGAAAGAGGCTCTAATTCAACCATGGACATTCAAAAGTATACAAGTCTTTAGACTGGAGAACATTAACAAATTGATAGTATAATGTCACTATCATTTAAAGCATGCACATCCATGCCTAGCAGTGTCAGTGTTATTTCCTATGATTTCCCCTCAAGTCCCAATTAGTGCTTTTTACTACACTCAAATAATTCAAACATTTCACAGAGGGAGGGGGTAACCTACACCTTCCACAAGCATAATAAGTAAGAACTGACAACAAAAAGTTTATGCCGACATTAAGCCAAGCAGCCAATGGAGTGAACCAAGGGGTTAATTGGAACAGTTTAAACTGTAGGGCCCAAAGCACAATGGTCCAGACAACATGGGAGGTAACTGCACAGTACCACCATATAAAATCCGAATTCATGAAAAATCGAAAATGATCTTGTTCAATTTGGGAATGCATGCATGTCTTGTACACATCTTGCTTGAGTTGCTAAGTTTAAATTTATCTAATCCCACATTTTCAAACTAAGTACAGAAAGAAAATGAGCATTTATGGAAAATTATAACAAGATCCGATATGTTAATGTTATTCAGAATACTTAGGAAGGACACATAATATTTCTATTTGAGAAAATGTTTTGCACGTAATGGTAGACCCAGCAAAGATTAAATTTGATGAAATTTGGGTTCAAAAGAAACACAGGAAACTGTCACCCTTATTAATTGATTCTTCTCATATGTATCTAATAGTAATAGTCTTTCAGGTACCTGTGTTTCCTTCTAATTATAGATAGTTTTACATGCTTAAATTGTACTTCAGTCTTGGGTTCGTACAGATGGCAAGCAAGGCAAAGTAAAAGTAATCATAGAATCCCAAAAGATAACAAATGTATTCATGAAACTAGCAGTCGTTTTAAAGTTCTAAGGGTAACTTATTGCAAAATAATTGACATCTTTCTTAAAGATGCAATGTTAAAATGCTATATCTACTGACTATAATCTTTATTAACATGTCTATAAGCAGAGATTAGAATGAAGCAATTACGACTTTTGCAAAAGTCCAAACGGTAAAACAAAGCAATACTAACGGGGAGAGAGAACATAATAAAGATTAAATTAAGAATTAATTTATATCATATTCTTCTTATGAAAACTTCCTTTCGTAGTTGTCACCGAAGACTAAGTATGTTACCGTCTTAACGTCATTAAACGAATCTTCATACTGCCCACCGATGTCGTTCATAACGACCAGTCTCCGATTCTTGCGCTGCTTTTTGGAGCTTCTTGAAAGGCAGAGCCGCCACTCTCGCCCAGGATCAGTGAAGGAACTTCTCAAATCCATAGCCTCACGCTTCACCTTATTTTTCTTCCCGATTGCATTCCTCCACACAATAACATCTCCACCACTCTTGAGACTTATACTAGTTGTAGGCAGTGCATCCACACACAAACATGGTGAAGTCTGCGAGTCCATCACTGATGAACAACCCACAACAGATAAAGCACCCACCATCCTTTTTCTCCTTCACTCAAAACCAGCTTTACAAAGTCCTCCCAGATGAAGAAGTAAAGTAATGATTATAACACCGAAATATGAGATCCGGCCGAAGAAAAAGCGATGCTCACAAAGTGTTTGAGGAAAGGGGGAAAAGAGAAAGAGGTAAGAAAAGAACAGAACTGAGCAGATGGGTTGAGATTTTTGAAGGGGGTTGTGTGTCATGTGTGAATCCTAACCAGGCAAAATTTGTGAGGTCCATATTTTTCCAATGAAAAAGAGAATGATTCAAAATGCAGGTTGGCTACTTGGCTTCTCTTTCTTGTTGCCACAATCGAAGATCCCCGTCCAGCTCTCAACTGGACGGTATCTTCACTGCGATGAATCATGTATCTCTCGCCACGTGGTTTGAATCTTTTTTGTCGTTACGCCAAACCGTTACATTTTTCGGCGTATCACGAACGTGAATAGAGTGCGTATGCTATGCGTACACACACAAATCACCAAAAATGCTAAGATATTTGTAGGAGCTGGCGCGTGACACGTACTTTTGAACGGAGTAACAAGCGCTGTGAAACGGGGAAAATCAAACCGTTACACGCTACAGGTAAACTGACTGGTGGTTTCGTTTATAAATGAATTTCTTTATTAAAAATCAATATCACTTGTCATGGTCTGTATGCACTTTTTTTTAAAAAAAAATTTAAACAATATAATTTTAAAATTTTTTTAGTAAAAATTTTAATAATTTTTTATTAAATACAATTTATGCAAGTAAAGCAATACTTATTTAATATTTTAAAATACTTAATAACTTTAATTTTTCATATATTTTAAATTAATTATATTAATTTTTAAATTAAAAAATTTTATATTTATTTTAAAAAAATTACAAAACTTTTCATATTTAAATTTACAATATTTATTGAATATAATGTTCTAACATATAAAAAGTGATAAATTAATATTATTTATATTAAATAATATAATTTTTGTTATAAAATAAAAAGGTCAATTCACAACTAAATATATCAATCATTTAGACATATTTTTAAATATATTTAATTTTGTAAATCTAAAATCATCGATTTATGAATAATCTCAAATTAACTCGTAAGTCATAAATCAAAATGACATATCTAAGAATAACTCGGACATGAACATCTCTATTTTTAATCTTTTTAATTTTAAAATTTTTTATTTATAAAAAGTACATAGAGGAAATAATTCAACAATAAAGAATCTCCACCTTACAAAAATAAATAAAGAAATAAACATTGCACACTCTTGAAAAATGTAGGACGCAATAAAGCATCAATAGTGAGAGTAGCGTAAGAAAACGTTCTTTAATTAGAACCGTTGCGTATTGTTATTTTCTCTTACGGTGAACATGTTTAGGATGTTTTCTGGGTTAGGGTATTTCAACGAGTTGAGATTGCCTCGTTGCCTCCTGCGGCAGCCGTTAGACCCAATCATTCAGTGTTTTTATAAAATAAATCATAATTATTATTTTATGTTTATCATTGTACATATAATCATCATTGAATCAATTAAAGTATTTTTAATGGTATGATATCATTATTTTTGTAATATCTCAAGAATTTTCATGAATATTTAAAGTCTATTTGAAGTTTATTGAAAAATTTAATTACATGAGATATGTTATTTTTGAATTAGTGAAGGAAATTTGGAAATAGAAATTTCAAAAATTTTAATTTGGGACATTTTATAAATTCTCAAGGACTAAAATGAAAAGAAAAGAAAGTATGGAGTACTTTTGAGAAATGACCAAGTAGGAACCCGAGAAGAAGAATAGAGCTTATGGGAATGAATTATGAGTCCGGTACCGAAAGAATGATAGATTTGGGGTTAAAGTAGAGTTTGAGATATTGAGAGGGACTAAAGTGAAATAAGAAAATCTGTGGGGCACCTAGGATTTAGAAACACCTGAGGTGAGATTTTATGAATTTGCTTTTGTTAGTCTTGACTGAGGGTCAATTGCAGAGCAAGTGATAATTTCACCCCGGGCGAGTATATAGGTGGCCTCACCTATTTTTTTATTCATTTTTCTCCTTTCCTCTCTCTCTCTTCACTTTCTCTCCTCTCCTTCTCTCTTCCTTCTCTCTAATTTCTCTCTCTACACTCCAACTCTACAACCGGGCTTTGGAGGGTGGATCTCGGGCTACGGGGCGAGCCTCTAGGAGCCAAGTAACATAGGGAAAGCAAGGAATCGAGGTAGAAATTTCTATTTCTTAAGCTTTTCTCTATTTTCTAGTTTTAAGAGTGTTTGAGGTAAAATCGAGATTCTGGTTTCGTTTCTCGATTAAAATTGGTGATTTTGGTGTCTAAATGCTCCTTAGACATTAATGGTGAGATCACATGGAAGAAATCATGAAAAACGATGAAGATTTGACCAGATTTGGGCCAAAACCGAGAGAAATCGCGAAGGGGTCGCGATCGTGGCGCCCAGGCGCCAAGGTGAGATGGGAAGAAGAAGGAATTGGCGCCTAGGCGCCAGGCATGGGTGGCGCCCAGGCGCCAGGTGTATCGGGAAATTTTAGTTTATTTTTCAATCAGTCATAACTTGTTCATCCGGACTCCGTTTTGGGCAAACTTTATATCGTTGGAAAGCTCTTTGAGTCTAGTTTCCAATGGTATAAATTTCATTTAGAAATTCATTACCAGTTAGGAGTTATGACTTAAGATGTGAGTAAAAGTCGAGAGTAGTGATAGGAAATTTCTCTATTTTGTAACCCTAATGATTTTTACCTGGTTACAATAGGGATGTTTGGGGCGCAAGGTGGGAGCGCTGAGAGCGTGGAATCCAGGTGAGTAGGCAACCTTGCAAAATTAATTTAATAAATTAGTCAAAGCACAATATAAATCCCATTTGCGTTATTTGTGAAATTGAGAAGATTATCAGTGTGTGTTCAGGTTGAGAAAAAGTACAATATCATTGGAAGGTATTTTATTACCTTTGAGAATTGATTTCTCTAGTTGACTAAAGAACTAGATGTGATTGTTCCTTGAATAAATTGAAACATTTTGTAAGTGAATAGTCTTAATAATTTAATGTGATCTTATTAGATAAAGTACAATACAAGTTTTGTTTATAACATTATTGAAGTGAGAAATAATCAGTATCGCTGTTGATAATATATGATGATTGTTATGGTTGATGATAGACATTCAAGGGAATAAAAGTATGTGTAAATTCATTTATTTCATAGTAATTATATTGTGATAAATTGTCACTATTTTATTGATGAGCAAAAGATCTACGAGATCTAATACACAAGTTTGAAAGGGTTAGAGTCCCATACTACTCAGTGTATAAATGTGAAAACCTATGCACGAGTTTGAAAGGGTTAGAGTCCCATACTACTCGGTGTATAACTGTGAAAACCTATGCACGAGTTTGAAAGGGTTAGAGTCCCATACTACTCGGTGTATAAATGTGAAGACCTATGCACGAGTTTGAAAGGGTTAGAGTCCCATACCACTCAGTGTATAACTGTGAAACTTATGCACCAAGAGTTTGAGGGTTAAATTCCCAAGTCACTCAGTGCAAGTATCTATGGCATATAATGCAAAGTGATTGAGGGATTGATCACCCAAGAAATCATACGCAAATTCAGACAAGTGTAATACTATAATTATTTACAATAAATAATAGATTGATTGTATTAGTAAATGTGGTGTTTGTGCTTATGATATTTTCATGTACAGTTGTTTACTCACTGAGTTATGATAAACTCACACTCTCTATGATTATCTTTTCAGATACACTGGTTGAGGAGAAGAATTTATAGCTTTTAAGGATATACTCCACTTTTGTCTGGTAAACAATTGGTAAGGATTAGGAAACGCTCAGTAATCTAGTAGGTCACCTAGGCTTGGGAGGTTGTATAGTACTGTATAGTGTTTGAAGGTTGAACATTTTCTGAATATGTATACAAAATATCTTTCTTGGAATATTTATGATTCACATAATTATGGATATTAAGAATGTTCACAGAGATTATGGGGTACCACGGAGGTACACCCTAGGTATTTTATGTTTATATCACATGTAAGTTTTGGGATGTGACAAATTGGTATCAGAGGTGGTTTTTAGGTCCCCTATAGATTACAGAGCGAAGTGTTCTTTGTGGGCCCTTTTCCATTATCATGAACCGCTGAATGACCATGGGATTAGGTTCCATAAAAGACCTTGTAAAGTTGAGTGTTCTTGTCATAACTTACCCTTCGATGGAGTTAGTTAGAGATAATTTTGTTACAATATGAGATAATTGATTTCATATGTGGAACTTTGGAACTTGTTGGAGGTATGATCTTTATACCGATGGAAAAGGTGATCTCTGTATGAAATTTTTCTTTTTGAGAAATTGGGAACATAACTCTGTAGTGTACTCTGAAAGCTGAAGATTAGTACTTACTAGAATATGGCTTGAGGGCTGGGCCAAGAGTGATGTATTAGATGGGGTAAAGTTGATTATGAGGCATGGGCTAGAGTTCAAGAAAGATTTTTGTAAAGAATATAGCGCAGATTACTAATGCAAGAATGGGAAAGAACCCTTGTGAGGCAGATCAAGATTTGATTTTGATAGATGCCAGACAGATGTAATTTATGGAAGAGGATGTAAGTCCTAAATAATATGTTCCTTGATAAAAGCTTGGTTGAGAAAATAGATGTGGGCTAGGTAGTTTTTCCCTAAGGGAGATACTACGGTAAAATGGAACCTAGCATAAGAGATATTGAGGTACGTTATAAGTCTTCTCTAGGGGCGACTCGCCAAAGTTGCACTTGTTTAGTTAGGGATTGGCAAAATGGTACTATGTGATAGAAGTGTTTCAAAAAAAATATATATATATACAATGTAGAAGTTTTGTAACATTGGAACAATTAGAGCATGTTAAAGGTAGGCTGTTGGCGTATGAACATTCATAATTGTTAAACGTGATGTATGATTGGAATGGTCTAAAAAGACGTTCTTATAGTAGTTCGTGCTTCAGAGTGTTAGTTTAAGGAAAGCTTGCGAGTCGAGGCTCTTAAGCAAGAATTCATGACAATTCAAGGGCATAATATTGAGTTTAATTGATCTACACGTTGTTGACCCTAAGGCTATATGCCATAAGTTTTGATGATGACAAATGTATTTGAATAGTAGCATTGATATATATAAAGATTAATTATCATATATATGGTACAAGTACTTAAGCATGATTATGTTATTTAATATGTATGTTGCATATATTGAATCATGCTATTAAACTAACCATTGGGTTTGCAAGTAAGATATATTTTATAGGTTGGTTCAAAACAAGAAGAGTGAGCATTGTATTGAAAAACAAGGAAAAGCAATATCATGCTTCACTCAAGGAAAACAACATGCAAGGATGAAGCTCCAAGAAATGAAGAATTAGAAGATTTGAAGTCTTGGAAGCTTGGATACATCAAGATAGCCTATGTGTTTACATTAGGTATATTTTATATATGCTAGTATACTTGTGCAACTCAATGATTTAGATTTGCATATATTGGCTCAATTATTTTGAACAAAAAGATAGTGAGATATGAAATTTTACAAAAGTTAATTTTTGACCTTTGGTCACTCTTTATATCATATCTCATAAGCGAAAAATCATTTTTTCAAGTACCTTAATCTCATTTGATAGTAGACTCAAAGATCTTTCCAAAGGTATATTATTTATTGAAAACGGAGTCCAAATGAGAAATATATGACTATTTAAACTATAGTTTGAAAAACTGAAAGTTGATTATTCTGTTCTGACCTATAGTCAGTATTTTGATTATATCTCTTAAAATAAAAATAATTTTTGAGTAAAACTTAGCTCATTTGAAACTAGACTCCAATAGCTTTTCAACGGTATATTATTTGTTTAAAACGGAGTTCAAATGAGGGAGTTATGAATTTTTAAAGAAAGCTCAAAATCTGGACTGCACTATAAGTGCTGTAACGGCTATATAACGGCTAGTTTTGTAAAATCTTATATATATGACCTTAGATACACGATTTTGAGTAAGAACAAAGTCCTACAATGTGATATTAACTTCTTCTATCATCTTTGAGAGAAAGGAAAGCATTCTTGAGCCAAATCTTGCATATTTTCTATCATTAGAGTTATTAGAGCTTCATTTGTTTTCATCTACTCTTTAGAGAGAGTTTCTTTGTATTGTTGTGTCACGTCCCAAAATTTGAGCACGTGACCGGCACGGAAAATGAATTTCATTTCACCTCCGTAAGCCTATCTTTCTCTTAAAAATCATACAATTCTTTTTCATGCAACCAAAACGAGTTCTCTATACATACTACAATTACTCACATTACATCACTGAATGAACCTACCCGATTACAGAGATTTCTAGATTTATACAACTTAGAATAAAACTTAACTATTATACCTTTATCCTGAACAAATAAAAAGGTAATTATGGACTAAGGATCCATAATTCCTTGTTCCGATATTTACCTTCAGCTGTCAATTCTGAAAAAAAATATCAATAAGAGGGGTATGAGCAAACCACGTGCCCAGTGAGTAGATAACACAATACTATGACAAAATAAAAATCATGCATCATAATGATAACATGCAGCAATCATACGTAGATCGATCATCATATGATATAATATTATTCATAATACTTCACAACAATATCCAAGTGAATCAAATGCATTTCAACAAAATTCAAAATTCACAACAGCAATCGATGAAATCAATTTCACACACAATTCCCGTACCAACCGGGTCGTCCAGAATACCTCTGGATCGTTTCCCGCGGCCCCCGCCGCATCCACCCTTATCGCTCCATTTATATTCTCCACCCTTATAGCTTCACATAGATTTCTCCATGGGGTGCACCACCATGCCTTTCCTTTCCAGTCAAACACAATCACAATCACATATAAAAACATCCTCAATCATAATCTTGAGCCACATACACAACTCAGTCATTTACAATTCAAGCCACAACATAATCAATGTGGTTCCAGCAACATAGCATGTATATAACATAACCCATAATATAGAACAATTATTCAACTCGGTTCATATGCCATTCACAATCCATCATATAACCTCCATTCATGGGAAAATAAGAAAATATAATTATATACATTACCAGACACGTTCCACATTTGTTTATGCCTCATCGTTCCACATCATCCTCTTCAAACTTGGATATACAACATATTTCCACTATGATGCAAAAAGTCAATAACAGATATTTAATCATAGCAAGTATTAACCCACTCACCTGGATTTCACGCTCTCGGCACTCCCACTTTGCACTTTGACCATTCCTATTGTAACCAGACAAAAACCATCAGAGTTATGAAATAGAGAAATTTCCTACCACTACTCTCGACCTTCACTTACTTCTCGAATCATAACTCCTAACTGGTAATTAATATTCAAATGAAACTTATACCATTGGAAACTAGACTTAAAGAGCTTTCCAACGATATAAAGTTTGCCCAAAACGGAGTTCGGATGAAGAAGTTATGGCCGATTGAAAAATAAACTAAAATTTCCTGGTACACCTGGCGCCTGGGCGCCAACCATGCCTGGCGCCAACCATGTCTGGCGCCTGGGAGCCAATTCCTTCTTCTTCCCATCTCACCTTGGCGCCTAGGTGCCACACATGGCGCCTGGGCGCCACGATCGCGACCCCTTCGCGATTTCTCTCGGTTTTGGCCCAAATCTGGCCAAATCTTCACCGTTTTTCATGATTTCTTCCATGGGATCTCACCCTTAATGTCTAAGGAGCATTTAGACACCAAAATCACCAATTTTAATCGAGAAATGAAGCTGGAATCTCGATTTTACCTCAAACACTCTTAAAACTAGAAAATAGAGAAAAGCTTAACAAATAGAAATTTCTACCTCGATTCCTTGCTTTCCCTATGTTGCTTGGCTCCTAGAGGCTCGCCCCGTAGCCCGAGATCCACCCTCCAAAGCCCGATTGTAGAGTTGGAGTGTAGAGAGAGAAATTAGAGAGAAGGAGAGGAGAGAAAGTGAAGAGAGAGAGAGGAAAGGAGAAAAATGAATAAAAAATAGGTGAGGCCACCTATATACTCGCCCGGGGTGAAATTATCACTTGCTCTGCAATTGACCCTCAGTCAAGACTAGCAAAAGCAAATTCATAAAATCTCACCTCAGGTGTTTCTAAATCCTCGGTGCCCCACAAATTTCCTTATTTCACTTTAGTCCCTCTCAATATCTCAAACTCCACTTTAACCTGAATCCATCATCTTTTCGGTACCGGACTCATAATTCATTCCCATAAGCTCTATTATTCTTCTCGGGTTCCTACTTGGTCATTTCTCAAAAGTTCTCTATACTTTCTTTTCTTTTCACTTTAGTCCTTGAGAATTTGTAAAAATTTCCTAAATTAAAAATAAAAATTTCTATTCCCACATTTTCTTCACTAATTCAAAAAGAAAATTTTTCACATAATTAAATTTTTTACTAAACTTCAAATCAGACTTTAAATATTCATAAAAATTCTTGGGATATTACATTCTTCCCCCCTTAAAAGAATTCGGTCCTCCGAATTCAAAACTTACCTCAAGATTGAAGCAAATGCCAATATTTTGTTTATATCTCATTCTCTCTCTTAGAATTTTCACAATCAAGTACAAAATATAACAAGTTCAACATATTTTTATTTCTAATACATAAGTTACAGGCAACAAGCTGAACTTGATTTACAAAACAGATAATTTTAATACGTAAACATTAGATCAAACATCAGCTTTAGGTATAAACAAAAGAAAAGATAAATTAAGAACGAGGAGGCTTTTGAAATGCAGAAGGTGCTCCAAGTCTAGAAGAAGAAGGTGCTTCAGACCTTAAGGAAGAAGTTAATCGTTGCAGCCTAGAAAGAGTTTCTGGAGGAAACGTTTGGGAAATTTGGCGAAGTGCAGAAGTCACTCCATTCATACAGTCAATACATCTCGCTTGTTGGTCACGAAAATTTTGAATTGCAAACATCGAATGTCTATCAACTCTATTCGCCAATTCCCTAAAATGACGGTTCAAAAGCTTCTCTTGTTCTGTAAAGAGATGATTTATCAATCTCCCCTGGTCCTCAAAGTGGCGGTTTATCAGTCTTTCCAAGTCCTTCATCTTTTGTCTCATAAGCGCAAGCTCATTATTAGAAGATGTTGCTGTGCTAACATCCTCTAACTCTACTACATCCCTTTTTCTTTTCTTAGCCTCTGGTGACTCTTCCATGGATCTCTTATTCTTATAATTCTCCAGGCTAAGATTTAGGTCCAGCTCTACCTTGCCAGCCTCAAAGTTTAAATTGAAAGATTTATTGCCGGCCATATTTTTCTGAGCTATAAAGGTTGTACAGAAGGAGAAGTTTGATGCTAGAAAGCTTATAGATATAAACTCTTAGTGTAGTGAGCAGCGTAATGGGGCATCCATTATATATAGACGAAATTTAGGGCTACAAAACCTTTACATCATACTCTAAAGATGACCTACAGACCTTATCCGACGCAATGCCAACGGTCTCTGATAAGCATGCCAGAAAATAACAAAATATAATCAAATACAAAAGATTTCCTCAAAAATTTCGGCTAACTTTTGACTCTTGCTCAAATTATTAAACTAATCGCCGCTTCAATTTATGACTTCCTAACTCTGTATTTGTCATATCCAATAATTCTAAATCGAGATATTACTCCATGAACGGGTAGCTTCATATTAACCTTATCTAGGTTTCTAATCCGTGACTTTGCCCTAAGGTTACACATTTTCAAACATACATATTAAAATAAAAACTTCTCACATCTACACATCAAGCGTTCCATAAAGTGAGAGAAAAATTTTACCTTTCACTTGCCTCTACGAGCATATATGTATATATGTATAAACATAGAGATACATCATTATCTATATATATTTTCATCTATTCAAGTTTTTTTTTTAAAATTTCAGACTTTTCATTCTCTGAATGTATGTAGAATCATTACATATTATTCGTGGCCATAACAAATAGCCTTCACTCTCTATGCATGAATAACATACATACATATATATGTATTTAGATACATATAATCACAATATAATTCAATCAATCATGTATATTATACTTAACTGAAGGCTTTCAAGAACAATGCAAGAAAGCATAGAAATACATTTTAGTTCATCGTGAAAACATCCAAGACACTCTGTAATGGTTACATTGTCGACTTCCTTCAATTTCAGAAAATGCCAACGAGAGAAATGGAAAAACCAAGTGTAAATCGGCCGCAAATCCACCGAATATTGACTTTCGTGGTTTTGCCATTAATGCGACGCGTTGTTGGTGTGCATGCCTACCCTAGACTCATAGCTTCCAGCTTGCAGAAATCCATAGGTTAAGCGTGTAGGGTGCGGCGAAGAGATATCTTCTTTGTCTCTAAGTTCAAATTTTTCCTCTATAAGAACTGTCCCAACGTTCTCAGTTACCACACCACAAAGAGTAATCATCTCTGAGCCTACAACTTCCCAGCGTTCCTCTCTTCTCATACTCCCACATAAATTTCTAAATTTTTCAAATCATGGCCACAAGGAAGTACATTGATCTCACAGTGGATGCCAAGAGAGAAGAGCTCGACTTAAACTTAAGTCTGGGCAAAGACAAGGGCAAAAGACCTTTTGAAGGGTCTTTAGAGAAGCATATGGAGAAGAAAATGAAGAAGAACGAGGAAGCTGAGCACGGCCCATACCTCGGAGGACAAAATCGCCTGTCTAGAGCAGGAGGTGAAAAATCTGAAAAAGATGATAGGAGACCTGGAGAAGTTAACTAAACGCAATCATGCAGAAATGACTTCAAGAATAGACAGGTTCTTCTATTGGTCTACCCAGTACTTCTGCAATCAACAACAAAGAAGTGTTGATTGTATGAATGGGATTTACACTACCCTCCGTGACATTGCTCTGTCTCTCGCTCCAAGGAATGGTCGAGGGGTGATGATACAATACAACCCTCCTAATCCGAGACCACCTCGCTTTTAGATTACTCATGCATGAGTAATTTTTTTTTTTGCAATGTAATCCTTCTGCTTTTAATGCCAGTGGTTTCTTTTATGGGATGGTACTCCAAAAATAGTAATAATAAAATTAAGAAGGATAAAATAAATCAGTCACACAAAATCAATCATGAATGTAACATATAAAGCCCCATACATACAATTTGATCCGACAGCAACGGAATCAAAAGTATAGCCATATCTGTCTAAAACTAAAACCTTTCCTTTACCAAGACCAAAAGTATAGCCATATCTGTCTAAAACTAAAACTAAAACATAATTCATAAGAAAAGACAAGTCTTGGAGGAAAAGGAAATGAAAACATCCTACAGGACCTTCAAAGGAGCCATCTCTCTCTAGTCGTGCTCGGGTTCACCACGATAGAGGAGATCCCACTAAGGTTACCTTACTCTGTAATCAGTAGGAGACCTAATCCCAAAGCTCTGATACCAACTTGTCACGTCCCAAAATTTGAGCACGTGACCGGCACGGAAAATGAATTTCATTTCACCTCCGTAAGCCTATCTTTCTCTTAAAAATCATACAATTCTTTTTCATGCAACGAAAACAAGTTCTCTATACATACTACAATTACTCACATTACATCACTAAATGAACCTACCCGATTACAGAGATTTCTAGATTTATACAACTTAGAATAAAACTTAACTATTATACCTTTATCCTGAACAAATGAAAAGGTAATTATGGACTAAGGATCCATAATTCCTTGTTCCGATATTTACCTTCAGCTGTCAATTCTGAAAAAAAATATCAATAAGAGGGGTATGAGCAAACCACGTGCCCAGTGAGTAGATAACACAATACTATGACAAAATAAAAATCATGCATCATAATGATAACATGCAGCAATCATACGTAGATCGATCATCATATGATATAATATTATTCATAATACTTCACAACAATATCCAAGTGAATCAAATGCATTTCAACAAAATTCAAAATTCACAACAGCAATCGATGAAATCAATTTCACACACAATTCCCGTACCAACCGGGTCGTCCAGAATACCTCTGGATCGTTGCCCGCGGCCCCCGCCGCATCCACCCTTATCGCTCCATTTATATTCTCCACCCTTATAGCTTCACATAGATTTCTCCATGGGGTGCACCACCATGCCTTTCCTTTCCAGTCAAACACAATCACAATCACATATAAAAACATCCTCAATCATAATCTTGAGCCACATACACAACTCAGTCATTTACAATTCAAGCCACAACATAATCAATGTGGTTCCAGCAACATATCATGTATATAACATAACCCATAATATAGAACAATTATTCAACTCGGTTCACATGCCATTCACAATCCATCATATAACCTCCATTCATGGGAAAATAAGAAAATATAATTATATACATTACCAGACACGTTCCATATTTGTTTATGCCTCATCGTTCCACATCATCCTCTTCAAACTTGGATATACAACATATTTCCACTATGATGCAAAAAGTCAATAACAGATATTTAATCATAGCAAGTATTAACCCACTCACCTAGATTTCACGCTCTCGGTACTCCCACTTTGCACTTTGACCATTCCTATTGTAACCAGACAAAAACCATCAGAGTTATGAAATAGAGAAATTTCCTACCACTACTCTCGACCTTCACTTACTTCTCGAATCATAACTCCTAACTGGTAATGAATATTCAAATGAAACTTATACCATTGGAAACTAGACTTAAAGAGCTTTCCAACGATATAAAGTTTGCCCAAAACAAAGTTCGGATGAAGAAGTTATGGCCGATTGAAAAATAAACTAAAATTTCCCGATACACCTGGCGCCTGGGCGCCAACCATGCCTGGCGCCTGGGCGCCAATTCCTTCTTCTTCCCATCTCACCTTGGCGCCTAGGTGCCACACATGGCGCCTGGGCGCCACGATCGCGACCCCTTCGAGATTTCTCTCGGTTTTGGCCCAAATCTGGCCAAATCTTCACCGTTTTTCATGATTTCTTCCATGGGATCTCACCCTTAATGTCTAAGGAGCATTTAGACACTAAAATCACCAATTTTAATCGAGAAACGAAGCCGGAATCTCGATTTTACCTCAAACACTCTTAAAACTAGAAAATAGAGAAAAACTTAACAAATAGAAATTTCTACCTCGATTCCTTGCTTTCCCTATGTTGCTTGGCTCCTAGAGGCTCGCCCCGTAGCCCGAGATCCACCCTCCAAAGTCCAGTTGTAGAGTTGGAGTGTAGAGAGAGAAATTAGAGAGAAGGAGAGGAGAGAAAGTGAAGAGAGAGAGAGGAAAGGAGAAAAATGAATAAAAAATAGGTGAGGCCACCTATATACTCGCCCGGGGTGAAATTATCACTTGCTCTGCAATTGACCCTCAGTCAAGACTAGCAAAAGCAAATTCATAAAATCTCACCTCAGGTGTTTCTAAATCCTCGGTGCCCCACAAATTTCCTTATTTCACTTTAGTCCCTCTCAATATCTCAAACTCCACTTTAACCTCGAATCCATCATCTTTTCGGTACCGGACTCATAATTCATTCCCATAAGCTTTATTCTTCTTCTCGGGTTCCTACTTGGTCATTTCTCAAAAGTCCTCTATACTTTCTTTTCTTTTCACTTTAGTCCTTGAGAATTTGTAAAAATTTCCTAAATTAAAAATAAAAATTTCTATTCCCACATTTTCTTCACTAATTCAAAAAGAAATTTTTTCACATAATTAAATTTTTCACTAAACTTCAAATCAGACTTTAAATATTCATAAAAATTCTTGGGATATTACATGTTGATTTTGATCAACACATATATTATTCTGAGTTGAAGTTCGCAAGTACCGGTGTTGGAAGAACTTGCTTTGGGTTGAGGAGGAGCCCGGATTCATAAATTCTTCATTGTGGTTTCGCAAATACCCAGATCGAATTTGTGTGGTTGTAGTGGTTTGCAAGTACCCGGATTAAACTTGCAATTATAGTGGAAATACTCAAGTGGTCTCTTGAGGACTGGATGTAGGCTTGGATTAGCCGAACCAGTATAAATCTCCGAGTTTGCTTTCTCTATCCCTTACTCTTTAATTTGTGCATATTGATATCTATTCTTTAATTTCTTGATCTTTATAATTATTTATCTTGACAGCACATTGATTTTCTGTATTGTATTTATTATCCTAAGCATTGTACTTTTACAGAAAATCATTTTAACTTCCAATTAATTCTTGTGAAAAATTTATAAAACCCAATTCACCCCCCTCTTGGGTTCCAACCATTACTTTCAATTGGTATCAGAGCTTGGGCTTTTGATTTAAGACTTAACCGTCTAAGAGTAAATATGGTTGGATCTAGTGAGTAGTTTATGTCTGAAAATTGTTCTTTCACAGAACCTCCAATTTTTTATGCTAATCATTTTCAATATTGGAAGTATGAAATGAAAATTTTTTTAATTTCAGTAGACCATAAACTCTGGGAAATTATAGAAAATGGTTTTTATATGCCTGTCAAGGAAGAACAAGGAAAATACATTCCAAAACCCAAGAGTGAATGGAATGATACTGAAAGAAGTTTAGTGCAACTCAATGCTAAGGCAAAATTGATTATTTCTTGTGCATTGAGTCAAGATGAATTTTTCAGAATTTCCAATTGTGCAACTGCTAAGGAAATGTGGGAAACTTTAGAAGTTGCATATGAGGAAGATCTTGTTGCAATGGAATTAAAGTCTAGAAATCTCATTAATGAACTTGATATCACTCAAATGAAAAATTGTGAAACCATTAATGAGATACGACTTGTGCTTAATCAATTGCAAGCTCTTGGTGTTGAACTTACAGGAAAATCTCAAATCACCAAGGAGATAGAAGAAAAAGAAAAAGGAGAAAAAGAGAAACCACAACCAAAAACTGAATCATCAAAGAAAGCTTACCTATCTTCCATTTGGGAAAATAGCAATTCCGATGAGGAGAACACAAATGAAGAAGCCAACACTTGTCTTGTGGCCAGAGATAAAGATGAGGTAAATTCATTTGACTACTCTTTTGAAGAATTACAAGATGCCTTTGATGATTTACATGAAGAATCTCTTATACTTGCAAAGAAACTAAATATTTCAAAACAGAAAAACTCTTCTCTTGAAAATGAGTTGGAAACATTGAAAAACGAATTTTCTATTTCCAAGGAAGAGAATTTTGTTTTTGAAAATCAAAACAGAACTTTGCAAGAAGAGAATTTGATTTTAAAGGCAAATATCTCTACCAACAAAAATTGCTTTTGTACCAAGTGTGATTCCTTGAAAAAGGAGAATGAGGATCTTAAAAACACACTTAAAAAACTTTCTCAAGGTAGAGAAATTCAAAACTCTTCTGTTGAGAAACAAAGTAGTAGCTTTAACAAAATTGGTTTTGTTCTTAACAAGTCAAATCAGAAATATTTCGAAAACTACTTTGTTCCTACAAAAATGTCCAAAAGTCCACCTTGCACTTGTTTTTATTGTGGACTGAAAGGACACAAGTCTTACTCCTGTTTTTATAAGAAAAATCTTGTTTATGGAGTAAAAATGAAATGGGTTCAAAAAGGACCTCATGACCCAGGCAAACCCAAAAAAATTTGGGTATCAAAGACAAAGGATTAATTTGCAGATTTGCCTCGAAGCAAGGAGCGGAAATAACTTTTCAATGGCTACATCATTCAAACTCCACTCTCTTGCATCAAAAGGAGGCAATGGATAAGTAAACATATAAGCTGGAATGCATTGTAAGAATTTTGACTGATATGTTTACTGCTCTCTAATGCTTTTGTCTGTTGTCTAATATGTCTTACATCTATCCTTGATATTCATGCATATTTCTCTTGCTTTCACAATAATAAGATTACTCTTGCCTATAGTATTTATCCTTTGTATAAGATATAGCTTATGAACGATTGTTTATGGAATATAGTTTATATCTGATTATATCTTATTAATCCATATTACCTCTGTAATACCCAAGAAAAATAAAATATAAATATTTGTTTACAAACTATGGTTACTATGCTAGTATACGGTACTGTTTACATGTATAATACTATTTACGTATATGATACTGTTTATTTATACAATCGAAATGTCAAGTACTAGATGTGGTTTGGTCATAAGAGAAAACTAGAAAGAAGTTTGTAGGAGAAAATGACGTTTTATGTGTAAAAATACGCTCAGGGACTAAATTGAAAGAACTGATTTGAAAAGAAACTTAAAGGTTTAAGGTGAAATGATAGTTTTTCCCTTAAGTTTTCAATAGTAAAGCCGCCTGTGACTTTTCCGAAATTGCACAGTAATCATAAATGATTAACGTGAATTATTTTATTAGAAATGTCATTTTCATGAATAGTAAATTGAATATTTTATTAGTGCATAGTGTCAAATAGTACCCTTGACTTTTGCTATAAATAGGCCCTTCCATTTCACTTATAAACTCACACCTTCAACTTCTCTTCTTCTCTCCTTAAGTTTCTCTTACTCCAAAGCTAGGCCTCTGAGATTTTGGGCCTTTCCTTTTTAGCTTAGGTAAGGATACTATGCCCTTTCTATGTCTTTCAAATTTTAGAAGTTAATTTCTTAAGTATGCTCTGTGGTTGCGGTTTTGGCCGATCTTCCACATCAGAAAAACTGTCCTTAGCTGTTTATATGTTATTTTGATTCTCTGATTACCGAAATAGAATGTAAACTGTGAAGAATACATGTCTAGGAAAGTTCTGGCTAAGGAAAGACCTGGTTTTTAAGTGTGTCCAGTGTGACCCTCCACTCTTTCCTGGGAACTTACCTGGTGTACTCTTTTACAGATTGTATTCTCTATTTCTGGTATGAATAGTGACCGTACGTATGAATAGTGACCGTATGAATAGTAACCGTATATATAAATAGTAACCGTATATATGAACAGTAACCGTACATATGAACAGTATCTGTACGAAAACAATCCTGACGTATTTTCTCTAATCTTTCATGAAAATCTCCGTAGCAGAACACCGAAATTCACCTGAGAACTCTTGTCTGTAATGACTTAGAGAAGCGATGTTCGTACGGAATCCAGGTGAGTGAAACGACCCCGTTTTAATAGAGTTTTAG
The DNA here is from genome assembly GCA_037074585.1 of Biancaea sappan. NCBI lineage: Eukaryota > Viridiplantae > Streptophyta > Magnoliopsida > Fabales > Fabaceae > Biancaea > Biancaea sappan. The sequence continues at coordinate 3,479,372 of CM073498.1, read as the reverse complement.
CATTACTGGTGATAAAAAGTATGTCGTAGGACACTCCCAAGATTCATAGGGGGAAATTGGATTCAGAATGGCGAATATAATGAGATAATTAATCCAGAAGTATGGATAAGAAAAAGCAAGTATCTCATGATGATGTGAAGATTGAATCTCTTGAATTGTGGTTTATAAAGCTATAATATAGTTATATACTATACCTGTTATATGGATGAATATTATATTAAGCTTCTGATTATGATATGAAATGCTATTGATTGTGATTGAGCGGGACAGTACCCCCTCTCACGGCAAGGCGGAAAACCCGGTTGACAGGGTGTCTTGACCAATGAGTGTGGAGACAACGATTCCCTCAGTAGGGATATAGCCCGGATTGGTGATAAATCCGTGAGGCGCCCTAGCTAAGAGGATGAGGTTGTGCGTCATGGCGGAAATATACATAATTGGTGAGCCGGCCTGTGTGCGCTCTCCGGGATATATTGCCATTGACGAGTACTAGTAACGTTTGTTGAATTGGATGAATTTTTATCTTGTATGTAAGAGGATGATGTTGTGCGTCATGGCGGAAATATACATAATTGGTGAGCCGGCCTGTGTGCGCTCTCCGGGATATATTGCCATTGACGAGTACTAGTAACGTTTGTTGAATTGGATAAATTTTTATCTTCTGCCTATTGGTTGAGTATGAGCCTTTGGATATGCTTGCATGACTAGTAATGTATTTGAATTTTATTAATGCGAGGCCGATTCGCTCATTGAGTTTAAAAGCTCACATTGTTTGTACAACCTTTTTGTTCAGATCAGGTTGCCATCGAAGAATATCTGCTAGAGGAGTAGATCACTTTGGACCTTCCCGTTGTCGGGTAGACCTCTCTTCTGTTATAGATTATGTTGCTCTGTAATCGTCTAGGACATCTAGTTCAGGGGTTCGACATTTGGCTTGTATGTCAGTATAATAATGTATTTTAAATTGATAATCTATGATTTTCAGATAAGAAAATTTGATATATTTATCGGAAGGCTTACAGTGATGAGAGATTCATCATTGGGCCGGTCATGTGCCCAGAAAGCGGGTCGTGACAAAGTTGGTATCAGAGCAATGGTTGTTAGGTCTCCTAGTGATTACAGAGCAAGGTAACCTTAGTAGGACCTCCTCTATCGTTATGAACCCGGGCACAACTATAGAGAGACGGCTCTACTGAAGGTCCTGTAGGATGTTTTCATTTCCTTTCCCTCCGAGACTTATCTCTTCTTAGGAAGTATGTTCTCAGTTTTAGTTTTAGACAGATGTGGCTACACTTTTGAACTTAGTCAAGGAAAAGTTGTTATTTGTTTTGATTCCGTTGCTGTCGGATCAAATTTTTATATGGTGGATTTTATAAGCTGAATTCATGATTGAATTTGTGTAGCTATATTATTTTAGGGTACCAGCAAATAAAAGAAACCACTCGCATTAAAAACAAAAAAAAAACTGAAGGATTACATTGCAAAAAAGAAGAAGTTTACTCATGCATGAGTAATCTAAAAGCGAGGTGGTCTCGGATTAGGAGGGTTGTATTGTATCATCACCCCTCGACCATTCCTTGGAGCAAGGGACATAGCAATGTCGCGGAGGGTAGTGTAAATCCCATTCATACAATCAACACTTCTTTGTTGTTGATTGCAGAAGCACTGGGTAGACCAATAGAAGAACCTGTCTATTCTTGAAGTCATTTCTGCATGATTGCGTTTAGTTAACTTCTCCAGGTCTCCTATCATCTTTTTCAGATTTTTCACCTCCTGCTCTAGACAGGCGATTTTGTCCTCCGAGGTATGGCCCGTGCTAGTCTCCTCAGCTTCCTCGATCTTCTTCATTTTCTTCTCCTTCTGTTTCTCTGGAGACCCCTCAAAAGGTCTTTTGCCCTTGTCTTTGCCCAGACTTAAGTTTAAGTCGAGCTCTTCTTCCTTAGCCTCTACTGTGAGATCAATGTACTTCCTTGAGGCCATGATTTGGAAAAATTTAGAAATTTTTGTAAGAGTATGAGGCGAGAGGAATACTGGGGGATTGTAGGCTCGGAGATTATTACTCTTTGTGGTGTGGTAACTGAGAACGCTGGGATGATTTTTATAGAGAAAAATTAGGACTTAGAGACAAAGAAGATATCTTTTCACCGCACCCCTACACGATCAACCTATGGATTTCTGCAAGCTGGAAGCCAGAAGTCTAGGGTAGGCGTGCACACCAACAATGCGTCGCATTAATGCCAAAACCACGAAAGTCAGTATTCGGTGGATTTGCGGCCGATTTTACTCGGTTTTCCCATTTCTCCCGTTGGCATTTTCCGAAATTCAAAGAAGTTGATAACATAGCCATCAAAGATTGCCTTGGATGCTTTTATGATGAACTGAAATACATTTCTCCGTTTTATTGTGTTGTTCTTAAGAGCCTTCAGTTGAGTATAATATACATAATTGATTGAATCATGTTGTAATTACATTTATGTATGTTATTCATGCATAATGAGTGAAGGCTACGATCAAGGAGAATATGTGATGATCCTACGTATACTCATAGAGATGTGAAATCAAAATGACTTGGATAGAATGAAATGTGTAGATGATGATATATCTTCATGGTTACACATACTTACATATAATGCTCTCATGGGCAAATGAAAGGCAGTGATTTCCTTACATCATGATAATGCTTAAGGCATGCGACCGTAAGCAGTTAACTTTGTTTTAAAATATATATATTTACATATATATTATGTGTAAGTCTAGAGTAAAGACACCGATTAGAATCTAAGATACGGCCAATATGAGGCGACCTAATCATAGAGGGATATCGTGATATAGGATTACAGAATAAAACAAGTTTAGAGGGAGAAAATCTCAGACTAAAGAGCGTAGTTAGTCAGAACTTTGCGAAAGGTCAAGATTAGCCGAAATTTTTTTTTGAGGAAATCTTTGACTTATGTTAATTGTATTAAATTATATTTACTATTTACTTGCATGTCCGACATTAATTGCTGGCATTGCGACGTATGTGATCTGTAAACCTTATAGCAAGCGGCGTGTAGGTTGTGGTGGCTTTAGCTCCAGGGGCTTCGGGTTGTCTATAAATCTTGTATGCCCGTTACCCTACTCATCGCACCAAGCAAACCTACTTCTTTCATTACATACCTATTTCTCAATCTCCATTCCTTTCTCATTCGAAGTTATTTCTGAGATCCCTAGAGCAATGGCCGATAATAAGTCTTTCAACTTGAATTTTGAGACTGGCAATGTAGAGCTTGATTTAAATCTAAGTCTCGGAAACAACAAAGGGAAGAGACCTGTAGACAGGTCACCAGAAATTAAGAAGAGAAAGAGGGATGTAATAGAGTTGGAGGAGGACAGTACTGCAACATCCTCAGAAAATAAGCTTGCATTCCTGGAACGTAAGATAGAGAGCCTGGAATACAAGATAGAGGACCAGAAGCGACTAATAAGTCGTCTCTTTGAAAACCAAGAGAAACTGATAAACCGTCGTTTCGGGGAACTGGCTAATCGAGTTGATAGACATTCAATGTTTGCAACTCAAAATTTTCGTGACCAACAAGCAAGGTGTATTGACTGTATGAACGGAGTGACTTATGCTCTTCGCCAAATTTCTCAGGCGCTTCCTCCAGAAACTCTTTCTAGGCTGCAACGATTAGCTTCCTCCTTAAGGTCTGAAGCACCTTCCTCTTCTAGACCTGGAGCACCTTTTACATTTCAAAAGCCTCCTCGTCCTTAATTTATTTTTTTCTTTTGTTTGTACCTAAAGCTACATTTGGTGTAAGCTTCACGTATTAAAATTATCTATGTACTAGAAATAAAATTTAAGTTAGTATCTAGATCTTCTTTATTGAAGTGATTCATTTGTTGTTGATTGCAGAAGCATTGGGTAGACCAATAGAAGAACCTATCTATTCTTGAAGTCAGTGCCGCATTGTTGCGTTTAGCTAACTTCTCCTGGTCCTCTATCATCTTCTTGAGTTTCTTCACCTCCTGCTCCAGACAAGCAATTTTGTCTTCTGACGTATGGCCTGTACTAATCTCCTCAGCTTCTTCAATCTTCATCTTCTTTTTTTGGTTCTCTTGAGATTCCTCCAAAGGTCTTTTGCCTTTGTCCTTGCCTAGACTCAAGTTTAAGTCGAGCTCTTCCTCCCTTGCCTCTACTGTGAGATCAATGAACTTTCTTGCTGCCATGGTTTGGAAAATTCAGAAATTTTTGTAGGAGTATGAAGAGAGAGGAATGTCAGAAAGTTATAGGCTCAGAGATGAATACTCTTTGTGGTGTGGTAATTGAGAAATCTGGGGCAGTCTTTATAGAGAGAAAATTATGACTTAGAGCCAACGAAGATATCTCTTCGCTGTACCCCTACACGCTCATCCTATGGATTTTGCAAGCTGGAAGCCAGAAGTCTAGGGTACGCATGCACACCGATAACGCGTCACATTAATGGAAAAACCACGAAAGTCAATTTTCGGTGGATTTGCGGCTGATTTAATTTGTTTTGATTAGAAATTTTAAGGATTAATAAAATGGTGATATTCAGAACCGTATTTTTCTGCTTCGTTGTGTTGTTCTTAAGAGCTTTCAGTATAATATACATGATTGATTGCATCATGCTATGATCACATGTATCTAAGAACATATGTTGTGTATGCAATTCATGCATCATGAGCGAAGGCTATGGCTAAGAATAATATTTCATGATTCCACATGCACTCATACAAAATGAGCTGTCAAAATTTTTACATGTACTCATCCTCAAGATACATATATAAATTCATTTTGAATGGGTATATAAATTGCTTCCTTTGTGATGAAATTTATCTTATCCTTTATGAAGCAAATTTATTTTGAAAAAGGACTTTAAAAATGCTTCTGTTATGTTAATATGTTTTATCATATGAAGCAACATTCTTTTTGAAAAAGAAAAGATTTTAAAGATCTCTTTTGTTGTAGATAACAAAAGGGATGAAAAATATTGATGTTTCATATATGGATTATGAACTATATGCTTGAATATATCTTATTACACTAATCCATATATATTACTTCCTTAGATGAAACGTTTCTAAATTCCTTCGAAGCAAAATGTTTTTGAAAAATATCGTGAATCTCTTGAATTGCTTCCACAATGCTGAAATTGCTTTACCATATTGAAGCATTATCTGTTTTGAAAAGAAAAGGATTTGAGTATCCTTATTTTAAATCACTTTTGCTATATGTTGAAATAATTTTATGCATATATGCAGAAATTGTTTTTCAGAAATCTTGAAAAATATTATTATTCGATTTATAGATTATGATTAATATTCTTGTTTATATCATGCTTTGCTAATCCATATATCATACTTCTGCTGTGTGCTGTAAATATTTCTATCATATGACAGCAAATGATGTTTTTTTTTCAAAGAGTTTAATTTTTCTGCTATTTACTAAAAATGCCTCTTCATAAACAAGCAGAAATCATTTTCAATGAAAATATTGGAGAAATTTCTTCAAAAATCTTACTTCAAAATTCTGCAATCAAAAACTGAATTTCCTTTATAATGATTTGGACAATCTTTTTCAAAGGAAAAATGTTATGAAATTAAGGGGGAGCTTTGTCTCACTTGAATGTATTTTTTTTGAAAAAGAATATATCTTGAAAAATTGGATATTCATTATTCATTATTCTTTTTCAAATTATGCAAGGTTTAAGGGGGAGCCTAAAACTCTTTCAAGTTTTATCTTTTGGCTCATTTCATTTGACATGAGAAAAATTTTTCTAAAATTTTCTTTTTACATGTCAATGAAATCAATGATAAGTTTTGATGTATCCTTACCCCATACTATATTGACATCTTCTGACATCCTGACTTAATGAAGGTATGTGCTTTAACTTCTATATATTGTGTTCCTTACACCTTTTTGTTGATGTCAAATAGGGGGAGAAGAAACAATAGAAAAATATGTATACGTGCTTATAACATTGCATTCATTATCTTGTGATACATATTTTTCTGTGGTGATTTGTCATCATCAAAAAGGGGGAGATTGTTGACCCTAAGGCTATATGCCATAAGTTTTGATGATGACAAATGTATTTGAATAGTAGCATTGATATATATAAAGATTAATTATCATATATATGGTACAAGTACTTAAGCATGATTATGTTATTTAATATGTATGTTGCATATATTGAATCATGCTATTAAACTAACCATTGGGTTTGCAAGTAAGATATATTTTATAGGTTGGTTCAAAACAAGAAGAGTGAGCATTGTATTGAAGAACAAGGAAAAGCAATATCATGCTTCACTCAAGGAAAACAACATGCAAGGATGAAGCTCCAAGAAATGAAGAATTAGAAGATTTGAAGTCTTGGAAGCTTGGATGCATCAAGATAGCCTATGTGTTTACATTAGGTATATTTTATATAGGCTAGTATACTTGTGCAACTCAATGATTTAGATTTGCATATATTGGCTCAATTATTTTGAACAAAAAGATAGTGAGATATGAAATTTTACAAAAGTTAGTTTTTGACCTTTGGTCACTCTTTATATCATATCTCATAAGCGAAAAATCATTTTTTCAAGTATCTTAATCTCATTTGATAGTAGACTCAAAGATCTTTCCAAAGGTATATTATTTATTGAAAACGGAGTCCAAATGAGAAATATATGACTATTTAAAATATAGTTTGAAAAACTGAAAGTTGATTATTCTGTTCTGACCTATAGTCAGTATTTTGATTATATCTCTTAAAAGAAAAATAATTTTTGAGTAAAACTTAGCTCATTTGAAACTAGACTCCAAGATCTTTTCAACGGTATATTATTTGTTTAAAACGGAGTTCAAATGAGGGAGTTATGAATTTTTAAAGAAAGCTCAAAATCTGGACTGCACTATAAGTGCTGTAACGGCTATATAACGGCTAGTTTTGTAAAATCTTATATATATGACCTTAGATACACGATTTTGAGTAAGAACAAAGTCCTACAATGTGATATTAACTTCTTCTATCATCTTTGAGAGAAAGGAAAGCATTCTTGAGCCAAATCTTGCATATTTTCTATCATTAGAGTTATTAGAGCTTCATTTGTTTTCATCTACTCTTTATAGAGAGTTTCTTTGTATTGTTGATTTTGATCAACACATATATTATTCTGAGTTGAGGTTCGCAAGTACCGGTGTTGGAAGAACTTGCTTTGGGTTGAGGAGGAGCCCGGATTCATAAATTATTCATTGTGGTTTCGCAAATACCCAGATCAAATTTGTGTGGTTGTAGTGGTTTGCAAGTACCCGGATTAAACTTGCAATTATAGTGGAAATACTCAAGTGGTCTCTTGAGGACTGGATGTAGGCTTGGATTAGCCGAACCAGTATAAATCTCTGAGTTTGCTTTCTCTATCCCTTACTCTTTAATTTGTGTATATTGATATCTATTCTTTAATTTCTTGATCTTTATAATTATTTATCTTGACAGCACATTGATTTTCTGTATTGTATTTATTATCCTAAGCATTGTACTTTTACAGAAAATCATTTTAACTTCCAATTAATTCTTGTGAAAAATTTATAAAACCCAATTCACCCCCCTCTTGGGTTCCAACCATTACTTTCACACGTGATGCCTTCATCTACTCCTGTATGATTAGAGGAAAGACAACGAGACTTGTACAGAACTTCTGTTTGTCTCTGTGACAGCTTATAGGGTCATTAAATTTTTATGTGATTGGCTTTATAAGCTGAATTTGTTATTGATTTTGTCTGGCTAATTTCTTTTATCTTTCTTCATTTTATTATTATTATTATTATTTAGAGTACCATCTAGTAAAAGAAACTATTGGCATTAAAAGCGGAAGGATTACATTGCAAAAAAAAAAAGGGAAATTACTCATGCATGAGTAATTTAAAAGCGAGGTGGTCTCGGATTAGGAGGGTTGTATTGTATCATCACCCCTCGACCATTTCTTGGAACAAGAGACTGAGCAATGTCACGAAGGGTAGTGTAAATCTCATTCATACAATCAACACTTCTTTGTTGTTGATTGCAGAAGCATTGGGTAGACCAATAGAAGAACCTGTCTATTCTTGAAGTCATTGCCGCATTATTGCGTTTAGTTAACTTCTCCAGGTCTTCTATCATCTTTTTCAGATTTTTCACCTCCTTCTCTAGACAAGCGATTTTGTTTTCTGACGTGTGGCCAGTGCTAATCTCCTCAGCTTCCTCAATTTTTATCTTCTTCTCCTTTTGATCCTCTTGAGACCCCTCAAAAGGTCTCTTGCCCTTGTCTTTGCCCACACTTAAGTTTAAGTCGAGCTCTTCTTCCTTGGCCTCCACTGTGAGATCAATGTACTTCCTGGTGGCCATGGTTTAGAAAATTTAGAAGTTTTTGCAGGAGTATGATGAGAGAGAAATGCTGGGAAATTGTAGGCTCAGAGATGATTACTCTTTGTGGTGTAGTAACTGAGAACTGTGGGGCAGTTTTTATAGAGAAAAATTTAGACTTACAGCCAAAGAAGATATCTCTTCGCCGTACTCCTACACGCTCAACCTATAGATTTCTGCAAGCTGGAAGCCAGAAGTCTAGGGTAGGCATGCGTGTCAACAGTGTGTCACATTAATGGCAAAACCACGTAAGTCAATATTCGGTGGATTTGCGGCCAATTTATACTTGTTTATTTTTCATTTCTCTTGTTGGCATTTTCTGAAATTCTAAGAAGCCGACAGCGTAGCCATTAAAGATTGCCTTGGATGCTTTTATGATGAACTAAAATGTATTTCTCTGCTTTCTTGTATTGTTCTTGAAAGCCTTCAGTTGAGTATAATATACATGATTGATTGAATTATATTGTGATTATATGTATTTAAATACATATGACATGTATGTATGTTATCCATGCATTGAGAGTGAAGGCTATTTGTTATGGCCAGGAATAATATGTAATGATTCTACATACATTCAGAGAATGAGAAGTCTGAAATTTAAAAAGGACTTGAATAGATGAAAATATATAGATAATGATGTATCTCTATGTTGATACATACATACATATATGCTCGTAGAGGCAAGAGAAAGGTAAAAAAAAAATTTCTCACTTTATGGTAACACTTGATATGTGTAAATGTGAGAAGTTTTTATTTTAATATGTATGTTTGAAAATGTGTAAGCTTAGGGCAAAGCCACGGATTAGAAACCTAGATAAGGTTAATATGAAACTACCCGTTCATGGAGTAATATCTCGATTTAGAATTATTGGATAAGACAAATACAGAGTTAGGAAGTCATAAATTGAAGCGGCGATTAGTTTAATAATTTGAGCAAGAGTCAAAAGTTAGCCGAAATTTTTGAGGAAATCTTTTGTATTTGATTATATTTTGTTATTTTCTGGCATGCTTATCAGAGACCGTTGGCATTGCGTCGGATAAGGTCTGTAGGTCATCTTTAGAGTGTGATGTAAGGGTTTTGGTAGCCCTAAATTTCGTCTATAAATAATGGATGCCCCATTACGCCGCTCACTACACTAAGAGTTCATTACTTATAAGCTTTCTAGCATCAAACCTCTCATTCCATACAACCTTTATAGCTCAGAAAAATATGGCCGGCAATAAATCTTTCAATTTAAACTTTGAAGCTGGCAAGGTAGAGCTGGATCTAAATCTTAGTCTGGAGAACTATAAGAATAAGAGATCCATGGAAGAGTCATCAGAAGCTAAGAAAAGAAAAAGGGATGTAGTAGAGCTAGAGGATGTTAGCACAGCAACATCTTCAAATGATGAGCTTGCGCTTATGAGAAAAAAGATGGAGGACTTGGAAAGGTTGATAAACCGCCACTTTGAGGACCAGGGAAGATTGATAAATCGTCTCTTTGTAGAACAAGAGAAGCTCTTGAATCGTCATTTTAGGGAATTGGCGAATAGAGTTGATAGACATTCGATGTTTGCAACTCAAAATTTTCGTGACCAACAAGCGAGGTGTATTGACTGTATGAATGGAGTGACCTCTGCACTTCGCCAAATTTTCCAAACGTTTCCTCCAGAAACTCTTTGTAGGCTGCAACGATTAGCCTCTTGCTTAAGATCTGAAGCACCTTCCTGTTCTAGACTTAGAGCACTTTCTGCATTTCAAAAGCCTCCTCGTCCTTAATTTATTCTTTCTTTTATTTGTACCTTAAGCTAATATTTGATCTGAGCTTTGCGTATTAAGATTATCTGTTTTGTAAATCAAGTTCAGTTTGTTGCCTGTAACTTATGTACTAGAAATAAGGTAATTCTTGTACTGAAGAAGCTCGAGAGATAAAAATATGTTGAACTTGTTATATTTTGTACTTGATTGTGAAAATTCTAAAAGAGAGAACGAGATTTGGACAAAATATCTGTATTTGTTTCAATCTTGAGTTAAGTTTTGAATTCGGAGGACCGAATTCTATTAAGGGGGGAAGAATGTAATATCCCAAGAATTTTCATGAATATTTAAAGTCTATTTGAAGTTTATTGAAAAATTTAATTACATGAGATATGTTCTTTTTGAATTAGTAAAGGAAATTTGGAAATAGAAATTTCAAAAATTTTAATTTGGGACATTTTACAAATTCTCAAGGACTAAAATGAAAAGAAAAGAAAGTATGGAGTACTTTTGAGAAATGACCAAGTAGGAACCCGAGAAGAAGAATAGAGCTTATGGGAATGAATTATGAGTCCGGTACCGAAAGCATGATAGATTTGGGGTTAAAGTGGAGTTTGAGATATTGAGAGGGACTAAAGTGAAATAAGAAAATCTGTGGGGCACCTAGGATTTAGAAACACCTGAGGTGAGATTTTATGAATTTGCTTTTGTTAGTCTTGACTGAGGGTCAATTGCAGAGCAAGTGATAATTTCACCTCGGGCGAGTATATAGGTGGCCTCACCTATTTTTTTTATTCATTTTTCTCCTTTCCTCTCTCTCTCTTCACTTTCTCTCCTCTCCTTCTCTCTTCCTTCTCTCTAATTTCTCTCTCTACACTCCAACTCTACAACCGGGCTTTGGAGGGTGGATCTCGGGCTACGGGGCGAGCCTCTAGGAGCCAAGTAACATAGGGAAAGCAAGGAATCGAGGTAGAAATTTCTATTTCTTAAGCTTTTCTCTATTTTCTAGTTTTAAGAGTGTTTGAAGTAAAATCGAGATTCCGGCTTCGTTTCTCGATTAAAATTGGTGATTTTGGTGTCTAAATGCTCCTTAGACATTAAGGGTGAGATCCCATGGAAGAAATCATGAAAAACGGTGAAGATTTGGCCAGATTTGGGCCAAAACCGAGAGAAATCGCGAAGGGGTCGCGATCGTGGCGCCCAGGCGCCAAGGTGAGATGGGAAGAAGAAGGAATTGGCGCCCAGGCGCCAGGTGTACCGGGAAATTTTAGTTTATTTTTCAATCAGATATAACTTCTTCATCCGGACTCCGTTTTGGGCAAACTTTATATCGTTGGAAAGCTCTTTGAGTCTAGTTTCCAATGGTATAAATGTCATTTAGAAATTCATTACCAGTTAGGAGTTATGACTTAAGATGTGAGTAAAGGTCGAGAGTAGTGATAGGAAATTTCTCTATTTTGTAACCCTAATGGTTTTTACCTGGTTACAATAGGGATGTTTGGGGCGCAAGGTGGGAGCGCTGAGAGCGTGAAATCCAGGTGAGTAGGCAACCTTGCAAAATTAATTTAATAAATTAGTCAAAGCACAATATAAATCTCATTTGCGTTATTTGTGAAATTGAGAAGATTATCAGTGTGTGTTCAGGTTGAGAAAAAGTACAATATCATTGGAAGGTATTTTATTAACTTTGAGAATTGATTTCTCTAGTTGACTAAAGAACTAGATGTGATTGTTCCTTGAATAAATTGAAACATTTTGTAAGTGAATAGCCTTACTAAATTAATGTGATCTTATTAGATAAAGTACAATACAAGTCTTGTTTATAACATTATTGAAGTGAGAAATAATCAGTCTCGCTGTTGATAATATATGATGATTGTTATGGTTGATGATAGACATTCAAGGGAATAAAAGTATGTGTAAATTCATTTATTTCATAGTAATTATATTGTGATAAATTGTCACTATTTTATTGATGAGCAAAAGATCTACGAGATCTAATACACGAGTTTGAAAGGGTTAGAGTCCCATACTACTCGGTGTATAAATGTGAAAACCTATGCACGAGTTTGAAAGGGTTAGTGTAATACCCGTTAATTTCAGAATATAATTCGCTTAAGAGTATTTTAGAATTCTACAACGTTACTTTAGTTATTTATTTTGGTCATTTTTAATTTTCATATTTAATTGTTCTCTTTGAATATTATTTATGAAAATTGAGTTAAATGACTGGACTAAATATTTGCACAATGAGGGATATATTCTAAGAATGGTGAAATTCATGGAAAAGTGGTTTCAGAATGGTCAATTAATCAATTTATTGCAAATTGACTTGATGGGTTTGGATGTTGGGTTATGGATACCCATGGGTTATTGAATGACCCATTAGAAATATTTAATATAAAGTTTCAATAGTAACCCTCATTTTTTCACTCAGCCGAAGGAAGCAGAAAAGATTTCTCTCTCAGTTCTTCATTTTCTTCTCAAATCCTTTCCTTGATCTTCAGAAGTTCGATTATTTGTTCGGTTCAAAAGCTTTGTAAGGATCAAAGGTAAGCTTTAATCTCGTTATTTTCCTTAAATCTAAGTTTATATGGAAGATTAGAGGAAGTTTTGTTCTTGAAGATTTTGATGATAATTCGTGAATCTCAGTTGTTTTAGAAGTTATATTTGAGTTATAATCGGTTAAAAGAGTTGAAATTCTGGTTTTGAAACAAGAAAGGAAAGAATGAATTTGTGAGAAATTTCTGCAAAAACTTTTGCAAAACCGAGTTACTGTAGCGACCAGAAATTTCGAAACAAAATCTGGAAAATTTTCTTCGGGTTACTGTAGCAGTACTGTAGTGTCGGCAGTCAACGGTACTGTAGCAGTCAACGTACTGTAGCGAACCGGCACTGTAGCGAACCGTACTGTAGCAACCCGTTACTGTAGCAGTCAGAAAATTTTTCGTATTTTCGTGATTTTGTTTCCTTTCTTATGTTTCCTTGTAATATATTTTACTAGGAAATTTTCCTACACAAATTCTAGTGTGGAATAAGGTAAACTTGGACAAACATCAAGGTGAGTGAATAACCTTGCTCAGCTAATTTGATATTACTAGTCAAAGTACAATATAAGTCCCATTTACAATATTATTTGGATAATAAGCAATTAATTTTTCATATGGGAGTATATGATGATCAATAGAAATAAGAGTATGTAGAAATTATTTATTTCATGACAATTGTACTATGTGATGAATTCTCACTATCTTATTAATGAGTAAAGATCTACGGGATCTAATACACGAGTGTGAAAGGGTTAAAGTCCCATACTACTCGGTGTATATCTAAGAAATCTAATACACGAGTGTGAAAGGGTTAAAGTCTCATACTACTCGGTGTATATCTAAGAAAGCTCATACACGAGTTTGAAAGGGTTAAAGTCCCATATTACTCGGTGTATATCTAAGAAAGCTCATACACGAGTTTGAAAGGGTTAAAGTCCCATACTACTCAGTGCATATCTATGAAACCTATACACGAGTTGAAAGGGTTAGAGTCCCATACTACTCGGTGTATACCGATGAGATCTTATTCATGAGTTTGAAAGGGTTAGAGTCCCATACTACTCGATGTATAAGACAATTAATTATATGAGTAAATGTGGTATTTGTACTTTTGATATTTTATATAGTACAGTTATTTACTTACTGAGTTTTTAAATAAACTCACACTCCCTATGATTATTTTTTTCAGATACAGAAAATAAAGAACAAGAGTATCCGTTTGAAGATTAGAAGCCCCTTGGGATTATTCTCTATTTCTGTCTGGTGGAATACCAGTACTTATTAATGTGGATACTAGGAACGCTCTGTACTTTCTATAGGTCTCCTAGGCTTGCGATGAGATAGAAATATCAGACTATGTATGTCTATATTTGCTTATCAGATGAATATAATTCTGTAGTGTGGAATGAATGATTAAGGTTGAGTGTAAAACCTTACAGAATATATGTATATAACGTATGTTTGAGAATTATATCAAATGAGTAGTATCTTTTCACATGCTCAATTTTTGGGATGTGACAATTTGGTATCAGAGGATAGGTTTTATAGGTCCCCTATAGAGTACAGAGCAAAGTGATCTTTGTGGGCCCTTCCCTATTGTCATGAGCCGCGGCATGACCATAGGATTAGGTTCCATAAAAGACCTTGTAGAGTATAACGTCATTTTATAGATAATTTTCAGTGGGGCTAGTAAGTGATATTTTGTGTATGTCTGAAAATTGTTCGTTATGTGTGTAGATCTGTGACAGATCAATGTCAGAAGGATCTTCTAATAATAATGAGCATATGGGTCCAAGGAGGGCCATAAATCCACCAGTACATGTGCAAGATGATCCTAACTGTGGTGATAGTTTACATGCTCAAAGTACTGAGGGCGCAACTAGTGAGCAAGCAAGAAGAGTCGAACCTGATGCTCACGTTGGCAATGCAACTATTGCACATGTGATTAATTTGATGAATGAACGATTTGACCGATTTGAGGCTGAAATGAGAGGTCGAGCTGCACAAGCTAACCTGCCAGTGGATCCTCCTATTGTTGAAGCTGAAATTGTACCACCAGCTCAGTTAGCTGGAGGAGATAACGTAAGGGAGGTAAGAATGTCTGAATTCCAGAAAATGAGGCCTCCTACTTTTTCAGGGGAAGATCTCAAAGAGGACCCACAATGTTTTCTTGAAGATTGTGAAGCAATCTGTGATGCTATAGGGTGTTCTCCTACTCAAAAGGTAGAATTCACTTCCTTTCAGTTAAAAGGTAGGGCTGGTAAATGGTGGAGGAACTGGAAGAAAGCTAGAATTCAAGGCACACCGCCAGTTATATGGACGGAGTTTTACAGATTGGTTATGGTAAGAAAATCAAAGAATAAAGAAAAATATCGACAAAAGAAGAAAGCTAGATATAGGAGATCTTTTGATCAAAGGGAAGACTCAGGGACTTTGAAACCCTTTACTGCATCACAACATGCTCCAGCCACTCCTACTAAGTCATTGTATTCTACAGCCAGTGTGGCTAAGCCTCGTTCAAAGAGCATGGGTGGTTTTAGTTCTTCTAGTAGAGGAGGTACTCAAGCTAGAAGGAAGAAACCTCAGTGTCCTGAATGTGGAAAGTTTCACTTCGGAGAATGCAGGTTAAACACTGTTGGTACAGGTTGTTTTAACTGTGGACAAAAAGGACATTTTGTAAGGGAGTGCCCTCAGCTCATGACAGGACCAGGTCAAGGGTCTACTTTGCCACCTCGACCACAATCTATTTCTGCTTCTATTACTCAAACACCAACCCCTTCAACAGGGGTAGTATGGGAAGAGGTTCTGGAAGAGGCCAAGGTGACCGTGGAAAACAAGCTGCTGGCAGAGGAAATGCAAGAGTATATGCTCTAACCCGACAGGATGCTCAAACATCCAATGCTATAGTTACAGGTATATTATCTGTCAATACTTTTGTTGCACGTATTTTGTTTGATCCTGGTTCTACTCACTCATATGGTCACCCCTATTTGCCAAGAGATTTGCATTTGATTCGATTACTCTTAAGGAACCATTCTTAGTTTCCACACCGATGAGAGAGACTTGGATAGTTAAAACATGTTATCGTTCTTGGAAAATAATTGTTGGGGGCATGAAAACTGAGATAGATCTTATGATTCTCAATATGTTAGATTTTGATGTGATTTTAGGGATGGACTGGCTATCTTCTTGTCATGCTACTATAAATTGTCGTGACAAAGTTATTTCCTTTAATATGCCGGGGAGGAGTAATTTTGTGTTTCAAGGGGATCAAAGTGATGTACCTTGCAATATGATATCTATGTTAAGTGCCCGACGTATGTTGCGAAAGGGATGTCAGGGATTTCTAGCTTTTATCAAAGATTTAGAAAAGAAAGAACAGAAGTTAGAAGACATTCATGTGGTTAATGAATTCCCAGATGTGTTCCCAGAAGATTTACCTGGATTACCGCCAGAAAGAGATATTGAGTTCAGTATTGATTTGGTCCCAGACACAAGACCAATTTCTATTCCACCTTATCGTATGGCTCCGGTTGAGCTAAAAGAACTCAAAGAATAATTGGAAGATTTGTTAAACAAAGGGTTCATTCGCCCAAGTTTTTCACCTTGGGGTGCTCCTGTTCTTTTTGTGAAAAAGAAAGATGGTTCTATGAGATTATGTATAGATTATCGTCAGCTGAATAAAGTCACAGTGAAGAATAAGTATCCTTTACCAAGGATAGATGATTTGTTTGATCAGCTTCAAGGAGCAAAATACTTCTCAAAGATTGATCTAAGGTCTGGATATCATCAGTTACGAATTAAGAGTGATGATATACCTAAGACTGCTTTTCGTACACGGTATAGACATTATGAGTTTCTTGTGATGTCTTTTGGGTTGACAAATGCACCAGCAGCATTTATGGATTTAATGAACAGAGTGTTCAAATCATTCCTTGATAAGTTTGTAATTGTATTTATTGATGATATTTGGTATATTCAAAGAGTCATGAAGAATATACTGAACATTTGAGAATAGTGCTTCAGACCTTGAGAGAGCATCAGTTGTACGCAAAGCTCTCGAAATGTGAATTCTGGATGAGTCATGTAACATTTTTGGGACATGTTATTTCCCAAGAAGGTATTCATATAGATCCAAGTAAAATTGAAGCAGTTAAACAGTGGCCTAGACCAACAACTGTGTCTGAAGTACGTAGTTTTCTTGGCTTAGCAGGGTATTACCGTCGCTTTGTCAAAGATTTCTCTAAGACGGCTCTCCCATTAAATAATTTAACCCGAAAGAATGTTAAATACATTTGGGATGATTCATGTGAGTAAAGTTTCACCCAATTGAAAGAGTGTTTAACTTCTGCACTAGTCTTAATTCTACCATCAGGACCAGGGGGTTACTCTGTATTCTGTGATGCCTCAAAGATAGGCTTAGGATGTGTGTTGATACAACATGGTAAAGTCATAGCTTATAGCTCACGTCAGCTTAAAAAGCATGAATTGAATTACCCCACTCATGATTTGGAAATGGCAGCTGTAGTGTTTGCCCTAAAGATATGGAGACATTACTTGTATGGGGAAACTTGTAAAATTTTTACAGATCACAAAAGCCTTAAGTACATTTTTGAGTAAAGAGATCTCAATCTAAGGCAACGAAGGTGGATGAAACTTTTGAAAGATTATGATTGTACCATCCTTTACCATCCAGGTAAAGCAAATGTAGTGGCCGATGCTCTAAGTCGAAAGTCTATGGGAAGTTTAGCTCACATTGCCACTATAAGGAGATCTCTAATACATGAACTACAAGAATTGGAAGCTGATGGAGTATTCTTCGAGATCACTGAGTCAGGTACATTTCTGGCTCATTTAACAGTTAGATCATCCCTTGTAGAAAAAGTAAAAGCAACTTTAGAAAATGACATTGATATGGTCAAAATCAGAGATAAGGCAAGGCAAGGTCTAGCACCAAGTTTCTTGGTAGATGAAGAAGGAGTCTTATGGTTTAATGGGAGACTTTGTGTCCCCAACATTGAATCTTTGAAACATGAAATCTTAATGGAAGCTCATGGTTCACCCTACGTTGTACATCCTGGTGCTGTGAAAATGTATCAGGACTTGAAACAAGTTTACTGGTGGGAGGGCATGAAGCGAGACGTGACTGACTTTGTAGCTCGATGTTTGACTTGTCAGCAAGTTAAAGCTGAACATCGACGACCACCTGGATTGATGCAAAAACTAGATATTCCCGAATGGAAGTGGGAAAGGATCACTATGGATTTTGTAGTAGGTTTACCTCGGTCAACAAAAGGAAATGACTCAATATGGGTCATAGTGGATCGACTTACTAAGTCAGCACATTTTCTTCCTGTTCATACCACTTTCAGTGTAGCAAAACTTGCTCGAATTTATGTTAAAGAAATAGTGAAACTTCATGGTGTACCAATATCCATTATATCAGATCGAGGACCTCAGTTTACTTCTCGGTTCTGGAAAGTCTTTCAAGAGGCTTTGGGTACCAAAGTGAATCTTAGCACAGCATTCCATCCTCAGACTGATGGACAGTCCGAAAGGACAATTCAGACTTTAGAGGATATGCTAAGAGCTTGTGTGATGGATTTCAGTAGAAGTTGGGAAGATCATTTGTCTCTTATTGAATTTGCTTATAACAACAGTTACCAAGCCAGTATTCAGATGGCACCTTTTGAGGCATTATATGGGAGACGGTGTCGATCTCCTATAGGTTGGTTTGAACTTGGTGTAACCAAAATATTTGGACCTGAGATGATACAGGAAGATATAAATAAAGTTAAACTGATCAGAGAAAAGTTGTTAACTGCTCAGAGTAGACAGAAGTCTTATGCGGACAACCGACGACGTGACCTTGAATTTGCAATAGGTGATATGGTTTTCTTACGAATCTCACCTATGAAGGGAGTAATGAGATTCGGGAAGAAAGGCAAGCTTAGTCCGAGGTATGTTGGCCCATATGAGGTTGTAGACATAGTGGATAATGTGGCATATCGCCTACACCTACCTTCCGACCTAGAGGGAGTTCATCCAATATTTCATGTGTCCATGCTGCGAAAATATCTTCCTGATCCTTCTCATGTCATTCAACCCCAAGAAGTTCATTTTGATGAAACTCTCACCTACGAAGAGGTACCAGTAGCTATCCTTGATAGAAAAGTCAAAAAATTGCGTACCAAAGAAATTCCTACTGTCAAGGTTCTTTGGAGAAATCATTCTCGCGAGGAAGCTACGTGGGAAGCAGAAGATGAGATGTGGAAAAACTATCCACATTTATTTGAAACTTGAGGTAAGGTTTTAATTCGGAGGACCGAATTCTTTTAAGGGGGGTAGAATGTAATACCCGTTAATTTCAGAATATAATTCGCTTAAGAGTATTTTAGAATTCTACAACGTTACTTTAGTTATTTATTTTGGTCATTTTTAATTTTCATATTTAATTGTTCTCTTTGAATATTATTTATGAAAATTGAGTTAAATGACTGGACTAAATATTTGCACAATGAGGGATATATTCTAAGAATGGTGAAATTCATGGAAAAGTGGTTTCAGAATGGTCAATTAATCAATTTATTGCAAATTGACTTGATGGGTTTGGATGTTGGGTTATGGATACCCATGGGTTATTGAATAACCCATTAGAAATATTTAATATAAAGTTTCAATAGTAACCCTCATTTTTTCACTCAGCCGAAGGAAGCAGAAAAGATTTCTCTCTCAGTTCTTCATTTTCTTCTCAAATCCTTTCCTTGATCTTCAGAAGTTCGATTATTTGTTCGGTTCAAAAGCTTTGTAAGGATCAAAGGTAAGCTTTAATCTCGTTATTTTCCTTAAATCTAAGTTTATATGGAAGATTAGAGGAAGTTTTGTTCTTGAAGATTTTGATGATAATTCGTGAATCTCAGTTGTTTTAGAAGTTATATTTGAGTTATAATCGGTTAAAAGAGTTGAAATTCTGGTTTTGAAACAAGAAAGGAAAGAATGAATTTGTGAGAAATTTCTGCAAAAACTTCTGCAAAACCGAGTTACTGTAGCGACCAGAAATTTCGAAACAAAATCTGGAAAATTTTCTTCGGGTTACTGTAGCAGTACTGTAGTGTCGGCAGTCAACGGTACTGTAGCAGTCAACGTTACTGTAGCGAACCGGCACTGTAGCGAACCGACACTGTAGCAAACCGTACTGTAGCAACCCGTTACTGTAGCAGTCAGAAAATTTTTCGTATTTTCGTGATTTTGTTTCCTTTCTTATGTTTCCTTGTAATATATTTTACTAGGAAATTTTCCTACACAAATTCTAGTGTGGAACAACGTAAACTTGGACAAACATCAAGGTGAGTGAATAACCTTGCTCAGCTAATTTGATATTACTAGTCAAAGTACAATATAAGTCCCATTTACAATATTATTTGGATAATAAGCAATTAATTTTTCATATGGGAGTATATGATGATCAATAGAAATAAGAGTATGTAGAAATTATTTATTTCATGACAATTGTACTATGTGATGAATTCTCACTATCTTATTAATGAGTAAAGATCTACGGGATCTAATACACGAGTGTGAAAGGGTTAAAGTCCCATACTACTCGGTGTATATCTAAGAAATCTAATACACGAGTGTGAAAGGGTTAAAGTCCCATACTACTCGGTGTATATCTAAGAAAGCTCATACACGAGTTTGAAAGGGTTAAAGTCCCATATTACTCGGTGTATATCTAAGAAAGCTCATACACGAGTTTGAAAGGGTTAAAGTCCCATACTACTCAGTGCATATCTATGAAACCTATACACGAGTTGAAAGGGTTAGAGTCCCATACTACTCGGTGTATACCGATGAGATCTTATTCATGAGTTTGAAAGGGTTAGAGTCCCAAACTACTCGATGTATAAGACAATTAATTATATGAGTAAATGTGGTATTTGTACTTTTGATATTTTATATAGTACAGTTATTTACTTACTGAGTTTTTAAATAAACTCACACTCCCTATGATTATTTTTTTCAGATACAGAAAATAAAGAACAAGAGTATCCGTTTGAAGATTAGAAGCCCCTTGGGATTATTCTCTATTTCTGTCTGGTGGGATACCAGTACTTATTAATGTGGATACTAGGAACGCTCTGTACTTTCTATAGGTCTCCTAGGCTTGCGATGAGATAGAAATATCAGACTATGTATGTCTATATTTGCTTATCAGATGAATATAATTCTGTAGTGTGGAATGAATGATTAAGGTTGAGTGTAAAACCTTACAGAATATATGTATATAACGTATGTTTGAGAATTATATCAAATGAGTAGTATCTTTTCACATGCTCAATTTTTGGGATGTGACAGTTAGAGTCCCATACTACTCGGTGTATAACTGTGAAAACCTATGCACGAGTTTGAAAGGGTTAGAGTCTCATACTACTCGATGTATAAATGTGAAGACCTATGCACGAGTTTGAAAGGGTTAGAGTCTCATACCACTCAGTGTATAACT
This sequence comes from Biancaea sappan, assembly GCA_037074585.1. Classification (NCBI taxonomy): domain Eukaryota; kingdom Viridiplantae; phylum Streptophyta; class Magnoliopsida; order Fabales; family Fabaceae; genus Biancaea; species Biancaea sappan. The sequence continues at coordinate 3,458,189 of CM073498.1, read as the reverse complement.
GTGAAACTTATGCACCAAGAGTTTGAGGGTTAAATTCCCAAGTCACTCAGTGCAAGTATCTATGGCATATAATGCAAAGTGATTGAGGGATTGATCACCCAAGAAATCATACGCAAATTCAGACAAGTGTAATACTATAATTATTTACAATAAATAATAGATTGATTGTATTAGTAAATGTGGTGTTTGTGCTTATGATATTTTCATGTACAATTGTTTACTCACTGAGTTATGATAAACTCACACTCTTTATAATTATCTTTTCAGATACAGTGGTTGAGCAGAAGAATTTATAGCCTTTAAGGATATACTCCACTTTTGTCTGGTAAACAATTGGTAAGGATTAGGAAACGCTCTGTAATCTAGTAGGTCACCTAGGCTTGGGAGGTTGTATAGTACTGTATAGTGTTTGAAGGTTGAACATTTTCTGAATATGTATACAAAATATCTTTCTTGGAATATTTATGATTCACATAATTATGGATATTAAGAATGTTCACAGAGATTATGGGGTACCACGAAGGTACACCCTAGGTATTTTATGTTTATATCACATGTAAGTTTTGGGATGTGACAATTTTTGACTTGAAACAACTCTCTACTCTAATGATGCAACTCTTAAAAATTTACAAATGGATCACACAAGTAACTCTCCACTATTTTAATTAATACATATGTATTTATTGGTTATTTTTTAATTTTTTATTAGTTTTTTTTAGGAATCAATTATTATATAAGAACAGTTCTTACGTATAGTTAAATTCAATAAGAACCAGTTCTTATTTTTAAGAATTTTTTAAAACCATCTTTGAAGATACTCTTAGTACTTGTAAGAAAAAATTATACTAGATAAATGAGAGTTGTTGGATCAAATTAATCAACAGCTCTCGTACTACTTTTTCAACCCATCAAAATAATATAATTCATACAATTAGATTTAATTGACATGTTGGTTTCGATTATTTTATTTCACTCCGTCCTTAATAATTCAAATAGTGAATTGAAAGATTTTAACATGTACTACCATGAATTAGTTTGCCAATTCAATTTAAACCAAACATTTAGGGGCAGTTTGGTACGCTAGTTTCTGCTGGAAATGAAAGTATCTTTTCATTACTGTGCCTTTTTTTGTTGTTTGATGTGGCTCACTGTAGAGAATAGAGCTTTCTATCATGAAAAAAAATGATTTGCTTTTCCTGGAGTTTTTTTTAATTGCTATCTCGATAGAAAAAGTGTTTCTTGGATGGAAAATAGGTATTTAGGCGATTTTGTCCTAGTGTTGAACTCAAGCATTTTGCACTGTTGTTCTCTTCAAAAAAGCCGACGAACTAAGAGCGGACTGAGAGGAAGAGAGTCTGAGACGCCGACCGTGAGAGAGAGAGTCTGGCAACCGGTCGGCTGACGCCTAACAATCGGTCAGTCGACACTTGGCAGACGGTCGATCAGCACCTGACAGTCGGTCAACCAGTTCCTGCAGCCAACACCAATCCAATAGCCAGTCGATTAGCTCCTAGCGGCCAACACCAACGATGGGTCTAAATTTCTAGTTAAGGGCAAAAGAGTAAATTATTTTTATATTTATTTTTTATTATCTTTAAAAAATTATAATAATCTTATTTTCTTTCTTTCTTTTTCATTGCATATCAAACAAGTTTTTTTTCCTTTTTCTTCTGCTTTTTCCATTATCTTTTCCTTTCCATTTTCCTACTTCCTTTCTATTCCTACTTTTTCTTGAATACTAACCCCTTAAGTTTGAGTCGAATTAGTTTCATATTTAAGTAGTTAAAATTTTGCAACCCAACCCAATCTAACTTACTATCATTTCTAGACCTAGAATTGTAACCTTGTAATTTTGGGCCTTGGCCTCTCCTTTTGAGTAAATTTGCTAATTTGTTTACAAAGGAGTTTTCAAAATTAGTGGTTTGACATACAATTCAGTGGATGCTAATGTTTTAAATTTATTTTTAAATATTTTTATATAATTTAAATTGTATTAATTTTTAACTTTAAAAATAATAAAAAATTAATATGAAATGATTTATTTTTTTTAAAACTTTCACAAGGAGTATCCTCCATTAATTAGAGGGATTAACCTCTTCTATAGTACTAAAATTATTTGATTTTTGAATCTTATGTTCATTTTAATTTCTCTTTTTTATTATTAAAAATTTATTTTATTTTATTTACTCTAACACTCTAAGTATTTAAATACATTAATATAAAGTTTTAACACCAATGACAAGGAGACCTCAAAATTAGCTACCCCTATATTATTATTACTATTATATATAATGTATATGAAAAAGTGGAGAGTTAAAATTTAAAAATAAATTAAAAAAATTGTACGCACAATTAGGATGTTCATTTGTGTGTCGACTATTTTGTTAATATTTTAGATAATATAAATATTAATAATTAATTTGTAATATAATACAATTTGACAAAAAAAAACCCAGAAATACAGCCAGGTGGTTAGTTCTTAATAGTTCTTAAAAAGGGTGCGATACAACATGAAACTGCGATTCTTAAACTGGAAGCAAAGGAAAATCGAGAACTAACCCCGTTTCGTTCCATCTTCTTCGTCGTCACAAACCAGTCGCAGAAAGAGCCAGAAGCTCCTGCACAACTTGAATTTCTAGAATGTTCTACAGAGGGTAAGAGTGTAGCTTGTCTATTGTTTCTTCAATTCTCTATCTTCGCCTTCTTTTTTGACTTTCCAATTCAGATTAGGACTTCTCTGTGGCATTTAGTCTTTGATTCAAATCTTAGATTTATGTCATTAGTTCATGTAATTCTGTTGGCCCTCGTTTCTTAATTCATGGATTGTATTTTCTTCTTAAATTTTGTTCAATTTTGTGTATGAAACTGTGATCAAATTGTCAAATTTAGAGACCCACTGGTATATTCATTCTCTTTTTCCTATGGGTTGACTATTTTACGAATGTTTGAGCCGTCTTCTTTGCTTTTAGAATCGCTAGAAGTTTGCTTCATGCTTTCGTTTTCAAATTGGTGAACCTAGTGATGAGTTAAATGAATTATTTTTCATAACAGAAAACCGAATAAAAGATTCAAAGCAAGTTTCTGTTGTCAATTCAATTTCTTGTGGAAGAACGGTGTTAAATTGAAAAGTTTAAAACTCAGGGAGTAGTATCTGCATAAAATTAAATGTAATACAAGCAAGACAGGGACTACTTATGTCTTAGCATTTCAGGTAATTGGTATGATAGCTGTTAAAGTTATAATGTGTATGTTAGCTTGATAATCAGCCTAATACAGAGTAAAACCAAATCTGGAAGCAGAGCGCACCCTGTTTTCACCAACAATTGTTTCAGGACGTGATCCTACCCCACTTTGATGATTTTTCGTTTGATGTGTCATAGGCACGGGAAAACTTAAAGCCAACAGATGTGTTCTGGAGATATAGCCTAGAACAGGTCATTGGAAAGAAGGCATATTATCAGTGTAGTTTTCTGTAGGGGCTTGTGTTGGTTCTGAAAATATGCCATTTGTTTTTCCTTTACAGCTTTTAACGTAATTACTAGTTTACCAGTTCTTTGTTTATTTTGAAATATATAATTCTATCCGTTTATCTTGGGCTTTTTGCCTAGAGTTTATTTTCTTCATTAACTCTGCTGTTATCACTATGGCTTTGCAGTGGAGGTCATGTTCAACCTCATGACTAAGTTCACCTAACCAAATTTTTCCTTTTGATGTTCAAATTTAGATTCTTCCGACCCTTCCCAAATATTCAAGTATATTTTTTTTTTCTATTTGGAGTTAGATCATGTTCGATGCCTTGCAGAAACTTACCAAGAGAAATATCCCTTTGTCCTGCTGTTTTTCTGATTCTTGCAAGGGCAACATTTCTCTGTACTAATTTTTAAGGTGCTTTACACGGTTGCTATTGTTAAGGTCTAAGTGCCAAACATAGGATCTTTCTATTGGCAATCTAAGATTTACCATATGGCCCTCATTTCAAGAACTTGGTTGAGTTTATAGCTAGTTGCAAGTTATGAAGCACTGACACATCACAACATATCTAGGTCCATGTTGACACCTCTTATTAGTAATCTTTGTATGGTATCTTACATTGTAATATTTTAGACAATTTGATTCACGATGGGTTTTAATTTTACACACATGCCAAAGTTTAATATTCTAGATCTAAGATATTCATAGGGACTTTAGTTGAGGCTTAAGAGCCTTATGGTTTTGATGTCTATGTTTTCTATCTGTTTTTGCATCTATGCTGAGAGAGAGATTCTTTTTTATGAGCTTTGGTCAAATATTTGAGATATCTTCACATTCGCAAATAGTCTACCTGGACAGTTAAGATATGATTGTTCTTTTGCTTATATAAAAGAATGGCCTTACAAAAGCAAGGGCCATTATGTGTAGCACTACAATAGCCCTTTGCTCAATGATTATTTATAATTGTTATGTAGATGCTGGTACTCCAATCTTATTATGACAGTGAACATGATAACCCAAATTTATTCCTCGATGTTATTGTAATGCACTCTAATCCTTCATGCAGACATGCATTAAAGTTCTTGCTTCAATTCTATTTTATTGGTTTATAAATGTCCAGGTTTGGGTAGAAGAGTACTTGTAACCTGATTAATTTGGTGATAGGATTCTTTTTCACCTTTGGAATTAATATGAAATTGGTTTATCATAAATGTCTAGATGGTAATGATTCGGTGAAATCTAGTGTTGGCCTAAAATACTGAGTCTTGTTTATTTTTTGATTGACAATGAATTTAAATTTTCTTGTATGGTTGCTGGGGAAAACCGGCAGTAAATTTGCCGATGCTGTTGATGGGCGTGAAATGGCTGCAAAGCGACAGCGACTTATTGACCCAGGATCTTCATTCTATGGGACTTCTCCTGGTCCCAGTTATATGTACAACCCATCTCCATATGGATATGTTAGTCAGTCTCCACCACCTTTCCCTGTTGTTCGACTGCGTGGCCTTCCCTTTGATTGTACTGAAACTGATGTCGCTGAGTTCTTCCATGGTCTAGACATAGTTGATGTTCTTTTTATCCACAAAGGGGGCAAGTTTACTGGGGAAGCATTCTGTGTTCTGGGGTACCCTCTTCAAGTAGATTTTGCTCTTCAAAGGAACAGGCAGAACATGGGTAGAAGATATGTTGAGGTCTTCAGAAGCAAGAGGCAGGAATACTACAAGGCAATTGCAAATGAGGTTTCAGATGCTCGAGGGGGTTCACCCCGTCGAAGTACTTCCCGGGCGAAGTCATATGATGAGGGAAAAGATTCAGCTGAGCATACAGGGGTATTGCGTCTGAGGGGTTTGCCATTTTCTGCTACTACGGATGACATAATGGAGTTCTTCAAAGATTTTGTTCTGTCAGAGGATTCTGTTCATATCATAATGAATTCGGAAGGAAGACCTTCTGGGGAGGCTTACGTGGAATTTGCGAGTGTTGAAGATTCAAAAGCAGCAATGGCAAAGGACAGGATGACACTTGGTAGTCGCTATTTAGAGTTGTTTCCTTCATCACATAGTGAGATGGAAGCAGCAGTTTCAAGAAGACGATGATTCCTTCGGCGGGCTTCCTCTCTCATATATGTTCTTGTAGCTGTCATGACTCATGATCATTAGCTTTAATCTTATGATTGAGTTTTGCTCAAGTAGCTTTAGTTACTAGTGATATAGCAGATATTGAGCAATATGCTCTTGATGTGCAGATAAAATAAAAATAAAAATATGAGCAGTTGCCCAAACTGAGTGTTGTGTATCTATATTCAACCACCCCGGTATCAAAGTTTCTTCCTTTTTCTCGACATAAGTATCTTAAGCTCAAGGAGTCATGTGATACTAAGTGCCGTTTAGATATTGTTTTAATATGTTAATGTTAGTTTGCTTCTACTATAGCTACAAGTGGGTAGGGTATGTCTGTTGCTCTTATTTTTTGTATTATGTAATGAATTGGATTGTCAGCTATCTGTGTCTTTTAGAGTTTCTATAGCATCTAAGCAGTTTCCTTTCTGAAATTTGATTGCGGTATTCTTTTTTATGGTTGAAAGTTGCACATCTTGCAGAATGCAGGTACTTTTAACAACTTCCATCTACTCTGCATGAGGATTTGCAACTTGAGTTGTCTCTATGAAGGGCAAATTGAACTCTTCTTCTCAGTGCCAAAAACTCTGCACCACTTTTAGTTGAACTGTTTAAGAAGAACACAAGCTCTTCATTATCTTAGGATATAGCACCCTGCCTACCCATGAAGGGGGCTTACTTAATTTTCTCCGTGAAGTGTCAATTTTGATTACACACAATATCCCGCTTGGCCCACTAGGCCTGGATTTTCATTTCCAGCCCCATTTACGTTCGGTTTATGGTAGCTTTCCGAATTTTAGACTATGGATTGAGTTTCAGACTTGAACTTTCATGAAGACGAGGCATTTTTATACAGGTTCAACATGTATAAGCTCATTAAATAATCAGTGTTTGTCGACTGATTATACTTTACTGTTCGTTTGTGAGTAGCGTGCAACAATATAGCAAGTCAATATGTTAAACTAAATCTTCTTGATTATCATATTTTTAATTCAGATGCTGATTCAGGTGCATAATTATAACTGAGAATCCCAACACTAATTTGTGTGTGTGTGAACTTTCCGGTTTATCTCACTTCCATGCACAGTTAACCTGTTCCTCAAGTTATTAGTGTCATACAATTTGTTGAGTGCCTTGGATTATGTGATAAACCGGAATATGATCCAATTTGATATTTTAGGAATTCAACTCGAAAGGAGAAAAATTAAAAGTCTATTAAGTTATTCATTTTATGGTCTGAGAAAGCTATGTATTTTTTATCATACATTTTTGTTTTTAGTTTTCATGTACTGTATCAAATATTTTGTCTGAAGAATAAAAAAATTACTCTTTGCCTGTTAATATATGTCATATTGATTGAACCATGTTAAATACATATATTTTTTATATTTTTTCTTTTGTTCATCTTCTTTGTTTTGTGCGTCAACTGCGTAACAAAATTAATTCAAGTGAGGGGTGTGTTGTCTTCGTGAGGTGTGCTTGATGCTGAAATTCTTGCAACATATGCTTCTGCTAAATGAATATGTAATTTAGGGTTTGACATCATTTTTATTATGGGTGGATGGGATTGAGCTCCCCTCTAGTGGCTGGAGTCTCCAAACTACTGGAGAAGAGGATACTTGTTAGATCTAACAAATCTAATGGGTAAAAAAATAAAAGTGATTATTTTTTTATTATTTTTTTCAATGAAATATTCAGGCTCCCCTTCAGTTGGTCCGGGTGGGTGTGCATGGTTTTCACCATAAACAGGGCATCCTTGTGCTCAATGCACAAATTTTGTCAGTCCCAACCTTAACGTTGGAAAGCATCGGTTGGTAAATGAACTCATTAAAAACCACTATATCATTAATGGAGATTCTTTGATAAATTCAATTTATTAAATATAACCAGGTCAACTCAATGAAAATATTTATTATGTTCTTGTAGTATTGAAAAACTTAATATAGTTTGACAAGCGATTTTTGCTTAAAATTTAAATAAACTATGATTATAATTACATTACATTATGTGAAGTCTATAAAAAAAAATATGAATGAAAATAATACTAAATTGTTCAACATTATAATAGTATTAAATTGTTCAGCACTGTATGAGTATTGAAAATAAACTCTCTATAAGTAAGACATTTTTTGTTAAACACTATTAAAAAAATATAAAAATACAAAAAATTCATGTCAAATTGTTATAAAAAAACTAAAAAAAGAACTTGATAATAAACATATGAAAAACTGGATTCAAAATTTTCATAATATGTCTAATTTTTTAAATCAATTTACCTAAAAAAAATTTACATAAAATATTTCCAAGAAATGAGTTTGTGGACCTTGTTCTTGTTTCTTGTGGCTTATTAATTGCAGCTATTGTCCTGTTTGTTTTCTCTCTTTACAATACTTTTTGATTAAGTAAGAGAATACTGGACAAGATATTAATGAGTTTTTTTTTAAAAAAAAAATCTAACTTTCCTCTCTTTAGTTGAAGTCTTGAAGCACAAATGTAGGGACAGGTTCATTGGATTCTTCTAAATTCAAATCCAAAAGTGATGGGAGGGAGGGAAGGTGTTTTATATAATCGCTGGTTTTATGGCTTTTTGTATTTTATTATTATTTTATTTTTGTGTTCATCTATTTTGTGTGGTTTTGCACAGTGCTTGCTTATCTTCTGCAGTTATAGCGACAAACCAGCTTTACCCTTGTTTGTCTCTGCTTATTTAAAAAGAAAGAAAACGAATTAGGCATGGTGGGTCTTTCACCACAGACGTAGCTTTTTTAACGTTATAATATTGCTGAATTTGAATTGTTAAATTAGAGGATATGGATGGTTTCAATTAGTACAGATTTTTGTTTTTTTATAAACTAATCTAAATTATTTATATTCTCTAATCTAACGACTTAGATTCAATATCACTGTAACGTTAAAAAAAATTATATCATTGGAGCTCACTAAAATGTGACGTGTGTGTGAGTTCATTGAAAGGGATTTAGATCTAGTGACGTACAATATTACATTAGCGTTAAATTTGAGTTATTATATTAAAAGTTCTGGATAGTTCAAATTAGTAGAAAATTTTTGTTTTTTCAAAAATCAATCTGAATCATTCATATCTTCTGAGATAACGGTTCAAATTCAAATTCATTGTAACATTGAAAAAACTGTCTCACCGAATCCAAATCCCTTTCAATGAGGTCACACACGTTACATATAATAATGTTTAGGATGGACTTAAATACGATTCTTTGTATTTGTATTATCAAATTTCTCACTAATATATATATAATTGTTTAAAAAATTAATTATGTGATGCTGAGGTACCAAAATAATTATTTTTAAAAGTCATACATTTGCATGTGTTTTAATTTGAGAATCCAATAATAAAGACATAAGACTTGTACTTCAATTTTTTATTTTATTTTTATCATGTTAACATTTTTCATCATTTACTTAGGCAAAGTTGTTAGGAAATTATTGAATTATTTTAAAAGTTATAGAATATTATTGAACTTAATTAAATATTTAAAACTAAATTATTGAATGTCGTTAGGTGTTTTAAAAAAGATGGAGGAAGAAAATGAGTTAAAAATAACATTTTGGGCCAACAAGAATATTTTTACGTTTTCATTTACTATTAAATATTAATGTTAACTCTGGGTGTCTAGTGAAAAAAAAAATACAACATTTGATGCAAAATTTTTAAAAAAAATCTATTTTTTTGAAATTACACTTTAATTTATTTATTTATTTGATCTCATATAAAATAAAAAATATATTTATTTGATCCTGTCAAAAATGAATTATTTATATTTTTTTTAACAGTTTGACTATAGCAAACTGACAAAACTACCCAGGCATAATTAAGTATTCACGTGATATTAGCTGAATATGATTATTGTTTATATTTTGTTATTTAATTTAATTTATTTTTATGAAATTCATATAATTTAATTTAAAATTATAATTAAATTAAATTCTAAATTTTAGTTAATTTTTTTTAATTATACTTCAATATTATGGACCACAGTTACGTAATTGCATATCTATCTCATCGACTAAACTTAACCTACTTTTGTTATTTTGTGTTGCTTTTCTTTTATTTTTTAGAGGAAATATAAGGGTATTATATATATTCAGTATTCACAATGAATTGTGGATTAACGATATGACTACCCCCAAGCCCAAACATATTAATTATCATATCATATTAATTTAAAGTTCTTTTTTGAAAGAACAGGAAATTAAATTGATCAAATTATCGTATTGTAAAAGAATAATCAAGAATTGCAGTAAAAAATCAACATTCATAACTGCAGCTTAAAGTGGCACCTTTGACTCAAAGTTGGAATTAGATTTTATTTTATATAAAAAATATCATATTCAAAATTAGGATAAATCATGTATAGTTTGGTATACATCTTGTGATTTGATCCATTTTTTATTTTCATATTCATACGGTTTTAAAAAGTTAACATTCTAATGTCGTGTGACTTTTATTGTTAGTTTATTCTATTATTTTAAATGAAAAAAAAATGTACAAGTCGCATAACTCTTCTGTTAATTATTTCAATGGGATTTCAATCAATTTAGTCTCTTTGTACATTAGTTGCTTGTGGTGGTAGAATATTTTGAGCGACACGCTTTACTTTTTAATTTAAATTAAACAAAATAAAACCAAGCACAGAAGTGACCATATTATAATTTAGGTAAAAATATATTTTATATTCTTAATATTATATTAAATTTTAATTTTGTCTCTAACTTTTTTTTACGTTAATTATATCATTCGTAATTTTTTTAAATATATTATTTTCATTAATATTATTTAATTCATTAACAAAAAATATTGACTAAACAATACACGTGATATATCTCAAGTGACATGTCATCTGTCACACTCAAACTTAAAATTTTAAAAATACCATTGCATCTCATTCTCTCTATGTTCTTTCTCTCCCTCTGTGTACACTTCATGGCACTTTGTTTTGGCCACCCCAAAACAGAGGTACAACATTCTTAGTCTCTCTTCATTCTATTACGTTCTCTCGATCTCTCAATCTTAATCTTTTTGCTATCTCTCAGTCTCTCAATCGTAGTCTCTCTTCTCTCTGTCATTATCTCTGGTTTTCTCAATTTCAAAGAGAAGAGAGAGTAAGATTGAGAGACTAAGAACATTGTACCTCTGTTTTGGGGTGGCCAAAACATAGCACTGTAAGGCGTACACAAAGGAGAAAAAGAATAAAGAGAGAATGAGAAGATAGTATATTTTTCAAATTTTAAATTTGAATCAACGTGATAGATGATATATAACTTGAAATGTGCTACATGGACTATTCAGTTAGTATTTTTTGTTAAAATATTTAACAACATCAGTGAAAAAAGATATATTTAAAAAATATATATATATATATATGACATAATTAAAATAAAAAAAATTAAAAATAAAATTAAAATTTAATATAAACATTAAAGACATTATATATATCTTTGGTAATAATTTATAATTAATGACCAGAATCTTTAAAATCAATACAATCTATTGTGAAGCTCCTTTGACTTGTGTCTTTCCAATCTAGTAAAAATTGCGACATAGAAAACTTACTGAAAATTTGTTACGTGTGAGAAACATTGCTGATTCGTCCATGCATGTGTAGCCGACACTGTTCTAGGATCCTATGAGAGAACAATAGAATATCCTTGTAAGTGTCAGATCAGGTGAGGGTAAGATTTAGGGCTAAAAGACAAAATAGTGGGAAGCTAGAAGACAAAAATTTGTGTATTTTTTCAACTCCCATAATTAATTAAATATATCCCCAAACGAAACCACATCAATTAGTGGCTGCACTTGCACAATTCAAGTATTATTGTAGATTTGTTCTACCAAAGAGAATCTTATACCCCACGTAGCAACGAGGTAAGTGATATCATATTTTATGATATTTTAGATACTATTATTATTATCATAATTAATTAGTTACTAAAACGGACAAATGAATAAAATTGTTAGTATAGATCAGTGTTAATATTTTTTTAACTCGACTTACCTAATGTAAATTGACGGACTAAACGAATCAACCTGTTTATATTTTAAAAAAATGAAAAAAGTGGCAGAGAGAAAAGACAAAGTGTGACAGATGACTATTTGAATATTGAACACATGCTTGTTGCTACTCGATGTCAACGTGCCGTGCGAGAACGGGAGAGTGAATGAGAGAAGGCAAAGTGTGACCTCCGACTGTTGTTGGTGGACAATAGTGTTGTAGCTACTAAAGTTGGGAGTGAGCAAACAAATATGCGAGTGACCAAGTTGCGACTATTGCAGGTAACTGATGTGATTATGGAGAACAAAGGAGCGACAAAGAAAAGTGAAAGAATAGAGCCATGACTGATCAAGCTACAATTATCGTTAATGACAGATGCGAGTGACGAAGAAGGTAGAAATAATCACAAAGATTGAGAGATAATGAGAGACGAGAGTCATATATGAGGTGGTACCATATTTAATTTTTTTTTAAAACAAAAAAATTAGTTGCAGCTTACCTACAAGTTAGGCGAGCTAAGTCAATTAAGTATAATTTTAAACTGATTGACTTTTAGTTAGTCTAACCCACTCTTTTAACATGATAAACATATCAACCTGTTAAATTTGGACTGTTTTGTCAATTCCTATCAATGAATAGAGCAAGAATAAGTGAATTACTTTGAATTAGGACCCTTAAACAAATATTTTCAGTAATTACTAGTTAACTCTCTCAAAAAGCTTTAAACTGTTAATAATCAACTCCATAAAGCCAGAAACTTGAAGGAAATTTATCATATGCGTATGCGATATTAATTAAGTTACTAAAAAGTATATATTTAAAATGTTCATTTTTATATTAAATGTGAAATATTTATAGATTTTTAATAATATGAAATATCAACTAATTAAAATTGTACCGACACTTGTCATCTTAATAAATTATTAATGTACGGAACGCTGTATAATGTCACATACCGTCCAAGACGTCATGCTGACATGCATATTTACGTACTAATTGTTTGGAATTTATAAGGGTTTTCTTAAAAATATTAAATTTATATACAGTCCTTCATATTTTTATTATTTGCTTATTTACTAAAAATAAAATATATGTAATTTTTTTAAATAACCAAATCATATAGTATTAAGTTATAAAAAAGACACACTTATCTTTTCTAAAGACAATACAATTTGTTACGGAAATTACAAAAAAATAGGAAAGATAAACATAATTAAAACAATAACACATATAAATTTATATGATTCGATCGATATAAATTATATTTATGAGTAAAAAAAAAATTTTTATTTTTTAAACAAAACTGTTATAAGTCATACCTAATTAATTGTAGAACCGTATAAAACATATATGATTTAACCAGTTCAAATCATTCCAAAAAATATAAATAATGTGTCAAAACCATGTTGACTGGGATAGGGTTATAAATTCATTTCAATTCATCAAAAAATTCAAGTCATTTAACATAATTATCATATTTGGATTAAAAAACTTGATAATAAATATATATATAAATCATACCAATTTTTTTTTCTTTTCAAGATTTTTCTAATTTTAACATGAATACTCTTCGTCTGATAAAATTGAAAAGTAAATTAGTTTTTAAAAATATATACTTTTATGTGTTTTTATCTTACATATATTGTTTTATGTAAATGAAGTATTTAACAATTGTTTTATGTGTATATATATATATATATATATATATGAAGAATTAAGGTGTATTTATAAGAAGTTGTCATAACTTAATAAGTTTAATTTATTGAGAATGTAATTATGTTAAAATTTAATAAAAAAATTTTATAACCCACTATAAATCTAACTGGTTCAAATTTAAATTAGTGAATATTTATATTGTGTTTGAATACTGAATTGTGCTAATTTAAAAAAAAAATGATGCATTTAGTATTTTACAGTCTGTTTTAGTTGTTTTTCATTAAGTGGGGCACGGGCAGCCCGTGCCCGTTGCCCGGATGTTGAGAATTAGACTATATTAGTACTTCTCCAACCTTTACTTTCCTCTTTGTCTCACTCGCTCAATCGATTATGGCCCCTTTGGCAACAAGAAGAAGAACCTCTTCTTCTTCCTCAACCTCCATCAAGCCACGACCTTCAAGAATTTCAAGAACCAGAAAACCCAGAAGAACCAGACCCTCCTCGCACTTCAACAATCAGAATCCACAAATCTCAAGAATTAATGATGACGTGGAAGACTCTCCTTCTCCGTCTTCTTCAGAGGTCGTCGTCGCCGCCGCCGCCGACGAACTAGCTTCTCCGGCCGCCTCCTCCTGCTGCTCCACTCCCAAAGGCCACAAGTTCCGAATACCAGAGGCTTCCACGTGTCCTCCTGCGCCCAAGAAGAAGAAGCCCAGGTCTCTGCTTTCCTCTAACAGTAATTTCTCTCTCCGAAGGTCTCCCATCTCCTTCTTCGCACCCCCTGACTTGGAGCTCTTCTTCTTCCTCTCTCTTCCTGCTTCCACATAATATCTCCTTCCCTCTCATCACATTTATGTACGTGTTCATATATATATATATATATATACATACATCATTAATATCATGACACTTTAGAAGATGGAGCTTTTGAAGTGCTTAATTACTTACCTCTCCTACCAGAGGTATATATCGATGCTTGAGAAACTCTAGGTTTTGGAAGTTCTTGTCTTAATTAGTTTCTGATGCTAATTTCAGTAGTGTTGACTAGCTAGGGTTTTTCTTCTTCTTTCAATTACTTTTCTGACATTTGAATTAAAGTGTGATGAGTGCAAATTATTGCATGTAATGCTTTTTGTTCTTTCTTTTTGCCAGGGATATTCACCGAATTTTGTTCTGGTAATATCTCGTTTTGATGATCAGATGATCTAATGTAATGAGTTTGATTTCAGGATTTTGTATCTTTCAGTTTGTTAATTAGTGAATCTGAGAAAGGAAAGTCACATTCTTCCCTTTTTGTATATGCACCAAGCAAAAACCTCTTTGTTGTTTGACCATTTTGTCTTTCGCTCATTCTATTCTAGAATTAATTAACTGTTTGTGATGATTTTTTTTTCTTTCTTTAGTTTTTTTTTAACTGTAAAACTAGCCTTTCCCTCGAATATGATTAAGTTAACCGACTCTCAATTTAATTTTTAATTAAAATTAATCTTTTTACACAATAAAGAAATGAAACATGTATATATATCTTTACACATGTATATATATATATATTTTTTTTTTCTGTAATAAAAATATTTAATAATTTTTATTAGATAAAAAATATTTTTTATGTTTCTAATGTTAATATTATCCCTACCATTTATTATTTGTATCAAGTATATGCTATATGTTTTATTTTTATTTTAAATTTATTATTTTTATTAATATTATTTATTCCAATAATAAAAAATGTTGACTGAATTGTTAGTAAAAATGATAAATTTTAAAAAATAAAATATATAAGACATAACTAACATAAAAAAACGTTAAAGATGTAAAAAGAGTAGATTTGAGTTTTATATATTTTATTTTTATTTTAAATTTACATCTTTTACTAACCACCAAATTAGTATTTTTTGTTAATGAAATAGATAATATTATTAAAAATAATAAATTTAAAACAAAATTAAAATATATAATATATAATTAATATAAAAAAATATTAATGACGAAATTAAAATTGAATGTAACATTAGGAATGTAAAACATCACATTAAAAGTAAAATTACAAACTAATATTGTATAAAAATTAATCAATTGAACAGAAAGTAAAATAAATAACAGATCTTTACACTATTAATTGAAATATATAAATAGCCCCAATATAAAATTTAAAGCCAAAAAATATAATTTAGTCAAGCCGTAATTTACACTCGATAAAGTCATTGTTGCTCCTTAAACGACAGCTTAAATCTATGTGAGCACTTTTGGTGTGACAAAAATAGCAAAATGGATCAATTGTCTACATGGGAAAGATGTTCTGTGTGATTAATTAGAGATTTGCATGAGAAATTCAAATCTTCATCTTCACTTTTGACCTAATAATTTAATGCAACGCTTTAATTTAATTTGGAGTTTGATTTTCTGCCATTAATTATGTGTAGTTGGTAGGCCTTATTAAACCCCACTAGTAATATATATTAGCACTATTGTTCGTTTTGAACGTTATATTAATTAACCTCAATCATTTTCTGCTAATATTTGTCAAACTTAGGGTCCACCCTTTCTGTTCCTTTTATTTAACCAGATGATATCGTTATGTTTGTATATTTTTAAATTTATAACTATACTATAATCAAACGGTGCTTAAGTTAATTTTTTTTGAATATTTTTACACGTACGAATATTCATCCTAAAATTAAGAAATTGAAAGCAATTGGGGCAAAATGAGAAGGAAATATATTTGGATGCAGTTTTTATGTGTGTATATTTTAAAAAATAAAATCTTGACATTTCTCTTTTTTAAAAAGTCAATATATATCCTTAGTTAATTTAAGAACCTAAAATAAAGAAGTTTATTTAAATTTTATCTTATTCAAAATTAAAGTGTGACAGTATCCTTAGTTAATTACATTTGTGTATGTGCTATTAAACCCAACAACAACAACAATGTCCTCCTAGTAATTTCTGCTTTGAATTTAAATATTGTTGATGTTAAGATAATTCCACAAGGAAAATGTAGTTAATCAAAGAATGAATTTTTTGTTTGATTTTGAAAATTAAGTAAAGTGTTTCGCTTATTGATTTTGAAAAAAAACAATCTATATTTCATATAAATAATAATTCATATGAGTCAAATACTTTGTTTGGCCATTGACAATTAAAGAGCAAAAATTAACTTCAATATTAAAACTAACTAAAACTTCTGCCAACCATTTAATTGTAATTGAATAATTAATAATAAATAAATTTAAATAAAAATTATATTATTTACAATTAAACAACTATGAAACAAATAGTACGAATTACCGCTGGTACCGGATCAATCCGCGTCTGATTAGAGGGTGCAAGTATTATTTGTGTTTTGAAATTTGGCCTGAAGACAAAACGTGGAAGTGGAGAAAAGGACACAAACTGTAGTTAATTAAACAGAATTATTTTTTAAAAAAAATTCTCGTCCCCAGTATGTACGTAAAATAGCTTTATGGGGTGCGTTTGAATTTTTCACAAATAATGAAAGGAAATATGTGAAATCATTGCTTGGGAAGATGAGGTAAGAGAATCCTATGAGGGAAGAACCGCTGGCGGCTCTGATCATCATCATCGTCATCATCACATTCACATTGAAGAATCTTAAGAAAATTTTCAATTATGCTTTTATTTAATATTTATTAAATTATATTTAATTTTTTTAATTATTGTCTACCTTAAATTATTTTGTTAACTAAATTAATGATTTGGCTCAAAATTTGGGAATACAACCCAATATGGGAAAACAAAATTAAAAGCCTATAAGGTCAATTGGACGAGAATCGATAAGCGAGCAACGTGATTTGATTTTATATGTTTTTTGAGCAATTATATATTTTGTAAATTATTCTACAATATGTAACTTGTAATAATCTATTTGAAGAATAAAAAAACTTCTATTTGATTATGGATAAAAGTTACATTGATCAAATTACGTAAATTCATGTGTATTATATAACTTTTTTTTATTTTTTTTTATATCTATTTTCTCTGCAATTTTGGTAACACTAAGCTTATAAAAGTCAATTGATTAAATTATATTTTTCATCAATAAGATTATTTTTAATGTAATTTGAAATTTTAAAAATGACGGTAATGATCTTTAGTAACAATGATATTGTGTGTGAAAAATTTATCTTTATTGATGAAAATTTAAAAAAAATTCAAAATATATATGAAATGGTAAGAAAGCTTGCCAATTGGCATTTTATAAATAAAAAGTACAGGTCTAATAGTTTGAAGAGGAATTAATGTAATTTAATCTTTTATTTTCTTCGAAATAAATTGAGTGTTTATAAATTTTATTATATTGAGTGACAATAAAAGACTAAAGAGAGTCAGAAAAAACACATAAATAACATATATATATATATATATATATATATATATATATATATCTTTAACATTAAAAACAATACAAATAAATAGATAAGAAATAAATTAGGATGCATCAGTAATTAAAAAAATGCAAATAGATAGTAAAAAAATTAACTTTAAAATTTTATTTTATTTAATAAACTAAATTAATTGCACTTCATTGGACAAGACCTAGACAGACACGTGGTTATGAGTAAATAGTAAATACGTACTAGAATGAACAATAAAATCATAATAAAAACTGTTTATATGAATATTCATCATACTAAAGCATATATCTTTTGAAAATGGAGCGTTGGAACATCTCCAATATTAATCTAATGGTTAATATTTGAGGTATTTTTTTTAAAAATTATGTTATTAATTTTAGATTATTTAATCAGAGTCAATAATAATTAGATCTAATTAAATATTATATTTTTATTATAATATTTATTAAAAATATTTTATAAATTAAATTATATATTTATTATAATTTTATAAAAATATATTGCAAGTCGTTTGACTTTGAATTTTTCAAAATATTTTTCTTAAATATTTGTAATAAAAATATAATATTTAGTTTGATTTAATTATCACTAACTCATATCGGATAGTCTAAATTTAATCAAATAATTTAAAAAAAATCAAATATTAGTCGTTGGATTAATCCAACGACTGATTATTAGAGCTGAATGCTTCAACGCCTCAAAGGCACTAGAGTGAATCCAGTTCCTTTAAAGAGCATCCAGCGCTTCTAGGACATTTGAGTGAATCTAGTTCCTTTGAAGATAGGAGGCTTTTGCAAATTTTGGTTTCTTATAGTTATCTTTTATTAAAAACAATTTTACTTAAGATATTATCTTATATTAATGGGTGTCGCTTCTAGCAAAAATTTGAATCGGGGTTCACCATGTTGCAAATGACTAGCCTCTTTCAATGGCGAAGTTTTTGCATATTTAATCTACAACAAAGTCGCAGAAGACTATTAAAAAAAATCCGAATAATCACCTTCATGCAGTTACTTAGCCATTATATGACTTAGGACTTGTCACAGTCAATATCTGATAAAAATTGTGTAACTTTTATGACTATTGTGCTTATATTTTGTCAAACCTCATCGTTTTATGTCCAATGACTTTGTTAGTAATACGCTTTATGAACCTTATAACTTTATTATAATAATACAATATTATGATGTTCAACTCCTATTTTTGCTATTTATGTTTATTTACACATATACTACATGTATAAAAAATATTAGTAAGTATTATTTAATAAATAATTTCGTGCATCGCATCGATAAATAATTGGATTAAGATATGCTACAGACACTTGGAGGCTCAAGTTTTTTGTTAGTCACGATTTTAATCATAGCTGAATCAAATCGTGATTAAAATTTACATTTAACCATAGTTTTAACTGTGACAAAATAAACAAAATAGTGACTAACAAAGAACTTGAACCTCCAGATACCTATAGCGAATCCTGATCCTAAATAACTAGTATACAATAAATAGTTGTGGGAGCATGTAGAAATTAATTACAGGTATAGGGTGTTGTTTAATTAATATAAATTTGGACTATGTTTCGTTTCTTTTCCGGGCACCTTTTTCCTCACAAGCTTGTTGTCCCTTCTTTGAAGGGCATGATGATTAATTAAATTTTCTTGAGATTAGTTAATGATAAAATTTTAAATACACTAAATTTATACGATAGAATAAACTTGAATTTCAAACAAACATTAAAAAAAAATTATTGATTATAATAAAACCAAAAATTGATCAAACTAAATGCCTGCAAATTATATATATATATATAGGCAATTTTACATATTTATCATGGTTATATAATGATAAGGTGTTGTGTAATTTAAATATATGATGACTCGAATTATGACTCGATTTGATTTTTTGAGAATACAACTTAAAAGAAAAAAATTTTGAAAGTCTATTTCTAATATATATATATATATATATATATATATTTCTTTTATGTTTTACCCTGTACTACAAAATAGTTTTGTCAAATCAATGGATATTTTCTCTTTATTCGTGGATATAGGTTATATTGACTGAATTACGTTAAATCTGTGTATTATTCACATTTCTTTTTGTTTTATCATATCTGTTTATGCATTGAATCCGTAACAATAAGGTTAATTAAGGAATCTACCATGGTGTTGGTATTGCTATGTGGTGCCAGGGAATTTATTTTGCTTGGAGATTAGATTATGGTAATAAAAAATTCTCCATTGGAAATTGGAGATGGTGTAAGTATTGATACTACTCGATATTCGCCAAACAAGTCATAAATTATTCTAATTAATGTTGAAGAATCCAAGTAATTTAATTTACAAAACATTAAATCTAATCTTGTGTTATTATAATACATTGAGAAATTCATATTATTTTTTTAGATTTAATTAAATCAAATATGACACTTTTATTTTATAAGTTAATCAATTTTCAATATATATCTATATACATAATGGACATGTCTAATTAAAAAATGTAATTTAATGTAAGAGATGAAAAAAAAAATAACTATCACTAAATCACACATTAATAATAGTAGTTTTTTTTTTTTGTATTGTTACAACTTCTAATAGATTGTCGAAAGAGCTTCTTCTCTTTCTTTTTGCCTTTATGATCTTATGTTTAGGCCTAATGTGAAGAATTAAAATGTATGAAAATAACTAAATTGCGAGCTACAATAAAATTAGGCAAACTACACAAAATCGAATTACTCAAAAATGGTCACTGTTGATTTTGCTTTACATTTTAAAACCAATCTAAACAAATTTTTTTTTTACTTTACCAGTTTTCAACTTTTTTTTAAATTTTTTACAAGTATCCTGTACTAAAAGTAATTTTGCTGAGTCACTGTCTAACAATAAATGAAAACGCTTTTTTAGTGAAGATTTAAATCATGGTTTGTCATGTTGTAAAAGATTTACACTTTTCACTAGACCTAATTTTTGTGCTAATGAATTTTTTGTTTGACTTTGAAAGTTAAGTAGAGTATACTGTTAATTTTCACGGTTCAAATTTTATGATGCTATTTTTATTTTTTTAATTTCTTTTAAAAATAACCATGAAATCTACCAACTTCCTAGATGAGCCAGCATGGGATCCATTCTCAATTTTTGTTGAAGTGAGTCTATAGAAAATTTAACCTTTCAAGAATTTAAATATTCATACTCTTGACTTATCTTAAAATTTATGTATATAATAATAAAAGAATAATTTATATAAATTTTAAAATAATTTAAGGGAGAAGAAGTTAAACTTTTTATTGATTTATTTTTTTCCTTCGATCGTTTTTAACATTATGTTACTATGTTAGCTTATATGCCAAAAACTTCTCTCTCTCTCTCTCTATCTCTCTCTCTCTCTCTTTGTGTATATATATATATATAATATATAATATTATGATTCTTGAGACACGCACCACCAGAATTATAAAATAATGTCATAATGTTATATTTAGTATATACACTATACACACCTGAAGAAGTCAGATAAACAGTAACCGATGCCTTGGAATGAGAGAAGATAAGATTGAATTAGTGAAAGGTGCGTGCGGTAATAGTTTGAATTTTATACATGTAAACATAAAAATACAAATTCTCTCTCTCTCTCTCTCTCTATATATATATATATATATATATATATGCATGCATACATTGTCTTGATGTGTGAGTAGTCCAATTCCATTATTCCAATGATGCAGATACATCTAAAACACGAGCTTAGGCTTTTTATCAAAATTCATTAGATGCCAACTTTTCTAGAATCCGAGGTTGCGACCATACTTGATGTTTCACAAAGATGTCAATTAACTTGTTTATTCATCCTTTTTAGTCAAACTATTGTTATAATTGTGTCGTACGAACCGGGATCTTCCTTTCAAGACTCTCCTTTTTATTTTTCCCTGATTACTTGATTATAAAAACTTATAAATTTTTTTTTTCCAAACAATGTATCTTCGGTTAAAGTTGCACTGTTTCATGAAATCTAATTTTTTTCATTCTCAATGCCAAGCAAAAACCACCAACAAAAAAGATAAAATAGAACAAAAAAATAAAAAACACACGAATTCAATGTTGTTTAGTCAATACGGTCTATATTTACGGGTAAAGAGTAATTCTTGTTATTCTTTAGGCAAAGATGTTTGATACAATTTAAAAAATAAAAAAAATGTATATGAAAATACATAATTACTCCAAATCAAATCGTTCTATACTGTGAGGGTGGACCATTCTATAATAAAGTTAATGTTACTCGCTCTATAAACTTTCAAATTTTTTTCATTTTAAATTGCGTATCCAAAATTCTATGTTGGATCATAATTCGGTTCACTATATATATAATTCAAGGCATTCAACACTCAATATTGTTTTAAGAGTACTTGTTTGAAATTAATCAAATAAAAAATTATGAAGACATCCAAAAACATTAGTTAATAAAGGTAGGATAAATTACACCAACCTTCCATGAAATTTAATTAAATTACACTTAACAGCCTTTTAGTTTCAGATGTTACGCTTCAACTCTCATAATATTTTGATATATGTGTGAAAATTTTGTTTTTAAGTTCTATCAAATCAATTAACTTATAATACGATATCATAATTTTGTTTTTAGCATGATAATAAAGATAATTATATGAATATTAACATTTAATATGAAAGAATAATTTTGTTGTTAATATTATAAAAGATTACTTTTAAATATTTTTAAAATTGAGCTCTTGATAAACACATTAAAAATGAGTGTAATATTTATATAAAATTAACTTAAAAGAAGTTTGTGCATCCCAGTGAAGTGATGATGGACGACGCGTTTTATCAATCAATAAAGAGTAGGTAATCCTTTTCAACTCTCATCATTGTTTCCAGATCTTGCTTACTTTTTTCCAATTATTATTAGAATATGATGAAAATGTTGATCGATTATTATTCATATATATTATTTCAAATATTAAAAGTAGAAATTAGAATCATCAGTTGGTACTGCATGAGATTTGCTCATTTAATTTGGTTGGAATGGTGGTTCTCATAATTTTAAAAATCGGTCAAATTGTTGGTCTGATATTTAGGTCATTAGGTTATTGATATAACCATCAAGTCATTTAACTAATTATTAAATCAAAACAATATATATATACACAGTATGTATATATGCTCATGAATATAAATCAAAATAAGTAAAATAATATGAAAATTTAATAATCAAAATATCTTAACAAATGTATCTTAATGTAATTTTAACACACAAATATTATATTTAATAAATAAATAAATAAATATAATATTTTATAATTATATTAATAAAATGTACAAATAAAATTAAAAATAATTTATTTTTGAATATTCGATAGTTTTTTTTTTGAAAGGAATACCTAATAGTTATTTAGTTATTTTTAACTTTATATTATATTATGAAATTTGTTACTAACATTATTCAATTTTTATAATTTAAAATTATTTTAGATAATATAATGATATAATATACATAAAATAATAACATTTTATGTTTCAAAATATCATTATTATTCAAAATAACATTGGCACACTTATATAATAATTATAGCTTATTTTTTTATGATTAAAATGTTACTTTTCTTCTATTAGGTATTAGGTTCAATACATGCTAGACCCATTTTATATTACATATGTTTTTTTTGTTGACATGCATTTGACAAAAAAATAAGACCTAGCTCACTGATTCGGTCAAAATTTAGATGAATCAATCAGGTTTTGATTAGGCCGATTATATCTTAATTCAATAGAATAAACTGGTCCAAATTATCGACTCTTGGATTGATCCAATCAAGCCAGTTCGGGTCCAAAATAATGGACATCCTAGTTTTGCCCTCTCAACAATGTTAGGCTCAGTATGAAATAGATAGATATATATATATATATATATATATATATATAAAGAGTACTCATCTTAATCAACTTTCATCTACTTCAATTATCTTAAGGACTGAATATGAAATAAAAAGCATCGTATTGATTAAATAATCAAACCGATAATTTTAGTTTGAAATTTATAATGATTGTACATATAATCAGTGTTTATGTGTTGCAACTTGCAAGACAAAACCAAGTGGTTTGAGTCAAAATAAATAATAATAATAATAATTACACATATATATAGGAGCCATGGATGTGGCACGAACAAAGGGGAATCAAAGGAGAATCCTAGGCGCAATACGTAATAGCCTGCTTTTAATTAGTTGATTACATGTGAAAACGATCTTTTGTTGTTTTTTCTTAACGTGACAGAAGGTTAAATGTGTTGTTAATTATTAATTATGAGATGTTAGTCACCACTCATCACTTATGCC
This sequence comes from Biancaea sappan, assembly GCA_037074585.1. Lineage (NCBI taxonomy): Eukaryota > Viridiplantae > Streptophyta > Magnoliopsida > Fabales > Fabaceae > Biancaea > Biancaea sappan. The sequence goes on along the minus strand of CM073498.1, from coordinate 3,434,191 downwards.
CACTTATTTTTGTTTTCTTCCCCTTTTCTTAAATTTGGTTTTCCATCAATGATCAACCCACACGTATGCATGTAAGGGGTTAAAGTGGTCAGATTCAATTTGTTTATGTTCACTAACCCAGGAATATTCAAGATCAATCAAAAATTCCATGATGTTCAAGATCGACTCCTTGAAAAAAGGAGTTCTTTTTAGAGAAAAGACAAATTAGACCCGACGAGCATTCTATTTGAAAATAATTGTTATGTCATACATAAATATTGTAAAATAAAAAATGAGGGCAATTAGGCTATAGTTCAAAAAAATTAATATATATATATATATATGCATTTTGAGGAAAAATAATACTATTATACTTGATAACAAGGTTGTCAAATTTAATGATATATAGGAGATAAAATAAAAATGTAAATTTGAAAAATAAAATTGTAAGAGTTTAATTTACATATATCTTTTTTTTTATTCAATAAGCTATTAAGATTATATGTATTTTAATACATAAACAATATTTTATTTTATAATTCATATAAAATTATTTAATTTCAATTATTGTGACATATATTGCTCTTTTTATATTCAATTAAATTTTTATACAAAATATAAATTGATAAAAGTAAAGTAAAATATCGATTGATAAGAATGTTACTTGACAAATACAATTTTTTTTATTAGTTGCAAAATTTAATAACAAATATATTAAAAATTAACTTTGAAAAATTACAAAATCTAATAACAAATATATTAAAAATTGTAATTTCTTTATCTGATTCTAGACTTATGAGTTTTGGATATGGGTGATCCTTTTTTTCTGGTTGGGTACTGGAATTTTTTTTTTAACTACTATTGAGTCAACTCGTTTGTATAAACTTGGTGAGTTTGAACGAATTTAACTGAGTAAGAGTAACTCGAGAATTTAACAATCATGTTTAATAATATTTTGTGTTGTTGCTAATTATAATAATTATAATTAAATTCAAAGCTGTAACTTCCTAATAATAAAAGGTAAGGAATTCAGTAACTAAGATAACAGTTTATGAAGATGTGTTTCCAAATATATATGTGGGAGGGAATAGTTACTAGTATTTATTATTCACTTCTACTATATATATATATATATATATATATATATATATATAATATGAATGTTTTTCTTATTTTAGCTCAGCAGTCCACGTGGACGGAGAAGATCTGTATGTATATTCGTGGGGTTATTTCAGCAAATACCAGTAAAGATAGTATCTGGATGCTTTTGCATTCAACAAAGAAAAAGAAAGAAAATAAAAGAGAAAGAAAAAGAGAAAGAAAGACACGACGGATTGAACATTGAAGAATGCATGCATGGTATATATATGAACCACTTGTTTAGAACAAATTAAAAGAATTACTTGAAAGAATGTGCAAACTTTTACATATATATACTTTTGATCTTTGGGCTAATAATGCAAATACGAAAGCAATATATAGATGGGTAGGGTATGGGGAAAACTCACTAATAATCCTTCAAGAAAATACTAATAGATAACTATACATTCCCACTTTAGACTATATATGAAGCAGTTACAACTTTAGTGAAGAATCACTCAAAAGAACTTTCTAAAAATTGTGTCAAGCAAATCGTAGAGAATTGCGAAGATAAAAATAGAATAAAAATTAGAAAACATACACAGATTAACGTGATTAGGTTAATATGACTTATATCTATAGACAAAAAGAAATTTTTATTCTTAAGACAAAAACAGTTATAAGTGAAGTATAATATAATTGCATAACCGTATACAATATGTACATGACATAGCTTAATCTAGTAATCTAAAACATATAAAACATAACTTATATTCTTAAGTCAAGTCATGAATTCAGTTCACTAAAAAAATTCAAGGCACTCAACAAATTGCATGCATAAACCCCACACACTCATAATGTAATGCCTCCTCTTTAGCAGGAGTTCATGCTTTAAAGTGTTCATATATATATTTATATATAAAGCAAAACGTATTAGTTATAAAACTATCATCAGATGATCGTGTAGATAGAACTAATTATTTTTAAATGAATCACTTGCAAGCAGTAGTAGAACTCCAACTTGCATATTCTAATTCGATATGCTCAAGTTAAACGAGGGATTAGGAGTTGAAAATGTCTCACAAATTGCTGAGAAAATAAAGATGAAAATTAGAAGTAAGTCGCATAAAATATATGTAGATTTATGTTATTTGGTCAATGTAATATATATTCTGTTAGATTTGGGCCTATTTAGTTTAGACATCTTCTATTTCTATTTTCACTTAAAGTAGAAAATGAGTTTGAAAATGTGTTTGGTTAAGTTTAATGAATTTTTTTTAAAAAAACATTTCTTAAAATAAGCTTAAATCTGAAAATACTAAAAAGATATTTTTTATGTTTCAGGAAATGCATTTTAAAAAATGAAAATTGAAAATAAAAATAAAAAATATTTTCACAAATCAAATAAATTGACCTAGAGGCTTGTGTATTTCAAAAGAGTAGCATTAGTTCCACATTATATATATATATATATATATATGTTGTAGTGGGTTGATAAGGAGCTAATTAAAGAGGTGGGTTTGCTCGCTCACAATCTTAGACCAGTGTAGTGCAAAATATCATCTTTTCGACCAAGCTTAGTTTTACTTTTTTTGTAAATAAAAATCCTCAACATTTTTTTGATTTTCATACACTGGGTTATTATATTTTCTTTCTGCTATTCTGGTACCTAAGTAAATCTCAAAAAAGCTTATTTCATCTTGAGAGGAAGTTTTGCAGTCATGAAATGTTTTTTTAAGGACCGTGTCCCTTATAACATAATTCAAGCTACATTGGTTACCAAATATTTACAACACATTCATAGGCAAAGAGAAGTATTATATTTTTTTAGGCAAAAGTGTTTCATCGTACATGATAGAATTGAAAAACATGTATATGAAAATACATAACAACTTCAGAAGAGAAAACATAAAACAAGTCGCTCTTATCGACCCTCGGCCTGCTCGCCTACAAATTTTTATTTTTTTTCTCCTTTCAAGTGGCACTCACAAAATTTTAGATTAGGTCATAATTCGATTCATCAAATAATTCAAAGTACTCAATAAAAAAATAAACTGAGTGATAAAATATGTAAGACTTTTCTCAGAAGAGTGCGAACACGATCTTCTAACATTAAGAAGATTTGAAGGTAATTATTGAAGTGTCAGTGAATTTTCTTTTTCCAAATTTAATTATATGTATATATATACCGGAAGTAATTATCTCAATATGATGATATGCATTTTGAACTCGTGCCTTTTGTGCTCAACACAAATTGATGATTAACAAGACGTAGCCAGTTTCTAATTAAGTATCCATTATAATCCTTACTGAAAAATCTAAATAACAGTTATTATAAACTGGTTATTAATTAATGAAGAAAAAAACCAGTAACTTCTTTTGATGCTGGAAACAATCCAATCATCCAGCATACATAAGACTATATCAATTTATATCTTTATTTGCTTTTTATGATTGGTAACGAAAAGAACGCACAAACTCATATGAATCAAAAGAGATATGATAGATTTCAATTGTAGAAATAAGTGCCACACTGCCGCTTTCGATCTTCTTCGTTTTATATATCTGGTGTTTATGTGTGTGTGTGTGTGTATATATATATATATATATTCTGTAAAGCAAAGCAAAACAAAGCAAAGGAAGGTGGTGGTCAAGAGTTATACTATTTTTCTACAGAAAAAGAAGACTTTAGCACTTTAATTAGACAAGAGGATCATGTATGGGGGACACTCATGCACATAACTTTCCATCGACAGATTCTCACATGGTAGTAAGCTTTCATGAACCACCAACAATATTGTTTTCTGGTTACCGTTTAATTGATTAATATGATTAGTAGTAAATGATGATAAATTCAATGACATCCTAAATGAAATGTGAGTATTAATAATTAAGTTGCTGTAAATACCAGTGTATTTCATAAAGATTAAAACTTGAAGTTTCACATTACTTGAAATAAAAAGAGGTGACATCTTATATATCTACATATTGTAATGAGCTTATAAAGAGTATTGAGTGATTCAAATTATGTGACAAACTGGAATATGACTCGTATTTTTGAGAGTGTGATCTAAAAGAAGAAAAATTTCGAAGTATATGAAGTGAAAAGAGCAAGGATCGAGTGTAACCTATGGGGCGACCGATTTAGAGAGCAATTATATATTTTATTATACATGTTTATTTTCGATTTCCACTATACTATATCAAACATTCTGGCCTAAAGATTAAAAAGATTTTCTTTCTACCGTGAATGTAAGTCACACTGATTGAATTACATTAAATTCGTGTGTGTTCTTAATTTTTTGCTCTGTTTTATCTTCTCTATTGTGTATTTTTGCTTGACAAAGAGTTATGAAAAGAGTTTGTGCTCATGCATTCATGTTGTTGAGCCTATTCAATGCAAATCAACAATTTGCTCCCTTGTGTGCAAGACATTTTTTGTTGTGTCTATGTTTTTTCAAAAAATTCTCAGGGTTACAAGAAATAGCCTGCATTATCGTAATAAGTTTTAAAGGTTCAAGTTAAACTGAATTAATAGACGGGTAATTGAATCCCGTAAATCTATATATCAATAATTGTTACATAAAGAAATAAATTTATTATCGGGCGATCAATTTCTATTTTGTGAGTGATATATATTCTACTTGTCTCTATGCCCAAAACAAAACAAAAGTAACTTTGGCTTCTTCTTCTGTTTTTTTTGTTTTGTTCAAGGGCTGAAGCAACTTAGAGTGACGACTGCGTATAAATCCCGTTGAACTTAAAATTACAATTGTTGTTCGAGGGGAGGAGACATAACAGTTATAAATTGTCCAAATTAAAGTTAGCTGTTTTCTGCTCTTAGTTATCAACTTTGAGAAACATATATCTTAAAGCAAATTAAGGGCAAAATAATTAAGTCACAGATCTCGCTGTGCCAGCTATAAATCAAGTTGGTATAGGAAGTACATCTATATTCTATTATACGTAGCTTTAGGGTTAAATTTGTCGAGTGCTTTCAATTATTTAATAAATTGATTTATCTTTTGATTCAAAATTTTGAAAGCACTTTCTGAATTGAGGGAAACACTTTTATCTGAATAAATATAACACTTCTCCCTGTTTGTATATATAAATCATATTAATCGAATAAATAAATTCGTGTGTGTTTTATACATTTTGCTTCACGAAGTTGGAATACGCAACATTTTCTTGTCAATCTCATCTAAGAGGAGTATAACGATTTTTCCAGGAGCATCTGCGTCGTTTTGAGAAAATTGTATTTTTGTATCTACAATTCAGCAAGCCAAGGGACATGGTCATGCTGGTATTTTTGTATACACTCAATGGGCTTTGACTTGTGACTTTTTCTTTTGAAGTGGGGTTATGTTTAAGGGAAAGTGTATGAAGAAGTTGAGTTCTTTCATCGTTATATTTAAATTTTTGTATATAGCAATTAAAAAGGATTGGTGTAGGTATTATGGTGGACAAGGAATGGACACCGAGTGTGGTGGAGGTAAAAAGGATTGGGGATAGGATTCTATGCTTAAGGATGATTATTGGAAGAGATACTATCCACATCATAAGTGCCTATGCACCACAGGTAGGGACAGATGCATATATTAAAGAAAAGTTTTGGGAAGATTTGGAGGGATTGGTTAGAAGCATACCTTTAGAAGAGAAGATTTTCATCGGGGGGGACCTTAATGGTCATGTTGGGAAAGAAGCAGGACAGTATGAGAGGGTCCATGGCGGCTTTGGTTTTGGGGAGCTTAACGAGGAAGGACAGTCTATATTGGATTTCTCAATGGCTTATAACTTCAGGGTTGTCAATACCTGCTTCAAGAAGCGAGAGGAACATTTAATCACATACAAGAGTGGAGCTTCAAGGTCACAGATTGACTTCTTTCTGGTAAGGAATCCAGATAGAAAAATCTGTCAAAATTGTAAAGTTATTCCTGGAGAACCCGTAGCAACTCAACATAGGGTTTTAGTCCTTGACGTGGTTATTAAGGGTCGAAAACAAAAGCATCGTCAGGTGATGAACCCTAGGATCAAGTGGTGGCAGCTAAAGGGGGAGAATCAACTGACTTTCAAGAGAAGATTGTTGGAGGAAGGATCTTGGGAGGTACGAGAAGATGCTAACACCATGTGGGAAGAGATAGCCAAGAAGGTTAGAAAAGTAGCTAAAGCATTTTTAGGAGAATCAAAAGGTTTTGGACAAAGAGATAAGGAATCGTGGTGGTGGAATGAGGCTGTTCAAGAAAATATCAAATTTAAAAGAGAATGCTTTAAAGCTATCCATCTGTGCAATAACTCGGAAAATTGGGAAAGGTATCGGAAGGCTAAAAAAGAGACAAAAAAAGCAGTAAGTGAAGCACGATCTAAAGCATTTGAAGAGTTTTACAAGGATTTAGGAACGAAAAAAGGGGAACAAAAGATTTACAAGATTGCGAAGGCTAGAGAGAGGAAATCTAGAGATTTGGATCAAGTAAGATGTGTTAAGGATGAAGAAGGAAAAGTTCTGGTTACAGACAGAGATATTAAAAATAGATGGCAGGGTTATTTTCATAAGCTCTTTAATGACGGAACGGAGTCGACTTGTGATATGGAAAATTTAACAACCTTGGAGAGAGAACAAAATTTGGCATATTATCGCAGGATCAAAGTGGATGAGGTCAAGGAAGCTCTTAGAAAAATGGATAATGGTAAAGCTGTTGGTCCCGATGGTATTCCTATTGAAGTTTGGAAGTGTTTAGGAGAGGAGGGTACTATCTGGCTAACTAAGCTCTTTAATGAGATTTTAAGGATTAAGAAAATGCCTGAAGAATGGAGAAGAAGCACTTTAGTACCTATTTACAAAAATAAAGGAGACATTCAGAACTGCGCAAACTATCGTGGGATAAAGCTTATGAGTCACACTCTAAAATTATGGGAAAGAGTGATTGAACGTAGGTTAAGAATCGAGACGAGTATTTCTGAAAATCAATTTGGATTCATGCCAGGACGGTCTACAATGGAAGCTATATATCTTCTAAGGGGGTTGATGGAAAGGTATCGGAGTGAACAAAGAGACCTTCATATAGCATTTATTGACTTGCAAAAAGCCTATGATCGAGTACCAAGAGAGGTGCTGTGGAAAGCCTTGGAACAGAAAGGTGTACGGGTTGCGTATATTAGAGCCATAAAGGATATGTACGAGGGGGCTACGACTAGTGTGAGAACGTCTGGCGGGGAAACTAGAGACTTTCCTATTAAAATTGGCCTACATCAGGGATCATCCTTAAGCCCTTATTTGTTTGACTTGGTTTTAGATGTTCTGACGAAACACATCCAAGAAGAAATCCCTAAATGCATGCTTTTTGCAGATGACGTTGTTCTCATAGCAGAGACAAGGGAAGAGATTAATTCTAAACTTGAGTTATGGAGAGCTACTTTGGAATCGAATGGTTTTCGTCTGAGCAGGAGTAAGACTGAATATATGCATTGTAAGTTTAACAAGCGACAAGCTAGGAACGAGCTGGAGGTTAAGCTTGGTGATCAGGTCGTATCACAAGTGTCAAAGTTTAGGTATTTGGGAACAATTATACAAGATGACGGCGAAGTTATTAGAGATGTGGAACATAGGATACAAGCTGGGTGGTTGAAGTGGAGAATGGCATCAGGGGTTATTTGTGATCGGAAAGTACCTGATAAACTCAAAGGAAAGTTTTATCGTACTGCTATAAGACCAGCGATTTTATATGGGAGTGAATGTTGGGCAATGAAAGGACAACAAGAACATAAAATTGGAGTGGCGGAGATGAGGATGTTGCGTTGGATGTGTGGTCATACAAGAAAAGATAGGATCCGTAATGATCATTTACGAGGTAGAGTTGGGGTGGCACCTATTGAGGAAAAAATGGTTGAAAATCGTTTAAGATGGTTTGGGCATGTGCAAAGAAGATCGTTGGAAGTGCCAGTTAGGAGAGTTGAGCAGATGGTTTGGAGCCCTATGAAAAAAGGTCGAGGAAGACCAAAAAAGACACTTAGAGAAATTATTGAACGGGACCTTTTAGTAAATGAGATATCTAAATAGTTGGTCATTGATAGAGCTCAATGGCGTCGTGCGATCCATGTAGCCGACCCCACTTAGTGGGATAAGGCTTTGTTATTGTTGTTGTTGTTGTTGCTTATGCATATAGGGAGCCCTATTGCTTTGTGGTCTATAGGTCGAGGTCACCCCTCTTGGGCCTAGCAGGTCACTGTAGGTGGAGTTTTGGGCTTTGCAATGAAGAGCCCAGCCCAGAAAATCCAATAACAAGAACAAAAAACAGCGATGATGCTGAGGTTCGTTCTGAGGTCTACACTTACAATTCCAATTCTACAGTGCTGTCTGCTGTGTCTGCAGTTTCCTTCGCATTTGAGGCGCAAAATGAAAGACTACTTACCCTTATCTGGAAAGCGGAACCTCGCTCTTCTTAATCTCCATTTTCTTTAATTTCCTTCACTTTCTCTCTACCCTGCTTCAGTGTTTCTCTACCTTCGTCATCACCCATTGACTAATCTACAGAGTTGTATGTTATAATTTTTTTCTGCACCATATTTGAAAATCGAAATCTTCCATCTGCCACTCCCCGCCATCTGCTCATCGGTTCCCTACTGAACTACTGAAACCACTGCATCGCCGTCGTCTGTAGCTCGGACTCCGACATCTGCCACCAGCGCACCACACACGCTGTCGTCTGTAACTGTAAGCTTCAATCCTTTGGTTCCTTTCTATATTTTGAACTTCAGCCTTAGAGAACCTCAGCCATTGTATATTTCTATTGTGAATTGTGGGTACTGGGTTGCGGCTGTAAGTTATATCAAATGCTCATATTGTCTCAAATGTTGCAGAAATATATTATAAGATTATGGGTGTCTTTCCTGATTCTGCATATTGCTTAATGTGTTAGCTATTTGTTTTTGGTTCATTTATTCTAATTATGATATCAAACCTCAATGATTTTGCTGGGTGACAAAATTTACAGCTCTCTGTTCTTCCTTTATTGAATTAATTAATCAGCTGTGATGGACAGTGTGATATGTATTTTTCCTTTTCTGCTACGAAGGCAATAATATCAAATTATCAATTGCTAGTAATGCAATGCCTTAGTATTATGGCAACCAAATTTGTGAAAAGAGAGCCGTTTAGTCTGTCCTCTTATTTGTTGTGATCAACCAAGAAAATGGTGAGAATTCACATCAAGATGAGCAATTGATTACAAGTATCAATGTGAAAAGTGAGTCATTTAGTTTGTTCTCTTATTTGTTTGTGTAATTGAATATTAAATTTTATTTAATTATTTTTAATTACGTTTATAGATTTATGTTTATGATATGTAATTATATAAAGTATTTTAATATTTTTAATTATATATTTTAATATTTTTTAAATATTAGCGGTTCAACTGTAATTTGACCATTAACCCTTAAACTGGTACTTTTACGGATTTAATAATCGGTCCATTTTTTCAAAACTTTGGTGGGGAATGAATTCTTAATAACTGAGATAAGTAAATAATAGAAAACAAGAAGTTAGAAGATCTTCATAAAATTACGTATCCTGTAAAATGGCATCAACATTGATAATGTTATATTGGCAGAACGGCAGTTTTTCTCTGTGCTATAGTTTAGAGAGTGAATCACGAATCACAGCCCCCAAGCTTCCTCTCTCTGGTGCATGTAAGAATCGTCATTATAATGACTATGACTGGGTTTCAAATTAGTTGGCGGTCCCTCAGCAAATGATATATAAGCTTAGATCAATGGGTGAACTAGGTAAACATGGTTTTCACCAAACTCTGTAGATTAGTCATCTGGAAAGATAGGAAGAATTTGAAGAGGCCGTCAGATTTATTTTTTCTTTCAAATATGGTGCAGAAAAAAATTATAACATACAACTCTTAAGATATAAGTGTTTGCTAAAATTGGTAGAAGCTGTGCTACAAAATTGTTTGATAAATTGGTCCAGAGCCATTTAGCCACTATATGTTGGGATGCAATTATTGTTGGCTATAAAAGAAGGGACAGTTCAATGATGCCAAGAAGATATTGACATATGCCTGTTAAGGATTTTGTTTCTTATAACTCAGTGTTAACTACTTAGCTGAGCATACTAAATATGGCAAAATGCATTTGCATTGCAAGTATTTGGATGGCCAAGAGGAATGTGGTTTTACTGCGGAGTGGGTATGAGAAAAAAAAAAAATTCACACAAGTAATGTTGCCATATATATTATCAGTGTCTACTTACTTTGTTAACAGTGATATGCAATTAAATAAGAACATATAGATGCATCAGTTTGATGTCCATGCCAATTGAGACATATGAATCTATACCAGTATATAATTTGATGGAGCTTAAAACTTGAACCAGCCATGAGTAGTAGAGTTCATTTCTGCAGTGGTGGTGATAAAGAAGCATCTTATCTCTTGGGGTTAAGAACTGAGGAATAAAAAGTCACTTATGAGAGGGCAATTTAGGAAATTGTTCATTCAGACTAACGATGGTGGCTCGAAATTTCACAGGGACCAGAATATGCATCAATATATTGCTGTCGTCGTTTTGTGATTGTTTCTTTCTTCTTTCCAAGAGCTCCCGTGGATTCGTGTTAGATTATATGTTGTTGAGTTGGTCTTTTCTTGAATGGGCCTTTGGGCCCGTGGATTTGTTTTTGAACCCTGTTTGTGTTGGTTTTCGGTCTGCCTTTTGGTTGGCTGTGACCACAACAATAAAAAGATAAAAACTATAAAGGATGTTCTCCTAATTATCAGAGGCAAGTTTCGATCTTGCGACCTGTGGGTTATGGGCCCACCACGCTTCCGCTGCGCCACTCTGATTTGTTGCAAAGCGAAGGCAAATAAATACTTATAATAGAAAGCTTTAAAACGTCAAAAACACTGATGAAAAAGTTGAATTTTTGGCTGAAAAACACGCCGCTGCTAGGCGCACTCGCTGTTTTGCTGTCTACCCATCGGCGCAACGACGTTCAGTCTTTTCCGAAGCCCTCATCTGTCAAATCCTCCTAAACCCTAAACACTAAAGCTCAAGTGGTCGTTTTTTCTTTTCAGTTACCTTTGAGCTTGATAATACTGGTCTTTCTTCCGGCGAGGTAAGAATGCAGTTTCCTGTTTTTAGTCTCTATTTTCAGCTTGCTTCTTGATTGGGTTCGCTGGAACCTTGGGTATTTACGGATTCCTTCATTTTAACATTAGGTCCATCTTGTTTTGTGCTCTTTTTATTTTTATTTTTCCTTGGACTTGCATGCCTGCTTACTGAAACATTTGTAATGCTTAATGCTTCTCACAAGTCTGTGCATTGTAATGTAAATTATTTTTTTTTTAAATGTATCTGTGGTGTTCGACGGAAAGCCTAAAGAAATGGTGTTTACGTGGTGTAACAAAAGAATGTGGAAAAGATGGTCAGGACTGTCTCGTATTGTCTCTCTATTTTTTCTATTAGGCAACAAGTGGGCTCCAAAGATTGACGGTCTGATCAATATGACGTTCGAAACTGTCACTTGATAATGTGCATAGATTTCAAGATACCAATTTGATTTGTATGTTCCTGTAATTCCACGGGCGAAGCAATCAGGACCAGTTCAATGATGCCAAGAAGATATGGACATATGCCTGTTAAGGATCTTGTTTCTTATAACTCAGTGTTAACTACGTAGCTGAGCATACTAAATATGGCAAAATGCATTTGGCATTGCAAGTATTTGGGCGGCCAAGAGGAATGTGGTTTTATTGAAACAGAAAGTGGCTAAGGTTCTTGACAATGGTGGTCGCATTTCTTCTTTGCAGTTGTTAGAAAAGATTCAATTTCCTATTTTTTTTTTGGTTGGCTTACAACATTGTGTGAATTTGCAAGACATGGTAATAGTGGGTAGGTAGGAAACTCTTAGAAGACAGGATGCTTAGTAAGAATGTCATTTTGTGATGCATATGTATTTAGAACATAACCTGAAACCTGATAGATTTGCTGATTAGATTTGCTGCTGAGGGCTTTTAAAAAATTGAATCACAGCTGTACTGAAGTTATAAATCAGATACTGTATTTTCTCTTAGATGATCCAGCAAAGCTTAGGCCTGGAAAATTTCAGATTCTATTGAGGAATTTTGCCGCACAAATAAGGGACAGATATAACATATCTGACAGTTAGACTCCAAACATCTGGTTAGAAATTTCCTGTATATCCAATATAAATTAATCAATCAGCTAATAAGTTAGGTCAGTTATTGGAAGTTGTGTATCAAGAAGTACACTTCCCTCAAGTCATTATGAGATTCTTGGTTAGTTTACCATTTAAAACAGAAAGGTAAAGTAACATGAACAGAAAGGTAAATTAATCAATCAAGAAGTTCCTTCATTAGCTCTATACTTATATTGGATAGGCAAATTGAAACATCATCTATTTTTGCTTGGATATTTATTCCTGCTGTAATTATGAGATGACGGAATATTTAAGGCAGAGGATGATACATCAATAGAGACTATATCACTAAAGAAATTAAAAAAAAGGAAAGACTAAGAACCATTTTTCCTTGAAAATATATACATATATATATATGGACAAGGTGATCCATAATAAATGCTTTGTACTACTGCTTTTATTCTAACTGATGGTTGGTTTCATATGCTATTTGTTTCTGTGACATTCTTGCTGTTACAATTTTTCTGTGGTGGTTTTGAAATGTAATATTTACTTCTATGCTCTTTTTTTAGGCTGGCAAGCTTTCTCAACCTTCCTAATTCTTAATAGAAAAAAAGTCAAATGGCACTTTCAGTGACCTCGATATCTGTAAATCTCAGAGTTGACTCAATTTTTAAAACCAAAGTTGCTGTGTCTAGAAAGTTTCTATCCAGATCTTCCACGGGGTTTCGCATTCGGTCGGTCCAAGACAACGGTGGACCACGGAGACTCGTGGACATAATTAAAATTGTGCCTGAGATATCAAGAAATTACTTTAAAAGCCCTTCTCGGAGGGCTCTGTTTGGTGGAATCTCCTTGTTGGGTGGATTTTATGTTGCACAAACAATCTCTCTGTCTTTTGGAGCTCTAGGAGTCAACGATGTAATTGCTGCTGTAGTATGTGTTCTTCTTACAGAGTATGTCACCAAGTTCTATTACAGCCGGCCAAAGGTTACTTTTCCAGTTGCTCTTCTCAATAACTTTAAAATGGGTTTTACTTATGGGCTCTTCATTGATGCCTTCAAGCTTGCCAGTTGACCTTATCTAAAATATCTAAAAGCAAGTTCCCAAGAGTCCTGCTTATCTTGCAACTCCCCAAATTTTTTAGTGCAGCCACCAACCTTAGACATGTGAGAAGTGGCTCTGTCAGTATTGTTCCATTTTTGTATATGATCTATGACTCCCAATCTTTAAACTTTATCTTAGGTTCACTTGTTTTCTGCTTCTAGTTTTACCTGTTCCGTTCCATGGCAATATTTGGTTACCCTGGTCTTTTCCCTTCTTTTTTGTTTTTCCCCCATTCTTATTTCGTAACTGTTATGGCATGGGCTAGCAATGGCAGATGGAGAGGATAATTCTATAGCAATGTGTTACAACCCAATTTTGAGGTATGTGACTTGACTCACACTCGAAGTATTGTGATTCTACTGTGGAGCTGATACCAACATTGGATTCTCCATCCTCATTAAGCTAGCTTTTGGGATACATCTCTTACAAAGGTGTATATATATAGTTTCAAGATCTTCCACTTCGGTATGGAAAGCGCATGGTGAAATGTTATGACCTAAGTGCAAGGCATGAGACTTATTCCATAAAGTATAGAGATTGTAATGTATGACTTATATGAATTTGAGTTGTTCTCTAACTTAATTAGTTTTTGGAGTGAGGCTATTTCAATCTACACTCATCCCACCAATCTCTTGAAACCTACCTCTGTACTTCATAGTGACAAACTAATTGGTTGCTGTGGACAATTTGTCAGATGAAAATAATGGGAATGTATTCATGTTATGGAATAAAGCATACATAAAGCCAACCACGAATTTGGCATCGAACCTGAGTAGCCCTAGCTCTGGTAGAGACAGGTGTACAATGTATGGTCATCAAAACACACGGGTGATATCATCTTTATGAATGTAAGCGATGGATTTCTACAATCATTTAATGGTTTATATAGTATAGGATATGATGATGGTTAGGGAATTAATTAAGAGAAAAATTGTATTTTGTTTCTTGAAATATGATGCTGGTATTAATCTGGTAATAATTTGATGTTTTATAATTTTTTTAATTTTAAAAAAGTTATGAGTATCAAATTAATAACAATATATTTCTCCAAGGCCAAATACTTTAAAGATCAAAATAAGAAGAGTAAATTATATTTTTCATCCTTAAAACATTATAAAATTCTCAATTTGGTCGTTCAAAATGTACTTAAGTCTCTTATTTTGGTCCTCCAATACTTTATTTCTTACCATTTCAGTCTTTTTAGTTTTTATTTATGAAAATTGACGGGAATTCAACAAATTTATCGATCTAGTCTAATCCAACGCTTCTGCGGGTGCAAAATTGATGAAGACAGCCATATTTTAGTAAGATAAGTTTAAAGTTTTATTATCTTTATGGACAAGAGACATAGTTAATTGATACATGCATCAAGATGCTTTCTTAACTTTGTGATTGCTTGCAATTCCTTCAACTTTCTCTCTAACAAAAAGCGGAGTATTAGAGATGCTTTTTTTTTTTCAACACATCAACTATTAATAATAAAGTTACGCCGATTAATCTGAATTTAAGTTGAGTAAGATCATAATAGGTAATAAAATTTTATTTATTAAAATTTAACATAATTATATTCTTAGATAATTAAATTTAAAATTTTTAATTAAATTAAAATAACTCCTTATCTTGATGTATTCGTTTAATAACAATGGGATTAGCAAAAACGTTGGTCACACTATATACTTATTGATCCATTTTCGTACTAACTAATTATATTAAACTTAAAAAAGTCATATGGAGCAATAAAGGCGATAATAAAAGCAAAAGCAACAAAAGCAGCAACATTGAACAGCAGCAAATTCGGACCCCAAGCTCATCCCCTTGTTTTTTGCCATGTGGAACCCACCTTTCGCATTTGGTGCAATGTTTATTTAAACGACAGCGCATCATGCCGTTAACTTTATTGGTACATTACATACATAACAAAATGAAGTTAAACTGCACGTCTACTTTTACTTTATATTTTATGCGCTTTAATTACAATAAACATATTATAAACCCAAGTGACTCCAAAAGGTTCGCTTTGGAATAGGGACAGCGTGTCATGCATGGTTCAATCTTTTTAGTTCACATTCTGACGAAAACAATATAAAATATTGTTATGTACTTCTCGGTTTGGTGTAAATGATTTATCTGTTTGCTAAATTAGTAAATAAATTAATTATATTGCGTTCAAGAAAATTGGTTTTATAAGCATTAAGGGCTTGAAGTTGGTTAGAGAATAATATAACTTCTAGTTTATTAAGATTTTTTATTAATATAAGTATTTATATGTAAAAAAATAGTGCTATTAATTATAAAAAAAATTATTTTTAACGTATTTTATGATGTTAATTTTTTAATTTTTTTAAAAAATTTTTATAAAAATTAAAATTCACATGATCAAAAAATTATTTTGTATTTTTATAAAATAAATATATTTTTAATCATAATTAAAAATTTTATAAAAATTAAACTCTTTTATTTCCTCCATTCCCTAATCATAATTAAAAAATGCTTACTCCAGTATATATTTAAACAAAATAAATTGAATAGATAAGATAATCAAACCCCGACAGACATGATAACAAACAACACAGTAACAGTGCTCCCACGTTTTAGCATTCTTTAATCAGAGTTTGATTTATTTAAAAAGTAATAAATCCAGATTCTCAATCCATTCACGTATGAGTCATCCTGGCCATATTATAGAAATAGTCCACTACTTCAATCTCTATTGGCTGTGACAATGCTCATCTCACCACCATGTGAGAACCACACTTCTCACTCAAATACAACAAAATTATGAGTAAATTACTCATTTAGCCCTCCAAAAACTTATACTTATATAGATTGATATCTGATTAAGTTTTAAAAACAATATTTTCTTAATTCTATTCATCTATTAAAATCATATTTAAAAATTAAATTTGAGGTAAATGTAATTTTTTAAAATTAAAGACTAAATTATTAATTTAATTTAAAAAATTATATTTTTTTAATTCAGTCATTAAAAAATTATATGCGTCTCAATTTAATATTTTTTATTATTAAATTATAAAATTTATTATGCGACTTACAATATCTCAATATTTTCTTAGGAATTGCTATGAGAAGTTCAATTTTTCTGGAGGTCAAATTTTTCACATACTAATTTGTCTTGAAGTTTGTTCAATCTTTTTTTCCCTAGGCACAAATTCCAAAATAAAAATCAAAGGTTGGAAAGTTTGACCTCCACAAAAGTCTAACTTCTCATAACAAAATATTAATTTTATTACTAAAAATATTTTAACAAAAAGAGAAATTAAATTAAATTAAATATATTTTTTAAAAAATTAAATAAAAATAATTTATTTTTTAAGATTAAATTAAAATAGTTATAATTTTTTAGACTAAATTAATAATTTGGTCAAGGGAATTGTAACCTTTAATCAAATCAACAACTTTTTCTAAAATTTTTTATTTTATTTTTTATTCTAGTTTTACTTGTGGTGGAGGAGACTCCATAATTGTTCCGAGGAAACTTAAAAAAATAAAAAAGCTTTTTAAAAAAATTGTTGTGAGAGATGCCAAAGGGACAGGTGGCTGACGATGCTGTCAATGTTCGTATGGTGTGGTCCCCACCCGAAGGCCACGCGTTTCCCGGTTCCCTGCTCGTCAAGTGCGTGTCACGTGGGCCAGAAATTTTGTATCTTTTCTTTGGACTTTTCCCTCGTTAGTCATCACTCCACTGGCAACCTGATTTCACCGGTTGCCTCTGCCCTGCCTCCTTATCTCTGTGTTGGAGTAAGACACTGACGTAGCCGGTCGCCCTCGCTCGACACGCTCCACGTGTCCCCTCATAAGCCAAGGTGGGCCCTCAATGGGTGACGTCTTCGCCCTGGAAATTTAAATGCGAAAGTCACTTTAGGAAGAGAGGACTTGGGTGAGTATTATTAATATTGATATTAATATTTTATACTTTATTTTACTTTCATATCATTGTTATTAATTTCTTGTGCTACATTGAGAACTGAGAGAGAAATCAGGTTGACCCTTGAATTTCTATCATGCTCTGAAGACCCAAAATCTAGGGTTTTCTCTCTGGTTTTCCCGGGTAAGTTCTTTGATATGCCTAATTTCTCCGTGTTCAGTTTGGGATTTGATTGTGTGATTGATTCCGCTGTGGGGCTTTTGGGTTTTGTTGGGCGAGGAGAGAATTCTGGGGTTTTTCTTGTGTTTTACTTGATGGAGTGGTGTGAGTTTCAGTCTGAGTCGAATAATTCTGTGACTGCATGGTGGTTCTTTGGGAATTCTGATATAGAATCACGGAAACCAATTTGTTGGCGGCATGTGGGGAATTCCATCATGAGATAGGCATGGTTGCGAATGTGGAAGAAATGGAGAATTCGGTCTTAAAAGCTACTATTAAGAACAGATAGACTGCAAATTTGTCGATTTTCTGTCAAATAGAGATTAGTATTTAGTAGCTTCCGTTTGGTTGTCTATCCTGCTGTCTGACCGGCAGTGAAAATTGCATGTTGGTATTTGCTTTCGTTCCTTTTGGCTCAGACCACATTGATTAAAAAAAATGTACCAGTGTTAGCATTTTTCCTCCAAGTTGATATTAATCTATGGGCATTAGGTAGGCGTTTCATTTATTAAAGAGTTAAAAGGTGTTTCCTTTGAATAGTGATAACTATAGTCTACAGTGGAAGATCAAGTAAAAACAAACTGAATGTTTATTTTTGAAAATTTATAATACTCTTGTGAAGTATCATTTCTTTGGGTTACACACACAAAAAAGAACTCTTGAGGAATGTATGTTGTTTTATAAACTTGAAAGTAGTCTGTTTTTCAGACTTTTTAAAACATTACTGTCATGTACATGACCACATAGAGAGAACTGTCACTCCCCAACATTTTTATTGTTAACCGTTTTCAGGTTAATATTTGACGCCTGTCTTACTTGATTTTCTGATAATTGGCATTATTTATCAGCTTGGATATCTATCGAGTATAATTGTTCAAGGAGAAAACTTATATAAAGTTCCTTATATCTTTGCTATCATGTTCTTCAATAGAAAGATAGCATGTGGAAAAAGTTTCTCAAAAAACCAATCATGCAACGATGATTTATAAAAAATATGAAGTTATCTTTTAAAGCCTATATACATGTCTTATTTTGATTAGAGAGTTAGACACTTGTCATGTTCTAATTGGTGAACTTGATAAGGAACTGCACTTAAGTTTTTTCCATTGTTCAATTGGTCATGGGAAAGGGTAAATAACAAGGGAGCTTTCTTGGAGCTATTTTCTAATGTTACCCCTCTTTTTAAGACAAAATTATATTGATAAATAAAACTCCTCGCCTTAGAACTATGCAAATAGTTAGATTACTTTGAGAATAGTAAATCTTATGAATCTTAGATTTTCTGTGGGCCTGTTGGTGAGGGTTTTAATAGTTATGTGAGGTATGAATTGTGTGGAAAGTGTTGAACTGTAATCTCCCATGTTCTTATATCTGCAACTAATTAGATAAATATTTGAAGTACCTAGAAAGTGTCACATTGTAGTTACTGTAACTGAAATAGGTTTGTAATGTTGAAATAGGTTTATCATTTCTTCTAATAATTGCCATCCAATTGTTTCTCATTGTAAAGGAAATTTTCAGTATCTTTATTGGCATTTAATTCACTTGTTTTCATTTTCGCATGGTTATGGAAATAATTTATCTGAATTCTTTTTGTAGGGATCTGAAAATATGCAGTCGAAGTCTGAATCTACAAATCGACTGAGGTCTGATCCACACTCTTTTCCACCTAGCAGTGTTTATTCTGAACCTTGGTGGCGTGGTGTTGGGTACAACCCCATGTCCCAAGCAATAGCTGGGGCTAATGCCTCCAATTCATCCTCATTGGAATGCCCTAATGGTGATTCTGAATCTAATGATGACCAATCTATGTCCAATAATGAGGAAGACGATGATGCCACTAAAGAATCACCAGCTACTGCTCCTAATCAATCAGGTGTAATATTTTATATAGTAAATGAATTTATGGTATAAGAAAATTCATGTTATATGCATTGTATATTCAAAATTCCAAGCGTTGTAAACTTCTGGGGATATTGAAATAGGTAATTACGTTCAAGAACACCAAGGGATGCAGAATGCTTCATCATCTGCACCCTCCATGCGAGATGAATGTCTTACGCAGACTCCACAGCTTGAACTTGTTGGTCATTCAATCGTAAGTTTTTTTTATTATTTATTCTAAATTAAAAAAATTAACTTACTTGGTGCATGAATTATAGCTTATGGATTTGTTCAATAGCATAAATTTATGCAGACTCTTGCATATCTTCCATTAGGGAACTTGTAGTTTCCTTCTTTTGTAGTGGATGGGATTTATAGTATTCTTCCTATTCTTTTGTTGCAGGCATGTGCTTCGAATCCTTATCAGGATCCATATTATGGGGGAATGATGGCAGCTTATGGACCCCATCAGCTGGTATGTGAGGTTATCCTCTGTTCATTCATGATAAAGGACTACCGTATATGAAGGTCATAAACACACTTAATGATTCCTATTTCTCATAAACCAGTCTAATAAGAGAGTATTTTGTGCATAATCTTGAAAGATAGCTCTTGTTATGAATTGCCATATTTGTTTCACATTATATAGTATATATTTTTATACCAGTGAGATGAATGACTGATTTTTTTTTTTTTTCACTACTAGGGATATCCTCCTTTTATAGGAATGCCTCATGCCAGAATGCCTTTGCCCCCGGAGATGGCACAAGAGCCTGTTTATGTGAATGCTAAACAATACCAAGCAATTCTCAGGCGTCGACAGGCTCGTGCTAAAGCAGAGCTTGAAAAGAAGCTGATAAAAGTTAGAAAGGTAAAAGGCGGGAATAATATTTTATGCATATATGCTTCTCTTAGGTTTGGGATACTTAATCAAACTTAGGTTTGAGGTTTTTGTTGCCTTTGCTGCTGTTTAATGCTATAAATAACCTTAGTTCTCTTCTCCGAGCTTAATAACTTCATGAGGACATGAACAAATCCTAACTCATGTGGATAATATTTGTATCATTTGAATATCTGCTGTGCTTGTTTAACAGGCTTGTGGTGCATTTAATTAAAGGAAAATGCAAAAATTTAGTTTTCAATTTTTGACTTTAATTTTTTTTTTTTGGGTATAGGATAGTTTCCTTGGCTTCTATATGAGTTTGTGCTCTCATTCTGTTCAGGGGCATTTCTTTATCAGTTGTGTGAAAAGACTGGATAGCTCTTTTGACATATTTTTTTTTAATTTAAAAAAATTATTTTCTTTCTTGTTCTTTTTGCTGTTAGGAGAAATTCCTGATCCTACGGCTCTGTAATGTTCTTCTCTCTTGATATATTATTTTGTATCAAAAGAAAAAGAGAAAATTATTTGCTTGAGGTTATCTGTCAAGAATGCAAATATATGAACAACAAATAGCAGACTTGTGGACCTCTGGACCTTAGAGAATTATAAAAGCCAGTGTAGTGAATGCTTCTTGACCAAAAATATTAAATGATTATTTGGATCTTACAAGCTATAAACTCATTTTTAAAGACATGGGCTAGCCTCCTGACTAGCTTTTCCTTATATCCCATTACATCTCCATAAATTTTTTTTTTTTTTTGACATTATCCTGCATGATTTAAACAATGATACTCTCAAAATCCACGGCTGCTTTGCTGCCTAGCAATTAACAAATTCAAGATCTACGGACAGGTCATCTCATATACACATGAGATGTCACCTGGCTATTACATGCGCACCTATCTTCCTTATTTTATCTATCATTTGAGAGTGATTCATAATGCTTTTGGATGGATTTTGGCTTTCCACTTCATTATCTGGCAAATTTAGAGTTCCTATAGGAGCACCAAGTTAAAGTTAGGTTTAAGGGAAATAGCTCTCTCCAGTGTCGATAGTTCATATGTTTGTGATAGGGACTAAGGTATTATGGGGTGTCTAACTCCCACATCAAGTAGTATGGGATGGTTGGTGGAGTACTTAAGTTGTTTGGTTCTTCTCCCTTAACAGTTAGCTTTTAAAGGAGGGTTTCCTAAGTTGTTTGGATGCTTATCATGGGTATCAAAGCCTGGTTGTTGATGCACTAGAAAGCGTTACCTGTGGAGGGACTGATCGAAAAGGCCGAGTGAAGCAACGCTGAGTGAAACGTCATAGAGTATAACCATCGGGACGTCAGCTGTCCAGTGACGGTGCTATGATAGGGACTAAGGTATAATGGGGTGCCAAAGTCCCATATTGAGTAGTATAGGATGGTCAGTGAAATACTTAAGTGGCTTGGTTTTTTCTCCCTAACAACTAGCTTTTAAGGGAAGTTTCTCCAAGTTGTTTGTGTGCTTATCAGTTTGATAGATTTTCCTAATCACTCAAATTGGAGTTAAAGTCTACTCCTAGCTATTATAAATAAATCAAGAATTGATAAACGACTCTGTCTCTTCCAGAAAGGAAGCATTTCTGATATTGCCTACTTGAGGTTCTACGAATTTGCCAAAGCATTCCATCCTCCCTTAAAGTCTGTCCTATGAAATATTTGAGAATTTTTTATAAGTGCTACTCTAGAATATACCCTAATCTTCTATTCAGAGGGTATTGTCACCCTGTTTTATTTCTTTGAAGCTTCTCCAACATACCAAACGCAGAAGCTAGAAGGGAAATATAAAGTTGAGCAAGACAAATAAGTGAATTATCCTTTCTTTAGGGGGACATCCCTCCCACCCCTTTTTTCCAAGGCAGTGTTCGTGTTGCCCTTTTATGATGTCATCTTATATTTGCTTAGTCGTCAAATTGGAAAGAGATTTTAGAATATATCAGAGTGCATGGAAAAGCAAAATTCTTTTTGCACTCATCAACTGTTCCCTGCTGTATAAAGAAGACAAGAATCAGGATGCTACTCTATGAGACTTGAGTCTTTGATCTTTCTGTGCCTGTTCTGCCTTTCCAATAGTGTCTTATTAAATAAATCTGGTCCTCAGTTTCATTAGAACTCTAAAACAACCTTCATGGACATATGTTAACCAATACAGAAAAGCATTTAACAAATTAAATTTCTATTACGTTGGAAGAAATTCCAATTCCTAAATCATGTAGTAATGATCTTGTTAATACCTGTTAATCTGGAATTGTAGAGGCCAGTTGAAGCATTGAATCAATGTACAATATTCAAAACATGAGCTTATAACTAAGGTTACTAGTGTGGTGTTTACTATAACTTTATTATTGAGATATGTGCTTTATTATAGATATGTATTTCTCAGTCTTATACTTAAGCCATTTTTTAGCAGTGATTTAATTGCTTGGTTTAGTAGGAAATTCGTTTTTTAGTTGTTTGAATTTTCTCATTCACTTACCTAATAGGGAGAGATTTCTTCTAGACATGATTATTTGGAAGTCTAAGCTCCTTTGAAGGTTAGGTCATTGGTTTGAAAAGTGGTATTTGTAAGGATTAATACAAATGACATTTTGCAGATTTAGACACCTAAGACAGATATATCTCCTTATTCTAAAATTGGCAGCTCACCTTTCATTGTGTTGCCTTTGGCAGAATTTTTGTGGAACAAGATTTTTGAAATTCTGGTTGAGGAATGTGTGTGCCTCTGGACTTTGGTGCAGTTTCTTTTAATGAGATTTGTAGGTTTTAGTAGGAATAAGGAGGGGACAGGTTTTGTGGCAGTTTGTGGCTTTTGCTTTTATTTGGTGTACTTTGATTAGAATAATTTTTATGGCTGCTCTTTGGTTTCAGATCAAGATCTCTTATAAGCAGTGTATATGCTGGATCTACGGAGGGGCGGTGCTACTATGTTATGTATTCATTTGTCTGTTTCTTAGGCTTAGTTCTTTTCTCTTATTATATATTCTTTGATTAAGATCTCTTATGTCGAAATATGTAGTGGATGAGACAATGAAATAGGTTAGTGGTAAATTATAATAAGTGGCGTAGATTTCCCTATAGTTTTACATGTAGATTTTTGAAAATGTTTTGATCAACAATGAATTTGGTTCTAGTAGGTGTTATTGTTATGTGAAATATTTTGTACTAGGCAATTTTCTGGCCTTTGCTAACATGTATTCTGCACAGCCTTATCTTCATGAATCTCGGCACCAGCATGCTATGAGAAGGGCAAGGGGTACTGGAGGACGCTTTGCAAAGAAAAATGATGCTGCTGAATCCTCAAACCCCTCGGGCAATGGAAAAGATATGGGATCTGGTCCAGTCCTATCGTCACAGTCAATTAGTTCATCTGGCTCTGAACCTTTACACTCTGAGTCTGCCGAAACCTGGAACTCCCCCAATATGCAACAACATGCTAGAGGATATAAAGTTTCTGACAGATATGCAGCACACTACACCAACAGTAGTGGCACTTACAATAATCATAGTGGCTTGCAATCTTCCTCTTACCATCTGCACTCTGGTGAAAGAGTGGAGGAAGGGGACTGTTCGGGGCAACAACGGGGGAGCATCTCGTCTGAGCACACTTCACAGAGGCGTCTTGCGATTCAGTAAAATCTGCTGGCACGGTGGGGATAGAGGCCGAGGTGGGGTTTGTATAGAAGTGAAATAGTTGGTCAATACCTTGGTTATCTGTAAAGATTCTTGGCAAAATATATGCCAAGCGGCAAATCATTCTTGGCTTTGTTCTTGTGTTTATGTTGTGGATGATGGATGATATGGGGAGAAGAATGATGGTTGGGCTGTGAGACTTCTCTTGAAGCTTAATCAATCCTACATTTTCTTCTCATTTTTGCTTTTTTTTTTTTTTTGTACAGAGATAGTCATTAGTGACTCAAGCCGAGATGCGTCAGGTTGGAAGACTTGGAAAACAAAAACTATTGATCAACTCTGGTTTGATGGTTCTATTTTGTGTAACTCACCGGGTGGTTAATCTTACTGGACATGATAGGTGAATGATAAGATGAGTTCAAGTCACATTTGTTTGTGGATTTCCAGCTTCCATGCAGTCAAGTTTATTCAACAATTTTTTCCCCCTTCAGTTCGCTGCCTCTAACCTTGATGTTTCCATTTTTTCTTCTCTGCTGCTCTAATATGCGTGTATTAACATGAATGGAGGACTTGGCATTTTCTTGACACAACGTAGATTTGGTAACGAAAAATTGATACATCGGGTTAACTGTACAGGCACACAAGTTTCTTATTACGAAATATAGGTATTTATAAATTTGGTTCTGCTTGTTTTGGGTTTGGTTTTAAATTTTAATTAAATCAAATTAAGTTAATTAATTTTGTAAAATTATGGACATATTAAGTTTTAATTTTCAAGTTTGGTTTAGTTTGAATAGTTTGGTTTTTTATTTTTAGTAGTTTTGTTTATAATAATTTATAAATCTTAATTAAAATGAAAAATATACAGAAAGATTAAATTAATTAAAAGAGATTAAAATTATAAAATATATAAAAATAATTTTATTAACAAAAATATATAAATATATACGTATATACAAAATATATTTTTTGATATGTGATAATTAAATTGAATCAATTAAAATTTATATTTTAAAATTAAAGATCTATTTTTTTTAATTTTAATTGATTTAGTTCTACTTGATTTAATTTTAAACATGAAGTAATAAGTGTGATATAAATATATTGACTAGCACACAATAAATTATTAGTTTTGATTTTATTTTTTCACTCGAGGGGTATATGGGCCCCCATTGAACTATCAACCACAAACCGTGAGTGCAAGGTAACTATAAAGATATTTAGTGAATTCGGACCAAAAAAACGAAATAATTTCTAAACCGAATTTTAGAAAAGGTTTCGTGATATTTTGTAGGATTTTTTTTTCCCTATAAGTAATTCCCTGAGAAGAAAACTTTCCTTCTGACCAAAAAAACGAAATAATTTCTAAACCGAATTTTAGAAAAGGTTTCGTGATATTTTGTAGGATTTTTTTTTCCCTATAAGTAATTCCCTGAGAGGAAAACTTTCCTTCTGAAACCGTCGACCAAAAAATAATTTCTTACAGAACGTAAACTTTGCTTCTTTTAATATTTCAAATGCATAGGTAGTAACATCTCTACTTGTATCTGTTACACGTCGATGTCGTCGACCTCACTGTTGAGAAGATATACATTAATGCCGAAACGTTCAGACAACACTAAAACGGGACAAAAAAAAAATCAACTTATTTGCTAAATATGAAGCCATGGTGTCGAAGTGCAGGTTTTTAAAAGAACCTGAGAGCTTTCTAGGAACGTGTCTACATTCTATTTAAAATCAACATGATTACAAACGCTTTATAAGATTGTTTAGAAGCTGCCATTCCCCATTATTTTTTAAACATTGTGGACCTCCAATTAAGCGAACTATTATAGGGAAAATTAAATCTGAAACTAGTTGCTATGTCATCAAATATCTTGGAACAGACAGTTTGTGTCTAGAACGAATTTCGTCCAAAATTAGACTAACTGAAGCATTCAGAATACTTTTTAAGGATGATGAACTTGAGAATTGCCATTTCAGGGTTTAAAGTATGATTTAACTAGGATATGATATTGAGGAGTGCAAGCGAGTCCAAATGTGATTTTTTGCAAAGCAATGTAAGGGACTTAAACCACATTGAGATGCAATCTGTAGAGGTAAAACCTATCCTTATAAAAACCTTCGATTTCTGGAACTGCTTTTGCTGTTTTTATTTCATACATGGTTTTGCACTCAAAATACAGAGAAAATTCTGACCTAGCCACTAGACATTTTAGACATATAGTCACCATCTAGTCATTGTGTTTATCTTCACCCGCATCCTCTACATTTCCAACGATAACTTCTTCAGTGCCGTACTGTTCTGTATAAGTTTTTGCAGCATCACCATCAGGTGAAGCTGCATGATCAGGACTTGTTTTGCTCGTTTGTGAGGAACCATCAACAGACCCCGTGGCATTAACCACATTTTGTTGCTTATCCATCATCCCAGACAAGGCTAATCTTGGAGACCATTCAAGAACATCGTCAATAATGTTTGATACTCTCTTCTGGTACCTGCAGAGAGACAATATCAACTTCAGATAACAAGGCACAGCCAAAGAACAAACCAAGAATTCAGTAGATCAGCAGGTTGTAATGGTTATAACTTTAAAGGACCAGCTGGAATTTTTCCTCATTTATGGGTCATGGGACAGCCCAATTATAGTTGGAAAACAGTGGGAAAAAGAAAGAAAAGCAAAAAAAAAAATTTAGCTCAGGAGTCGGGGGCCTATCACCCAGCAGGGACAGGAACTTGAGCAGGATGAAAATAAGATTAAACTCCTTCCAAAAAAAAAAAAGTTTGAAGGCTCAAATCCATCCATTATATAGGACTAACCTTGCTCTGGCAGCTTCATCAGGGGCATGATGCCTTAGCAACAATATGACTAGCACAGCTACTATTGCATAGAATAGCCTTGTTGTCCACTTTGGTCGCTCCTCCTCATCTTTGTTGGGCCAGAATCTGAATAACTCTCCCAATGTTGCTTCCTCAGCAAGGATGTTAGGGAAAAACCAAATCCGCTTTCCCAGAATAATATATAAAACACCAAATATTGTAGCTCTTACTGCAAGATTAAAATAATTTCTTATGAGTCCTAGAAACAACTGAAGCATAATAGAGTCAACTTATCAAGAAAATTCTTAAAATAAACTACGTTCTGACAAAGAAGTTTAAAGTACCAGGAGTACATAAATAAAGTCAAAACTCAAAGTTCTCTTATTACTTGAGCATTTAATATTTAACTTGAATATTGTAAAATATAAATTCTCGAACTCAAATGAAGTTGTAAACATATGAAATATCTAATATTAATGCAAGCTTGAAAGATGACGTGTTGGCAATTACTGCACATCATCAGTGTATGGTATATAATATTAATGTAATATCTACTATCAGCGAAACTGCCATCTAATTTGATATTTTTTTTTTTGATTGAAAAATAAATATTATTAAGAAAGAGAAAAGGATACAAAGAAAAAGAAAACAAAAAAACACAAAAGGAGGACAAGATATCCTCCTAAAAACAAGAGAAAAATACAAAACTGACCCAAAAGCCCAAAAACAAGGCTAATACATCAAAGCCTTCCAATCACTAAATGCATCTTCGAAGGACACCCCCTTAAAAAACCCATTAGCCGAAATCCAAAAAGTAGCAACATAAAAGAGGAGGCAGATGCCGCTGCTTAAAAATTCTGGTATTTCTTTTCATCCAAAGACACCACATGGTAGCAAACAAAGCCGCCTTCCACAAAGCCTTATTATCCTTTCTCAATCCGAAACCCGTAAAATTAGTAGCAAAGAAAGCACCAAGATCATACGGACAAACCCAACTCTCCTCGAAGATGGCAAATAACCTATTCCAAATCTCTCAAGCTACCTCACAATGTAAGAACAAGTGACTATTTGTCCCTAAGTTCCTCAAACACATCACATAAATATCAGGACACCCAATCTAGTTTGATAATTATTATACAAGATTGGGTGTCAGCTCATGTTATAAAAGTCTTGAGTCTGTATTCACAGATGCTCAGAGGACACACCAGCACTAAGTCATGGTCACGGGCTCCTCAAAAACCACCAGACCTAATTACACTTGCAAGTTGCTGTTTCTTTTAGCAGCTATCAGTAAGAGTTGTTATAAAAATATTCTATCAAAAAAAAAAAGAGTTGTTATAAAATAAAATTCCGATAATAATAGTTTCCACTCGCATTTGGACTTAGAAGGAAGAAATAGATGCATAAATCAAGCTGACCAGGGAAGGAAAAGAAAGTCATATTAGCAATCCAACAACTGAATCCCCCTTCTTAACACTATATATTGGAATGCACTACATCTTGTCCTTAAACAAAAGTAACCTAATAATAGGTTTGAGCTTGGATATCAATAGCAAGCCACTGCAGCGACCAAGGGAAATTGACACATAGTGTGCACACAAACATTAGAAATCCACACCCCACCCACCCTCTTTCGGAAAGAAAGATGATGGGTCCCAAAAGACAATAACACCCAGAGCATGACTCCAAATGGAAACAGAATTATTTGAACAGCAAACACAAAATAATTGGGCAATGCACAAGTGTCAGCAACTGAACCAAGTCTGTACTTGTTCACAGTGTAATGCTGCAGTATATCATGAAATTGGCTTTTGATAAATAAAACTTGGCAATAAGTCTAAGAAGTCTATAAGAAGCTCATGCTAAAGAATCAAGACAAATAAGATCCAAAAAAAAGAAAAAAAAAAAAACTAAACTTACTTGAAAGGAGGGACAGAATAAGCAGAAGGATCCCAGCACATGAGTAAAGTATTAGTAGCTTGCAATGATGAGGATACACAGGAAATAAGCAAATCGCCAATGTTAACACAGGCCAGCAAAAAGAGAGGAGTGTCTGCCAAAGTGGTCGACGATTAACAAATGTCCATGCAAAAAAAGCATCATTTTCAGAAAACACTTGTTCCTGCAAAAGATAGTAAAAAATTGTTAGACTCGAGCACCAAGAACTCTAACCACTTCCTTAACTGTAGCATAAAGCACAGGTAAGTCATTGAAAAATGCAGCCTAAGATGTATACATTTACAGTCTAATGGATAGCTTATGACACAGATAGATATCTTCTCTAAAATTCAAAAAGTGCTATTTTTTTTTTTTCTCTTTTTCAAGATTAAAAGGTCTCCAATTGTATAATAGACAAAAGCAATTGTCATACTAAAAGAAAAAAAAAAAGTTAAATACACAAAGGAAAATATCATCTTTCTTAGCATACCTTATGAGTATGACTCATTAAGATAACAGAGCTAGCACAAATAACACCAATATAGACTTCAATATAAATGCACCAAAGATTGATGAATTGGAACTCCAAAACCAAACACTAAATGTGAAATACAAGACAAGACCGAGTATAGAAAAGAAGAGGGAGAGAAAGAGATTAAGAAGAAGAAGAAGATGATGATGATGATGATGAAGATTAAGGCTGCTCCAGTCATCAGGTTATCCATATACTAAATTAGCACTGGCAAGAAGATTCAAACAAAAATTTAAAATACTTACAGGGAAGATTTCTAGATGTGCAGGCCAAGTCGACAACTTTTTCTTCCCAGGACGAACAGTTTTCACCACACGATCACAACGCACTAAAAGATTTTTACTTAGTAGAATGTTGGCAATATCTTCTGTTTCCAGATTCTTATCCAATTCTAGAATATCTTTGAGTTCTGGATGATTTTTCAAGAAGCTCACAAAATCCTTCCCTCTAAAATATTCAACACGTGTCTCCTGTAGAACAGCCCATCTAGAAACCAAATCCTTATGGTCTCTTACCTTCTCAGCAAACAACTGGAATATGTCTTTCTTGGCAGCTTGCTTCTAAAAGCAAAATAATTTTGGAATCATCGTACAATAAGAGGAACACCATTACTTGTCAAATAATAATGGTGAAAAAAAAAAAGAGCATGTTTGAACACGGTCAGCTCAGTAAAATGATCTACCAAACAGGGGTAAAAAGTTCTCAAAAATCACAAAAGCAGTTATTAATTCAAAGCCTAGGCCAATCTAAATTATGATAAGATTATAGATAACTAACAGTTCTTGGTTGCACCCGTTCAATAAGTTAATGAAAACCATAGTCACACAACCATTCAAGTTTGGATGCCAACTACCATACAATTTTCACTTTCCTCCGTTTTTTTCTCTTTGGCTTTTGCTAAAAATAACAGGAAAAGAAATAAATTTAGTCCTATTGCAGAAACGCAACTCTAACAACATAGTGACGTGTAAATAACCAGTTCAACAAATAATTTATACTAATGAAGTTTTCTTATAATTTAACTTCAGAATCCTCCCATATGTTTTTACTTCTGGATAGCATAGTTCTGATCTTAGACAGCAAACTGACTTCAAAACTCACAATATAATCGCTTGGAACATTCCAGGAACTCAAACTCTGAAGACACCAGGGAAATCTAATTCACCAAGAATCTTTTGACTCAATTCAGCCTTCCTAGCCCTACAGTCCTTATCAACCGCAATGGAGCACAAATAAATTTATGTCGCCAACTATAACACAACAATACTTTATACTTCTACACATTTTTCAACAAACATACAGGCATAATTCTTACATCTTACACTATACACAAATCAATCTTAGCATGATAAAATCAAAAAATGGGAAACCTAACTCGCATGCCATATAACGAGAAATCTACTACGGAGTAAGCGCCGTCATCTGTGAAGATTAATTTGAGCATGACCAAAGAAGATTTGAAAAGAAAAAGAAACTGAAACTTGACAGCATTTTCTCATGAATTGATTGGGCGAATTTCGCAGATCAAAGGAAGAAAGAGAGTGAGAGAAAGAAGGATAACCCTAGGAGGAGTGTCGGAGCTGGGATCTCTGCCGCCATTTTGGGTGGCTGCTGAGGAACGCCGCACTCTCTTCTTCTCTACTCCTCCTCCTGCTGATTTCTTCATCTCAGCTTCTTCTCTACACGATCCTCTGCTTTTTCCAATTCTCTCTCTCTCTCTCTCTCTCTCTCTCTCTCTCTCACTCTGTTGTGATTTCCTTTCTCTTTCAGTTTGTGTCTTCTAGTCTCGCTTCGGAGAAGAACATGAAAGCCGTTCTGTGCAATATAACCAAGTTACCTGGCAAACAATGATATTAAAAAAATATATATTCCTTTTTAGCTCCTTTTTATTAACTTTGAAAAACGAGTGAACAAAACACTAATGAGAAAAATCAGAAATAAGAAGGGTTAACAAAAAAAAAAAAAGGCAAAAGGAGACTCTATTATATGTTTATAAAGTTTACACCAAATTTTACTTATATTATTAAACTTTTTATTAGTCTACTTATATCTTACATCTTGCAATTTTTGTTACTTATGCTTTTTTTTTTGTAATACCATTAGAGTATCTATAGTAGTTATTTTTAAAGAATTGTTAAATTTAAAAACTAGTTCTTATATAAGAACTGGTTAATAATAAAATAATCAATTTACAATAAAATATCAGTGGAGTGTAAATGTTGAAGTAATGGAGATTTGATTGTAGAACCTATTTGTAGGTTATTAAAAGGTTCACAACTGTAGTGGATAATTACTTAAAGTGATGAAAAGTTGTTTAAGTTGATATTACATTGTATGACCCACAATAAAAATTCAAGCGAGATTCATTATTGTAGATACTCTTAGTGCACTTAATGGCAATGCTAATTGGGTAGCTACATGGACTGCCAATTGGTAGTACAACCAAAATTTTTTAAAATTTTTTTTAAAAAAAATTTCAGTTTATTTACTTTGTTTCTAGGTCAAAATTTTCCTCTTATTCAATTTTTTTATATAAACTAGTATTCTACTTCGTCTAGGTTCCTAGTTTAAGAATCTATTTTTTTATTGGTCAAAATCATTCCCCGTAAACTTTTCAGTTTGTTCACTTTAATTTTTATTTTTCACTTTTATATTTTGTTCTCAATTCATAATTTCATTTTTAGTCATAATATGATTAAATATATCATTTCTACCCAAGAACAATAAAAGAAATTAGTTAAAATTTAAAGTTTCAAATATTAGATATCTCTCCCTCTCATAAAAGGTAAAATTTGAAACTTCAATTTTAATTTATTTTTTGTATTGTTTTTGGTATAAATGATATATTTAATCATATTATGACTAAAAATGAAATTATGAATTGATTTGAAGGACCAAACCGTGAGAAAAAAAATATAAAAGTGAATAATAAAGACTAAAGTGAACAAATTGAAAAGTTTACAGGGGATGATTTTGACAAATAAAAAAATAGATTCTTAAACTGGGGATCTAGACGAAGTAGAATACAAGTTTATATCAAAAATTAGACAAGAGAAAAATTTTGACCAATGACTAAAGTGAATAAATTGAAATTTTTTAAAAAAATAATTTTTAAAAAAAATTTGCTTGTCTACGTGGCTTCCCAATCAGTATTACCATTAAATACACTAACGATGTTACAAAAAAAGACATTAAGTGACAAAAATTGCAAGATGTAAGACATAAGTGGACAAAAAAAAATTTAAATTTATAAGTAAAATTTAATGTAAACCTTAGAAACATATAATACTCTTTTGCTCAAAAAAAAAAAAGATTGATAAGTCTATTATATAGATTGTCAATCCCAATAATTAATAGTGGTGGACGAAAAATTCAAATTAGATACTTGTCAAATCCATTAGTTTAATTTGGATATCAAAATTATTACGAGTACGTTACAAGTTAGGGTCAAAGTTTAGACAATATGATAGCTCTCTTAAATAAATACAATTCAAATTAGCAATAGTTGTTTGGAGCAATTTGTGTTTACTGTAACTTCAAATGAATATATTTTATGAAAATAAATTTTAACTTGACAAAAATGGCTTATTTTAAATTTTGTCTGCAAAATAGTTCGAGTCTAAAGATTTAAAGATTTAGTGAAAAAAGACTGCTTTTTACTCTACATTTTATTTTAACTTTATTTAGACTTTAATTAATCATTACGTAATTCGTATTAACGTATAAAAAGTTATTTGCATAAATCGTAAGTTGTCAATCATATGTTGGAAGAAATTCTCAAATAATTTCTGGTTTATCAAAATTAAATATATAAACATGTTTGTTTGCTGACCCTTATTGTTGATATGTTTATAATTTTATATATTTATTTATTATTAGAAAAAATGAGATGAGGACAAATTTGAATAATTTCCTCCAATATCATAACATGCCACGTGGCTTCACCATGAGATGAGACAACCAAATGCATTCAACTCGAATGTATTCAAATTTCAAAGATTACTAAGAAATCTTCAACCAAAAGAAAAGAAATACTTAATAAAAGAATTAACTTGCTTAATAAAAAAGAGATCTCATTCTTTTTTATATATTAGAACTTAATTTATATATTAGAACTTAATGATGTGTTTGGTTTGAATATTTTTTATTTTTATTTTTATTAAAAATATAAAACAGGTTTGAAAAGTGTTTGATTGAGTTTAATGAAAATATTTTTTAAAAAAATTTATTAAAATAAATCCAAATTTAAAAACATAAAAAAAATATTTTTAATATTTCAAAAAATATATTTTAAAAAAAGAAGGTTAAAAATAAAAATAAAAATAAAAATATTTTGATAAACTAAATTGACCCTAATTCTTTTGGAAATATTGCATCTTTTCCCATGATAAATTCTTAAGTGATGATAGTAATTTTATGAGTTTGAATATTTTTATGTAAAATATTATTATTTGAATGAGTTTATGACTTTTTTCTCACATATTATTATCATATTAATAAAATTGAATTTTATGTGACTTTCAAAAAAAATTATGATTAGTTGACTTAGTTGACTTACTTTATGAAAAGTAATGTTAAACTGGTTCGCTCGTGGGTTTAGGTTTGGAAAATTAAATTTTTTTTATTTATAAATGAGTCTAAATGAACTAATTTATTTTTTATTTTTGTTACAAAAAATATATTATTAATTATAAATAATTTTACTTTATTATATTTTTATATTTTATAACATTGTATTTAATAAATATAATAAATTTAGATATTAAATTTTTTATAATTTTTTTAAAAATAAATATAAAATTTTTAAATTTAAATATAATATAGTTAATTTGAAAATAAAATATAAAAAATAAAGCTATTAGTTATTTTAAAAAATCAAAAAATTAATGTTTTGAATGTATAAATTGTATTTTAAATAAAAAAGTTATTAAATATATTTTACTAAAAAAATTTAATATTATATTATTTAAATATAAATTTAAAAAAAAAATACTTTGCGATTCAACCCATTTAGACTCATGGATCATGATAGACAAACTTAGACATTAAAAAATAATCTATTTAACAATTAGACTGAAATGAACACATTTATAAGTGGCTCAAGACTTGCGTGTTTGTCAATGAAATAAATAATTTAAGTACATAAACACTGTATTGGTATATGTTTTAAAATATCTGGTGACTTGTATATTGTATGGTAGCTATAGAAATATCAGTCGGGCGAAATGGCGAGAATGTCCATTATCCTTTTTTGTTTTTTTGGGTGTCTCTTTCGAAGTTATCTTTTTCATGTCCACAAAAGAAAATAAAGAAAGATAACATTATCTTCACGTCAGTTTGGTTGATGTGTGTAAGAGAGAGTGAATAGTGAGTGAGGGTTGCTTCAATTAAATTACTTCTCAGAAGTTGGAATGCTGTGTATGAAGGTTGTGTGGTTTCATGTTCATAAGCAGCCACAGCTCTTATTGTCTAAGAAGACGCCATTTTTGGAGGTGAAGAAGGAGAGGAAGCTCATATTCCCATCTCCATCTTCTTCTTCTTATTGTTGGAGAGTCAATGCAGTGAAGGAGAAGGAAGATTCAGGGTCAGAATCAGGACGATATGATTATGAGATTGAGCCAGAGAAGGCAAGAGAAGCCCTCGAGAAGCTGGACCGGCAGCTTCAATCTCTCTCCTCCAAACAAGTCTCTTCTCCGAAAGTCAGGGGTACTCTCTCTCTCTCACCCACTCTCGGACGTAGGTTGGGTACCTAGCCAACCGAGCTTCCGCTAACTATTTAATCACTGATCAAATAATTATTAAATGATTGATAATAAATTTCTTTAAAAAAATACATCATCAACTTTGATTAAGATTGAATTATTGGCGGAGGCACAGAGCTCCCCTCTTTTTCCCCCTTATTTCTACTCTGATTCAAGTTAGTTTAATAACTAAAACCTAATTCTGCTCCCTCCCAATTTTTTTTTCTCAATATAGTTTCTTATATATTTATATATTATTAACTTAGTTTCTCATAAATTTTATATTTAGCTTGGTCTCTCAGAATTTGATAATGTTATTTTAATTCGTCACAAATTTTTATTTTTAATTTGATCTATTGATATGTTATCAAACCATAATTTTTTATGGCTATAACTTTTGATAAAAAAACTAAATTGATAATATATTAATATGTGAGTGACTAAATTAAACATAAAAATTTATAAGGGACTAAATTGATAACATATTAATATGTAAAAAACTAAATTAAAAATAAAAATTTATAAAGAACTAAATTAATAATAAAAATATAGGGGATCAAAATAAAATTTTAGTCTTAATTTAACATGCTGCATGATTGCCGATGGGGAACTAATAATTATGTGATTCTTTATCCCAAGAAAATAAATTATGTGATTCAATTGAAGTTGTGATTATTATTATTATTATTTGTTTTGATATGGTGCAGCTTCGGAGGTGAAATTTGGAGAAGCAGAAAAAGGGAGGGTGGATATGAGAGAAAAAGGGGTAGAAATATCAGAATCGTTTCTGGCTTATACAGCTGTTGCCTTAGTTCTATTCACCGTATTTTACAATTTTCTATTTTACACTGTCATTGCCCCATCCATTGATGGTCCATAGGTCCATAATTATAAATCTATATCCATCACCTCTCCACTTTATATATACTGTTATTTCAATAATATATCAGAGAAGTTCAAGCTTTATTTTGCACCATATCAGCCATACCTCATTTCTTTAGTTTATCTCTTCTCTTTATCACCGTCAATTGGCCTATGGCCTGGAGGTTCATCCATTTATGGACAATTTGAGTCTTTTGATTTGTATTGTTTAAAAACGGACTTAAATAGATTAATTCTTTTAACTTGTAAATTAAATTGGCGGAGCATGCATGCTGACCTTTTTTTTATTTTGATTTATAATATATATTTATTTATTTGTAATTAAATTAATTTATCATATATAAATATACATGTTTATATATTTATTTATTTGTAATTAAATTTATTTATTTATATTTTGTAAACAAAATCAATAAATAATATACATAATATACATAGTTTATTTTTATTTCAATAAATCAAGTAAAGAAATATATCCCCAACTAAGTAAATTATAATTTAGGTGTATGAAAAATAATATTGATTTGTATTTAAGTAAAAGAATAAAAAATTAGTGTAACTTTTTTTAAAAAAAAAATTACACTTGACCTACGGGCTAACCTGTTAACTCGTGAGTCAAGTACGAACAAGTTTAGACATTATGTTTCAAACTTGTTTATAAATAGATTGACCTAGGCTTATTTTGTGAAAATATTTATCCTAAACCTAGCACTGAGAAACAAAGATGAATTTCGGCTTCTTTTTGAGTTAAGGGTATAAATTTGTAATTTATTACTGTTTTCTAAACTTAGATATGATGTTGTCATAGTCAAGTAAAAGTTTCATGTTCAATAATATATTCCTATTTAATTTAATGGTTGTTAGTCCATTACCATGGAGCCTAATTTTCATCACTTGAAAGTGGTGTTCCATTTTTGTAAAAGGACACCTCAAAGATGATCATAATATTTATACTTGATGAGTACTTGTAAAATTTACACAATCAATTTTTAGTTAATTATTACATTAATGTTGGTTATTGACTTACATCTAAAGATGATTGTTTTATCTCCCTTACTTGACTTCACTCATTTACAGAGCTGTCAAAGGGGTTGGGCTCATCTACCCAAGCCTTGTAAGTCCAGTAATAAATATAAATTAAATCAGGTTGAACCTTATATGATTCATAACTAAAAAATTTTAATTCATTCCAACTCATCATGGGTCATGAAATGACTTCATTGACATATTTACCTTGTTTAAAAAATATACTTTAAATTATTTTAATGACAAAAAATTAGATATTAAAATAATCAAATTTCAAAAAAATTAAATTAAACTTTTAAAAATATATATTAAACCTTAAAATAGGTCTTTTTTTAAATAATTTTAATTATTTTTAATTAAAAATAAGTATTATAACTATAGAACTTCAAAAAATAAAATAAAAAATAAAAAACCCATAAGGACGGCCCGTTTCAATTCACCTAAACTCCAATAGTTTTGATGGGACCGAGTTAAAAGTATTTTCTTAAAATTAACTATAAAATTATTGGTCAATTTTATCTCATTTATAAAATTAGAGTGAATTAACGTTAAGTCCGTTTTTAGTTTTGATAGCTCTACTCATTTGATATGCTTCACACATATTTATTCACATGCGCACATATACACATGATAATATAAAATATAATATCAAATCTTATTTATTTAATCAAGTTATATCTAAAATTATTTTCAATTAAAGCAAATAAAGAACATTCAAACCTTCCTGGAAGTGTTGATCAATAATGCCAAATTCGCAAATGATAGAGACAAATATAACAGAACATGCAACATTTTGTTTTATTGTTAATGCCAAAAAAAAAAAGGTAAAGTGCGAATATCTCTCTTTAGATTTTATTTAACAATAAGTTAAATATATATATTTTTTAGTTGTGATAAACTGATAATCGACTGATTTTTTTTATTATTTATCATTTTATTTACAATTGGATAATTTACATGGTTCTGTCCTTAGCATTTTTTAAAAATTTATATTCTTATCGGAAATTAGATTATTTATGATAACTCAATATATCTGAAATTATCTCTTTAGTTTCTTTTTCGATTTGTCATCTTAATTATTTTTTAATTATCTGTCTTATAGTTTTTTTTTTGGATAGTTTTATCTATCTTGTAGTTAATAATTAGGTTAAAAAATACTGATTTTCTTTTTATGAACATATAATACTCTTTTGCTCAAAAAAAAAAGATTGATAAGTCTATTATATAGATTCTCAATCCCAATAATTAATAGTGGTGGACGAAAAATTCAAATTAGATACTTGTCAAATCTCATTAGTTTAATTTGGATATTAAAATTATTACGAGTATGTTACAAGTTAGGGTCAAAGTTTAGACAATATGATAGCTCTCTTAAATAAATACAATTCAAATTAGCAATAGTTGTTTGGAGCAATTTGTGTTTACTGTAACTTCAAATGAATATATTTTATGAAAATAAATTTTAACTTGACAAAAATGGCTTATTTTAAATTTTTTCTGCAAAATAGTTCGAGTCTAAAGATTTAGTGAAAAAAGGAAAAAGACTGCTTTTTACTCTACATTTTATTTTAACTTTATTTAGACTTTAATTAATCATTACGTAATTCGTATTAACGTATAAAAAGTTATTTGCATAAATCGTAAGTTGTCAATCATATGTTGGAAGAAATTCTTAAATAATTTCTGGTTTATCAAAATTAAATATCTAAACATGTTTGTTTGCTGACCCTTATTGTTGATATGTTTATAATTTTATATATTTATTTATTATTAGAAAAAAATGAGATGAGGACAAATTTGAATAATTTCCTCCAATATCATAACATGCCACGTGGCTTCACCATGAGATGAGACAACCAAATGCATTCAACTCGAATGTATTCAAATTTCAAAGATTACTAAGAAATCTTCAACCAAAAGAAAAGAAATACTTAATAAAAGAATTAACTTGCTTAATAAAAAAGAGATCTCATTCTTTTTTATATATTAGAACTTAATTTATATATTAGAACTTAATGATGTGTTTGGTTTGAATATTTTTTATTTTTATTTTTATTAAAAATATAAAACAGGTTTGAAAAGTGTTTGATTGAGTTTAATGAAAATATTTTTTAAAAAAATTTATTAAAATAAATCCAAATTTAAAAACATAAAAAAAATATTTTTAATATTTCAAAAAATATATTTTAAAAAAAGAAGGTTAAAAATAAAAATAAAAATAAAAATATTTTGATAAACTAAATTGACCCTAATTCTTTTGGAAATATTGCATCTTTTCCCATGATAAATTCTTAAGTGATGATAGTAATTTTATGAGTTTGAATATTTTTATGTAAAATATTATTATTTGAATGAGTTTATGACTTTTTTCTCACATATTATTATCATATTAATAAAATTGAATTTTATGTGACTTTCAAAAAAAATTATGATTAGTTGACTTAGTTGACTTACTTTATGAAAAGTAATGTTAAACTGGTTCGCTCGTGGGTTTAGGTTTGGAAAATTAAATTTTTTTTATTTATAAATGAGTCTAAATGAACTAATTTATTTTTTATTTTTGTTACAAAAAATATATTATTAATTATAAATAATTTTACTTTATTATATTTTTATATTTTATAACATTGTATTTAATAAATATAATAAATTTAGATATTAAATTTTTTATAATTTTTTTAAAAATAAATATAAAATTTTTAAATTTAAATATAATATAGTTAATTTGAAAATAAAATATAAAAAAATAAAGCTATTAGTTATTTAAAAAATCAAAAAATTAATGTTTTGAATGTATAAATTGTATTTTAAATAAAAAAGTTATTAAATATTTTTTACTAAAAAAATTTAATATTATATTAT
The DNA here is from genome assembly GCA_037074585.1 of Biancaea sappan. Classification (NCBI taxonomy): domain Eukaryota; kingdom Viridiplantae; phylum Streptophyta; class Magnoliopsida; order Fabales; family Fabaceae; genus Biancaea; species Biancaea sappan. Next base: position 3,394,537 of record CM073498.1, on the reverse strand, counting down.
TTAAATATAAATTTAAAAAAAAAAAGAATACTTTACGATTCAACCCATTTAGACTCATGAATCATGATAGACAGACTTAGACATTAAAAAATAATCTATTTAACAATTAGACTGAAATGAACACATTTATAAGTGGCTCAAGACTTGCGTGTTTGTCAATAAAATAAATAATTTAAGTACATAAACAATGTATTGGTATATGTTTTAAAATATCTGGTGACTTGTATATTGTATGGTAGCTATAGAAATATCAGTCGGGCGAAATGGCGAGAATGTCCATTATCCTTTTTTGTTTTTTTGGGTGTCTCTTTCGAAGTTATCTTTTTCATGTCCACAAAAGAAAATAAAGAAAGATAACATTATCTTCACGTCAGTTTGGTTGATGTGTGTAAGAGAGAGTGAATAGTGAGTGAGGGTTGCTTCAATTAAATTACTTCTCAGAAGTTGGAATGCTGTGTATGAAGGTTGTGTGGTTTCATGTTCATAAGCAGCCACAGCTCTTATTGTCTAAGAAGACGCCATTTTTGGAGGTGAAGAAGGAGAGGAAGCTCATATTCCCATCTCCATCTTCTTCTTCTTATTGTTGGAGAGTCAATGCAGTGAAGGAGAAGGAAGATTCAGGGTCAGAATCAGGACGATATGATTATGAGATTGAGCCAGAGAAGGCAAGAGAAGCCCTCGAGAAGCTGGACCGGCAGCTTCAATCTCTCTCCTCCAAACAAGTCTCTTCTCCGAAAGTCAGGGGTACTCTCTCTCTCTCACCCACTCTCGGACGTAGGTTGGGTACCTAGCCAACCGAGCTTCCGCTAACTATTTAATCACTGATCAAATAATTATTAAATGATTGATAATAAATTTCTTTAAAAAAATACATCATCAACTTTGATTAAGATTGAATTATTGGCGGAGGCACAGAGCTCCCCTCTTTTTCCCCCTTATTTCTACTCTGATTCAAGTTAGTTTAATAACTAAAACCTAATTCTGCTCCCTCCCAATTTTTTTTTCTCAATATAGTTTCTTATATATTTATATATTATTAACTTAGTTTCTCATAAATTTTATATTTAGCTTGGTCTCTCAGAATTTGATAATGTTATTTTAATTCGTCACAAATTTTTATTTTTAATTTGATCTATTGATATGTTATCAAACCATAATTTTTTATGGCTATAACTTTTGATAAAAAAACTAAATTGATAATATATTAATATGTGAGTGACTAAATTAAACATAAAAATTTATAAGGGACTAAATTGATAACATATTAATATGTAAAAAACTAAATTAAAAATAAAAATTTATAAAGAACTAAATTAATAATAAAAATATAGGGGATCAAAATAAAATTTTAGTCTTAATTTAACATGCTGCATGATTGCCGATGGGGAACTAATAATTATGTGATTCTTTATCCCAAGAAAATAAATTATGTGATTCAATTGAAGTTGTGATTATTATTATTATTATTTGTTTTGATATGGTGCAGCTTCGGAGGTGAAATTTGGAGAAGCAGAAAAAGGGAGGGTGGATATGAGAGAAAAAGGGGTAGAAATATCAGAATCGTTTCTGGCTTATACAGCTGTTGCCTTAGTTCTATTCACCGTATTTTACAATTTTCTATTTTACACTGTCATTGCCCCATCCATTGATGGTCCATAGGTCCATAATTATAAATCTATATCCATCACCTCTCCACTTTATATATACTGTTATTTCAATAATATATCAGAGAAGTTCAAGCTTTATTTTGCACCATATCAGCCATACCTCATTTCTTTAGTTTATCTCTTCTCTTTATCACTGTCAATTGGCCTATGGCCTGGAGGTTCATCCATTTATGGATAATTTGAGTCTTTTGATTTGTATTGTTTAAAAACGGACTTAAATAGATTAATTCTTTTAACTTGTAAATTAAATTGGCGGAGCATGCATGCTGACCTTTTTTTTATTTTGATTTATAATATATATTTATTTATTTGTAATTAAATTAATTTATCATATATAAATATACATGTTTATATATTTATTTATTTGTAATTAAATTTATTTATTTATATTTTGTAAACAAAATCAATAAATAATATACATAATATACATAGTTTATTTTTATTTCAATAAATCAAGTAAAGAAATATATCCCCAACTAAGTAAATTATAATTTAGGTGTATGAAAAATAATATTGATTTGTATTTAAGTAAAAAAATAAAAAATTAGTGTAACTTTTTTTAAAAAAAAATTGCACTTGACCTACGGGCTAACCTGTTAACTCGTGAGTCAAGTACGAACAAGTTTAGACATTATGTCTCAAACTTGTTTATAAATAGATTGGCCTAAGCTTATTTTGTAAAAATATTTATCCTAAACCTAGCACTGAGAAACAAAGATGAATTTCGGCTTCTTTTTGAGTTAAGGGTATAAATTTGTAATTTATTACTGTTTTCTAAACTTAGATATGATGTTGTCATAGTCAAGTAAAAGTTTCATGTTCAATAATATATTCCTATTTAATTTAATGGTTGTTAGTCCATTACCATGGAGCCTAATTTTCATCACTTGAAAGTGGTGTTCCATTTTTGTAAAAGGACACCTCAAAGATGATCATAATATTTATACTTGATGAGTACTTGTAAAATTTACACAATCAATTTTTAGTTAATTATTACATTAATGTTGGTTATTGACTTACATCTAAAGATGATTGTTTTATCTCCCTTACTTGACTTCACTCATTTACAGAGCTGTCAAAGGTGGTTGGGCTCATCTACCCAAGCCTTGTAAGTCCAGTAATAAATATAAATTAAATCAGGTTGAACATTATATGATTCATAACTAAAAAATTTTAATTCATTCCAACTCATCATGGGTCATGAAATGACTTCATTGACATATTTACCTTGTTTAAAAAATATACTTTAAATTATTTTAATGACAAAAAATTAGATATTAAAATAATCAAATTTCAAAAAAATTAAATTAAACTTTTAAAAATATATATTAAACCTTAAAATAGGTCTTTTTTTAAATAATTTTAATTATTTTTAATTAAAAATAAGTATTATAACTATAGAACTTCAAAAAATAAAATAAAAAATAAAAAACCCATAAGGGCGGCCCGTTTCAATTCACCTAAATTCCAATAGTTTTGATGGGACCGGGTTAAAAGTATTTTCTTAAAATTAACTATAAAATTATTAGTCAATTTTATCTCATTTATAAAATATAAAATATAATATCAAATCTTATTTATTTAATCAAGTTATATCTAAAATTATTTTCAATTAAAGCAAATAAAGAAGGAATAAAGAACATTCAAACCTTCCTGGAAGTGTTGATCAATAATGCCAAATTCGCAAATGATAGAGAAAAATATAACAGAACATGCAACATTTTGTTTTATTGTTAATGCCAAAAAAAAAAGATAAAGTGCGAATATCTCTCTTCAGATTTTATTTAACAATAAGTTAAATATATATTTTTTTTTGTTGTGATAAACTGATAATCGACTGATTTTTTTTTATTATTTATCATTTTATTTACAATTGGATAATTTACATGGTTCTGTCCTTAGCATTTTTTAAAAATTTATATTCTTATCGGAAATTAGATTATTTATGATAACTCAATATAACTCAATTTATCTATCTTGTAGTTAATAGTTAGGTTAAAAAATACTGATTTTCTTTTTATATAGTGACAATTAAATAATTCATTATAATATATTCAGTTATCTCTTTAATTTTTTAAATATCGTTTTATCAACAGCTAAATAAATTATAAGAATTCAAATAGATCTACATGAATCTCTTTAATTTGAATTTCATTTATCTGTTTTCTGACAATGCCATATACTAATCTCAAAAGATCACACATAACTTTATATATAGTTCCCCATAGGATCTATGGTCCATATAATTTAACTCAAGACTAAATTTAATTCTTATATTTTAAAAATTTTAAATTTGGTCCGTATATTTTTCAAAATTATTAAAGATGATCCATAGTATTAGTTAATAGTTAGTCAACTGTTAAATGTGCACATATGACGTTGATTATAACTCTTTACTCAGTATATAAGTCTACATAAAATATCACAACTTATTAATCTTTTTTGAAAAATTGTTACTATATACAATCCAACCAAAATGTAGCATATAACTAAGATTGATGTGACATATGATATAGACTTAGACACTGAATGAAGAGTCATAATTAACATCACATATGCACATAAAACTGTTGACTAACATCAGAGATTATTTTAATAATTTTGAAAATTAAATCGAATTCAAAGTTTTAAATCTATAAGAATTAAATTTAATATTTGGTAAACCTATAAGTATAAAAGATATATTTTAAGCTAAAATTAATCACATTAGAATCGAGTGCCGTATATACTAATCACACTCATTTTAAATCTCCAACCGGTGTACATAATTTCGGTGCTTCCTTCATTCATCGTCTTAATATTTCTGAGGAGAGCATAAGTGCAAAAAATTAAACGTCATGGCAGACTCAGATTGTGGGTGGTTTATCTGTGTACAGGTTTTGATAGTGATAATAGCAGCAAAATTATATTTTGATGGGAACAAAATATCAGAGATATATGAGTGTGACGATGAAGTTATTGCTGGAAAAGAAGGAAGCAATGAAAGACCTTGTGATGAGTATTACTTAGTGAAAGAGGGAGAGACTCTCTATTCAATCGCTGCCAAATGCCACGACCCATTTATCATAGAGCGTAATCCTCATATTCACAGTATTGATGATATTATTCCAGGAATTATAATTAGAATTATTCCCTCCAAAAATATATAAACTACTATAGGTTTCTTTTTCTTTTTTGAATTTGTATTACCAAGAAAGATTGAATGAAATCCTTGGTTACCATTTGTTTTGAGAGAGAGAGAGAGAGAGAGAGAGAGAGAGAGAGAGAGAGAGAGAGAGAGAGAGAGAGAGAGAGAGAGAGAGAGAGAGAGAGAGAGAGAGAGAGAGAGAGAGAGAGAGAGAGAGAGAGAGAGAGAGAGAGAGATTATAAAAATATTTTTATAATTTTAGGTTATGGATAGATTATCTACATTGGTAATTTTTAAATGGTTCTTAAATTTAAGAACCGGTTCTTATTTTGATTCATCATTGTAGTTCGTTATATTGGCTGCCGCGAGTAAGAACAGTTATTATACAAGAAGTAATAATAAAATAATTAACTCATTAAATATTAGTAGAAAATAATAAATGCTAAAATAGTAGAGAGTTAATTGTGTGACTCATTTATGGATTGTTAAGAGGTTTACTACTAGAGTGAACAGTTGGTTAAAGTGGTGAATAGTTGCTTAAACTGATGTGGTACTGTGAGAACTACAATAAAAACCCAATTAAGGTTCACTACTATAGATGCTCTAAATAACAAATGATGTGGAAGGTGATATATGCAACGTGAACTATCTAGTCAACATTTTTTCTTTTTTTTTGATAAATAGTTAATATTTTTCATTAATATCTTTAACGATATTAAATGACATATTTGAAAAAAAAATATGAAATATATTTGAAAGAAAAAAATATTAGGAGCATAGATAAAATTTAGTATAAACATTAAAGACATAAAATGTACTTTTGCGAATATATAAACTACTATAAATTTATTTTTTTCTTGTTCTTTTTTATTTTGAAGTGAAACTCAATGGGTATGAAATATACTTTTGTCAATATATAAATTATTTTTACTATAGTTTCATTTTTCTTTTTCTTTTTATTTTGAATTTGTATTAACAAGAAAGATTGAATGAAATCTTTGGTTACCATTTGTTTTATGTCCATACCCTAGTTTAGTTTAATTTCTGAATTATGCAGTACACGGATCTTATTCATTTATTATTTTATTTCTTAATGTAAGAATCACTCTTTGTTTTAAGTTAGGTTAAATTATTTTTTGACTTTGCATTTTTATTTGATCTTTATAATTACAAATTTTGTGATTGAATTCTCATAATTTTATAAATAATCACTGTTATTTAATTTTATCAATATTTGCAAAGTCAATAGTGCAGCGTATATGTGATTATTTAATAAATAATCTATTGGCATTTTCAGATAAAATCAGCTTTAGGTATTCTTTTTGGTGTTTGGATACAAGAAAGTTATATGTGGTACATGAAAACAATAAATCTTTGAATAAAAACATTTGAATATAAGAAATATAAAAATTTAAAAATTAATTTGCTTTATATATTTGCAAGTAACAAAAATATTAATTTTCTATATATCTGTATTTCAATTTTCATAAATATATTTATAGATTCTAGATCATACACATTCAAGACACTTGCAAATTCAACAACAAAGTTATCTTGTATGCACAATTTGAAGTTTTGGTTTATATTAAAAAGAAAAAAGGAAAAACCTTTTACTTCCTCTTAGAAGGATTTCCAGAATATCAGAATCCCTACTCTTCTGCACTACAATAATCACAACCTTTGGAAATCCTTCTGCTAAGCCAAAAGGCATCGCAGATTCGTTGGGTGGGATGGAAGAAAAGCTCCCATTCAAGAATCTTCATAGTAGAGAGTATTCGGGCCACAAGAAGAAGGTATTATCTTCGCTCTTCTGATGGTAATCCTGTCCGAAGTCACAAATTTTACTATTTCTTGTTGAGTTTCTACCATATTAGCCTTCTATCTCTGTATACATTCCAATTCTAATATGGGGATTTTGTTCCCTTTCCGAAAGGTGCACTCTGTGGCCTGGAATTGCACCGGCACAAAACTTGCTTCTGGTTCTGTGGATCAAACTGCTCGAATATGGTATATTGAGCCACACGGGCACGTAAGCTTTCTGCCCATTTTGGATTTCTTGCACTTTTATTTTCCTTTTTTCCAGTAAGTGCATTGCTCAGAGTAGAACTTTGGAAGTTCAGACTATCTTGTTGCCTATGGATTAGAGGAGAAAGAGGCTTCTTTTATTAACTATGCCTTGGGTTTAGGTTGGTCTTTCTGTTAGTACTTTCGCACGAAGATGTCTGCAAGACTGAGCATTTCTTGCATATAACCTCAACAGGTGCAGCTGTGAAGTTTCAGATTACTCTAAATAAAAAATTTATGTTGTGATTAGTGTTTTAGGTCGTGCCAGTGGCAACAAATCTCATTGTGGTCAGTGAACGGTTCACTTGATTTAGGTAGAGAGTAAAAAGAGAAAATTAAGGAACTGACCAATTTGTTATCACAGAATGTGTTTTACTTTTTCTTTTCTTTTTTTTGTTGGAAAAATTTGTGCAAAGAACTGATGCTGTAACCAAACTCCTCCAACACCTTATTCTGCATTGTGGCCAAAAAGTACTTGCCCTAGTTCCCAGTCCTCAGTAAGTCCTCCAGGCAGTACTTTTCCTTGTAATAGACTTTCAGTCATTTCTGATTAACAATCTTCATCTTTTTCACTGAAGTGCAGGCACAACTACATCCCTTTTCTATGGCTTTCTGAAGACTGCTGCTTTTCTATTTATTGGTCCAACCGTTCTGCGAGACTATTTTCAGCTTAGTGATTTGAGAAAATCATCCCATTTTCAGACGAAATGACAATATATTTCTGGCTAACACTATTTCTAGCATGACAGTTAATTGTTTGAAAATTAAATTCCTATGTTCTCTAATCTGTTAATTGTGTTCAGGGTGTTATGATCTAAATTCACTTTCAAAACTACTAATGGTGTTAAATTGGACCACTGTGGTGGGAATATAGAAATAATATCCAGAAAAGACTTATGGAACCTGTCTGTTAGAGCAAGGGTGAGTATTTTATTATGGAATAGGCTGATTCACAGATTACATTGGAAGTAAAAACCACAGAAACTTGAGACTTTGAGATTTATTTGGTTTCATGCTAAGGCAATCCTTTGATGGATTTATATAATTAATGGTGGAGTCATAGAGAAATGTAGAGAAAAGAAAAGAAATTAGAGACTTAGAGTTGGTGTTGATAGATTTGGAGAAATCATAAGCTACCCTTTGAGGCTCTAAAAAATGGACAAATTTCCTTTAATGTCTTTTGAAAAATTGTGTCAACTTTTGTTGTTTACGAAAAAAATGAAGTCAGCCTTGAGTATGTATAACTAATTAACAATTAGCTATTTTCCAATCAGTGGAGGTTTTATCAGGAATTTAGTTATTTTAAATTGGTTTCCTTTTTAATTTTATGTGGATGAGATAACAAGACAGCAAGATCTCTGAAAGATGTGAGTTTGGGTTATTCTTATATTATATATGGTTAAATATTTGTTGGCACTATTAATGTCTGAGAACATTTTGTTTTTTCTCATTATTTAATGTGGTTAAATATTTGATTTTTTCTTTTTCTTTTTTATGGGTGGGGTTTCTATTTCAGGGTAAGGTCAAAGATATTGAATTGAAGGGTCACACTGATAGTGTGGATCAGCTGTGTTGGGACCCCAAACATGCTGATCTGATTGCAACTGCATCGGGTGATAAGACTGTTCGTTTGTGGGATGCTCGTAGTAAGTGATTATTCTGTTTTACTTTGACTTGTCATACAGCAGGGAGGAAATCATATTGGATTTTATATTTTGGGAGATTTTTGTGATACCTTGTAATTTTTTGACTCAAAAAATGCTATTAAAGTTATATTCGCTTGATCACATGAATTATCTTCACATAATTAGCCTTATTTAAATGTTGGAACTGGCATACAATTGATTTTATTATTTGAAGATATTTTTTATTGGGAAGATAAATGTTTTTTTAAAATTCAAAAAATGTCTCCATGATAGTCAGAAAACAACTTTCAGCTTTCCTCCTTTGGGTTAGTTAAAGAATTTCTAAATGTTTGTTGACAGAGAAGATTATTTCAAATTAATGAGGCAGGGATAGATTTGATGAAAAGTTTCTCATATTCGGTTTCTGCAGGTGGGAAGTGCTCGCAACAGGCAGAACTTAGTGGGGAGAATATCAACATCACATACAAACCTGATGGGACTCATGTAGCTGTAGGTAATAGGGTATGTTAAACAATCCCTTTCATTTGGTAAAATCTCTGAATCTCTGTTGGTGTGACTGGACATGTTAATGTTGACAATGTCTTTGTTACATCTTATTTGTTTTTGGCCCTGGAAAATTGAGTTCTGATAGTTGCTGGATAGATTATTATATATAACTCTCGTGCTGCTTTTCAGCATGTGAAGTCTTTGTTTTGTTTTTCCATGAATAGGATGATGAGTTGACAATACTGGATGTTCGGAAGTTTAAACCAATTCACAGGCGCAAGTTCGGTTACGAGGTAGTGCCTACTGTATACTTTATTTTTGCTATAGTAAATTATTAAAAATCATTGAAATTTTTATAAGTTTAGCCGACCCCACTTAGTGGGATAAGGCTTTGTTGTTGTTGTTGTATTGAAATTTTTATAAGTTGCTTGTACGGTAAATTCTTTTAACTTCACCTGTATGTGAATGAGCATCAGTCTTTATCCATTTGATTCATTAAATATTTTATCTTATTTACTTTGGTTCTCTTCTAATTCAAACTGAGACCAGCCATTGTCATGAATAAGAGCTCAAATTTACAGTGCAAATTACTTATTGGATTTAAATCTTCAGTCAATCTGCAACTTCCATACCTTCAAACCAGATGCTTTTATTAAAAAGAAAAAAGAAGTATGTATCTTGAGGTTTTAATCGCCAAATCAATTCAAGTTTCCTGAATTTAGGAAAATAGTATTGTTTGCCACTCTAAGAGTAAGTATAGTCTTTCAGTTTGTCAAATTTTTTGATATCATGACAATTATGATCCTGGCCCTGCTTTGTCAACCCTCACACTCACTTTCTGCACCACTTCTGTTTTTGGATTCTTGTTTTCTTTTTTTGGAAGTTATCTTCTCTGTAAGTTTCAACTTCTTTAAAATGGCTCATTATGATACTGCTCAGGAGCTCATTATTTTGTTTAATAGAACTTATGCCTGAATTTCCCATCTAAGATTAGATAATGCTTATAATCATATGGTATTGCATATTAGTTGTGTGATTGATGTGCATTTTGGATCAGACATGAATTTAAGTGATCTATCTTAACCCAGTGACTATGTATTTCAATGTAATAACTAAATCATGAAAATTCCTATTCATTTTCTAGGTAAATGAGATTGCTTGGAACATGACAGGAGAGATGTTTTTTCTGACAACAGGAAATGGTGAGTTTGTTATTTGAACTGTTCCTTGCTTTCCTTTAGTTGCGAAATATAAATTTCACACCTCAATATGTAGAAAAATGTCTTATTTTTTGTTGCATATTCTCCAACTTAGGGACGGTGGAAGTATTGTCTTACCCATCTCTTCGGCCTCTTGATACACTCTTGGCCCATACTGCTGGGTGTTATTGCATTGCAATTGATCCGGTAGGAAGGTATGCTTCTAGTATTTGTTATTTCTGATCTTTCTAATTGCATTTAGATTAGCAAGTTAAGAGTATTCAATACACAACTTTTTAGGTTTCTGTCTTCCTTTCCTTCAATACGTTATCTGTTTTTATAGAAACTATTCATATAGTCATAACAAACAGAGAAATTATACTCAAATAGCTACCTTATGTTACTGAGGCAGATATTTTGCCGTCGGAAGTGCTGATTCTCTGGTCAGCCTGTGGGAAATCTCCGAGATGCTCTGTGTGCGTACCTTCACAAAGCTGGAGTGAGTTTCCCTGGATTCCATGTTCATGTGTATTACTTTGTGTTTTCTGATGTTATTTATTATATGTATCTTGTATTGTCAGATTTGGAATGATTTTTTTCTGTTTCAGATGGCCTGTCAGGACAATTAGTTTCAATTATACTGGTGAATATATTGCTTCTGCAAGTGAAGACTTGTTCATTGATATAGTAAGTGTACATAACTGGATCTTTTTGTGAGTAATACCCACACTATACTTACAGACTTAGGCCATTAACTGGTTAACAATGAGTCTGAATTAAGATTTAAGCCCAACTCCTAATGTTGTTGTTAGCTGACCCATGAACAGACATGACACTCTTTCTCAAGAGACATCCATGACTATACTGCAAAATCTCTCAGTTTCTTTATCAAATATTCAATTACGTTTGTTTAAACTGATGGTGTTGCTCCTCTATGAACAGTCAAATGTTCAAACTGGACGAACGGTGCATCAGATTCCTTGTAGGGCTGCCATGAACAGTGTGGAGTGGAATCCAAAATACAATTTACTTGCTTATGCTGGTGACGACAAAAACAAGTATCAAGCTGACGAAGGTATAATTTTCTGGATTTCTACTAGTTGTTTATAGAGCCATATTCACAAGAAGGCACGAGTTAACTTTTTTGCATTGTTTGCAGGTGTTTTTCGAATTTTTGGCTTTGAAAGTGCCTAGCCAGTTTTCTAGTCTTTAATTGTGTTTGAACAATTTTGTAACCGTAAATGATATTTTTTATTTTTATCGCTTATTATGGTTATAAAGTATCGGATATCCTACAATTGAGCTGACTCCAGCAGTCCGCGTTTGCTTGTGCAAATGAGGGAATAAAAAGTTATCGACAATAAATTTTGAAATCAATACTTCGAGTTAAACTCATGATGATTTTTTTTTTGGGCAAACTCAAGTTAAACTTTATTTCTTATAGTATCCTCCAACGAATGGCAAATCTATTCATACCTTGAAGAATTTTATACTCCTTGAGTTTAAAATTCGTGCTTGAGATTAAATGTTATCCAAGTTAATCTTTGTGGCATTATACTCATGCTTATGCAGGATAAAATGTAGGCATAGCCTCCACGTGGCAAAAAGTCAGTTGATGTTTTTTTTTTTTTTTAGCATTTTATTAGTATTCCTCAAGACAGCAAATGCCGCAATACACATGAACATCATTTTATTAATTTTTGGATATCAAAATCTCAGCACACAAGAAGTGTGTTGCAATCTGGAACTAGCTTCAGTCACGATTCAGAGTGCGTTTTGAGTGACACCATTTGTTATATTTTGCGACCCCGTCAACTTCTTCAGAGTTTGCAGTAACACAACCAAGTGACCTGGGAATTGTTGGTGCTGTATGCGGTGCTGTGTCTCTGTTATATTTTTCTTGCGGTGCTCTGTCTCTGTTTCACTCGTGTAGTGACTCCAAAAGGGTGGTTGCCAAATCGGACCCAAATCAGAGTTTGCAGCAACACAACTATATAACCTTGGGAATAGGAAGTGCTCTGTCTTTGTTTCGGTGCTGCACGCTTAAAATTTGATGCTTGCATTGAATATCTGAAGGCTTCAATCTGAAGGCTTTCAGTCTTTCGCTCGAGTAGTGAGTAGTGAGTAGTGACCCCAAGAGGGTGGTTGTCAAATCGGACCCAAAATGCTTCATCCCCTTCTAGAGCCTGAAACTGCAACATGCAGATCCATAGGATCTCCCATAGCACACATCATCCCCTTCTCAAGCGGAAAAAGATCTCTTAATTTTATTTTATTATTGAAGGCTATGTATTAGTGAAACTTACGTGTAACAACAATTTTTATAATGCTATCCAAAGTAGAATATTTTTATAAAATTAATGGAAGATCCATTTAAACATTAAAAAAAATAATAAATATAATACAATCCTACTATTGAAAAGTTGATAATCTGAATTGTTTGGCATTGGCACAGCAAAAATTACCGCATCCACTGTATCATCAGCTGCAACAAGAAAGCAATGAGAGTTGATCAGAAGCCGCAGAGAACGAACTTGGAAGCAGGGAAGGCGAGACCTGTAAAGCAAACAAGACAGATGGTTAGCAAATTCCTACAACACCAACTCCATGGCTTCCATTTGATCTCCACGCTCGAGCTCTTCATCTTCTTCCCGCCATTCTGGGCAGGCTCCTTCGACAGATCGAAGCTAGCTCCTTTCATCCTCAGCTCCTGCACGCACCTCGTTACCCCTCTGCTCCCCTCCGTCTCTCTCTTCACCTCCCTCCACACCCTCCAGTACCGGTTCAGTTTTACCTGCACCAGAAACACAAAAACCAGCGAGGTCGCGACGGATATCACCGACGGAATCCACCATTTCCTGCATGATCCATCGACGGTTTCTTCTTGTTCTGAGGGATTGACGGAGGATGTGAACAGTAGGGTTAAGAAGAGGAAGTGGAAGATGAAGAAGGAAGAGGAGAGCTGGAAGAGCTCGCGTCTGATAGAGTCCATTCGGAGCTCCTTGTGCGCGATTCGGCGTCCGAATATCTCTTCCTCTCTCTGCCAGAGTTTCAGGAGCAAGAGATGTCCCGGGCTATCGGAGATTTCGGTTAGTGGATGGTCCTCGATTGCTTCGGCTATGTTTGAAATCGCAGAGATGAGCTTCTTCTGCTCATGCTCCGAGTCTACCGGGATTTCCACTATGTGTGCGTCTTTCGATTCGGCGGCCATAGCTTCGAAATGCAGAGAGAATTAAAGGAAATTTGAATTTGCTAAGAAATGAGACGGAGATGATGAGAAGTGCAGCTAAATGCAGAGAATTAACAGAGTGCAACGATGAAATAAATTAAACAATAAATTAAAAGGAATTCGCTAAGAAATGAGAAGTTGCAAAGAGCGCTGGTTAGTAGTAACAACAGAAATGATATCGTACGCTTTGGAATGGGGAAAACAACGTGAGGATGTGAAGAATATATAATGAAAATTGTTGGGAATCTCAACGGTTATATCTGCGCCGGGCCCAACGGTCAGATTTTCCTTTTCTTTTTTTTAATGTTTTTATTTTCTTTTTTTAATGTTTTTATTTTATTTAATCATGGCCATTTTTTTCCCTCGGAAATATCGTAACGTTCTTCGATGGCTATAACAATAATATTATAATAACAACAACAACGGATACTTGCCTTCTGTGTCACCCGCACCAGCTCAGTTCCACACTGCCACTGACCAAGACAAATGAAACGATGCCGTTCCGTTAAATTCATTAATCTATTAAAGCTTTTTTTTTGGTAGACATTAAACATTTTTTTAATTATAAAAATGATACAAATATGTGGTAGATAAAAATATATTCAAATATGTTTAAAGCTAAAATATCATCAAATTATAATATTAATTTTTATTACAAATATAATTTTAAAATATATATTTTAAAATTTTTATTTCAATAATATTTATTTTGGGTGAAAATCATAAATTTAGTTTCTTATAAATTTTAATGTGATTATTTTTATATTGAATGTAAAGTGAAAACCAACCTATGTTTCAAATGAAGGATATTGGACGAGATCCTTTTTTTGCTATTAAAATCTCTAAAAATGATTCTGCATCTCTTAAGTGAAGGATGGTCTCGTCACCTCTCACCTCTTTTTTTTTTCGAACGACGTCCATCTACTCTCTCAAGCAACCATCCATGAGGCTTGTGTTATTAAGATATGATATCTCAAGCGTAATTCAACCTATGATGCTTTTCGGAGTAAAGGAATGAAGCATGATATCCTATTTTCGTGCATCATATGGTGGTGTTGAAGGCTACACAATAACACCGTTCTTGGAAATGCTAATTTGAACTTTGTGAGTGATTGCAATAACATCTCTTGCTCTGTGCAGGTCCGTTCGAATGCTTTTGATAGTTGTAATAGGAGTTTGGATTGCTCTCTCCATTTGGTAAGTTAGTGTTTCCCACATAAGGATCATGTTAAGCTTAACGGAGCTCTTGGGTAAAGCCAATATAGGTGGCACGCTTAGAGACGAAATAGGAAGGTGGATTATTGATTTTTCAAGTTACATTGGTATCACAACGAACATGTATGTTAAACTTGTTTGTCATCCGTTATGACCTCCTGGTTATTAAGAGATTGGAGTTTCCCTTCTCCTGGTTAAAATTGATTTTTTTAAAGTAGTCAATCTTATTAATTACGAAAACTATTTTTCTCACTTTCTTAGGATCATTATTGAGGACATTAGAAGTATTTTTGACAATAATAGAGGCTTTCGCATTTTTTATATTTTTAGAGAAACTAACTATTGTGCTAATTTAGTAGCAAAGATTAGTTAAAAGAATTCAACTTGTCTTTATACTTGGAAGGAGCTTCCTTAAGAGATTAGTTCAGTTCTTTTAACTGATTGCACCTCCACATATACCTTAGGAGTTAGCTTTGTCTTCCTGTCTCCTCTTGTAACCAAAAATAAAACACAGGTTGATACTCATTTTTTTTCCAATTTTATTATTTGTTCCTTTTCTTTTTTTAACTTAACTATAATATTAAAAAAATAAAAATAAAAATACATTTAACTAAGTTGTGTGACTGCACACCTATTTAGATATATATATATATATATATATTCAATATATTTGTGAAAACTATCATACTAAACAGTTCAAATAGATTTGGTTTGGTTTATAAACTTTTGTCCTTTTTTTTCCCCTTAAGATACAAGAAGAAAATAAAAAACTATGGCATATGAAATTTCATGGAGGTGATATATATGAGCAAGAAAATATAACAATAGGACGCTAGAGGGATTTTTCATAGGCATAAATGCATGGTCCCTCAAACGCCTATTTTGGCAAGGACATCAATAAACTGGTTAGGTTTGTTTAAAATGTGACTAATGTTGATTAAGGACTTGAGAATAAGGATGTACTGATATTTTCAATAATAAGACCGTACTCATGAATGGAATTATCCTTTCGTTGGATCCGGATTACTACTTGAAGCAAATCTAATTCTAACTTAATTCTAACATTTCCATAGACAATTACAATTTTCAGCCATTGACATATGGCTGTAAGTTTCACCATCCATATTAATAATAAAGAGTGTAGGTAATTATGAAAGGTGATTGATTATGATATGAAAACGTATCTTGAAAAAAAAAAACTGGAGAAAGAACATTATTTTTAGGTAAAGCACGCACCTCTAAGTAATAACTTGAAAAAAAAAAAAAAGTATGTGATAAATGCGTGTGCGTGTGTGTTCCATTTTTATTGATAAAAACTTTGGCAATTGATTAGGATGCAATGGAACTCCTTGTCCATTCGTTAGTAACTTTTGTATGAAGCACTAGATCTAGCTTGTGGAGGAAAAGACACTTGAGGATTGAACCATATATCAAAGAAAAAGTAAACGCCACAAAACGAGAGAACAAGTACTATGGTCCTGTGGCCATAATTGTAACAAAAATATGTATAACAAACACTTCTTAGGTCCTTTAAAGTTTAAATAGACAATACTGTTGGGATGACAATTTTAATTCGAATTCAATTGGCTCAGTTTGTCCACTCTATTTGGGTTGGATAATTCAATTTTGTTGGATAACGGGACGGATTTGAAAAATTCCTGAAAACACATATGCCGGTATGAGGCAGTAACAATATCTTTCTCATTACGAACCTGTAAAGAAGTATTATATAATATATATATATATATATATATATATATATATATATATATATATATATATAGAAACCTAACCTAATATATATGAAATTAATAATGTCAATATTTTTTCAATTTTTTAAAATTATAATGTCAATTTGGGGTGTTGATGGGAAGTTTTTCATTTTTTCAAAATTATAATGTCAATATTCATTTTGTTTTTGCAGGGAAAATTCTTGAATAGGTAAATTAATAAATTAACAACGTATATATGTACAAGTTGGGTCTACTAGCAAAACAATTGTTATAGATTGGGCTAACAAAAATTAGATGTATGTGGTTATTTTTTCATTAGTATTCTAGAACAGATACTAAGAATTAATGGTTAAAAGAAACTCCTTTCATGTTTTCTAATTTTACATGAGAAATTCACTTTTATTCTCTAAATTTTGCATCTTCTATTTTTCTAAATGACTTGTTTAGATTTATATCGATGATATAACTTTTAAACATTCATATATTCATATTGACCCGCTAAGCCTTTTTTAAAAAAAAAATATTTTTTAATTTTAATTTTAAAATTACTTTTTTATCTTATTAAATAATTTTTTTAAAAAATAATATATTAATTTATAAAAATAGTATAATAATATTTTTAGTTACAATAATATTTTAAGAAGCTTCTATTACCCATAAATATTCCTATTTTGTATTAGAGTTTGCATGCGTCCGGATCTTCTGCTTGGAATAAATCCAAGCAGAAGCCTGTTCAGTTTTTAGCAACGGTTTTTACCGTTGCTAAAAATATTTAGCAACGGTTCAGCAACTAAAAAACTGTTGCTGAAAGTTTTTAGCAACGGTAAAAACCGTTGCTAAAAACTGAGCATGAGATATTCAAAACAGAGGATCCGGATCCAGTTTGCATATCCTCTCTTAAAATTCATTTCATCTTTTTCTATTTTTATTATTTATCCTATGTATTAATAAGTAACTACATTATTATTATTATTATTATTATTATTATTATTATTATTATTAATTACAAGTCAAAGTACATCTCGAATATACATTATTAATTTTAAGACTATATATATTATCATTAAGTTTAAATGATTTTTTCCTCTGTTTTTTTTTTTTTACATCATTTAGCTGGACTCCATACAAAGTTTTTTTATTATAAGAAGTTCAAACCGTGAGTTCTAAATCTATACTACTTGATTCTATACCATTTGAGTTATAAACTTTAAAATTAACCTAAACGTTTTTAAGTGATGTTGGCTGTCTCTCTTTGGGTAAAGGTGTGCTTAAGGAGGAGGTGAGATATGCTTTATTCAGTATGAAATCTTTCAAGGCTCTTAGCCCGGATGGTTTTCAACCTTTTTTCTTCAAGCATTACTAGGAGGTTGTTTGGGATGATCTCTGGCATTTGGTTAGTGAAGCTTTTCTTAGAGGTTATTCCAATGAACCTATTAGTTAAATAACGTGTTGTGTAGTGTTTTTATTCTTTCTGTTGTGTTGGGTTCTTGTTCTTTCTTGTTTGTCAGTTGGTTATTTGTTTCAGTCGGTTACGTTAGTTTTCTGTTTTGTTCTATAAATACTCTCTGGTTTTGTTCATTAGAATACAAGAAATATCATTCATTCCTCTCTAGTGTGTTCTTTTTCTCAATAGTTTCATATTATCTCCTAGAAACTTTCTCTTGGTATCAGAGCAAGTTACGATTCTGGGCTGTGCAATGGATCAACATTCCTCTGCCTCCACTCGCTCCACGAATAATTCAGCCGAACTGAATTCTTCTCTCTCAAACTAGAACAGAGCAAGCCCGTACATGTCGACTTTCAGTCAAGGGTGCTCTGTCAAACTCGATCGCAATAACTACTTGATGTGGAGTTCCTTGGTTCTACCAATGATTCGTGGAATCAAGATGGATGGGTATGTTCTTGGAACAAACCCGTGCCCAGAAGTTTTCCTCTTTGAAGGAAACGAGAGAATTGTGAACCCAAGATTTGAAGAATGGCTCACGCAAGATCAGATGCTATTAGGATGGCTTTACAATAGCATGACACCGGAGGTTATTTCCCAAGTTCTTGGGTGTAAGACTTCACAAGAACTGTGGAAAGCTGTTAAAGACTACTCGGGATCTCAGAATCGGGCACGTATCTCACTTTACAAAAGTGAACTACAACAACTACGGAAGGGAGGCTCGAAAATGGACGAATATCTTCGAAAAACGAAGGAACTGGCCGACAACCTACAAATGGCTGGATGCCTGATGTCAAACGATGACTTAATCACTCAAATGCTCGCAGGACTTGACTCCGAATATGGACCCGTGGTTGTCCAACTAGCCGAACGATCTTCTCTCTCCTGGGTCGATCTTCAAACTTCGTTAATGACCTATGAAAACTGACTTGAACAGTGGTCCTCCTTTAATTCTTATGGACCACCGAGTGCCAACATCATTACAAATAAACCCAAGAATACCTCCAATCCCAATCAAAATTGGAGGGGACGTGGCAGAGGCAGATTCAATAACCGTGGAGGAGGCAGACCAAATGGAAATGGCAGACAAAGTGGAAGGCCTACGTGTCAACTTTATGGAAACGTAGGACATGTTGTCATGAATTGTTTTTATAGATTTGATCAAAATTTTTCTGGGGTGTCAACAACAGTAAATTCAGATAATAGCAAGGATGCAAATCCCTCTCACTCAGCCTATCTTATCACCCAAGACAATCTTGAAAATCAAGACTGGTACCTAGACAGTGGAGCCTCAAACCATGTCACAAATGATCGTTGTTGAACAAGGTAAAACTTTATCTCAGAAAACTCATCTGATTGTTGGAAATGGAGAAAAAGTCTCAGTGAAAAAAATTGGCAAGACTGGGATTGAAGATACTTCTTTAAAGATAAATGAACTTATGCTAGTACCCAAAATAAACAAAAATCTGATTAGTATCTCTCAGCTGTCTACTGATAATAATGTTTCTGTTAGTTTTGATTCTTTTGGTTGTGTGGTGAAGGACAAGACAACGGAAAAGATACTAATGCAAGGGGTATTAACTGATGGGCTATACAAAATTAAGGGAGTCTCTACTATGAAGTGTTTTCTATCCAAGAAAGATGGAAGAAGTCAGGAAAAAGAACTTTGGCACAGACGGCTTGGTCATCCTTCTGAACAAATCTTAAATCATGTTCTCAAAGATTGTAAAATGTCAAAATTGATAAATAAAGTTGAATTTTTTTGTGATGCATGCAAAATTGGTAAAATGCAAGCCCTACCTTTCAAGAAATCTTAGTCTAGAGCAAATAAACCTCTTGATATTGTGCATACAGACCTCTGGTGTAATACCCATTATTTTTTTTTAAGTTATAAGTATTTAAGAATTTCGATAAATTTATTTTGAAGAAAATAAATTCCCTATCAGTTGAATTTTTGCATACTCGTTTGTGCATATTGTTGAAAATATAAATTTTTAATTATAGATTCTATAAATTGTGGGATATAATGGATGATATGATATGGAATTAATCCCATTAAGTAAATATACAGTTCAAAAGTGGAATCTAGAATGAAAACTGGTAAGTGAAACTGGTAGATGAAATAGTATAGGAGAATGGTAGATGAAAACTGGTAAGTGAAACTGATAGATGAAATAGTATAGGAGAATGGTAGATGAAAACTGGTAAGTGAAACTGGTAGATGAAATAGTATAGGAGAATGGTAGATGAAAACTGGTAAGTGAAACTGGTAGATGAAATAGTATAGGAGAATGGTAGATGAAATAGTAGTAAATAGTACCATAATTTCTCCTATAAATAGGCCCTTCCATTTCAATTCAAAACACACACCTTCAGTTTCTCTTCTCTCCTTTCCTCAAAACTTCTCTTGCTCCGGCGTTAGGGCTCTGAGATTCTAGGTCTTTCTTCCTTAGCCTAGATCCAAGGTAAGAATACTATGCCCCTTTTCTGTGCCATTCAGATTTTTAAAAGTTATTTTCTTAAGTATGCTCTGTGGTTGCGGCTTTGGCCGATCTTCCACATCAGAAAAACTGTGCTTAGCTACCTATATGTTGTTTTGATTCTCTGATTACCGAAATAGAATGTAAACTGTGAAGAATACATGTCTAGGAAAGTTTTGGCTAAGGAAAGACATGGTTGTTAAGTGTGTCCATTGGGACTCTCCACTCTTTCCTGGGAACTTACCTGGTGTACTCTTTTACAGATTATATTATCTATTTCTGGTATAAATAGTACCTGTACGTATGAATAGTAACCGTACGTATGAATAGTAACTGTACATATGAATAGTAACTATACGTATAAATGAATAGTAACTATATATAAATAGTATTTATATGTATTTTTGAATAGTACATATACGTGTATATTTTTATATGTATTTTTGAATAGTACATATACGTGTATTAAAGAATTATATTAATTGAATCCATTAAATGTAATTGTGTAGATTTAAAGAAGATATAGTAACTTGGATTTCAGGTGAGTAGCTAACCTACTTGGATACTTATTTAATTATATGAATAGTCCAAGTAATTTACATATTCAGAGTATATCTACTATTACCTTTGACTGAATATTTCAATTAATATGGCTGTGTGCCGAATATGATTATGGTCATATGCTATGGCTGTGTGCCGAATGTGAATATGGTTGTGTGCCGAATATGATTATGGTCATATTTATGGCTGTGTGCCGAATGTGAAGATGGCTGTGTGCCGAATATAAATATGGCTGTGTGCCAAATATGATTATGGTCATATGCTATGGCTGTATGCCAAACGTGGAGATAGCTGTGTGCCGAATATGATTATGGTCATATTCTATGACTGTTTGTCGATTATAAGTATGATATGATTTTACTTATGCATTTTATACATATACTTGTGTATTGTTAATCACTTGATGATTATCTGTAATTAAGTTTCTATCCTTGTAACGTTATCTATTCATTGAGATTATTATCTCATATTGTGGTGGATATATTTTTTTCAGATCCTGAGATTAACGAAAAACATCTGTCTGAGGAGTAGCGCAAGTTCAATATCCTAACCCTCTTTGCTTCAAGGGTTGGTGTTTATTTGAATTAAAGCTGTTTCTTCAGTTTTAAATTCTAGAAAGCTCTGCAGTCAAATAGGACATCTAGGAGGAAGTGGTTATTGTACATAATTATGTTATTACAGTACTTTAAGTTTACTGTATGTTTTGTAAGATTGTAGCTTATTAAGTAAAATCGGAGTATTTAACTAAGATAAGTCTTTGTTATATTATTACTCTCACATTTTAGAATGATTATTATATGGAGCTAAAAGAATTAGGCTTACAACTAGAGAGTATCTCTAAGTTGTGCCGGTCACGTACCATTTTGAGGGTCGTGACATCTGGGGTCCTGCACCTGTACATTCTAGGTCTGGCTATAAATACTATATTTCCTTCTTGGATGATCATAGTAGATTTTTATGGATATATCCATTGAAAAATAAAGGTGATGCTGTCCAGGCATTTATTCAATTCAAGAAGACTGTTGAAAATCTGTTAGAGAGAAACATCAAAATTTTACAGACGGATGGAGGGGCTGAGTTCAAGCCTTTTTCCACTATTGCTAACAACAGTGGAATTGTTATGAGATACTCCTGCCCATATACTTCAGTTCAAAATGGAAGAGTAGAGAGAAAACATCGTCAAATTGTTGAAATTGGGATGAGTATGATAGCTCAAGCCAACACGCCTATGTGTTATTGGTATGATGCCTTCCAAACTGCTGCCAATTTAATCAATCTTCTTCCAACCACTGCCTTACAAGGTGAAATCCCTTATTATGTGCTGTTCAAAAGGAAACCAGAGTTCAAAGAATTAAAAGTATTTGGCTGTTCCTGCTTTCCTTATCTAAGACCTTATAACCAACATAAGTTAAGCTTCCACTCAGTCAAATGTGTCTATCTTGGGCCTAGTTCTGATTACAAGGGGTACAAATGTCTATCCTCGACAGGGAGAATCTACATTTCCAGACATGTGACCTTCAATGAGTTTGAATTCCCCTTTAAGTTGGGTTTTTTGAATACCAAGAAACCACAAGAAATAAAAGAGATTGTTCATCTGGTTCCTATACCATCTTATTGTGAAAATGATACTAACTTGGGTACTACTTCTGTTCAGGATCTTGAAAAAGGTAATCGTGGCCTTTCAGACGTCGATGCTGATGATTCAGAGATATCAAGGAGTGATGCTGGAGAAAACAGCAGAGAAAACAGAATTGAGGAAATAGCACAGTATGATCAAAATAACCAAGACAAAAATCCCAGACCTACCTCTACTCATCCAATGATAACTAGGATGAAAAGTGGAGCTATCCAGCAAAAATCACCCTACGTGGCTCTAACAAGGTTAAACAACAGGGATAGAGAACCCTGTAATGCTGCAGAAGCCTACAAGGAAGTACACTGGAGAAAAGCCATGGAAGCTGAAATTGAAGCCTTGAAGAAAAATGAAACTTGGGAACTAGTTCCCTACAATGGGCAAAGTATAGTAGACTGCAAATGGGTCTTCAAAACCAAAGTTGCAGCAGATGGGAAAGTTCAAAAGCACAAGGCAAGGCTGGTAGCAAAAGGATTTCAACAAGATCCTAGTCTTTGTGTGGGTGAAACCTTCAGTCCAGTTGCTAAATTAGCAACAGTAAGGGTAATACTAACCATTGATGTTTCTCTAAACTGGAATATAGGGCAAATTGACATAGATAACGCCTTTCTAAATGGAAATCTTAAAGAACCAGTTTTTATGAAACAACCCAAATACTTTGAAGATACCAAGTTCCCTTACCATGTCTGCAGATTAAAGAAGGCTATTTATGGGCTTAAACAAGCCCCAAGGGCTTGGTATGACAAGTTGAGAGATACTTTGCTTCAGTGGGGTTTTCAACATACCAAGTCTGATCATTCCTTGTTTGTTCTGCACACCAAAGTTCATGTTATAATTGTGTTAGTTTATGTAGATGATATGCTTATTACTGGAGATAACAGAGATCTGATTGCTGTTTTTATAAAAAGATTGAGTGACGTTTTCTCCTTGAAGGATTTGGGAGATGTCCATTTCTTCTTGGGCATTGAGGTCATAAGAAATGATAGGGAAATTTTCCTCAGTCAAAAGAAATATGTGGCGGACCTATTGGAAAAGTTTAATATGCAGGATTCTTCTCCCTGTCCAACTCCTCTGACTCTTGGTAAACACTCTCCCAAAATTAAAGAAGAGCCTCTTGTCAATCCTTCGCTTTATAGGGGGCTGGTCGGATGCCCGCAGTATTTGACTAATACTCGACCTGATATATCCTATGCTGTAAATTCCTTAAGTCAGCGTTTGAGTACTCCTACTACAGTGGATTGGCTAAAGGCAAAACGCACCTTGAGATATCTGAAGGGTTCAGTTGATTTATGCTTACATATTAAACCTTCCTTTGATCTCTCACTTACTGGTTTTTCTGATGCAGACTAGGCCACTGATATTATTGACAGAAGATCAGTTGGTGGTTATTGTGTATATTTGGGTGATGCTTTGGTGTCTTGGTCTAGCAAAAAACAGGGAGTTGTCTCTAGATCTAGTGCTGAAGCTGAGTATAGGGCATTTGCTTCTTTAACAAGTGAAATTGTTTGGTTAAAGGCTTTGCTGGTTGAGCTGAAGTGTTCTACCTCAAGAACTCCTATGCTTTGGTGTGATAATTTGAGTGCCAAAGCTATTGCAACAAATCCTGTTTTACATGCTAGGACTAAGCATGTGGAAATAGATCTTCATTTTGTAAGAGACAAGGTCCTAACAAGGGAAATTTCTATTGGCTATATTCCTAGTTCTGAGCAGCCTGCAGATGTTTTCACCAAGGCCATTGCTGGTTCCAGATTTAATGTTCTTTGTGGCAAACTCGGTCTTGCTGCTGCTCCTCCTCGTTTGTGGGGGACAGTTAAATAACGTGTTATGTAGTGTTTTCATTCTTTCTGTTGTGTTCGGTTCTTGTTCTTTCTTGTTTGTCAGTTGGTTATTTGTTTCAGTCGGTTACATTAGTTTTCTATTTTGTTCTATAAATACTCTCTGGTTCTGTTCATTAGAATACAAGAAGTATCATTCATTCCTCTCTAGTGTGGTCTTTTTCTCAATAGTTTCATATTATCTCCTAGAAACTTTCTCTCTATTACTGAGACCCTTATTATCCTCATTCCGAAGCTGGCAAACCCTATTCACTTAAAAAATTTCAGGCCCATCAGTTTTTGTAATGTGGTGTACAAAGTGATCATGAAAGTCTTGGTCCAGCATTTACATCCTTATTTGTAAGATCTTTGTCACGACCCGTTTTATGGGCACATGACCGGCACAATGATGAATCTCTCATCACTGTAAGCCTTCCGATAAATATATCAAATTTTCTTATCTGAAAATCATAGAGATGATTTGCATGTAATAATAGATTATCAATTTAAAATACATTATTATACTGACATACAAGCCAAATGTCGAACGCCTGACCTAGATGTACTAGACGATTACAGAGCAACATAATCTATAACAAAAGAGGGGTCTACCCGACAACGGGAAGGTCCAAAGTGATCTACTCCTCTAGCAGATATTCTTCGCTGGCAACCTGATCTGAACAAAAAGGTTGTACAAACAGTGTGAGCTTTTAAACTCAATGAGCGAATCGGCCTCGCGTTAATAAAATTCAAATACATTACCAGTCATACAAGCATATCCAAAGGCTCATACTCAACCAATAGACAGAAGATAAAAATTCATCCAATTCAACAAACGTTACTAGTACTCGTCAATGACAATATATCCCAGAGAGCGCACACATGCCGGCTCACCAATTATGTATATTTCCGCCATGACGCACAACATCATCCTTTTACATACAAGAAGATAAAAATTCATCCAATTCAACAAACGTTACTAGTACTTTTCAATGGCAATATATGCCGGAGAGCGCACACAGGCCGGCTCACCAATTATGTATATTTCTGCCATGACGCACAACCTCATCCTCTTAGCTAGGACGCCTCACGGATTTATCACCAATCCGGGCTATATCCCTAATGAGGGAATCGTTGTCTCCACACTCATTGGTCAAGACACCCTGTCAACCAGTTTTTCCGCCTTGCCATGAGAGGGGGTACTGTCCGCCTCAATCACAATCAATAGCATTTCATATCATAATCAGAAGCTCAATATAATATTCATCCATATAACAGGTATAGTATATAACTATATTATAGCTTTATAAACCACAATTCAAGAGATTCAATCTTCACATCATCATGAGATACTTGCTTTTTCTTATCCATACTTGTGGATTAATTATCTCATTATATTCGTCATTGTGAATCCAATTTCCCCTATGAATCTTGGGAGTGTCCTACGACATACTTTTTATCACCAGTAATGCTAAAACTCTATTAAAACTGGGTCGTTTCACTCACCTGGATTCCGTACGAGCATCGCTTCTCTAAGTCATTACATACAAGAGTTCTCAGGTGAATTTCGGTGTTCTGCTACGGAGATTTTCATGAAAGATTAGAGAAAATACGTCAGGATTGTTTTCGTACAGATACTGTTCATACGTATGGTTACTGTTCATATATATTGTTACTATTCATACGTATAGTTACTATTCATATGTACAGTTACTATTCATACGGTTACTATTCATATGTACGGTTACTATTCATACCAGAAATAGAGAATACAATCTGTAAAAGAGTACACTAGGTAAGTTCCCAAGAAAGAGTGGAGGGTCACACTGTACACACTTAAAAACCAGATTTTTCCTTAGCCAGAACTTTTCTAGACATGTATTCTTCACAGTTTACATTCTATTTCGGTAATCAGAGAATCAAAATAATATGTAAGCAGCTAAGGACAGTTTTTCTGATGTGGAAGATCAGCCAAAGCCGCAACTACAGAGCATACTTAAGAAAATAACTTCTACAATTTGAAAGACATAGAAAGGCATAGTATCATTACCTAAGCAAAAAGGAAAGGCCCAAAATCTCATAGGCCTAGCATCGAAGCAAGAGAAACTTAAGGAGAGAAAAAGAGAAGTTGAAGGTATGAGTTTATAAGTGAAATGCAAGCGCCTATTTATACGAAAAGTCAATGGTACTATTTGATACTATGTACTAATAAAATATTCAATTTACTATTCATGAAAATGACATTTCTAATAATGTAGTTACTGTGCACCTCATGGAAAATTTTCAGTTTATTATTATTGGAAACTTAAAGGGAAAACTATCCTTTCACCTTAAACCTTTAAGTTTCTTTTCAAATCAGTCCTTTCAATTTAGTCCCTGAAGGTATTTTTACACATAAAACGTCATTTTCTCCTACAAACTTCTTTCTAGTTTTCTCTTATGACCAAACCACATCTAGTACTTGACATTTCGATTGTATAAATGAATAGTATCGTATATGTAAATAGTATTATACAGGTGAATAGTACCGTATACTGAAATAGTAAAAGTAGTTTGTAAACAAATATTTATATTTTATTTTTCATGGGTATTACATTATCACCCCTTTAAGAGAATTCGGTGCCACGAATTCAAAACTCATCTCAAGACTGAAATAAGTGTGATTACTTCGTCCATATCTCATCCTTTGCATCTCTTTCTTCCAAAACCTCATCACACCCTTGGTGAGATTTACAAGAACATTATACCATTGACTATGAACTCTAAACCGCATTATCAATAATTTGCATAGGACTTTTGCCTTTTCTAAATAGCAAGTAATCTCTTCCTCATCAGTTTGATCTTCTCCACAACCTTTTGTACCATAAAGTGTCTCATCCTCATAACGTTTACCAAACTCAAACCACCTAATCAGAGACGAACTCTGTCTCTATGTAAAACCTCAAATAGGTGTCTTCTCAACAGTGGCACGTGGTCTTTCCAGTTTATACTGAATATCAGAACACAAGCTACCATACACATAGCTTATAACTTTTACGAATACAAGTACCTTACCCGAAAGCATTATTTTGGCCATAGGCAATATTCTTGCCCGAACGCGATCATTCTACCTTAATGCGATACTCTCAGCTGAATGCGTCATATAAAAGGAAAAATCACGTAAAATTATTACATAAATCTCTAGGAAGAACAATCCCAGAAAATGTGTTAAGTAAATAACATACTCCTCATGCATAATTATAAAATAAATATATATAGAAATTCCTCTCATCTCAATGACTCATATAGAGTCGTATCCCTTCAATGCTTAGGGCAAACCCATAGTTCTCTATACATAGGTTCATAAAATACTTATTTAGCATTCCTCCATAGCTCAAAAGTGCAATGAAATATCATTTTAGTAACTCTGCTCAGTCAAAAGGATATTACCATACTCTGCTTTAGAATTTTCATAATCAAGTACGAAATGTAACAAGTCCAACATCTTCTCATTCATCAAGTTCTTTCAGTAAAAGGAATCACTTCAACAAAGAAGATCTAAATACTAACTTAAATTTTATTTCTAGTACATAGATAATTTTAATACGTGAAGCTTAGACCAAATATAACTTTAGGTACAAACAAAAGAAAAATAAATTAAGGACGAGGAGGCTTTTGAAATGTAAAAGGTGCTCCAGGTCTAGAAGAGGAAGGTGCTTCAGACCTTAAGGAGGAAGCTAATCGTTGCAGCCTAGAAAGGGTTTCTGGAGGAAGAGCCTGAGAAATTTGGCGAAGAGCATAAGTCACTCCGTTCATACAGTCAATACACCTTGCTTGTTGGTCACGAAAATTTTGAGTTGCAAACATTGAATGTCTATCAACTCGATTGGCCAGTTCCCCGAAACGACGATTTATCAGTTTCTCTTGGTTTTCAAAGAGACGACTTATTAGTCGCTTCTGGTCCTCTATCTTGTATTCCAGGCTCTCTATCTTACGCTCCAGATTTTTGATCTTACGCTCCAGGAACGCAAGCTTATTTTCTGAGGATGTTGCAGTACTGTCCTCCTCCAACTCTATTACATCCCTCTTTCTTTTCTTAATTTCTGGTGACCTGTCTACAGGTCTCTTCCCTTTGTTGTCTCCGAGACTTAGATTTAAATCAAGCTCTACATTGCCAGTCTCAAAATTCAAGTTGAAAGACTTATTATCGGCCATTGCTCTAGGGATCAAAGAAATAACTTCGAATGAGAAAGGAATGGAGATTGAGAAATAAGTATGTAATGAAAGAAGTAGGTTTGCTTGGTGCGATGAGTAGGGTAACGGGCATATAAGATTTATAGACAACCCGAAGCCCCTGGAGCTAAAGCCACCACAACCTATACGCCGCTCGCTATAAGGTTTACAGATCACATACGTCGCAATGCCAGCAATTAATGTCGGACATGCAAGTAAATAGTAAATATAATTTAATGCAATTAACATAAGTCAAAGATTTCCTCAAAATTTTTCTGGCTAATCTTGACCTTTCTCAAAATTTTCGACTAATCGCCGTTTCAATCTATAATTTCCTCACTCTATACTTGTCTTATAGTGTAATCTCAGATCACGATATCACTCTATGATCGGGTAGTCTCATATTAGCCTTATCTTATATTTTAATCGGTGTCTTTACTCTAGACTTACACATAATATATATGTAAATATATATATTTTAAAACAAAGTTAACTGCTTACGGTCGCATGCCTTAAGCATTATCATGATGTAAGGAAATCACTGCCTTTCATTTGCCCATGAGAGCATTATATGTAAGTATGTGTAATCATGAAGATATATCATCATCTACACATTTCATTCTATCCAAGTCATTTTGATTTCACATCTCTATGAGTATATGTAGGATCATCACATATTCTCCTTGATCGTAGCCTTCACTCATTATGCATGAATAACATACATACATGTAATTACAACATGATTCAATCAGTTATGTATATCATACTCAACTGAAGGGTCTCAAGAACAATACAATAAAACAGAGAAATACATTTCAGTTCATCATAAAAGCATCCAAGGCAATCTTTAATGGCTATATTATCAACTTCTTTAAATTTCAGAAAATGCCAACGGGAGAAATAGGAAAACCAAGTAAAATCGGCCGTAAATCCACCGAATACTGACTTTCGTAGTTTTGGCATTAATGCAACGCATTGTTGGTGTGCACGCCTACCCTAGACTTCTGGCTTCCAGCTTGCAGAAATCCATAGGTTGATCGTGTAGGGGTGCGGTGAAAAGATATCTTTTTTGTCTCTAAGTCCTAATTTTTTTCTATAAAAACCATCCCAGCATTCTCAGTTACCACACCACAAAGAGTAATAATCTCTGAGCCTACAATCGCCCAGTATTCCTCTCGCCTCATACTCTTACAAAAATTTCTAAATTTTTCCAAATCATGGCCTCAAGGAAGTACATTGATCTCACAGTAGAGGCTAAGGAAGAAGAACTTGACTTAAACTTAAGTTTATGCAGGGACAAGGGCAAAAGACCTCTCGAGGGACCTCAAGAGAATCAAAAAGAGAAGAAAATGAAGAAGAATGAGGAAGCTGAGGAGATTAGCACAGGCCATAGCTTGGAGGACAAAATCGCCTGTTTAGAGCAGGAGGTGAAAAACCTCAAGAAGATGATAGAAGATTTGGAGAAGTTAACCAAACGCAATAACGCGGCAATAACTTCGAGAATAGATAGATTCTTCTATTGGTCCACCCAGTGCTTCTGCAATCAACAGCAAAGAAGTGTTGATTGTATGAATGGAATTTACACTACCCTCCGCGATATTGCTCTGTCTCTTGCTCCAAGGAATGGTCGAGGGGTGATAATACAATACAACCCTCCTAATCCAAGACCACCTCGCTTTTAGATTACTCATGCATGAGTAAACTTCTCTTTCGTTTTTTTTTTGCAATGTAATCCTTCAGTGTTTTTTTTTAATGCAAGTGGTTTCCTTTATTGGCTGGTACCCTAAAATAATATAGCTACACAAAATGAATCATGAATTCATCTTATAAAATCCATCATATAAAAATTTGATCCGACAGCAACGGAATCAAAACAAGTAACAACTTTTCCTTGACTAAGTTCAAAAGTGTAGCCACATCTGTCTAAAACTAAAACTGAGAACATAATTCCTAAGAAGAGATAAGTCTCGGAGGGAAAGGAAATGAAAACATCCTACAGGACCTTCAGTAGAGCCGTCTCTCTAAAGTTGTGCCCGGGTTCACAACGATAGAGGAGGTTCCACTAAGGTTACCTTGCTCTGTAATCACTAGGAGAGCTAACAACCATTGCTCTGATACCAACTTTGTCACGACCCGTTTTCTGGGCACATGACCGGCACAATGATGAATCTCTCATCACTGTAAGCCTTCCGATAAATATATCAAATTTTCTTATCTGAAAATCATAGAGATGATTTGCATGTAATAATAGATTATCAATTTAAAATACATTATTATACTGACATACAAGCCAAATGTCGAACCCCTGACCTAGATGTACTAGACGATTACAGAGCAACATAATCTATAACAAAACAGAGGTCTACCCTACAACGGGAAGGTTCAAAGTGATCTACTCCTCTAACAGATATTCTTCGCTGGCAACCTGATCTGAACAAAAAGGTTGTACAAACAGTGTGAGCTTTTAAACTCAATGAGCGAATCGGCCTCGCGTTAATAAAATTCAAATACATTACCAGTCATGCAAGCATATCCAAAGGCTCATACTCAACCAATAGATAGAAGATAAAAATTCATCCAATTCAACAAACGTTACTAGTACTCGTCAATGGCAATATATCCCAGAGAGCGCACACAGGCCGGCTCACCAATTATGTATATTTCCGCCATGACGCACAACATCATCCTTTTACATACAAGAAGATAAAAATTCATCCAATTCAACAAACGTTACTAGTACTCTTCAATGGCAATATATCCCGGAGAGCGCACACAGGCCGGCTCACCAATTATGTATATTTTCGTCATGACGCACAACCTCATCCTCTTAGCTAGGTTGCCTCACGGATTTATCACCAATCCGGGCTATATCCCTACTAAGGGAATCGTTGTCTCCACACTCATTGGTCAAGACACCCTGTCAACCGGGTTTTCCGCCTTGCCATAAGAGGGGGTACTGTCCCGCTCAATCACAATCAATATCATTTCATATCATAATCAGAAGCTCAATATAATATTCATCCATATAACAGGTATAGTATATAACTATATTATAGCTTTATAAATCACAATTCAAGAGATTCAATCTTCACATCATCATGAGATACTTGCTTTTTCTTATCCATACTTCTGGATTAATTATCTCATTATATTCGCCATTCTGAATCTAATTTCCCCTATGAATCTTGGGAGTGTCCTACGACATACTTTTTATCACCAGTAATGCTAAAACTCTATTAAAACGGGGTCGTTTCACTCACTTAGATTCCGTACGAGTATCACTTCTCTAAGTCGTTACAGACAAGAGTGCTCAGGTAAATTTCGGTGTTCTGCTACGGAGATTTTCATGAAAGATTAGAGAAAATACGTTAGGATTGTTTTCGTACAGATACTGTTCATACATACGGTTACTGTTCATATATATGGTTACTATTCATACGTACAGTTACTATTCATATGTACATTTACTATTCATACAGTTACTATTTATACGTATGGTTACTATTCATACCAGAAATAGAGAATACAATCTGTAAAAGAGTACACCAGGTAAGTTCACAGGAAAGAGTGGAGGGTCACACTGGACACACTTAAAAACCAGGTCTTTCCTTAGCCAAAACTTTTCTAGACATGTATTCTTCACAGTTTACATTCTATTTCGGTAATCAGAGAATCAAAATAATATGTAAGCAGCTAAGGACAGTTTTTCTGATGTGGAAGATCAGCCAAAGCCGTAACCACAGAGCATACTTAAGAAAATAACTTCTAGAATTTGAAAGACATAGAAAGGCATAGTATCATTACCTAAGCAAAAAGGAAAGGCCCAAAATCTCATAGGCCTAGCATCGAAGCAAGAGAAACTTAAGGAGAGAAAAAGAGAAGTTGAAGGTGTGAATTTAGAAGTGAAATGGAAGCGCCTATTTATACGAAAAGTCAATGGTACTATTTGATAATATGCACTAATAAAATATTCAATTTACTATTCATGAAAATGACATTTCTAATAATGTAGTTACTGTGCACCCCACGATGGAAAATTTTTCTGTTATTATTATTGAAAACTTAAAGGGAAAACTATCATTTTACCTTAAACCTTTAAGTTTCTTTTCAAATCAGTCCTTTCAATTTAGTCCCTGAGGATATTTTTACACATAAAACGTCATTTTCTCCTACAAATTTCTTTCTAGTTTTCTTTTATGACCAAACCACATCTAGTACTTGACATTTCGATTGTATAAATGAACAGTATCGTATACGTAAATAGTATTATATGGGTGAATAGTACCATATACTAAAATAGTAACAGTAGTTTGTAAACAAATATTTATATTTTATTTTTCATGGGTATTACAATCTTGTCGGCCCGTTTCAGAGTAGTTTCATTCCTGGGAGAGGGACTAATGCGATTATAGCTCAAGAGGTTATTCACTACATGAATCATTCCAAGTCCAAGAGAGCAACTATTGCTTTCAAAATTGATTTGGAAAATACTTATGATAGGGTGAGCTAGGATTTTCTAGAGGAAACTCTTCATGATTTTGGTTTTCCAGCTATTAACATTCGGTTGATTATGTGGTATGTTAAATTTACTAGCATTTCTATTTTTTGGAATGGTGCAAAGTTAGATAGTTTTACCTCCTCCATAGGCCTATGTCAATGTGATCCTCTTTCTCATGATCTCTTTGTCCTTTGTATAGAAAAGTTGCTCAATATCTAGCATAAGGTCTCTACAAGTATCTGGCACCCCATCCGTGTTTCTAAAGGTGGAACAAGCCTTTTCCACCTCTTTTTTACGGATGACGTGCTCCTATTCTGTCAGGCTAGTGATTCTCAGGTGCGTGTGGTCATTGATTCTTTACAGGCTTTTTGTGTTGCATCTGGTTTATTTGTGAATCTTGAGAAGTCTAGAGTGATGTGCTTGTCTAAGGTGAATCATTTTCAGAAGAGATGCTTTTACTATAATTTATAGTATTCGTTGTGTGGGTGATTTGGGATCTTATTTAGGCTTTCCTTTGATCAAAGGTAGAGTCAAGAATTCTATGTTTAATAAGATTCTTGAAAATATTTAGACTCGCTTAGCCACTTCGAAAGGGAAACTCCTAAACAAATATGGGAAGACTTGCCTTGCCAAGTCTGTGGTTTCCTCTATACCTGTCTACTTTATGCAAACCCATTTGGTTATGTTGAGTATTTGTAATAAGATTGATAATATGACTAGGAATTTTATTTTGGGTTAAATTGGAAATAAGAGGAGCTGGAGTCTTGTGAATTGGAATATTCTTACTATTCCAGTGCAGTTTGGGGGTTTGGGAATTCGTGATTCGCACATTTCGAATTTTGTTATGTTGGGCAATCTGATTTGCAGTCTCCTGCACGAGGATACCAAACTTTAGGTCCAGGTGCTTAAACATAAATATTTGGGAAATACCTCTATTTGGACAGTCAACAGGAAAGCTAATTCTTCGATTACTTGGCTTAGCATTACCAATGCCATTGATTCCCTCTGTAGTGGCTTTAGCATGCGTTTGGGTATTGGCAACTCTCTGGTTCTTTGATTGGCTGGGGGTTATTCCTCTTTGCAATATGCTTGATTATGTCAATATTGCTAACATTGATTTGACTGTTAAGGTGTAATACCCAAGAAAAATAAAATATAAATATTTGTTTACAAACTACTGTTACTATTTCAGTATACGATACTATTTACCAGTATAATACTATTTACGTATACGATACTGTTTATTTATACAATTGAAATGTCAAGTACTAGATGTGGTTTGGTCATAAGAGAAAACTAGAAAGAAGTTTGTAGGAGAAAATGACGTTTTATGTGTAAAAATACCCTCAGGGACTAAATTGAAAGGACTGATTTGAAAAGAAACTTAAAGGTTTAAGGTGAAAGGATAGTTTTTCCTTTAAGTTTTCAATAGTAATAACAGAAAAATTTTCAGCCCTATTTGTACAGTAACTGCATTATTAGAAATGTCATTTTCATAAATACTAAATTGAATATTTTATTAGTGTATAGTATCAAATAGTACCCTTGACTTTTCTTATAAATAGGCACTTTCATTTCACTTATAAACTCACACCTTCAACTTCTCTTCTTCTCTCCTTAAGTTTCTCTTACTCCAATGCTAGGCCTCTGAGATTTTGGGCCTTTCCTTTTCAGCTTAGGTAAGGATACTATGCCCTTTCTATGTCTTTCAAATTTTAGAAGTTAATTTCTTAAGTATGCTCTGTGGTTGCGGTTTTGGCCGATCTTCCACATCAGAAAAACTGTCCTTAGCTGTTTATATGTTATTTTGATTCTCTGATTACCGAAATAGAATGTAAACTGTGAAGAATACATGTCTAGGAAAGTTCTGGCTAAGGAAAGACCTGGTTTTTAAGTGTGTCCAGTGTGACCCTCCACTCTTTCCTGAGAACTTACCTGGTGTACTCTTTTACAGATTGTATTCTCTATTTCTGGTATAAATAGTAACCGTACGTATGAATAGTAACCATATATATGAATAGTATCCGTACGTAAAAATAGTATTCATACGTATAAATAGTGATCATATGTACGAATATTATCCGTATATATAAATAGTATTCGTACGAATAAATAGTGACCGTATATATGAATAGTGACCATACATATGAATAGTACCGTATGTATGAACAGTATCTGTATGAAAACAATCCTAACTTGTTTTCTCTAATCTTTCATGAAAATCTCCGTAGCAGAATACTGAAATTCATCTGTGTACTCTTGTCTGTAACGACTTAGAGAAGCGATATTCGTACGGAATCCAGGTGAGTGAAACGACCCCGTTTTAATAGAGTTTTAACATTACTGGTGATAAAAAGTATGTCGTAGGACACTCCCAAGATTCATAGGGGGAAATTGGATTCAGAATGACGAATCTAAATGAGATAATTAATCCATAAGTATGGATAAAATGAAATAAGTATCTTATGATGATGTGAAGTTTGAATGTTTTCAAAAATGGATTAATTGTTATCTTGATATGTGGTTTATAAATCCATAATATAGTTATATACTATACCTGTTATATGGATGAATATTATATTGAGCTTCTGATTATGATATGAAATGCTATTGATTGTGATTGAGCGGGACAGTACCCCCTCTCACGGCAAGGCGGAAAACCCGGTTAACAGGGTGTCTTGACCAATGAGTGTGGAGACAACGATTCCCTCAGTAGGGATATAGCCCGGATTGGTGATAAATCCGTGAGGCGCCCTAGCTAAGAGGATGAGGTTGTGCGTCATGGTGGAAATATACATAATTGGTGAGTCGGCCTGTGTGCGCTCTCCGGGATATATTGCCATTGACGAGTACTAGTAACGTTTGTTGAATTGGATGAATTTTTATCTTCTTGTATGTAAAAGGATGATGTTGTGCGTCATGGCGGAAATATACATAATTGGTGAGCCGGCCTGTGTGCGCTCTCTGGGATATATTGCCATTGACGAGTACTAGTAACATTTGTTGAATTGGATGAATTTTTATCTTCTGTCTATTGGTTGAGTATGAGCCTTCGGATATGCTTGCATGACTGGTAATGTATTTGAATTTTATTAACACGAGGCCGATTCGCTCATTGAGTTTAAAAGCTCACATTGTTTGTACAACCTTTTTGTTCAGATCAGGTTGCCATCGAAGAATATCTGCTAGAGGAGTAGATCACTTTGGACCTTCCCGTTGTCGGGTAGACCTCTCTTCTGTTATAGATTATGTTGCTCTGTAATCGTCTAGGACATCTAGTTCAGGGGTTCGACATTTGGCTTGTATGTCAGTATAATAATGTATTTTAAATTGATAATCTATGATTACATGCAAATCATCTCTATGATTTTCAGATAAGAAAATTTGATATATTTATCGGAAGGCTTACAGTGATGAGAGATTCATCATTGTGCCGGTCATGTGCCCAGAAAACGGGTCGTGATAAAGTTGGTATCAGAGCAATGGTTGTTAGGTCTCCTAGTGATTACAGAGCAAGGTAACCTTAGTAGGACCTCCTCTATCGTTGTGAACCCGGGCACAACTATAGAGAGACGGCTCTACTGAAGGTCCTGTAGGATGTTTCCATTTCCTTTCCCTCCGAGACTTATCTCTTCTTAGGAATTATGTTCTCAGTTTTAGTTTTAGACAGATGTGGCCACACTTTTGAACTTAGTAAAGGAAAGGTTATTATTTGTTTTGATTCCGTTGTTGTCGGATCAAATTTTTATATGGTGGATTTTATAAGCTGAATTCATGATTGAATTTGTGTAGCTATATTATTTTAGGGTACCAGCCAATAAAAGAAACCACTCGCATTAAAAACAAAAAAAACTGAAGGATTACATTGCAAAAAAGAAGAAGTTTACTCATGTATGAGTAATCTAAAAGCGAGGTGGTCTTGGATTAGGAGGGTTGTATTGTATCATCACCCCTCGACCATTCCTTGGAGCGAGAGACAGAGCAATGTCGCGGAGGGTAGTGTAAATTCCATTCATACAATCAACACTTCTTTGTTGTTGATTGCAGAAGCACTGGGTAGACCAATAGAAGAACCTGTCTATTCTTGAAGTCATTTCTGCATGATTGCGTTTAGTTAACTTCTCCAGGTCTCCTATCATCTTTTTCAGATTTTTCACCTCCTGCTCTAGACAGGCGATTTTGTCCTCCGAGGTATGGCCCGTGCTAGTCTCCTCAGCTTCCTCGATCTTCTTCATTTTCTTCTCCTTCTGCTTCTCTGGAGACCCCTCAAAAGGTCTTTTGCCCTTGTCTTTGCCAAGACTTAAGTTTAAGTCGAGCTCTTCTTCCTTAGCCTCTACTGTGAGATCAATGTACTTCCTTGAGGCCATGATTTGGAAAAATTTAGAAATTTTTGTAAGAGTATGAGGCGAGAGGAATACTGGGGGATTGTAGGCTCAGAGATTATTACTCTTTGTGGTGTGGTAACTGAGAACGCTGAGAAGGTTTTTATAGAAAAAAATTTGGACTAAGAGACAAAGAAGATATCTCTTCACCGCACCCCTACACGATCAACCTATGGATTTCTGCAAGCTGGAAGCCAGAAGTCTAGGGTAGGCGTGCACACCAACAATGCGTCGCATTAATGCCAAAACCACGAAAGTCAGTATTCGGTGGATTTGCGGCCGATTTTACTCGGTTTTCCCATTTCTCCCGTTGGCATTTTCCGAAATTCAAAGAAGTTGACGATAGAGCCATTAAAGATTGCCTTGGATGCTTTTATGATGAACTGAAATGCATTTCTCTGTTTTATTGTGTTGTTCTTAAGAGCCTTCAGTTGAGTATAATATACATAATAGATTGAATCATGTTGTAATTACATGTATGTATGTTATTCATGCATAATGAGTGAAGGCTACGATCAAAGAGAATATGTGATGATCCTACATATACTCATAGAGATGTGAAATCAAAATGACTTGGATAGAATGAAATGTGTAGAGGATAATACATCTTCATGGTTACACATACTTACATATAATGCTCTCGTGGGCAAATGAAAGGCAATGTTTCCTTGCATCATGATAATACTTGATACATGTGCCGTAAGCAGTTAACTTTGTTTTAAAATATATATATTTACATATATATTATGTGTAAATCCAGAATAAAGACACCGATTAGAATATAAGATAAGGCTAATATGAGACGACCCGATCATAGAGGGACATCGTGATATGGGATTACAGGATAAAACAAGTTAGAGGGAGAAAATCTCAGACTGAAGAGCGTAGTTAGTCAGAACTTTGAGAAAGGTCAAGATTAGCCGAAATTTTTTTTTTTGAGGAAATCTTTGACTTATGTTAATTGCATTAAATTATATTTACTATTTACTTGCATGTCCGACATTAATTGCTGGCATTGCGACGTATGTGATCTGTAAACCTTATAGCGAGCGGCGTGTAGGTTGTGGTGGCTTTAGCTCCAAGGGCTTCGGGTTGTCTATAAATCTTGTACGCCCGTTACCCCACTCATCACACCAAGCGAACTTCTTTCATTACATACCTATTTCTCAATCTCCATTCCTTTCTCATTCAAAACTATTTCTGAGATCCCTAGAGAAATGGCTGATAATAAGTCTTTCAACTTGAATTTTGAGACTGGCAATGTAGAGCTTGATTTAAATCTAAGTCTCGGAGACAACAAAGGGAAGAGACCTGTAGACAGGTCACTAGAAATTAAGAAAAGAAAGAGGGATGTAATAGAGTTGGAGGAGGACAGTACTGCAACATCCTCAGAAAATAAGCTTGCGTTCCTGGAGTGTAAGATCGAAAATCTGGAGCGTAAGATAGAGAGCTTGGAATACAAGATAGAGGATCAGAAACGACTAATAAATCGTCTCTTTGAAAACCAAGAGAAACTGATAAACCGTCGTTTCGGGGAACTGGCTAATCGAGTTGATAGACATTCAATGTTTGCAACTCAAAATTTTCGTGACCAACAAGCAAGGTGTATTGACTGTATGAACGGAGTAACTTCTGCTCTTCACCAAATTTCTCAGGCGCTTCCTTCAGAAACCCTTTCTAGGCTGCAACGATTAGCTTCCTCCTTAAGGTCTGAAGCACCTTCCTCTTCTAGACCTGGAGCACCTTTTACATTTCAAAAGCCTCCTCGTCCTTAATTTATTTTTCTTTTGTTTGTACCTAAAGCTACATTTGGTGTAAGCTTCACGTATTAAAATTATCTATGTACTAGAAATAAAATTTAAGTTAGTATCTAGATCTTCTTTGTTGAAGTGATTCATTTTACTGAAAGAACTTGAGGAATGAGAAGATATTGGACTTGTTATATTTCATACTTGATTCTAAAGCATAGTATAGTAATATCTTTTTGACTGAGCAGAGTTACTAAAATGATATTTCATTGCACTTCTGAGCTATGGAGGAATGCTGAATAAGTATTTTATGAACCTATATATAGAGAACTATGGGTTTGCCCTAAGCATTGAAGGGATACGACTCTATTTGAGTCATTGAGGTGAGAGGAATTTCTATATATATTTATTTTATAATTATGCATGAGGAGTATGTTATTTACTTAACACATTTTCTAGAATTGTTCTTCTTAGAGATTTATGTAATGATTTCATTTTATATGACGTATTCAGCTGAGAGTATCGCCTTAAGGTAGAAGGATCGCCTTCGGGCAAGAGTATTGCTTATGGCCAAAATGATGCCTTCGGGTAGGGTGCTTGTATTCGTAAAAGTTATAAGCTATGTGGAAACATGTGTTCTGATATTCAATGTGAACTGGAAAGACCACGTGCCACTTTTGAGATGACACCTATTTGAGGTTTTACATATAGACAGAGTTCGTCTTTGATTAGGTGGTTTGAGTTTGGCAAAGGTTATGAGGATGAGACACTTTATGGTACAAAAGGTTGTGGAGAAGATCAAACTGATGAGGAAGAGATTGTTTGCTATTTAGAAAAGGCAAAAGTCCTATGAAAATTATTGATAATGCGGTCTAGAGTTCACAGTTGATGCTATAGTGTTCTTGTAAATCTTACCAGGGATGTGAAGAGGTTTGGAAAGAAAGAGATACAAAGAATGAGATATAGACGAAGTAATCACACTTATTTCAGTCTTGAAATGAGTTTTGAATTCGGGGGACCAAATTCTCTTAAGGGGGTGATAATATAATACCCAAGAAAAATAAAATATAAATATTTGTTTACAAACTACTGTTACTATTTCAGTATACGGTACTATTCACCAGTATAATACTATTTACGTATACGATACTGTTCATTTATACAATTGAAATGTCAAGTACTAGATGTGGTTTGGTCATAAGAGAAAACTAGAAAGAAGTTTGTAGGAGAAAATGACGTTTTATGTATAAAAATACCCTCAGGGACTAAATTGAAAGGACTGATTTGAAAAGAAACTTAAAGGTTTAAGGTGAAAGGATAGTTTTTCCTTTAAGTTTTCAATAGTAATAACAGAAAAATTTTCAGCCGTTGCCGCTATTTGCACAGTAACTGCATTGTTAGAAATGTCATTTTTATAAATAGTAAATTGAATATTTTATTAGTGCATAGTATCAAATAGTACCCTTGACTTTTCCTATAAATAGGCGCTTTCATTTCACTTATAAACTCACACCTTCAACTTCTCTTCTTCTCTCCTTAAGTTTCTCTTACTCCAATGCTAGGCCTCTGAGATTTTGGGCCTTTCCTTTTCAGCTTAGGTAAGGATACTATGCCCTTTCTATGTCTTTCAAATTTTAGAAGTTAATTTCTTAAGTATGCTCTGTGGTTGCGGTTTTGGCCGATCTTCCACATCAGAAAAACTGTCCTTAGCTGTTTATATGTTATTTTGATTCTCTGATTACCGAAATAGAATGTAAACTGTGAAGAATACATGTCTAGGAAAGTTCTGGCTAAGGAAAGACCTGGTTTTTAAGTGTGTCCAGTGTGACCCTCCACTCTTTCCTGGGAACTTACCTAGTGTACTCTTTTACAGATTGTATTCTCTATTTCTGGTATGAATAGTAACCGTACGTATGAATAGTAACCGTACATATGAATAGTATCCGTACGTAAAAATAGTATTCATACATATAAATAGTGATCATATATACGAATATTATCCGTATGTATAAATAGTATTCGTACGAATAAATAGTGACCGTATATATGAATAGTGACCGTACATATGAATAGTACCGTATGTATGAACAGTATCTGTATGAAAACAATCCTAACTTGTTTTCTCTAATCTTTCATGAAAATCTCCGTAGCAGAATACTGAAATTCATCTGTGTACTCTTGTCTGTAACGACTTAGAGAAGCGATATTCGTACGGAATCCAGGTGAGTGAAACGACCCCGTTTTAATAGAGTTTTAGCATTACTGGTGATAAAAAGTATGTCGTAGGACACTCCCAAGATTCATAGGGGGAAATTGGATTCAGAATGACGAATCTAAATGAGATAATTAATCCATAAGTATGGATAAAATGAAATAAGTATCTTATGATGATGTGAAGTTTGAATGTTTTCAAAAATGGATTAATTGTTATCTTGATATGTGGTTTATAAATCCATAATATAGTTATATACTATACCTGTTATATGGATGAATATTATATTGAGCTTCTGATTATGATATGAAATGCTATTGATTGTGATTGAGCGGGACAGTACCCCCTCTCACGGCAAGGCGGAAAACCCGGTTAACAGGATGTCTTGACCAATGAGTGTGGAGACAACGATTCCCTCAGTAGGGATATAGCCCGGATTGGTGATAAATCCGTGAGGCGCCCTAGCTAAGAGGATGAGGTTGTGCGTCATGGTGGAAATATACATAATTGGTGAGCCGGCCTGTGTGCGCTCTCCGGGATATATTGCCATTGACGAGTACTAGTAACGTTTGTTGAATTGGATGAATTTTTATCTTCTTGTATGTAAAAGGATGATGTTGTGCGTCATGGCGGAAATATACATAATTGGTGAGCCGGCCTGTGTGCGCTCTCTGGGATATATTGCCATTGACGAGTACTAGTAATATTTGTTGAATTGGATGAATTTTTATCTTCTATCTATTGGTTGAGTATGAGCCTTCGGATATGCTTGCATGACTGGTAATGTATTTGAATTTTATTAACATGAGGCCGATTCGCTCATTGAGTTTAAAAGCTCACATTGTTTGTACAACCTTTTTGTTCAGATCAGGTTGCCATCGAAGAATATCTGCTAGAGGAGTAGATCACTTTGGACCTTCCCGTTGTCGGGTAGACCTC
Organism: Biancaea sappan; assembly: GCA_037074585.1. Taxonomy (NCBI): domain Eukaryota; kingdom Viridiplantae; phylum Streptophyta; class Magnoliopsida; order Fabales; family Fabaceae; genus Biancaea; species Biancaea sappan. The sequence goes on along the minus strand of CM073498.1, from coordinate 3,352,248 downwards.
TCTTCTGTTATAGATTATGTTGCTCTGTAATCGTCTAGGACATCTAGTTCAGGGGTTCGACATTTGGCTTGTATGTCAGTATAATAATGTATTTTAAATTGATAATCTATGATTACATGCAAATCATTATGATTTTCAGATAAGAAAATTTGATATATTTATCGGAAGGCTTACAGTGATGAGAGATTCATCATTGTGCCGGTCATGTGCCCAGAAAACGGGTCGTGACATAAGGACCTTTGGTCCCGTGGGAAATGGAACATGAGTAATCATGTAAGGATACTATGCCCTTTCTATGTCTTTCAAATTTTAGAAGTTAATTTCTTAAGTATGCTCTGTGGTTGCGGTTTTGGCCGATCTTCCACATCAGAAAAACTGTCCTTAGCTGTTTATATGTTATTTTGATTCTCTGATTACCGAAATAGAATGTAAACTGTGAAGAATACATGTCTAGGAAAGTTCTGGCTAAGGAAAGACCTGGTTTTTAAGTGTGTCCAGTGTGACCCTCCACTCTTTCCTGGGAACTTACCTGGTGTACTCTTTTACAGATTGTATTCTCTATTTCTGGTATGAATAGTAACCGTACGTATGAATAGTAACCGTACATATGAATAGTATCCGTACGTAAAAATAGTATTCATACGTATAAATAGTGATCATATGTACGAATATTATCCGTATGTATAAATAGTATTCGTACGAATGAATAGTGACCGTATATATGAATGGTGACCGTACATATGAATAGTACCGTATGTATGAACAATATCTGTATGAAAACAATCCTAACTTGTTTTCTCTAATCTTTCATGAAAATCTCCGTAGCAGAATACTGAAATTCATCTGTGTACTCTTGTCTGTAACGACTTAGAGAAGCGATATTCGTACGGAATCCAGGTGAGTGAAACGACCCCGTTTTAATAGAGTTTTAGCATTACTGGTGATAAAAAGTATGTCGTAGGACACTCCCAAGATTCATAGGGGGAAATTGGATTCAGAATGACGAATCTAAATGAGATAATTAATCCATAAGTATGGATAAAATGAAATAAGTATCTTATGATGATGTGAAGTTTGAATGTTTTCAAAAATGGATTAATTGTTATCTTGATATGTGGTTTATAAATCCATAATATAGTTATATACTATACCTGTTATATGGATGAATATTATATTGAGCTTCTGATTATGATATGAAATGCTATTGATTGTGATTGAGCGGGACAGTACCCCCTCTCACGGCAAGGCGGAAAACCCGGTTAACAGGGTGTCTTGACCAATGAGTGTGGAGACAACGATTCCCTCAGTAGGGATATAGCCCGGATTGGTGATAAATCCGTGAGGCGCCCTAGCTAAGAGGATGAGGTTGTGCGTCATGGTGGAAATATACATAATTGGTGAGCCGGCCTGTGTGCGCTCTCCGGGATATATTGCCATTGACGAGTACTAGTAACGTTTGTTGAATTGGATGAATTTTTATCTTCTTGTATGTAAAAGGATGATGTTGTGCGTCATGGCGGAAATATACATAATTGGTGAGTCGGCCTGTGTGCGCTCTCTGGGATATATTGCCATTGACGAGTACTAGTAACATTTGTTGAATTGGATAAATTTTTATCTTCTGTCTATTGGTTGAGTATGAGCCTTCGGATATGCTTGCATGACTGGTAATGTATTTGAATTTTATTAACACGAGGCCGATTCGCTCATTGAGTTTAAAAGCTCACATTGTTTGTACAACCTTTTTGTTCAGATCAGGTTGCCATCGAAGAATATCTGCTAGAGGAGTAGATCACTTTGGACCTTTCCGTTGTCGGGTAGACCTCTCTTCTGTTATAGATTATGTTGCTCTGTAATCGTCTAGGACATCTAGTTCAGGGGTTCGACATTTGGCTTGTATGTCAGTATAATAATGTATTTTAAATTGATAATCTATGATTACATGCAAATCATCTCTATGATTTTCAGATAAGAAAATTTGATATATTTATCGGAAGGCTTACAGTGATGAGAGATTCATCATTGTGCCGGTCATGTGCCCAGAAAACGGGTCGTGACATAAGGACCTTTGGTCCCGTGGGAAATGGAACATGAGTAATGTAGTTACGATGCTTCTGCCTCTAGTTAGAGAGTCTATTCTTTAGGTTTTGGTACCGGTTAATGTTGACCCTTTTCTCTTTGATTATTGGGTTTGGAAGGGAAATAAAATGAGTATTTATACCGCTGCCTCTCGCTATAGATGGCTTATGAGTTCTGTTCGTAACTAAAATACTAATCGCAATTGGAAGTGGGTCTGGAAGCTCCCTGCTCCTGCCAAAGTTCAACACCTGGTTTAGTTGATTCTCCACCATGCTCTGCCTACTAATGCTCTCCGTCACCAGCATAACATGTCGAGCTCCCCTAAGTGCCAACATTGTTATGGTAATGTTGAAGATATTATTCATTGCCTTCGTGACTGCCCGCACACCCAAGAGATATGGATGCGTTTGGGCTTAGTGCATAATCCCTTATTCCTTGCGAGTAATGATCCTATTTGTTGGGTCAAAGAGTTCGCTCTTAGCTATGTCTCATCGCTCTTTCTTGCAGGTGTTTGGTGGGCTTGGAGATGGAGAAATAATATGATTCTTGGTGAGGAAGCTTGAAGTATTGACTTGATCTTGCATCACGTCTACTTAAGTCACGAGGAGTTCATGATCTTCTTGGTCGGTGATATGTTTAGGCTCCAGGAAGGTCGAGGTATCGTCCATTGGTCTGCCCCCTATCAATTTCGTCAAACTTAATGTGGATGGCAGTTTTCTTGAATCATCGTCCTGCATTGGCTCGGGGGGTCTGGTTGTGTCCCATTATGGTGAGTGGCTTGTTGGTTTCTCTAGTTTCAATGGTCAATGAAATGCTTTTCTTGGCGAGCTTCTTGCTGTCTGAAATGGCTTGACTTTGGCTTGGCACTTTGGGGTTCGTAAGGTCATTTGTCAATTAGATTCTCTTGATATTGTTTCCATCATCAAAAGTAAGGAGAACCTGTAGTTTCATACGTATGCTGCATGCATACTACAAAATTTGGATTTACTTTCCTGTGACTAGTTGGTGTAGATTGATCATGTTCCTTGTCAATCAAATGTCTGTGCTGATTGGCTTACCAAGCATGGTTCCAAGAGATGCTTGAGTTGGACTATTTGGGAAAATGCCCCTGGGAAGTAAGGTTTTGCCTTGCTGGATGATGTTCTTGGTTTGCGCTTTTTGGTTAGCTAGTTGTTTTCTTTTTTTGTTTCCTTACTCACCAAAAAAAAATTCAAAGCAATTTATCTGATGAACTGCCTCTCAAAACGTGATTAGATGCTTTTAATATAATTGTGACTGAGATTTGTCAGCTCTTTTTCAAAAAAAGAAATAAAGATAGTGGATGTTAGAACATTAACTATATTATAATTTATACGAGAGAATAAGTAGTAGTGTTAAAATAACTTATTGTCCTATCCGTAAATGAGTAAGTTTGGGTTCAAGAAATTAGATCCGTTTAAAAATGAGTCTAAATACGTTGGCCTGTTTAGCTCGCATGCTAAATGGCGAAGCCTGTGTGACCTGTGAGCCGGGCCCATTTATTATTATTTTATTTATTTTTTGTTTTATTTTTTTTACAAACTTATATTATTTAGTATAAATAACTCTACTTTATCAATTTTTAATATTTTATAACATCATATTCAATAAATATAGTAAATTTGGATATAAAAACTTTTGTAATTTTTTAAAAAATAAATATAGAAATTTCAGATTTAAATATGATATAGTTAATTTTAAAAAATATGAAAGATTAAAATTATTGGTTATTTAAGAAATTAAATAAATAATATTTACATGTATAAATTACATTAATAAAAAATTATTAAATTTTTGTACGAAAAATTTTAAAATTATATTATCTAAATATAATTTTTTCTAAAAAAAGAATAAATTGTGAGCCGGTCAGTTTAAGCCAGTAGTCAATGACAGATGATATTGAATATTTAATTTGAAGTCCGTAATTAATCTATTTATTTTTAACCCGTTTGACACTACTGAAGACCAAAAAAGACATTATTGGTGGACAAGAGTGTTCTTGAGAGAATAAAATTTTAAATATATTGAATCAACATAAAGAAGAACATGTAAATTCGTCGTGAAGAAAATCTAGTTCATGAATGATGATGGGGATGTTAAAAAAAAAAATCCTAAAACCCTAAACTTTAGAATTAAGAAAGCTACATTTGAGATTTGATTCTATAGCAATTAGGGTTGCCTACGTTGGTTAAAGTGGAGACAAGTGCGAGTGAGAGAATATTAAAAGGAGGAAAATCCCAAATAGCGTCAGTTATATTCCCCTTTGGTGTGGCTCGGATTTAACATATGGATGCGCATGTTAGGGTCTGTTTGGTTTGTGAAAACATTTCTGTCACGACCCGTTTTCTGGGCACATGACCGGCACAATGATGAATCTCTCATCACTGTAAGCCTTCCGATAAATATATCAAATTTTCTTATCTGAAAATCATAGAGATGATTTGCATATAATCATAGATTATCAATTTAAAATACATTATTATACTGACATACAAGCCAAATGTCGAACCCCTGAACTAGATGTCCTAGACGATTACAGAGCAACATAATCTATAACAGAAGAGAGGTCTACCCGACAACGGGAAGGTCCAAAGTGATCTACTCCTCTAGCAGATATTCTTCGATGGCAACCTGATCTGAACAAAAAGGTTGTACAAACAATGTGAGCTTTTAAACTCAATGAGCGAATCGGCCTCGCATTAATAAAATTCAAATACATTACCAGTCATGCAAGCATATCCAAAGGCTCATACTCAACCAATAGACAGAAGATAAAAATTTATCCAATTCAACAAACGTTACTAGTACTCGTCAATGGCAATATATCCCGGAGAGCGCACACAGGCCGACTCACCAATTATGTATATTTCCGCCATGACGCACAACATCATCCTCTTACATACAAGATAAAAATTCATCCAATTCAACAAACGTTACTAGTACTCGTCAATGGCAATATATCCCGGAGAGCGCACACAGGCCGGCTCACCAATTATGTATATTTCCGCCATGACGCACAACCTCATCCTCTTAGCTAGGGCGCCTCACGGATTTATCACCAATCCGGGCTATATCCCTACTGAGGGAATCGTTGTCTCCACACTCATTGGTCAAGACACCCCGTCAACCGGGTTTTCCGCCTTGCCGTAAGAGGGGGTACTGTCCCGCTCAATCACAATCAATAGCATTTCATATCATAATCAGAAGCTCAATATAATATTCATCCATATAACAGGTATAGTATATAACTATATTATGGATTTATAAACCACATATCAAGATAACAATTAATCCATTTTTGAAAACATTCAAACTTCACATCATCATAAGATACTTATTTCATTTTATCCATACTTATGGATTAATTATCTCATTTAGATTCGTCATTCTGAATCCAATTTCCCCCTATGAATCTTGGGAGTGTCCTACGACATACTTTTTATCACCAGTAATGCTAAAACTCTATTAAAACGGGGTCGTTTCACTCACCTGGATTCCGTACGAACATCGCTTCTCTAAGTCATTACAGACAAGAGTTCTCAGGTGAATTTCGGTGTTCTGCTACGGAGATTTTCATGAAAGATTAGAGAAAATACGTCAGGATTGTTTTCGTACAGATACTGTTCATATATACGGTTACTGTTCATATATACGATTACTATTTATACGATCACTATTCATACGTACGATCACTATTCATACCAAAAATAGAGAATACAATCTGTAAAAGAGTACACCAGGTAAGTTCCCAGGAAAGAGTGGAGGGTCACACTAGACACACTTAAAAACCTGGTCTTTCCTTAGCCAGAACTTTCCTAGACATGTATTATTCACAGTTTACATTCTATTTCGGTAATCAGACAATCAAAATAACATATAAACAGCTAAGGACAGTTTTTCTGATGTGGAAGATCGGCCAAAACCGCAACCACAGAGCATACTTAAGAAATTAACTTCTAAAATTTGAAAGACATAGAAAGGGCATAGTATCCTTACCTAAGCTGAAAAGGAAAGGCCCAAAATCTCATAAGCCTAACATTGAAGTAAGAGAAACTTAAGGAGAGAAAAAGAGAAGTTGAAGGTGTGAGTTTAGAAGTGAAATGCAAGGGCCTATTTATAGCAAAAGTCAAGGGTACTATTTAATACTATGCGCTAATAAAATATTCAATTTACTATTTATGAAAATGACATTTCTAATAATGCAGTTACTGTGCACCTCACACGTACGATGGAAAATTTTTCTGTTATTACTATTGGAAACTTAAAAGGAAAAAATATCCTTTCACCTTAAACCTTTAAGTTTCTTTTCAATTCAGTCCTTTCACTTTAGTCCCTAAGGGTATTTTCACACATAAAACGTCAGTTTCTCTTACGAACTTCTTTCTAGTTTTCTCTTATGACCAAACAACATCTAGTACTTGACATTTCGATTGTATAAATGAACAGTATCATATACATAAATAGTATTATACGGGTTAATAGTACTGTATACTGAAATAGTAACAGTAGTTTCAAAACAAATATTTATATATATATATATATATATATTTTATTTTTTTTTGGGTATTACATTATCACCCCCTTAAGAGAATTCGGTCCTCCGAATTCAAAACTCATTTCAAGACTGAAATAAGTGTGATTACTTCGTCCATATCTCATCCTTTGTATCTCTTTCTTTCCAAACATCTTCACATCCTTGGTAAGATTTACAAGAACACTATAGCATCGACTGTGAACTCTAGACCGCATTATCAATAATTTTCATAGGAATTTTTCCTTTTCTAAACAGCAAGTAATCTCTTCTTCATCAGTTTGATCTTTTCCACAGCCTTTTGTACCATAAAGTGTCTCATCCCCATAACCTTTACCAAACTTAAACCATTTAATCAGATATCCATATAAAACCTCAAATAGGTGTCTTCTCAAAAGTGACACGTGGTCTTTCCAGTTTATACTGAATATCAGAACACAAGCTACCATACACATAGCTTATAACTTTTACGAATACAAGTACCCTACCCGAAGGCATTATTTTGGCCATAGGCAATATTCTTGCCCGAAGGCGATCATTCTACCTTAAGGCGATACTCTCAGCTGAATGCGTCATATAAAAGGAAAAATCACGTAAAATTATTACATAAATCTCTAGGAAGAACAATCCCAGAAAATGTGATAAGTAAATAACATACTTCTTACGCATAATTATATATATGAAAATTCCTCTCACCTCAATGACTCATATAGAGTCGCATCCCTTCAATGATTGAGGCAAACCCATAGTTCTATAGGTTCATAAAATACTTATTCAGCATTCCTCCATAGCTCAGAAGTGCAATGAAATATCATTTTAGTAACTCTGCTCAGTCAAAAAGATATTACTATACTATGCTTTAGAATCAAGTATGAAATATAACAAGTCCAATATCTTCTCATTCCTCAAGTTCTTTCAGTAAAATGAATCACTTCAACAAAGAAGATCTAGATACTAACTTAAATTTTATTTCTAGTACATAGATAATTTTAATACGTGAAGCTTACACCAAATGTAGCTTTAGGTACAAACAAAAGAAAAATAAATTAAGGACGAGGAGGCTTTTGAAATGTAAAAGGTGCTCCAGGTCTAGAAGAGGAAGGTGCTTCAGACCTTAAGGAGGAAGCTAATCGTTGCAGCCTAGAAAGAGTTTCTGGAGGAAGCGCCTGAGAAATTTGGCAAAGAGCATAAGTCACTCCGTTCATACAGTCAATACACCTTGCTTGTTGGTCACGAAAATTTTGAGTTGCAAACATTGAATGTCTATCAACTCGATTAGCCAGTTCCCCGAAACGACGGTTTATCAGTTTCTCTTGGTTTTCAAAGAGACGACTTATTAGTCGCTTCTGGTCCTCTATCTTGTATTCCAGGCTCTCTATCTTACGTTCCAGGAATGCAAGCTTATTTTCTGAGGATGTTGCAGTACTGTCCTCCTCCAACTCTATTACATCCCTCTTTCTCTTCTTAATTTCTAGTGACCTGTCTACAGGTCTCTTCCCTTTGTTGTTTCCGAGACTTAGATTTAAATCAAGCTCTACATTGCCAGTCTCAAAATTCAAGTTGAAAGACTTATTATCGGCCATTGCTCTAGGGATCTCAGAAATAACTTCGAATGAGAAAGGAATGGAGATTGAGAAATAGGTATGTAATGAAAGAAGTAGGTTTGCTTGGTGCGATGAGTAGGGTAACGGGCATACAAGATTTATAGACAACCCGAAGCCCCTGGAGCTAAAGCCACCACAACCTATACGCCGCTCGCTAGGAGGTTTACAGATCACATACGTCGCAATGCCAGCAATTAATGTCGGACATGCAAGTAAATAGTAAATATAATTTAATGCAATTAACATAAGTCAAAGATTTCCTCAAAAAAAAATTTCGGCTAATCTTGACCTTTCTCAAAGTTCTGACTAACTACGCTCTTTAGTCTGAGATTTTCTCCCTCTAAACTTGTTTTATTCTGTAATCCTATATCACGATGTCCCTCTATGATTAGGTCGCCTCATATTGGCCGTATCTTAGATTCTAATCGGTGACTTTACTCTAGACTTACACATAATATATATATATCAATATATATATTTTTTAAAACAAAGTTAACTGCTTACGGTCACATGCCTTAAGCATTATCATGATGTAAGGAAATCACTGCCTTTCATTTGCCCACGAGAGCATTCCAAGTCATTTTGATTTCACATCTCTATGAGTATATGTAGGATCATCACATATTCTCCTTGATCGTAGCCTTCACTCATTATGCATGAATAACATACATACATGTAATTATAACATGATTCAATCAGTTATGTATATTATACTCAACTGAAGGCTCTCAAGAACAACACAATAAAACAGAGAAATGCATTTCAGTTCATCATAAAAGCATCCAAGGCAATCTTTAATGGCTATATTCTTAACTTCTTTGAATTTCGGAAAATGCCAACGGGAGAAATGGGAAAACCAAGTAAAATCGGCCGCAAATCCACCGAATACTGACTTTCGTGGTTTTGGAATTAATGCAACGCGCTATCGGTGTGCACGCCTACCCTAGACTTCTGGCTTCCAGCTTGCAGAAATCCATAGGTTGATCGTGTAGGGGTACGGTGAATAGATATCTTCTTTGTCTCTTAGTCCAAATTTTTTTCTCTATAAAAACCATCCCAGCATTCTCAGTTACCACACCACAAAGAGTAATAATCTCTGAGCCTACAATCCCCCAACATTCCTCTCGCCTCATACTCTTACAAAAATTTCTAAATTTTTCCAAATCATGGCCTCAAGAAAGTACATTGATCTCACAGTAGAGGCTAAGGAAGAAGAACTTGACTTAAACTTAAGTTTATGCAGGGACAAGGGCAAAAGACCTCTCGAGGGACCTCAAGAAATTCAAAAGGAGAAGAAGATGAAGAAGATTGAGGAAGCCGAGGAGATTAGCACAGGCCATAGCTCGGAGGACAAAATCGCCTGTTTAGAGCAGGAGGTGAAAAACCTCAAGAAGATGATAGAAGATCTGGAGAAGTTAACCAAACGCCATAACGCGGCAATGACTTCGAGAATAGATAGATTCTTCTATTGGTCCACCCAGTGCTTCTGCAATCAACAGTAAAGAAGTGTTGATTGTATGAATGGAATTTACACTACCCTCCGCGATATTGCTATGTCTCTTGCTCCAAGGAATGGTCGAGGGGTGATGATACAATACAACCCTCCTAATCCAAGACCACCTCGCTTTTAGATTACTCATGCATGAGTAAACTTCTTCTTTTTTGCAATGTAATCCTTCAGTTTTTTTGTTTTTAATGCGAGTGGTTTCTTTTATTGGCTGGTACCCTAAAATAATATAGCTACACAAATTCAATCATGAATTCAGCTTATAAAATCCACCATATAAAAATTTGATCCAACAACAACGGAATCAAAACAAGTAATAACCTTTCCTTTACTAAGTTCAAAAGTGTGGCCACATCTGTCTAAAACTAAAACTGAGAACATAATTCCTAAGAAGAGATAAGTCTCGGAGGGAAAGGAAATGGAAACATCCTACAGGACCTTCAGTAGAGCCGTCTCTCTATAATTGTGCCCGGGTTCACAACGATAGAGGAGGTCCTACTAAGGTTACCTTGCTCTGTAATCACTAGGAGACCTAACAACCATTGCTCTGATACCAACTTTGTCACGACCCGTTTTCTGGGCACATGACCGGCACAATGATGAATCTCTCATCACTGTAAGCCTTCCGATAAATATATCAAATTTTCTTATCTGAAAATCATAGAGATGATTTGCATGTAATCATAGATTATCAATTTAAAATACATTATTATACTGACATACAAGCCAAATGTCGAACCCCTGAACTAGATGTCCTAGACGATTACAGAGCAACATAATCTATAACAGAAGAGAGGTCTACCCGACAACGGGAAGGTCCAAAGTGATCTACTCCTCTAGTAGATATTCTTCGATGGCAACCTGATCTGAACAAAAAGGTTGTACAAACAATGTGAGCTTTTAAACTCAATGAGCGAATCGGCCTCGCATTAATAAAATTCAAATACATTACCAGTCATGCAAGCATATCCAAAGGCTCATACTCAACCAATAGACAGAAGATAAAAATTTATCCAATTCAACAAACGTTACTAGTACTCGTCAATGGCAATATATCCCGGAGAGCGCACACAGGCCGGCTCACCAATTATGTATATTTCTGCCATGACGCACAACATCATCCTCTTACATACAAGATAAAAATTCATCCAATTCAACAAACGTTACTAGTACTCGTCAATGGCAATATATCCCGGAGAGCGCACACAGGCCGACTCACCAATTATGTATATTTCCGCCATGACGCACAACCTCATCCTCTTAGCTAGGGCGCCTCACGGATTTATCACCAATCCGGGCTATATCCCTACTGAGGGAATCGTTGTCTCCACACTCATTGGTCAAGACACCCTGTCAACCGGGTTTTCCGCCTTGCCGTGAGAGGGGGTACTGTCCCGCTCAATCACAATCAATAGCATTTCATATCATAATCAGAAGCTCAATATAATATTCATCCATATAACAGGTATAGTATATAACTATATTATGGATTTATAAACCACATATCAAGATAACAATTAATCCATTTTTGAAAACATTCAAACTTCACATCATCATAAGATACTTATTTCATTTTATCCATACTTATGGATTAATTATCTCATTTAGATTCGTCATTCTGAATCCAATTTCCCCCTATGAATCTTGGGAGTGTCCTACGACATACTTTTTATCACTAGTAATGCTAAAACTCTATTAAAACGGGGTCGTTTCACTCACCTGGATTCCGTACGAACATCGCTTCTCTAAGTCATTACAGACAAGAGTTCTCAGGTGAATTTCGGTGTTCTGCTACGGAGATTTTCATGAAAGATTAGAGAAAATACGTCAGGATTGTTTTCGTACAGATACTGTTCATATGTACAGTTACTGTTCATATATACGGTTACTATTCATACGTACGATCACTATTCATACCAGAAATAGAGAATACAATCTGTAAAAGAGTACACCAGGTAAGTTCCCAGGAAAGAGTGGAGGGTCACACTGGACACACTTAAAAACCAGGTCTTTCCTTAGCCAGAACTTTCCTAGACGTGTATTATTCACAGTTTACATTCTATTTCGGTAATCAGACAATCAAAATAACATATAAACAGCTAAGGACAGTTTTTCTGATGTGGAAGATCGGCCAAAACCGCAACCACAGAGCATACTTAAGAAATTAACTTCTAAAATTTGAAAGACATAGAAAGGGCATAGTATCCTTACCTAAGCTGAAAAGGAAAGGCCCAAAATCTCATAAGCCTAACATTGAAGTAAGAGAAACTTAAGGAGAGAAGAAGAGAAGTTGAATGTGTGAGTTTAGAAGTGAAATGCAAGGGCCTATTTATAGCAAAAGTCAAGGGTACTATTTAATACTATGCGTTAATAAAATATTTAATTTACTATTTATGAAAATGACATTTCTAATAATGTAGTTACTGTGCACCTCATGGAATTATTACTATTGGAAACTTAAAAGGAAGAAATATCCTTTCACCTTAAACCTTTAAGTTTCTTTTCAATTCAGTCCTTTCACTTTAGTCCCTAAGGGTATTTTCACACATAAAACGTCAGTTTCTCCTACGAACTTCTTTCTAGTTTTCTCTTATGACCAAACAACATCTAGTACTTGACATTTCGATTGTATAAATGAACAGTATCATATACATAAATAGTATTATACGGGTGAATAGTACCGTATACTGAAATAGTAACAGTAGTTTCAAAACAAATATCTATATATATATATATATATATATATATATTTTGGGTATTACAATTTCTTTTTTTCATTTTCAATCTTTATTTCATAAAATGCATTTCCTGAAATACTGAAAACATCTTTTTTGTGTTTTCAGATTTAGGCTTATTTTAAGAAATATTTTCAAGAAAACGTTTTCAGTTAAGTTAACCAAACGCATTTTCAAGTTCATTTTCTGTTTTCACTAAAAATGAAAATAGAAAATGCCCAAACCAAACAGGCGCTTATCATTTCGCAATTAATTTACACTGCGACTGTGCGAGTGAGTGGATTCTTGAAGGAGTACCACTAAACGCGCGTAAGAGATTTGAGAGTTTATTTTCTATAAATTGAAGTCAAACAGTTATCACAAACGTGAAATTATTTAATCTATAAATTTATTGGTTGTCAGTGATAAATAATAAAAACATAGATTAATGACATAAAGAGAAGGTAGCTTGATTCATTATAAATTTATATATGAATCAAAAGAGATAGATCTTTCTAAGAAAATATGAGTAACACTCTCTCATTTTTTTTTATAGAAAATACAAAATGACAAGTAGCATTTGTTTAAAAATAAGTATACTCATATAACTCAAGGAACTACTATCTATATCTATTTATCTATAGATCGATTCATTTTATAATAACACTCTATTACTATTATTATTTATGGTTGAACACATTTTTTTTTCTCATGAAAAACACAAAATGACAAGTAGCATTTGTTCAAAAATGAGTATACTCATATAACTCAAAGAACTACTATCCATATCTATTTATTTATAGATTGATCCATTTTATAATAACACTCTATTACTATTATTATTTAGGGTTGAACATGTACACATATATTATTTTCACTGACAGCCTAAATCAAAATTAATATATATTAAATATGTCTTTAAACACAAATTAATGAAGGTCTTGAACCTAATCAAAAATAATATTAGTATATATGTCCAAAAAGAGTAAATATATACAATATTTAATACGTCAATCCACACATATACTTATCAACTTTTAGAGTTATTTATAAAATAAATAAATAAATAAATATAATATTAACAGTAACAAAATTATCTTAGCTTAATTAAAAGTTTAAATTTAAAATTTTAAAAGATACAGTTACATTAAATCTTAATTGGAAGAACTTTACTATTTATTATAATTCTACCTAAATCAATTTAGATTATTTAATATTTGTCAGATTGTTAAAAAAAAAAAACAAGGGTTTAGATGTGGCTCACGGGTTCGACTTCTAAGGTATCCCACACCGATTCTTCCCTCTTTCTGTGTGTATGTGACATGTGACGTTCTAAAGTATAAAAAAGAAAAAGTTGTGTGCTAAAGAAAGCAAACAACGTGGATCTCAACTAAACCCTCTCACCCGCACAACACGCCTGGGCGGCTGGGCCCAACCTCTGTCACTCCTCATCTCTTTTTACTTGTCTCCTAAAGCAATCTACTGTTACCACTGTGGACCAAAAGACACACGTCCTAAAGTATAAATGTCATAATTAAAAATAAAAAAACTTCAATATCTAGTATTTGGTTACATATATTATAGATAAAAATATATTTTTATATCTCCAATAGTTATATTAAGTTTGAATTTTGTTTCTAATATTTTTTTATTTTATTATATTTTATTTTTATTTTAAATTAATTATTTTTGCCAACATAATTTATTTTACTAATAAAAAATATTAACAGTAAAAATGACAAATTTTAGTCTTATATATTTTATTTTTGTTTTAGATTTATTTTTATTAATAAAATAAATGATATTAATAAAAAATAAATTTAAAATAAAAAATAAAATATATAAAATATAATTGACGTAAAAAAATATTAAAGATAAAATTAAAATTTAGTATAAATATTAAAAATATAAAATATTATAATATCACGTGGAACCCATGTGAATCTTAGGTGTATTGGTGTAATCACAATCTTTTACATGCATAAATTATACCTTATTTTCTCTCCTCCACATTGGTATGGCGTGTAAACATTTGGACATTTTCAAATTTTTATATACCATCTTACCATTGTTTTAATTGATATCTTGACTTTTTTTTGGGGGGTTTTATTACGAGTATCTTCACATTCTTTAAATGTGAGATTTGTTAATATCTTAATTTAAGTATCAATAATGAGCACAAAAGTTTATTATATAAAGTTTGTGCCAAGTTTTAATTTTATCAATAATATTTTTTTACGTTAATTATATTTTATATATTTTATTATTGTTTTAAATATATTATTTTTATTAACGTTGTTTATTTTATTAATAAAAAATATTAACTAAATAGTTAATAAAAAAAATAAATCTAAAACAAAAATAAAATATATAGGATTTAAATTTATTTTTTGTACGTTCTTAATTTTTTTTTGTATCAGTTATATCCTATACGTTTTATTTTTGTTTTAAATATATCTTTTTTACTTATACCATCTATTCTACTAACAAAAAATATTGAGATAAAAATAAAATTTATAGGAATAAAACTTATCATTTTTAAGTCCCTGATATTTATTTGTGGTAGTTATATTCTATATGTTTTATTTTTATTTTAAATATATAATTTTTACTAATAGTCTAATTAGTATTTTTTATTAATGAAATAAATAATATTAATAAAAATAAAATATATAAGACATAAATAATATAAAAAATATTAGAGATAAATTTAAAATTTAGTATAAATATTAAGAAAAAGTAAGAATTATTTTTGAATAGTAATAAACATATTAAAATAGTTTATTGAATACGATACATTGAATTATGAAATGGCGAGGACGTGGGTGGGTAAGGAGTCTTAAATCTTTGATAATTGAAACAGGGAGGTTTGCAGATGTGTTGCTCTTGGATGCGGAACAGTCATTACACTAGTGTACGCCTGAGGTCCCTCTGAGGCTGAAGCCAAGTCAATTTGAAAACGCAGGAGACCGGAGGCAGGACCCCACTCCCCACCTCTTACAACTCAACTCGGTCTTTATTATTTTCTTTTCTTGGCATCCAAGCTCGCTGCCTCCTCATTCGTCTCTCTCCCATCTCTTTCTATAATCTCCGCAGACTTTTTTAGCTTTCTCTCTAAGAAATTTGCCCCCAATCCTCTCGCCTATTTATGTTCTCTCCAGTCTCCAGCACCAATCACCAAATCCCCCACTCTCACTTCTCCTCCATCGCGTAATTGATCCTCTTCTCTTCTGCTTCTGCTTCCGCTTCCGCTCCACAGAATGCATCTCTACAATGCATGGCTTCCGCCGCCGGTGGCCGCGCAGACCGCCAAGGAGCGCGACTCCTTCGCCCGCGTCATCGGCTTCGTCAAGGAATCCTACCGCCTGGACGATCCCGATTCCGTGTATGCAACCCTCAAATACGTTTCCGTCCTTGACCTGTCAGTTCTCTCTCTCTCTCTCTCTCGCTATATTCTGTTCAATTTCTGTTCATGCATTTCGTTTTGTTTAGCTGCCTGTGTTTTGCTGTTACTGCTCCCTGCGCCTCGTCGATTTGTGTTCTTTTGTTTCAATTGATTTGGTGCTAAACTGACGAATGGTTGACGTAGAAGAGCGGCTTTGTTTGCTTCTTCAGCTACTACTTAAGCGCCGGTGACGCTGTGCTCTGTGGCAGTTATGTGAGGATTTTGTATTTAGAGATAATGATTCTCAGTATGGTCAAAGATTTATCAGGATGGGATGGGAAAGTGCTTGGTTGTCATACTTGAGAAAAAAAGTCCGTTTCATGCTTTCAGCAGGAGATAGGAGTTGGAGATTCTGTCCATTTCAAAATTAATAGTATTCGGCATTCTTGTGAAATCAGTTGGTAGTAGAATGCCCATGCCATGGCTTACTGAAATACTTGGGGTGGGGGAGATGGCTTGGGTTAGTTTGAGCATTTGATTTCTCTATTATATCTTCTATTTCTTTTTTGCATATTTTCTTCTAGTAATTTGTCCTAGGTAGTCTTGTCTTCTGTGAGTCTATCTGTGAATTAAAGCTATCTGCTGAAGAATGATATCAGTTAACTGTAACTCCATATTTAACTTGAACAATTAATTTTTGTGGGGACTCAGCAGCTGTGTAATTCAGTTACTTGTTTGTTACCCGGTACAACATCCTCGTTCATCTGGTCTTTATTGATGACTAAAACCAAATTATAACTGAACTGTGTACCTACCTCGTTACTCATGGCTTGTGGCTGAATGGAGTTATTGGCTGGATTGAAATCTAACCCTTTTTATGTGTCATGCAGTTTCTTAAAGGCGAAAAGTGAAGTATCTTTGGAAGATGTCCATGCAATTATTGAGATGGGCCTAGAATTGTTTCACATGTCCCGTGATAAGCTTTATGCCCAGGTGCTTCATTGTATCTCAGGAGTTAGGAGATTTTATTTGGTCATATACCTGCATGCATGCTCTTAAGTGATTATCCCATTTTTGTTTATTAGGTTAGATGGGGAAATTTATTAGTCAGACTTCTCAACAAGTACAGGAAAAAAATAGCATTAACTGTTGAATGGCGGCCTTTGTACGATACGTTGGTTCTCACACATTTCACTAGGTAAGTTTATATTCATACTCTTATTGTTGCATCCTTAAGTGATTTAATGTTATCATTTGGCGTCCTTAAAGTGTGATGCCAACCTCTAGAACCTATGATTTATTGGTTTACTTGAAAAAAAGAAAAAGAAAAAGAAAAAAAAAAACAACAACAAAAAAAGTGAAAGTGACAAATTCTGACTTCTGAGGATTCATACCTTCATACTACAATAGATGTTTAAGTCATGTTTGTCCATAAGTTTGTTGTTGATTTCCATGTTATGTTAACATTTTTACTTTTGTACCTCTGAAGTCTGAAATATATAAATTCATGATAATCCAAAATTTCTGAATTTCATGTCTCTTATACAATTTAATTCTTTTATAGATATTAACGTGATAACATTGGATCAATGATTTTGGCTTATCATACTGTTACAGAAATACAGGACCAGAAGGTTGGAGATTAAGACAGCGCCATTTTGAAACTATAACTTCCCTTGTCCGTTCCTGTCGGAGGTTCTTCCGATCGGGTTCTGCCTTTGAGATATGGTCTGAGTTTAAGTGAGTTCTCTGACATAGTTTCTCCATAATGTTAAGTTATTGTGATTTTTGAGAAATTTTCTCTATCTGTTAAATGGATTGGAATCATAGCTGCATGCTTGCTCAGATATATTTTCTTTTCTAGTAACTACTAAGTGGAATGGGTGCAAGTTCAACTTAGTGGGCTTTCATCCTTTACGGAAGCATGCATTTCTCTTTTTTCACAACATTTTTGACTTCATAGAATTTTGAAGTATTTTGTCATTGTTGGAGTTCAAAAGGATTTTTTTTAATTAAAAATAAAGAAATTAGTTATTTTAGGCTTATTCTTCATGCGTAATTATACCATTTTCAATCACTGACAATTGTGTTATGGATATTTATGTGGTCATTGTGATATAATGGGCATTAGCTTTTTTGTTTTTGGATTGAAAAAGAAAATATTATTAAAGAAGAGAGAAGATTTCATAGGGAAGAAGAAATAAAAAGAAAAGAGAAGGATTATATGTCCTCCTTAAAAAAACAAAGCTAAAACAAAACCAACCTAAGAATCCCAAAAACAGGGCTAATACAAGAAAGCCCTCCACTATGGACATCTACAAAGGGCACCCCCTCTAAAAACCCATTATTCGAAACCCAAAGAGAAGCAATGTAACAAATCCTATCCCAAAGCAAGTGAGGGGAAAGAAGCCGTTGCTTAAACACTAGCATTTATTTTTCATCCAAAGACACGATATAGTTGCAAACATAGCCAACCTTCCGCAAAATTAGTGGCAAAGAAAGTACCAAGGTCAACTTGGCAAACCCAACTCTCCTCAAAGAGCTCAAATAATTTGTTCCAAATATCCCAAGTCACCTCACAATGTAAGAAAAGATGACTATTTGTTTAGTTCCTAAAATGCATCACACAAACATCAGAGGATAAAGCCTTAGAAGGCCACCTAATCTGAAGCATATTATTTGTATTAATTCTATTGAGTACTGCTATTCAAACAAAGGCCTTCATCTTTGAAACAATGGGCATTAACTATACTGCCTTCATAATTTTGTTGATACTCTTAATATGAGTTGGTAAACTTCATATGTTGAAGATCATATATTTTTACCAATGAAATTATTGGCTTGATGTGACAGTGAATTGTTCTTTTCCTGGGCAAATATGGTAGTGAAGGTTGTTCACACTTAATACCTTTTCGTTTTTTTGGTGGATTAATGCCTTTTCTTTTGGTTGATGGAAAATTCATAGATCTTTGTTGCAAAACCCATGGCATAATTCATCCTTTGAAGGATCTGGGTTTGCAAGACTGTTTCTCCCTACAAACTTGGACAACCAGGCCTTTTATTCACAGTAAGAAGCATATACATATTTGAGGATTTTATTCTGTGATTTCTGACATAAGCTGATGGGAAATTAAATTTTTTTTTTTTAATTGGCCTGGCAGTGATTGGATAGAAGAGTGTATAGAGTTGTGGGACTCTATACCAAATTGTCAATTCTGGAACAGTCAATGGACAGCTATTATAGCGCGTGCTGTGAAAAATTACCACAATGTTGAGTGGGAATGCTTCTTGCCTACACTTTTTGCTAGATACTTAAATATGTTTGAGGTGAGGGTATAGATTCTTTAAGCAATGTTGCTCTTATTTGTATTTCGGTTTGATATTTTAATAGTAGGTGAAGAGTAATTAAAGTAGATACATATTGTCTGCTCAGCAACTTGATTTGAAGCTTGTGTAACAAATTATTGGAATTAAATTTGATAACCTTATTTGTTATTGCAAATAAGATTTTATCAATCAGTCAGTTTAAAGGTACATTGTTAACAAAACTAGCTATGTGTGTTTTTGGCGTTTTGGAATGAAGTAATTCGTGCATTTGACAATGCCTTTGGCTAAACTGTTCTGATGATCGAGTATAACTGGGTGTTTTCCTGCTATATTTGGTGTATTATAAGGCTGCTTAAGTTCTCCAAACCTTTTTTTTTTTTTTGCTTAAAAAGTTCTTATTTATTTTCCATACATTTTGACTGAGCCTTTGTTTGCCTAAATTGTCTTGTCATTGGGATCAATCCATAAATTTAATGCTTGTACTTGTGCAGGTTCCTGTTGCAAATGGAAGTGGGTCGTATCCCTTTCCATTGGATGTCCCAAGAAATACAAGGTTCTTGTTCTCCAACAAAACTGGCACCCCAGCAAAGGCTATTGCCAAATCAATTGTAAGTTGATATGCTTTGGGTTACTTTTAAGTTTATAACATGGTCCTGCAGCTGGTTTCTTACTTTTAGTTAAGTGATAATTTATAACCACAACTGCAGGTGTATCTATTAAAACCTAGGAGTTCAGCACAACAGCACTTTGAGAAATTGGTCAACATTTTGGAACAGTTAGTTTATACACATTTTATTGCTCAAGTTATGCCTTCCTTTCAATTTGGCTATTTCTTCTGATGTTTACTGGTGTCTATTCTTGTAGATATTATCATCCCTCAAATGGTGGTCGATGGACTTACTCATTGGAGCGATTTTTGTTCCATTTGGTAATTCAATTCCAGAATCGTGTACAACATGAACAACAGTAAGAATCAATAACAAATTGGCATATACTCTGCTTATGCTGTGTCAAAATTAGTGCAACTAATAAAGTTCTGTACATAGGAGTACAAATAATAGCAGACCATCTGAACAGCATCTTGGGGGACCAGAGAGGGCTTTATTTGTTAAGACAGTTCTTAAGTTAATTGATCGTGGTCAATACAGCAAGAATGAGCATCTCTCCGAAACTGTTGCCGCAGCAACTTCTATATTGTCGTATGTGGAACCTTCATTGGTCCTGTCATTTGTGGCCTCGCGGTTCCATATGGCTCTTGAGACGGTTAGTAGTACTCTGTGAATTTCTTCTTTGGTAGAATTACTGAAGTTATGCATCTGTGGTATATGGCTTATCCAAAGCATTGATTTTTTTTTTTTTGTTAACCTTGATATAATTTCTAATATGGGATTTATGCTATTACGCTTACATTCTGAATGGAATTTCCTTGATTTGGCTCGTCTTTCTGACCAAATTCATTTTGCTTAGCCAGATGACTGCCACACACCAGTTGAAAATTGCTGTTATGTCTGTAGCATTTGTTGGGCGTTCACTATTTTTTACATCTCTATCAGCTTCCTCTTTGAAACTAGTTGATATTGGTGGCAGTGATGGTGCATTCATTGATCTTGTGGTGGTTTCGTTGTCCAATGCACTGCTTGGCATGGATGCTAATGACCCTCCGAAAACATTGGCTACCATGCAATTAATTGGATCCATTTTTTCCAATGTAAGAGTATAGGTTTCTAAATTTTTCTAAAAAATGGCTTATTCTTGAGAGAAATTCTAATCTATCTGCCCCTTTATTGCAGTTGGCTTTACTGGATGATAAAATTGATGAACTGTCATTTATGCCAATGATTCGCTTTTCTGAATGGCTGGACGAGTTCTTGTGCCGTCTATTTTCCTTACTTTTACACTTGGAGCCCAGCAGTGTTATGTAAGTAACAATGTGAAATTCTCCATACTGTCGCTCATAATTTATTCAGTAACATTGTTATTTCATTGGGCTTTACTTTTTCTTCTTTTTTGGGATAGAAAAGGAAAAAAAACTAAAGAGAAGAAAAAGTAGGGAAAGAGATCCTCATAGGAGAAAGAAACTCAAACAAAACCACCCATTGAACCCCAAGGGGGCTAAACAACAAAGCCTTCCAATCCCTATGGATATCTGCAAGGGACACTGATGGACCCTGGAATATTATAGAGGATACAGGAAATGAAGCAGGTGTAGGGCAAGCTATGAGGGAGGATGTGTAACTAATTTTGATAGCAAGGCATGATTGTGCAAGGATCTAGAGAGTGGACATGTGTTAGCTTCTGGTGGGGTCTTCTTGAGAGAATTAGTTAAAGAAGGGTTAATAAAAAGAGAAGGCAGAGAGGGATCGGTATGGAAAATCATAAGAGTGGTTTTGGGAGAGAACTAGCCTCTCGAAAGCTAGTATTCTGTTTTACCTTTTCTTTATGTTTGCCTATAGCCACTTCTGCCATTCCTCGGCTGATTGCCTCTCTTTTTTTTTTTTTTTAATTTGAATTTGATAGAGCCCAGTACACCAAATCACTGAATATTACACTTTATTATTGAAACAGAAACAAATACCTCTTTCTGTGGGGAAGAGATATGATTACAGCAACACCAAACAGAAATGAAATAACACTCAACAGTAATAGAAGCAATACAGAATTAGGAAATAACGCTTACGCACACAAACGTCAACTAAACACATAGTAAGGATATTGTTACTTTTGAGAGGACTAACTCTCTCCACCCAAAACCACTCTATTGATTTTTCCTACCTCCTCTTCCTCCTGACTACTTTACCTCTTTCCCACTACCTGCCAGCTCATCATAATTAGTTACTACTCTCTCTCCCCTCCCCTGATACTGCCTCAGCCCTTTTCTCCTTAGGCCCACTCTTCCTCCTTTGGTAATGTTTAAGTATCACAGGCCCAACATTACCCCACCTCCCGATAGGTTGCACCTTGTCCTCAAGGTGAAAATGGGGAAATTGATTGTTGATAGTGTCATACAATTCCCAAGTATTCTCAAACTCGGGTAAATCCTTCCACTTGATCAAAACCTCTTTAGCACCACTTGTCAAAGTTCTCATCTGCTTGACAGTCTCTGGCTCCACTTTTAGTTCCAAGTCCTCTGTTAATGCTTTTGGTAGAGGCTGTGTTTGAACTTCAGCTTGTAAAGATTTCTTAAGCTGTGATATATGGAAAACTGGATGAATATTAGTATTACTCGGGAGTTTAAGTTTATAGCAACCTGTCCAATCTTCTCCTCCACCTCAAAGGGGCCATAATAACAAGTACTAAGCTTTTCATTGACCTTTTTAGCTAGAGACTTCAACCTGTAAGGTCTAAGTTTAAGATACACCATCTCCCCCTTCTCAAAGGAAACATCTCTCCTGGATTTATCAGCATATCTCTTCATAGATTCTTGTGCTTTAGTCAAGTGCCCTTTAAGCTCCTCAATCACAGCATTCCTTTTCTTTCAAGTTTAAATAAAGTAGGTGGATCTCGGCCATACAATGCTTTAAAGGGTGACGTCCCAATAGATTGATTAAAATTGGTGATGAACCAATATTCAGCCCAAGCAAGCCAATGTGACCACTTTTCCGGTTTATCCGAAGTGAAACATCTTAAATAAGTTTCAAGACTCCTATTTACCACTTCTGTTTGCCCGTCGGTTTCTGGACGATAGGTGGAGCTAAAAGCAAGTGTAGTACTAGACAATTTAAACAGCTCTTTTCAAAAGTTACTAATGAATAACCGGTCCCTATCAGATACAATAGACCTCGGAATACCATGTAATTTCACCACTTCCTTCACAAAAAGACCAGCTACATCCTTGGCACTGTAAGGGTAGGCAAGGGCAATGAAATGAGCATACTTTGTTAGTCTGTCCACTACCACTAATATTGTATCGAACCGGTTATATTTTGGCAATCTGGTTATGAAATCCATACTAATATCCTCCCAAACTTGTTTCCGGATGGGCAAGGGTTGAAGTAAATCTGCTGGACTTTGAGCATCATCCTTATTCTGTTGACACGTTGCACAACGAGCTACATAATCTTGGATTTGTCTCTTCATTCTACAGCACTGTTATATGTTCTCAAATACCCGGCATGACCCCCGGTTGGTGTGTTATGGAATTCAGCAATTAACTGGGGAATTCTAGGAGAATTTTTGGGCAAAACTAACCTGCCATGGTACAAGAGACATCCATGCTTCAATGTGTAACCTTCGGGTGGTGTACTTTTAGTCGGGATTTGCTGCAAAAGTAAGGCTAGCTTCTCATCTTTCTTAATTTATTTCTCCCAATTGTTCAAATCCTTATATTAGATGTACTGAGAAAGCTTTGAATTCCAATTACTCCCTACGTGACAAGGCATCCGCCACTTTGTTTTCTTTTCCGGGCTTGTCCTAATTTTGAAAGTATATCCTAACAATTTAGACACCCATTTCTGTTGTTCATCACCTATTTAACGCTGTTCCAGCAGGTACTTGAGGGCTCGCTGGTCTGT
The DNA here is from genome assembly GCA_037074585.1 of Biancaea sappan. NCBI lineage: Eukaryota > Viridiplantae > Streptophyta > Magnoliopsida > Fabales > Fabaceae > Biancaea > Biancaea sappan. The sequence continues at coordinate 3,328,572 of CM073498.1, read as the reverse complement.
TTTAATGATGAAATGGTGTCCTAGCAAATAGTGACACCATTTTTTAACCGCCAACACAATCGCAATTAACTCCCTCTCATAAACTGATTTCAACTGATGTTGGGCAGCCAATGCTTGGCTGAAATAAGCTATAGGTTGCTTTCTTTGTATGAGTATTGCACCAACCCTAACCCCGATGCATTCGTCTCCATTTCAAAGGGTTGTGAAAAATCCGGCATAGCCAAAACCAGAAGTGTAGTCATTGCAACCTTCAATTTTTCAAATGCCTCTTGAGCGTCCGTTCCCCAATTGAAAGCATCCTTCTTAAGTAGTGTGGTTAGAGGAGCAGCTATTTTTCCATAATTTTGAACAAATCTCCTATAATATTCGGTTAACCCGAGAAAATCCCTTAAGGCTTTTAAACTCTTGGGTTTGGGCCAATCCACCATTGCTTTGACCTTAGAAGGATCTGCCGTAACTCCTTCTGCTAACACAATGTGTCCCAAGTATTCAAGTTGGGTCTTTGCAAAAACACACTTTTTAGTGTTAATGATCAGCTTATGTTCCTTTAGAATTTTCATTGTCTCCCTCAAGTGTTCGACATGGGATTTACAGTCTGGGCTATACACTAGAATGTCATCAAAAAATACCAAAATGAATTTCCTAAGCTGCTGTTGAAAAATCTTATTCATCAGAAATTGAAATGTTGATGGTGTATTCGTGAGACCAAGGGGCATTACCATGAACTCGTAATGTTCTTGGTGAGTACGAAATGCAGTCTTGGCCTCCTCCCCCTCCTTAATCCATATCTAATGGTATTTAGACTTCAAATCAAGTTTAGAAAACACCGTTGCCCCTTGAAGTTCATCTAACAATTCATTTATTTCCGGTATGGGAAATTTATTAGGCACTGTTATTTTATTCAATGCTCGGTAATCCAAGCAAAATCTTTAGCTCCTGTCATTTTTTTTTTAACTAACAATATCGGGCTTGAATAGGGATTGCTATTGGGTCTGGTCAACCTTGCTACCATCATCTCTCCTCATTTCCTATCATAAATTTCATAGTCAGCTCGTCCCAATTCACTTTCACCTCCCCCTGAGAATGAAGCCGCTCTACTTCTAGTACCATGTTTGCGCCTCCCATATCAAACACATGGACGCTCTATTGCAGTTCAACTCCCTGCATTTCAACCATTACTGCCCTGCAAATATGCCTTCCCCTAACTTTATAACCATCGCCCAAAGACACCTCAAATACCCTTGAAGCTTTAATGGGTATATTTAATCTTTCAACCAGTTCAGTAGCAATAAAGTTATGGGTTGCCCCAATATCAATTAAGATCATTATCTGTTCACCTTTAACTCTCCCTTTGAGCTTCATAGTATGGTTCCTTGTCAAGCCGACTACCGAGTTCATAGATAGCTCAAGCACTGGTGTCTTATCCTCCTTCCTAGTTACCCTATCGAGTTCGTCGTCTTCCTCACCTTCACGTGGTTGGAGAATCATCACATGTAGCTGTCGGTTTTTGCACCTATGGAAGGGGTTGTACTTCTTGTTGCAACAGTAGCACAAATTGAGGGACCTCTTTTTGGCCACTTTGGCATCCGTGAGGCGACGCACCTGAGTACCCATCGCTTTACTGTTGTTCGAAGAAATAGAGATGGTTGTGCTCTGTTTTTCGTTCGATACTGTCTTCGTGTACGTGCTTTTAGTCACAGTCGGGTTTGGGTTATAGGACGTGGTGCGGGTCGGGTCTGACCTACCCAGAAATTTGGTCCAACCCCCATTGGGTTTGGCCATGGTCCACTTCGTCGCAACAACCGTTTTCAGATGCTTAGCGAGAAAGTCCTTCTTGTTTCTCTCAACTACCATATTCTTTTCTTCTACACTATGAGCTAGGTCCATTAATTCCTATAAGGACCTAAGCTTCATAATCCTTAGCTCTGCTCTGATGTCCTCATTTAATCCATTTCAAAAAACCCCCATTAACATCTCATTTGAAGCTTCACTCAACGGAGCCGACATGGATTCAAACTTCTCTTTATATTCCGACATTGTTCCCATCTGGCACAAGGCCGTCAACACCTCATAGGCATCTCGGGCTTGAGAATGCTGAAATCTACTGAGTAATGCTTGAACTCGCTCCATGTCTTCATCGGGTTACGCACCTCTAACCATTTGTACCAATTCAATGCCTTATCCTCCAAACACACCACTACAGCCTCGAGCTTCTCATTTTCTTCAATGGCATTAATGGAAAAATATCGCTCTAACTTGAACAGCCATCCGATTGGGTTCTCTCCAGCAAAGAGAGGGATCTCTAATTTTCTAAATCGAGTTGGATCCTTCTCGACTGTTTGAGGACGACTTGTGTCTCCTGCAGCATTTTCACTATTGGCCCCTTGTGTTCCGGTTTCCTGGTTCTTCCCTCTTTCATCTCCATCATCATTAACTTCATCGTCTCAATATCTTTTTCCACATTTTCTATTCTTCCCTCCATTCTCGTATTCACCATAACCCACCCGGATCTTGCTCTGATACCAATTTGATAGAGCCCAGTACACCAAATCATTGAATATTAAGCTTTATTATTGAAACAGAAACAAATACCTCGTCCAGTGGGGAAGAGATATGATTACAGCAACACCAAACAGAAATGAAATAACACTCAACAGCAATAGAAGCAATACAAAATTAGGAAATAACGCTCACACACACAAACATCAACTAAGCACACAGTAAGGATATTGTTAGACTTTCGAGAGGTCTAACTCTCTCCACCCAAAACCACTCTAATGATTTTTCCTACCTCCTCTTGCTCCTGACTACTTTACCTCCTTCCCACAACCTGCCAGCTCATCATAGTTAGTGTCTATTTTCTCTCTCTCCTCCCCTGATCCTGCCTCAGCCCTTTTCTCCTTAGGCCCACTCTTTTTCCTTTGGTAATGTTTAAGTATCATAGGCCCAACAGAATTCTATAAATTTTGGTATCTTTCTTATAATTTTTTGAGGTGTTTGTGTGGGGTTCTATAAATTTATTATAAGAGTGGTTACAATTCGGGAAAGGCCAATATTAAGTTGGATGTTATAATGGATAACTTGGAAGATAGAGTGGACAGAGTAGCGAGAAGGATAGCTAAGGTGGGAGAGGATGTAACAACCATAAAAAAATGCATGTTTGAATTGCGTGAAGCTCTGATTAAATTAAGAAGACAAAATGAGCATGGGAAAATACAAAAGGAGCCTACCAAGTGGTCTGATTCTTGTTTTTGTTATTTGAAATCTATAAATTCTGGTATCTTATAATTTTTTGAAGTGTTTGTGTGGGGTTCTATCAGACACCTTTTGAAAATACCCATTGGCTTTACCCAGTGGGAAGCAGCAAAACATATCCTATCTCAAAGCATGTGAGAAGGGAGGGATTGGTGCTTAAATACTCTAGCATCGAGCTTTACTTAAGTTTACTATTTTGCTTTTGCTTTATTGGGCTTCTTGTGTTGGTTTTATTTGAGCTTTTGTTTTCTCAAGGAGGATCTCTTGTTCTCCTGTTTCTTTTGTTTTTTTCTGCCTTTTGTAATCTTCTCTCTTTTTTAATAAATTCTTTCTTTTTCTTTGAAAAAAAGAACTATTTTGCTTTTGTAATTGGACAATGGTTTCTCGTGTGTTAGAAATGAAGGTCTACAATCATCAGCAGCATCAGGAACCTTTCTGGTTGATGATGGTCCATATTACTTTTGTATGCTTGAAGTACTGCTTGGAAGGCTTTCAAAATCACTGTATAATCAGGTATTGATATATGATTTCCGAAAACTTAGCAACTGCTGATATTTCTTCTTGGTACAGTTTCTGGGCTTATTTATAACTTTACGCTTCACTGAAATAACAGGCTTTGAAGAAAATTTCCCAGTTTGTGAGGACAAATATTCTTCCTGGTGCTATTGTAGAGGTTGGACTTCTCTGTTGTGCATGCGTCCACTCAAACCCAGAAGAGTCAGTTAGTCAAATTGTTGAGCCAATATTATCATCTGTGATATCCTCTTTGCAAGGAACACCACGCACAGGATTTGGAGGAGGAGGAACTTTTGATGCTTCTGCTTCAACCAAGGTACCTTTCTCTTCTTCCGTGTTGGTTATCTTTCATTGCAATGTTGCAGCTGGATTCTATTGAAGATTGAGACCTTTCTCTTTCAGGTTAGATTGACTATTTCACCAGCTCTTGAGGCTGCAGTTGGCTATCAACTTAAGATATTGTCAGTTGGCATCACATATGGCGGCCCAGCACTTCTCCGCTACAAGGATCAATTCAAAGAAGCCATCTTCTTGGCTTTTGACTCACCTTCTTGGAAGGTCTTATCCTCCACCATTTGACTAATGTCTGCAAAGAAGTTTACCATATTCTCTTCTTTATTATCAAATATGTGCTTAATAAACATTTAGTTTTGTAAACCCAGTGGTCCTGGTTGCATAAATAAATTCTTTTTTATTTCCTTGTTCAATGACAGGTTAATGGTGCTGGTGATCATCTTCTTCGATCTCTTCTTGGGAGTATGATTCATTATTATCCGGTCAATCAGTATAAGTAAGTATATAGGTTATTTGCTATTGCTTTGGTGATTATAGCCTTTTGTCTGTGATTTTATTGTTAAAATTTTGGTTTTCTAGGTGCATATTTAGTCACCCTGATGCTGCTGTTCTCGAAGAATGGATTAGCACAAAAGATTATTCCAATGATGAAAGATTGATTCCAAAGTGGCATATTCCTTGTGATGAAGAAGTTCAATTTGCAAATGAGCTTTTAGACATTCACTTGAAGTCAGCTTTAGATGATCTTTTGAGCATATGCCAAAATAAAATCCATTCTGATCAAGGTAAAACAGTCATTTCTCCCAACTGGTTTTATGTTAACTTATGGAGCAGGATTTCCGATTTGAGTACCTTCTCACTGAGTCAGAAGACAAATACAAATTATGAATCTTTATTTCTTGGGAATTTTATATGTTGATATTAATATTATTATCATTTTCTCATATTAATATTATTATCATTTTTTCTTTTACGTATCAAATTCTAGTGCTCTGTGAAGGAAATTCTGGATATGACATAATGGAATGTAATTTGTTGTGCAGGAGATGAAAAAGAGCACTTAAAAGTGACTCTTTTACGTATTGAATCGTCATTGCAAGGTCTATTTTCTTGCTTGCCTGATTTTCTTCCTGCCTCCAGGAATGGAATGGTCGAAGATTCAGACCATACCTTTTTGATCGCTGGAGCAACAGGTGCTACCGTTGGTAGTACTGCTCTGCGAGAAAAGGCTACTGAGGTTGTACATGAAGCCTGCAAGTAAGGGTTATAGTTACGTTCTACTTTTTATGTCATGCCTTTAACTTATGTAGTTGTGATTACCATGAATTCCATTTTTTTTTGGTTCATTTATTAGGTATGTACTGGAAAAAAAATCAGACGATAGCATCCTGCTGATACTAATTATTCGTATCATGGATGCTTTAGGAAACTATGGTAATGAATGCTCCATCTGGATGAATTTTAACATATTATTCCAAGTCCATTTTGTCTATGCACGTCCTAAGTTATGCTCTCCATTTTTTTTCCCCAAATAGGTAGTTTGGAATTTGATGAGTGGTCTAGTCACAGACAGGCTTGGAAGTTGGAATCTGCTGCAATTATAGAACCTCCAATTAATTTCATTGTATCATCTCATTCCAAAGGAAAGAAAAGGTAAAAATACTTTGATTCTGTCTCTCTTGATCACAGGAATTATGTACCAAGAACTGTGAATTGAGTCCTTGATTTTTGGTTTTGTCCAGGCCTAGGTGGGCACTTATCGACAAAGCATTTATGCACAATACATGGAGATCTTCACAAGCATCCTATCATGTGTACCGTATGAGTGGGGATTTCAGTCCATCAGATCACTTGACTCTTTTGATGGATGATCTTTTAAATCTCTCTTTGTATAGCTATGAAACTGTCCGCATGTGAGTAAAAAAGACATCCATGGCTAATATTTTACTGATTTAATGTTTTTGTATGAATAACAAGTAACAGCTAACATTCATTTAGCACATTCACCTAGCTTAGGAATTTTTCAAGGCCTATCAGATCACTATATTTTATGAGCAAATAAATGATAATGAATTCTTTTGAAGGAGTATGAATGCTGAATGAAATTAGTTCAAAGAATTGGCCTTTAAGTAGCATTTATAGAATAGTGTGTCACATCTTTGATGGTCTACCATGAAAAAAATTGGCTACCAAATTGTGTAACAATATGTTGGCAATAGTGTAAAGGTAACAGGTAGAAAAAGAAAAGGGGGTATGAAGTTTTGTCATCAGTCAAGTTTTAATCCAGTTATGGCCCATTGTGTCTCAAGTTTTATGCTTGGGGTTATACCCAAAGAATGTGAGCATCATAATTAGGTAAATCTTTTTAGATTGCCTATTATGTCAATGGCTACTTTATTCCACCTGGAAAATTAAAACTATTTAATTGGAGATGTTAATACTACTGGTCAGATTAATCTGTATGGTGGCATCAATAAATAATATACTATTTTGCTTTGAAAGTCTGATTAACGGAGTCAAGAAATTCATGACATTTTTATTTCTGTAAATTTGTATGTTAATATCTGTGTCTTATGATGTCTGATTGAAATTTTTATGTGGTGTCAGGCTGGCGGGAAAAGCTCTAACGAAGATGATCAAGAGATGGCCATCTATGATTTCAAAGTGCGTTATCACTCTTACCAACAACCTTCAGGACCCCAATGCAGAGGAATATGCAGTGCTAGGTTCTTGTTCAGTTCTTGCCTCACAAACAGTTCTCAAACACTTGACAACGGTGATTGTTGAAAATGATGCTTATTATTATTTTTTTTCTTTAGATGGTAAATATATTTTATTTTTCTTACGTACTTTCTGTCACATCAGGACCCGAAGGCATTTTCTTCATTTATTCTAGGAATTCTTTCAAGGTATTGCCAGCTTCTTTGCTTCCTGGTTTTAATTAAATTTTTTGTACTATATACCATGTTAGAGAATAATTTCTTGTTTTCTTGAAGCTCCCATCATGAATCTTTGAAAGCCCAGAAAGCAATTAATGAGGTAAACCTGTCCCCTGCTAGATGATTAGTTTTATTGTGTGCTTTTCTTGTTTAACATTACCTTACTTCCAACAGCTTTTTGTAAAGTACAACATCCAATTTTCCGGAGTATCTAGAAGCTTTTTCAGGATATCAGACAATCATGCCGGTGGACCAGATTTCTCAGCTTTGGTTTCTCAGATTGGCTCTATGAGTTTTGATTCTACTGGTTTGCATTGGCGGTAATTGCCTTTTTTTTTTTTGGTTGGATCACTTTTCTTTGATTTTATTTTAGCACGCATGATGCTTACATTATTTGTTGACAGGATTATGCTTTCTGTTCTGAGATTAAAACATTTGAAACATTGGCTTAATATTTTCTGTTTTTTCAGGTATAATTTGATGGCTAACAGAGTTCTGCTCCTGTTGGCTTTGGCTTCTAGGAGCCACCCAAGTTCATCATCTAAAATCCTGAGTGAAACTGCTGGTATGCATAGTATCTTGTTTGCTTTAAAATATCTTATGACCTTTTTTGAAGTCAATTTTACTGGCATGTTTAATGATACTTATGCTATAACTTGTTTAGGACACTTTTTAAGGAATTTGAAAAGTCAACTTCCTCAGACAAGGATACTTGCAATTTCGGCTCTAAATACACTGTTAAAGGAATCACCATATAAGTTGTCTGCCGGTGAGAAATCTGTTATTTCTAAGGATTTGCAAGGCAATGTCAAGTCATCCCTAGAAGAAGCTTTAGCTCATTCTTTTCAGGAGGAGGGGTTTTTCAATGAGACACTAAATAGTCTTTCTCATGTTCATATAATTGATAATGAAAGTTCTAGAGGAAGTCAAGGAGATTCCAGTTTCCAAAGCCTAGCAGACAAATCCATAACCCGATTTTATTTTGAATTTTCGGCCTCATGGCCACGAACTCCTAGTTGGATATCCTTTCTAGGAAGTGATACCTTCTACTCAAGTTTTGCACGCATTTTTAAGCGGTTAGTACAAGAATGTGGCATGCCTGTTGTATTGGCTCTTAAAAGTGCATTAGACGAGTTTACAAGTGCCAAGGAGAGGTCTAAACAATGTGTTGCTGCTGAAGCACTGGCAGGTGTGTTACATTCCGATATTGACGGTCTATCAGGAGAATGGGATAGCTGGCTGATGCCCCAGTTGAAGAATATTATTCTAGCACAATCTGTTGAATCAGTTCCTGAGTGGGCCTCTTGCATACGTTACGCTGTTACTGGTAAAGGAAAGTATGGAACAAAGGTTCCTCTATTGAGGCAGCAAATTCTTGATTCTTTGATGGCATCTTTACCTCCAACGGTAGCTACCACTGTAACAGCAAAGAGATATACTTTTTTGGCAGCTGCACTTATAGAAATATCCCCCCAAAAAATGCCAATAGCTGAAGTCCAGCTCCACAACACACTTCTAAAGGAAGTGCTTGATAATATGTGTCACTCGTCAGCCCAAGTAAGTATTCTCTGTACTTACCCATTTGCTTTATCAGTGGCCTGATTGAATTAACTTTGTATGCATCGTATTAAAATTCCTGGAGTTGGATCCTTTGCGTAATCTGTTTGATTGTATTGGCTAACTCTATCTATATAACATCTTTAACAGCATAATTTTTGTTTATAGAAGTTGTGATTTGGCCTCTGGATTGACTTTTCATAAATAAAATAAAAAATATAATGGTGTTAACATAAAAAGTCAGAAAAAATACATATTTATTCTAATGTTGCAGTTGTCCTAAATTTTGACCGCATCATTGAAGCCTCTTTTGAAAAGAATTTTCAAAGAAGAAAAATGAATTTTCCAAGAACTTTCTTCTAAATGTATGTACCAATTTAGTTGACTAATTTATGGTCAGGTTGATATGTGAACAGACAAGATTTCTGTTCTTTTCAAGATATCCTCGATTGAAACTGGAATTAGTGGTTAAGATAAGTGATGAATGCTGGAATTGGTTTGTTTATTTAGTGATATGCGGATATGATTGGCCCACTGTTGAGGAGACATATGTTAGAAAGGGAGGGAAGAGGGCCGGGCCTACTGAACCTCTTACAGATATATGCCCAACACAAGCTACAGACAATTTAGTTTATTCTAGATAAGGGAAAACAAGGGCAGAAAGGGAATTACGGAAAGGGGCAACCAACTCCGTCACTAGTGGTGGACATGGGAGTGTCGGGGAAGAGAGGGAAGGGAGTGAAAAGGATTTATTTCTAGGAGTGGAGGAGAACAGGCATTTTCTTTTTTTGGGAGAAGTTGCTTGAGAGAGACTATAGCCTCTCAAAAGCTAGGAATTATCCTTTTCTTTTGATGCATTTAAGTTTATGTGTGCTTTTATCTTTATGTGTTATTTTTCTGGCACAGTGCTTGCTGCATAGTGTTTAGGAGTATTTTTGTAGCTTTTGTCCATCTGTGGCTAGTAGCTACTGTTATCTTTATATTTACAAATATAAAAGTGGGATTGGCTGGTTTGGGGTTTATTTCTGTTGTCTACTTCCTATCAGGATACTAATTTTATGATTTTTTTTTTTTTTGGGTTTTAACATTTTGTCTGTTGGGCAGGTGAGGCAAACTCTAGGTGTTACTCTTTCTGTCTTGTGTTCTAACATTCGGCTACATCATTCTAGTCATCATGATAACTTAGATGAGAGGCACAGCGATACTGATAACTTGTTGAAAGATGCAAGCTGGGTTCAGTTTCTTACAGAGCGAGCAGCTGAAGCAGTTGTGAACATTCAGAATGCTACCCAATCAGACAAAGTGGTGAATCCTGCAGATGCAGATCTTGAAAATGGGCATAAGGATGGTGATTCACAAGATGATATAAAATGGATGGAAACGGTACAAATCGCTGCATACATATAGTGTTAATAGTTGTTGGTACTTATAAAATTATTTCACTGATTTTTTACTATTTCCTTTTTATATAGCTACTCTACTTTATCTTTTCATCATTGAAGTCTGGGAGATCCTCTTATCTACTTGATGTGATTGCGGAGCTTCTTTATCCTGTGATTTCCCTGCAGGTTTGCGCTATATATTTGACTCTAATTTTTAATATCTAGAATATTACCTTCTTATTTGGTTCTCAGTGATGTGTTTCATTATAACTATGTATATTTTCTTGTTTTTGCTTCCAGTAGTGTCGAGTCTTTGGACCCTTTGCTATCCAACAATTAAGAGCCAATTTAATTACTGGAAACCCCCTATTTCTGTATGACCTACCTTTAGTTATATACCAGGCTTGTATGAGTAGTTGTGGTTGGCATTTTTAACCTAGACTGACACTTTTTGTTCTATATCCCCTTAGGTTGAACATTTTTGGTAAATAGGTATCTGTCAATTCTGTATTTTACTATTATTTACAGTTGCTTTTGTACCTCTCCTGTGATTTAATATTCCTGAGATACAAATGATGAATTAGCTTCTTTTCTTTTTTATAAAAAAAATTAATCAGTCTTACAAAGAGGACAGAATTTGTTTCTGGTGTAGCAGCATATATATATATATATTTATATATCTGATCTGGTCTTGTATCTGCTTTCCCATTCTTCAAAGATTGAGGTTCCAAAAAAAGTTGGAAAATGGCTCTCTAAGTTCGGCAGTAAAATGTATAACCAAATCTACAGTATGGGGCTCGTGTAATTTCTGGACTCTTTGTATTTAAATGCAGCTGAAGTTGGAGGGGAAAAAAAAAAAGACTTGCACATGATTCCCCCTCACAAGATGCTCTTTGAATGAGTGTAAATCATTGATTTTGTCCATTTTGCACTCTTCTATGGTTACCTATTGGTTGAACCTGCTCTCTTTGAACTGTCATTAATGAAACGGGAATAAGGGTGCGGAGATAAATGCTTATCACTGTGGGACTTACTAATTGCTAACATGCTTCTTTTAATGTGTTAAAAGAATTACTAAAAATGTTATCTTTCATTCCTGTATTATTAGATTCTGTCATGATCTAAATAGAAACTATAGAGGGTATCAGTTTTCTCATTTCTGAGTAAGTTTTATTGCTTTTGAAGGAAACATCAAATAAAGATTTGTCGACATTAGCCAAGGCAGCATTTGGGTTGCTAAAATGGAGGATTTTCTGGGAACCTCACCTCCGGAAGGTTGTGTCAGTGATTCTTTCTGCTGCCAATGATTCCAACTGGCGAACTAGATCTGCTACATTGACATATCTGCGTACTTTCATGTATAGGTATGTTGATTCCTTGAGGATTTGCTTTGCAAAGCATACTTTGAATGATAGCTTACTTAGTAATTATAAACATCTATCTTCAGGCGATAACATTAACAAAATCACATTCTTTACATCTATTGTCTTGAAATAGCAACTTGTACTTTATAGTTAGTTTATCTACTGATAATTACCGACACTTCTATAACAGGCACACTTTCATTCTTCCAAGTTCAACAAAACAAGAAATTTGGAGAACTGTTGAGAAGTTACTGGTAGACAACCAAGTTGAGGCAAGCTCTTGGCTTATGAACTATTTGAAATGAAACATCGAATAGTTGGTTCTTATTCTTTTTGTAGTTAGGAATATGGGTTTTATTATGTGAGAAAAGGCTTAAAACCAGGTTGTGGAAGAGATCAATGTCCTTCACCCAGTGTGTTGCTTGTGTGACTTACGTTTTGAAGAGAATGATTTTTCTGCAAGTTTTTTTTTGTTGGTAGTTACCAGAGGTTTTGTGGTATTTTATTCTGTAGAATCTAAAATTACATATAAGTAATTGATACCATGTGCTGACTTGTGGCAAGTGCCATGCTGCTGTTTTTGTACTTGCATCTGTTATTGATTGGTGCTACGTATGTTTAGTCTTTTTTGTCTTTACTGCATTTTTAAGAGTGGTGTTATTTATATCTAATTTTGGAAGAGTTGATATCTGGTTTAGGTAAGGGAGCATGCGGCAGCAGTCTTAGCAGGTTTGATGAAGGGTGGAGATGAAGATCTAGCTAAAGATTTCCGTGATAGAGCTTATATCGAGGGAAATAATCTTCAGAAGAGAAGAAGAATGAGGTTATTCTTATTCCTTTATTATGGGATGTATAGTTGTTAGCGCTGATTTGTTTGTCTTTGAATTTAATATGTCATCCCTTGTGCATGGTCTTGTGGAGTTATCTATAATTCTAGCTGTGGACGTTCTGGAAAAAGAAAAACAATTAGGGAAAAAACATGTATTGAGTCTCTCTTCTTGGAAAACAAGTGCAATGGTTTGCTTCCAGACTATAGCCATTTAAGAGATGGAAAGTTATGGTTTCTGCAGTGTTTATGTTTCATAAATGCTATATGCAACATGTATAGGCATAAAGAGTATTAGGTGCATGGTACAATAGGCAAACATATATTGATTAGTTGATTGAATTGCTCTTATGACCATCTCTTGATCAGTCATCTATTTAGTTTTATTTCTAGCTCGTTCATATGTCTTGTTTGAATACGGTGTGGCAAATTTTTTAATGCAGAAGTACAAGCTCTGGTTCATCTGTAGCAGCAGTTCATGGTGCTGTGCTAGCATTGGCTGCTTCTGTTTTATCAGCCCCTTATGACATGCCCAGGTTTGTCTTGTTGAGAGAAATAATATTCTAACATAGTGATTATGCACTGTTATGTAACTAATGACCCTGTATAGGCCAGTCTCTGCAATCACAAGTAGGCATACTGAATGTCAATTTTTTTAAGGTGATTTAACGAAAAGAAAAAATAGAACCTTTTTGGGTCTAACTGCTGTTACTGCTCCTATAGTATTTCAGTGTTGTCAAATCTTCTGATCTCATGTGCAATAGAAGTACTGCTGCCTTCAAGTTCTGCATTACCTATAAATGTTACCTTATTTGGATATAGAATGGCCAATACATAAAATTTCATAAGTATGTGATGCCTATATTTGATCAGGAAAGTAGGTTAATTATGTGGCAGCACTAGGGCCAAACTCATTTTCGAACACAGCTAGCATTCTTCTAATGATGGTAATCAGTTAAATTTGTGAACCAGAGGGAATCCAAATCCATTTTATAAAATCATCTTTACTTCGATTAAACTCTAGATTTGTTGGCAATTATGTGCTCAGCTTTGCACTGTTTTATAAGAATCACATGGATGAATCTTTTTCGGTAATTTATTTTCTGAGACATTTAAAGTGGTTATGTATTCATCCATCATTTTTTGCCCCTCTTCTTTTTTCTTTTGTTATTATCTGATAATATTAATTACCTTATTTCAGCTGGTTGCCTGAGCATGTTACCCTGCTGGCACGTTTCAGTGGGGAGCCATCTCCTGTGAAATCTGCAGTCACAAAAGCAGTTGCAGAGTTCAGGCGGACTCATGCAGATACGTGGAATGTTCAGAAAGAGTTATTTACTGAAGAGCAACTCGAGGTAGCCTTTTAAAGAATCAAACATTTGTCCTTCCGTGATATATAGTTTGATTATTGCTTCTGTTATATTTTTCATATTTTCTCCTGACAATTTTTTTTTTGTTAACTGTATTTACAGATTCTGGCGGATACATCCTCTTCATCATCATATTTTGCTTAATTCAATATTCCTAGTTGGATAAGAAGTGGTCAAAAGAGTACTGAAAATATTGGGTAGAAATTGTTTTTCATTTTTGGTGTATCTATATTATGTAAAAATAGCCTTTATCTACATGTATCATTGATCATCCATAAGAAACTTATTCTTTATTCCTAATGGTGGACTTATTCCCCTCCTCTGTTTGTGTAATCTTTCTTATACCATGGGATTAATTAGATCATCTGATGGTAAATCCCACAAAACACAGTCTGAGTTGAATATATTGGATCCGTTCCTAATATCTTTTGCAGCATCAGAATCATCTCCATGTTCCTCAAGTTTTTCATGTAATTGACCTTGCTGATCCATGGCAGTGCATGTGCTTCCAGTACATACACTCTGGCTCCATTGTGACCCATCCCCTTCGTTGGTGAAAGACACCGGACTAAAATGAAACCCAGGCACTGTAGGGAAAACACTGCAAGTCCCTGCAAAACTAGTAGATGTAGCCGCAGTGCAGTCCCAAGGTTTACTAGAGGGTATCATTTCAGGTTCTTGCATAGCTTTGGATAGGCCAAACTTAATCTTGTCAACAGTGTCATCCTTTTCATCAGCTTTATAGTTAATGAAAGAGGTAATGTTATTCCCTATTGCTGCATTGGGGTGTTGGGCCTGGAAGTTGATCTTCCTCTTAGTAAGAAGGTGGAGCACCTCATCTTTGAAGCAGCCAAGGGCTGCTTCTGCCAGGTGAGCTGCCTGTGGAGGTGCCAATGTTGTTGCAATTTCAGCCATCAGGTGGGAGAATGGCTTGTGCGTGACTGGGTCAATACCCATCCCCGAAAGTTTCTTCTTCAGCTTGGTGTTCCAGTGGTTTTTGACATCGTTATCCGTGCGGCCCGGCAGCTGGGCTGCTATAAGTGACCATCTGAAAGCCAATAAAGCCATTCTGTTAGTAATTATTTTGGTGATAACAGAACAGAAGCCACAGGTGCCTATTTGTCGTAAGCTGGGATGTTTAGCTGTTTAAGAAAATACTTGAATACACTTTTCAATTTGGTTCCTTTATCTTTAAAATAAAGCAATGTTGTCCTTCAATTTCTAATATAATGCATTTAAATCTTCGTTTCATCTATTTTTGTTCACGTGATATATGAGTATTGGTAATGTTGTAGTTAACTCGCATATGATTCGTTAGATGACTGTTCGTGCAGTGAAATTATGCTGAAGCTACGTGATTTCCCTTCCCAAACTCATTTTGCCCAATGCAATTTCACTCTGTTACCTGTCATTTAACCAGTTTGAGGTCTGAATCATGAATAACAGAATAAGCAGGCGAGTTTGCAATGTCATCAATTTTCCTTACATGGACATAAATAAGACGGATTTAATTGCATCTTTTTTTTAAAAAAAAAAAATTGAAGGACAAAATTGCTACATTTAAAAACGGAATTACTAAATGGAAACTCTAATAAGTATATTTAAACACATAGGTCAGAATTTATGTACCGGTTACCAAAAACAGAGTGAAGCTTCACAATGGTTTGCTCTTCTGCATCCGAAAATTGACCATGTTTCAAATCAGGACGAAGATAATTAGTCCACCTCAGTCTGCAGCTCTTTCCACATCTTTGGAGGCCTTCAGCATGACCAAAAATCAGGTTATTCGGAATTTTGTTTATTCTTGACATTGATAAGAACAAGATATAGAGGATAGAAAGGAGAGGATGACTAACCAGCATTCTTAGGAATGAGGCGCCAGTTCCTGGTGCCATGTTGAGCAATGTAGGAAGAGAGCTTGTTATCTTCCTCTGGTGTCCACTGTCCTCTTTTCACGTTGTCCTTCTCACAGCATGGAATACGACCCATTTCTCCCTATTTTTCGAATTCTTTTTCTCCTTCCGTAGGAGAAACGAATTCAGGAGCCTATAGAATAATAAGGATGAGAATTCTCTTTGCTGGCCTGGCTTGCTTCTAACTTGGTTCACAACTCTACCAGTCTTTGATTTCTTTGAGGGGAAAAAGAAAAGACGTGGAATATTTCTTGGGTTGTTTTTCTTTTTTTGGGGGCTACTTTTAGGGTTTGGTCTGGTATAGTTTATATATAAAGTGGGGGGTGTGGGGGGGTATGAATAGGAAATGCATGGGAGGGGTATGGGCTACATGGTGAAGAGAAAAGGCATCAAAGAGGCATGATGGTATTAAAGAATTCAACGCTGTTGAGAGCGTGTGTGTGTGAGGCAGGTAGCTCACCCACAAGATGCCCGGTCATTGGTCAACCCCCCCCCCCTCTCTCTCTCTCTCTCTCTCTCTCTCTCTTCCCTTCCCTCTTTCTTTCCCTTTCTTGACTCTGCTTTAGGCTTTTGCTTTCCATATGCCATTCTTGTTGGATATCTCTCTGCTTTCATCAAAGATCCTCTAGCATGTCAAGCTTCTGGTCTGGTTCTTTCACGTGCGCCTCTCATATCTCCCTCTCATATCTCCTCTAGTATTCATCCGTTTTTGTTTAGGCTTGGGTAAACTATATGCAGTTTATTACTTTGCCAATTGGGTAGTTTTTACTTTGAAATCAAATATAAGTAAAATTTAAGAGCTTAGATGTCGGGAAAACTTTTCATTAACATAAATATTTAATATTGAAATGTCCACTTGTCATATATTTTATTGAAAATATTTGAAAACTGTATTCAAATTTTGTTTGAGGTTTTTTACCAAGTACGATAAGTTTTTTTTTTTTCCAATAAACCATAATATTGGACATTTAACGTCACTTTTTTTTCGAAGCAAAATGAAAAATCATATTATTGGTTCATTGAGAGAGAAAAATTCGTGTCTCTGAAAAAAAATAATAGTAAATGTATAAAAATAATAATAACAAATTTCATTTTTTTGAAATATGAATTTCAAAATTAATATTTTGCTATTAGCTTCATTATCACAAAAACTTCAACCTAAAAAATTTCCAAATGACACGTGATATATTTTATGGAGATTCGATTTTTGTCTCAATTCTCGGCTCCTCTCTTAATAAAATCTTTGATATTCTAGTTGTTGCAAACGGCATAGGGATATGTATATATTGCTATACAAATATGACAAGTTATGTCCCGCTTTTAGGTGTAGGACAAGCATTTCAGTCTATACCATTCCCATTATTTTTTTAGGAGAACATTACATAAAACTCTCTCAGGCATATTACTCAAGCTCCAAAAGAACATGGAGCAACAATCATTAATAGAATTTTCTTTCCATGTTAGTTTAAAAAAGAAACAAAGAAAGAAAGAAAAAAAGAAATAAAAGCAAAGCCTGATCTGTTTACACAACATAATGCAATCTTTAAGGGTTGGGTTTCATTAATCCTCAGGGACTGAGTTAAGTTGGCAGGAAAGCTATGATTCTTCGAAATGTCTACCTTCATGGATCTTGGACACTTATTTCTCAACATCGTATCATGTATATGTATTATTAAAAATGATGATACGGCAGTATTGAATAGATTTTACAGCTTAAAAAGATATTATCATGTGGTTTCAACTCTCAATCTAATCAAATTTCTCATAATTTCTACTAAAATAATTAAGTTGAACTTCCACTTTTAAGATGTACTATCTAAAATTCCATTTAAAACTAACTTTAAGCACATGCTGCTTTAATAGTTATTGTTTATATAAAAACGAAAGTAAATCATGAGAAAAGTTCAGAGAAAAATGAACATTATTTTTGCCAACTTAATAAATTAATATCTTATTTTTAGTATAAGTTATTACTCTAGCTGAATCATTACTGAATGTTGTTTGTGTTGCAAAATTTTTTCTGATATGCTTCAAAGATTGATATCAAACATACAAAACCGTAAAGAGTTTATATAATATGGGGATCAAACCCAAAAATCAATGCATACGAGGTTATCGTAAAAGAAAATGCACATATCATTCATTCTCACAGAAAAATGGTTCTTCCAAGTTGGGGGAATATGAAGCATATGAATTCAGGTTATGCTTTTTGAGTGTAATTTTGATTTTATTTTACAGTCATAAAATTGCTCTTTTATAGTATTGAAATTAACAAGTATAGATTTATTTATCTAAATCCGACTTGACAGTTAAAATTTCGAAGTATAAATTTAAATTTGAGAAAAAGAAGTGGTCAAAAGAAATTATGTTTTTCTTTTATAGTACTAAAATTGCTCTTTCATTTTTGGTTGCACCATGCATGCAATCAAAAGAACAAGTTGTGTCATGACTTACCCATAGTGGCAACAATTGCTAAAGTATTAAAAAATTGCTCTTAATTGGAAAAAAAAAACAACAATTGTTAACGTCTGATTTCATCAGTAATCCAGGCTTTCTTTGAAAAAATAAATATATTTGTAGTCTATCAAACTGTGTCTAAGAAGCATTAGTCCTGTGTTAAATGCTACTACAATCTTATTTCTCAGCTCCAATTCTTGCAAAAATTTGCAAGAACCTTTTCAGCGTGATATTTTTAAAATTATCCCTTCAATAGATCCAAGGCAAGCAAAATATCCCATTAAAAAGCAAAAAATGCTCAATGCCCGAAGCATGAGCCATCTGGTCGTCCACACTTCAATATTGCTGATTCTCATGTACATTTCCACTGGGAAATATATGGCTAATGGCCAAAAGTTCAGGCCTCCCAAAATCAGATTGAAGTAGGGAAAGATCATTGCAACAATAACTGACAATGCAACATAAGCAGTTCGGAATGCAATCCTGAGAAAGTTTAGTTCAAAATCTGGCATCAATGGGAGTGGTAATGCATATGTAGGATTCACAAATTCACTGTTTCGGAACCTAGATTGTATCAAATGTTCAATATTAGCAAAAAGTGGAGAACACCTGCACCGAAAAAAAAAATTACAGCTTATGATGATTTTGTGTCGATAAATTACAAGTGAAGAAGAATGTAGAAATAGAAGATAAACATTCATTTTAAATGTACCTGATATGCACCAATTAGATGAACCACTGTACAAACATTGGCAAAGTCTACAATCCAATGATCCTGAAAAGATCCAAACCCTGTTAAAAGCTTTCCTGGTGTATGATGACCAAAGGCTGCATATCCAAAACATCCACAACAAAGGTAGAAAAATGTTGTGGTGACGACTGATATTGTTGTGGCCTTCTTCATGGTCTGAATTTCTGGTGGAGGTGACCTCAAAGTGTCCTTCAAACATTGCAGTAAGTTGTAGTTATGTTAGCATTTATAATTTTGCTTTTTTCTCCAAGAATGTTGTGAAATAACGTTCTGACTATTGAGATAAAGATATCCAAACCTGTATTTCTATGAGAATTATAGAGAATAGATAGGCAAATGCTATGTCATCGAACGCTTGAGCAACTCACAATGCCTTTTTAGCTGCATTGGGGGCACTCTTTCCTCGAATGTTACTCTTTGCAGTTCCATTTTCTGAGGATTCATGACAAAAAATCTTGTTCATGTTTTAGTCCAGCAAAAATTTCCAAGCAACTACTCGTCGATTATGGTGATAAATCACACTGGTGATCACATATTTATGAGTATACCTAAGAGTTTCGCTACAGCAAGTCCCATTCCTATGAAAGAATAAGCAAAGGATGTTATTGCAGCAAGCTCTGACAACCAGCTTATGTCATGAAAGTTGGGTATCTGTGACAGAACAATTTGGATTGCCCCAAAAAGCATCGTAAAATATGCATCTGTATATTCACATGCTGCTTCGTGCCCTTCTTTTTTGTGACAGCTTGATTTTTGGATTGACCTGCAAATTACTATTAGGAGCGGACTAGAAGTAAACCGAGCTTTGTGTATGTAACTGGTTGCAACAATGAATAAATGCAGCTGAGTGGTACAGTATGATAGCAGTAAGTTAAAAAATGTCAATGGCTCGCCGCATGCTGGACGTTAATGTAATGATGAAGGCAATTCAGAGCCCAAACAGGGTTATATTCACCAAGAAGCCACAGATCAGTCCATGATTTCTCCCTGTAATTAAGAGTATATATTAGCAGTCTTACACTCTTGCCAATAAAACATGTTAAGATGCTGTTCCAGATGTGGTACCATGTTTCACTACCTAAAATGTTAAGACAAACTCGATGTTCGTTCATACAGATCATATTGCCACTTGAACTCTTCATGTAGACATGGATTTGCTACTTGGAACAGAATTTAGAAAGCTCAATTAATGAGCATGCGTGGGGCATTCGTTTCTGTGAAATTTGTACTACGACGAAGTGAAATCATTATCATCATAATTTTTTATCTGTGGTTCATGTCCTTTGCCTTTTGTTCATCAAGTAAAATGATGATGGCAGTATGCTTAATGTCTAAAGAATTTTTATAGTTTTTCCGTAAGGTCTCTGTACTTGATAAACAGATATTAGCACATTATCTAGCAGGTTTAAATTGCTACGGTATTGGATGGGAGATAATAGAGGAAAATAAAATGAAATGAAAGATTCTATTCAAACTTTTTCATTCTTTCATTAGATTATTTGTTAACATTTTTGGTTTGGTAATAATAAAATTAACATAATGACTTGTAATATATCGTTTTTAGAAGTTACCTTCTAGTCGTCTTTATATAATAAGTGACTATTAATTTTATTAGTAATATATTAATATAACAATGTTATTAATATTAATTTTATTTGTAAAAAACTACGCTAAAAATTATTTCAAAGGGACCAGATCTTAAAAAAATAAAAAAAAATTTCTTTTTATGAGATCAAAATGAAGTTATATATAAAGTAAAAATGTAATACCCCGAGGATTTAAAAAAAATAGTTAGAAATTTATTGGGAAAATTTATTACGTGAATTTTTTTAAAAAAAAAGAGAGAATAAAAAAAATGGAAATGTGAGGAATTATTTAAATTTTATATATATAACATAAAGATATGGTTAACAATAATTTTAGAGGTATAAATACAATTTTACTAATTGGACTATAGACCTTATTGAAAAAGCAAAAATGTTTTGGGAAATGAGATAGACAAAGGTCCCACACTCCTTTGCATTTGGCTGCAAGAAATAAATTTCCTAGCATTCTTTTGTCATTGAGCCAAGAAAGAGAGCACAGCAGGAACCTTCCCCATATCCGACAAAGAGAAAGAGATAGTTTTGGACCCTTCTCCCATTTCTTTTCTCGTGAACCTCTCCATAATTATCTGCTCCCTTTCTCCACTTCCATGTGCAACCAGTGGGCATCCCCTTCTCTGCTGCACCAAACCGAGAGAGGATAAGTAAAATGGAGAGCTAACCGAGAGAAACAGAAAGAAAAGTGTTGCTCTGTTTTCATGAGAGAAAATGGGGAAATTCTCGCCACCTTTTGGAGTATGTCCAAGAGAGAAAGAAGCTCTAAAACCTCTGGGAATTTAAGGAGCAGATCTTGAGGATTGAAAGATGAAATTCTCAGCTCCAACCAGAACAAAACCGAGAGGAAGGAAGGGCGAAACCATGAAGAGAGCAAAACAGAGCATATCTTGAGTTTGAAGGGTTAATGACTCTAGACACTAGGAATGAAGACGGCAATGGCTACAAATAAAGATGGCTTTATTGTTCATTCGGTGAGT
Source organism: Biancaea sappan (assembly GCA_037074585.1). Lineage (NCBI taxonomy): Eukaryota > Viridiplantae > Streptophyta > Magnoliopsida > Fabales > Fabaceae > Biancaea > Biancaea sappan. Next base: position 3,307,370 of record CM073498.1, on the reverse strand, counting down.
CATCACTTGAAAGAAAAAAAAGTGGAGATTGTGGGATCTGTTGGTATCATTTATTTTGTATTAAGGTGATAAAGATAAAGTAGTAGTTGATATATCGTAAATCATATAACATGGGTGCATTATGTTTTGATGACTTTTGATGCTGCAAGTTAATGATTCTCAAGTTTGATAATATTGTTTACTTTTTATTTTTACGATTAGTTCATGGGTAAAATGCAAAGGGAATGGTTGTAGAATTATATGGGAAACTATACTGATACGAAGGAATGAAAGACTAAAGATTTTATTTCATGTACACACGCTCATTCTTAGAGGGGTTTTAATTAGCCAAACTCTAGAATAAATGTAATATGATCTTGATGCAAGGGCTAATCTGGTCATATGTGAAGTTTATTTCTTATTCAAGGGTTAAATGATCTTATTTTGACCCGAAATTTTTATGGCACCTAGATAAGACCTCATACTAATGGTCTACCAAATTTCATAGCAATTGGCTAAGGATTGATAGGCTTACTAAATAGAAAAATGTCCCCTAGGTGGAATGTAGAGAGCTTTGACCTACAGACACTAATAAGGTCTTTAGTGGGGCCAAACGATGGAATTTAAATCTGAAATTTTTACCATATCATGTTAACATATAAAGGAGGTCATATGTCAAGTTTCATAACTTTTGGAGCTATAGTTTATTCCCAGAAATTTCTCAAAGATTAGTTCTGATTTTAACCTCAAAACATAATAAAGCTAAATAAATGATAGCCTATGTTCTAATTAAGTGTTATCTCTTCGCTTGGCTTGATCTTTAGGCCTTTGATGAGTTCCTTGGCATTTATCCTCTGATTTGAAGTGTAGAATTTTAGCTTGAAATTGAGGTGACAGATCCTACCTTACCTTGTTTGCCTATTTAATGTATATATTAAAAGTGTACTATATATATATATGTGTGTGTGTGTGTGTGTGTGTGTGTGTGTGTGTCATGAAATTAATGCATTTATGTTATACGTTGAAATGTGCAAATGTGAGACTATTGTGAATTTTTCCTAAAATAGAATGCATATGGATGCCTATGGTTATGTAATGTGATTGTGTTTGATCTCGAAAGAAATTGAAGTGAAGTTCATGGGATCCCATGGGATGAAATAAGGGTGGAATGAAATCACTATGGTCACGTGATATTGAATATGATATTCGTCCTTTTAATGACAAGGTGAAATAAGGTTGGATTACAGATTTGTCCCTTTGAGGACATGGGTGAAATAAGGGAGGATGCGGCAGGGGACGTGGGGCAACGGCCACTTATTGTGGACGGAACCCGAAAAATGTCTGGGAACTTGATTTGGAATTGTATGAATGGTTTGAATTGTTTGAAATGTGATTTGGCTTGATCTTAAATATGTTGTTAATAATTGCGAGGTGATTTCAATGTGTGTGTCTTGATAAATATCTTGTACACCAAAACTTAGATGATTATACCGTTAGATCAATTATATATATCTGCATGTATATATGTATACCTATATTGTGTGTGAATGTGGTACGATTCTCTCAAGTAGAAGCTGTTTTCAGTTCAGGTATGGAGAACTTCCTAATTTGATGACGTTCACGCCAAGATTACTTTTTTTCATTTGTTTAGGATAAAGGTATAATGCTTAGGACTTATTTTAATGTATAAATCTAGAAAAGCTCTGTAATTGGGTAGGTTTGTTCAGCGATGTAATGTGTATTATTGTAACGTGTATGAGAAACTCAGTTTAGCCATAATTTCTTATCATTTTGTGAGAAGAGAAATAGTTTTTTTTATTTCTTAAATTATGTAATTTAAATTAATTACATTTAAAAGAATAACCAAAATAAGGTTTAATATTGTGCTTAAGAGAAAGATAAGCTTACGGAGGTGAGGTGAAATTCACTTTTCGTGCCTGTCACGTACTCAGATTTTGGGACGTGACAAAAAAAATAGTTTAATGCGAAATGAGAAGAAAAAAATAATTATAGTTAGATTACAAATTAATATCTCAAATTAATGTAGAATCTATTAACGAAAATCAAGGGCATAATAATATTTTTCTAGATTTTTTTATTATAATTTACATATCAATCTTAATCATTGAATCATGATCTTCTCATTTTTTGCATCATAAATTCATAATGCGCACGCGCGCGTACAATCTCATCATTTTTAGCTCTAACCATGTCAATTTAGTTGTGAAAAGGGCTTGGCGCAAAAATATTAACAATATTAATGCGTGTTTAAAAATTCGTTAGATCAAGTTAAGTTTGAGCAGAATTAATTTTGAACAAAATTAATTTTGTATAAACGTGATTTATATTTGTAAACTGTTATAAAAAAATAATTTTAAAAAATTTTCGATATTGATTAATAAAAATATTTTTGAATATGTAATTATTAGAAAGTGTATAAATTTTATATTTATTTATATCTAAATGTAATAAAATAAATTATATTAATAATTTAATAATAATTTTTTAACTATTAATGCTAATATTTAAATCTAAATGTAATAAAATAAATTATATTAATATTTTAATAATTATTATTTATTTATTATTAGTACTAATATTTAATTAAAAATATATATTTATGAATATTATAATGAAATAAATTTATCTGTCTATTTATTTTTTATTTTTTTCAATTATTTTAATTTAGAATAATTAAAGATTATTTTTAAATTTTAACAAAACAAGATTAACAATCCCACGTTAAAAATAATATAAATAAATGTTAGTTCATTTTTTCATCTTCCTCTAATCCTTTTCAATTTATTTATTTTTTCAATTTTAAAAAATAACCTGTCAATAGATCACTCAGCCACTCCATAGTTTATTTTCTCTCAAATTCTAGAAATATCTCCATTCCATTCCCAACAGAGGAGATCCAGTGATTCTCTCCCAGGACCCAACTCTTCCATCAGACTGGGTATCACCATCAAAGCGGGGCTTCGAACAGCTTCAGGCCATCTTCTTGCCTTAACGCAGCATCGGCCAACCAGTCCGCGGCCTTATTCTTCTCTTTGTAACACCAGTCCAGCCTGAGGTTCCATTCTCTTTGCCTAACATCTTCGATTTGTCTGACCATGGTCGACAGCGGATGATCCCTCGCGCACCCTTTCTTTATCAGTTCCACAGCCATTTTCTAATCAGATTCAAGCTTCACAAATTTGAATCCCCTGTTCCTGGCGAATTTCAATCCCTCGTAAATGCTCTTAAATTTCTCTTCTCTCCTGCTAAGTTCAAGGTCGTTCTGTGAAAGAGAGGGGTAGCAGATGGAAAAGAAATAAATAATTTTAGGTTGAATCACGTTGATGGGAGGAGAAGCAAGAATTTAGAACCAAGGTTTGGAAGCGAAAATCGATTATTTCACATGACCGAACGCAGAACCAAACCATCCATTTTTGGTGCAAAAGTGCCTTGAATCTCTTCACCGTGCGTTCATGGTGATTGAATCCTAAACCGAAGAGGGCCTTAATAAAATATTCTGAAATGGAATCGAATTGAATGGGGGCAAGTTATGAAAAAAGAAGAAAAAACTTCATCCTTGAGCTCTATAATGCTGAAGCAGACGATTAGCCTTAGCATTTATCTTTATCGGATTACAAATCAATTTAGCGGAGAGGGAAAAGAACAAAAAGAAAATCTAAGCTACCGAGAAACCAAGCAAAAGAAAAAGAATAAAAAAAATGGTAGAACTTTGAAATGAAATATGTATCTAAATTAAATTCAACGGCTTCAACGTAGGATGGATGCCTGAGAGGACCTTTTTCTGGATCCGGAGATCGATAGACGTTGCAGAGAAGGAAAGAAGAGAACAGAGTAATGGCAGCGAAGCTCAGCATTGCCAATGGCCCTCCGATCCATCCAAGCTGCCAAAAGTTCCATGCCAGCTATAGCACTCCCGATCCTATCACTCCTGTCACAATGTGCGCCACCTCCGTCCACACCGTCCCTGTCCACATCGAAATCAACACACACGTTACGCTTCTCCATAAAATCGGAAAAGCGTAGAGAATTCAGATTCGAGATTCGAACACGTACGGGTTCGATGGACATGGTGGGTCACAGCGTGTGATAATGGAGATTCTTCCGTATGAACCTCGACTTCTGCTCGAGGAGCACGATTTCCATCTTTTAACAATGGAGTGGTTTGATCAATTGCTGTGTTTTCCGTATGAAGCCGCATTCTCGATCGATTTACTTTGCCTTTGTGTAAAGAAGACTCGTGTTAAGTGTCGACATTTCTGTTTTCAAACTTTGAATAAATCTTATTTTGTTATTTATTTTGAACCAGTTAGCTGCATTGGAAGTGGAGGAAGATAAGAAAACGTCAGAAAGGAAATGAAAATGAGAAATGGAAAGAAAAATGAAATGAAAAAAAATATGTTATTGAAATAAATAAAATAATGAGCTTGGTATGATATTTTAAAATGAGTAATTAAAATACCATTGGTCTTCAAACAATGAATAGAAAGTTAAACAATAGCAAGAATTGATACTAAAAATTCGAATTTTCTTCTATCTTGTTGTCGTCATTTTCACTCTAGTCACGATAGTTGTCACCAAGGAGTGCCTCCACAATTGAGTTCAGACGTCCTCCAACCCTGTCTCAAATCTCTTTTTCATTTTCATCAATTACTTGCAAGTTGCCATGGATGAAGTAACGATGAACGAATAATGGGTGACAATAGTAGAAGCGACAAGAAAAATGGCAGTAGAAGCAATGGAAAATTTGGGTGACGAGGTGGCTAACGATAACAAACAAGGAAGGGATAGGAGCAAAAATGATATTTCAAGTAATCACAGAGATTTTTTTGATATTTCAGCATCAAGTCTATGGTTAGAAATTTTATTTCATCATCTTCCTTGTGTATCATATTCATCACAAATAAATTCTCATTCCTTAACAACATGAATAAAAAACATACTTTAACAATGCAATGAAATAGGAATCTTATTCCTTAAATGAATACTAAACGAGTGGAATTACCTACCATGACAAAAGTTTGCGACTATCTATTTATAATATATGACTGATATGTACCAACTCAGAGAATCACTAATCAAGTATTAGCAAAATCTACAATCCAGTGATGCTTTAAGGATCCGAACCCTATTAAAAGATTTCTTGGTGTGTCATTACCAAACGTTGCTGCTGAGTACTGAGGCAAAAACGATAATTTTACAAATTCAAAAGTAGTATTAAAAATTAACAATTATTTACATTATTGATCTACATCTAACGGGTTAAATATTAAATTGACTTATTCCAATGGCTGAGCCCAAAAATGACACCCATTCTAAGGATTAAAAGGCCCATCGCACTGATTTCATTTTTTTTTGTTTTATGCTTGAGGAGATATAATATAGGATCAATCTCTATCTCTAAATTGTTTGGTTTGGTTTTTTCTATTACTATTACCTGATCAAAGCATTCTAAATTTCGAATCAGCTTCCTGGAAAGGTTAAGCATATTTGATTCATTATTCAGAGATGATATTCATGATTTTTGAATAGTAAGTTATCAATAAAGTAACATTCAATGTATTTATAAACATCTTATATGTCATTTGACTATTATATACAAATATCTTATATGAATATCAAACTTAAGCTCAAATTTAATTAGTAATCACATATCATATACGCCAAGATAAACATATTCATACGTACGAAGGTAGGCATCAATTTGACAATCTGCTTTGTCCTTATACATTAATTCCTTTTAAAAATTTAAAGACAAACTACATTATTACAAGGGAGTTCTGCATTGAGCAGAACTAAAAGTATTCCAGAATTATTACCCTTTATACTCTGATTTTTTGTCCTCTAACTTTCAAAAAAAGCCAGAATTAACATGAAACTGTAATACATGACATCAAGCAACTAAACTACAATATCTTGAGGTAGCAGTAAAGCACAACATGCCCTCTCTTACTATTAATCTACTTTTTCATATAGGTGCGAGTAAATATTTTTCACACCACATGATTGATTCCTTCAAGTATGATATTTTTGTCAATACTAAAACCTCGATTTTTCTTTTTCTCAAAGCATAAGCCTTCAGCTAAGTTTCTCGCTTATGATTCCTTCGAGTGACCCGACAAGGCCGACGACTGAGACGAGAAAGCAAGCAAAGCTAAAAGTTCTGAGAACAATCCACTTTCTACTCCAAGGTTGGACTTTCTTCTGCACAAAGTACATCTCCACAGGGAAATATATGGCCAAAGGCCAAAAGTTCAAGGCCCCTAAGACTCCTAGAACGTCGTTGAAGTAAGGAAAGAGGATAGCCAGTCCTGTGGTTGAAATCACATACACTGTTCTAAAAATAAACTTGAACAGATTTAGCTGCAAGCTTGGCAATAGAGGCAGTTTCAACTTGTAGAAGTTATTCACGATGCCACTGTCTGGGAATTTCTTTGCACTCCATTTTTCAGCAGCACTGAATACTGGTTGACTGTAAATCTGCAGAGAAATGATCATAATATATTTCATATGGTACTGCTTTCAAAAGTTGGATAAGATGACAAACTATGAAGCATGCAACTGTATTTTTTACATTCTAACGTTTATATCAAGTTTTAATTTCATCTCTGACATTTTGTTTTAATGTCATTTATATTAAACATATTTTATTTTTATTTCAAATCTATCATTTTTATTAACATTGTCTATTCTACCGACAAAAAATGTTAATTGGACAGTTAGTAAAAATGGTAGATTTAAAATACAATTAAAACATGTGGAACATAACTGACGTAAAAGAAAAAAATAGGCAAGTAAAAATAGTAGGTTTGAGTCATATATGTTTTATTATTATTTTTTCAAATCTAACATTTTTATTAACTACCTAGTCAGTATTTTCTATTAATATAATAAATGTCATTAGTAAAAATGATAGATTTGAAATAAAAATGAAACATGTAGAATATAATTGATGACAAAAAAAAACGTTAGGAATAAAATTAAAATTTAGTATAAACATTAAGGATGTAAAAATATTTTTGCCTAATAATAATTAATAAAATTTGAGTGGTATAGCATTAGTAATAGTACCTGATAACCCCCCACCAAATGAAGAACAATGCAAGCATTGGCAAAGTCAACGAGCCAGTAAGGCTCATAGAAGCCAAATCCAGTCAAGAGGTTTCCTGGTGTGTCATTTCCAAAGGCTGCATATCCAAAGCATCCACAACAAAGGTAGAAGAATGTTGTTATGAAGATTGCAGTCATCGACGCCTTCTTCATCGTCTGGTTTTCTGGTGGTGGAGACTCCAAAGTATCCTTCACTCAACAACCAAAAAATAAATAAATAAATAAATAAAAAAAAGTCCAGTATTTCAGTTCCAGCCTTAAATTTTTTCTTCTTCTTCTTTTATGGAGATGAGAGTTACCTGTATCTCAAGAAGAAGGACTGAGTATGGATAGGCAAAAGCAATGTCTCCAAGTGCTTGGAACACTATCCATATTTTGTCAGCTATGTTTTTACCAGGTACTCCTGTTAAGCTTCCCATAATCCTTCCATTTTCTGCAACATCCACGACAAGAATTATTATGTGATGAGACTGATGTAATTATAATAGGAGAAATAAAACGAAAGGGAGAAATGATGCACCCCTGTATATGCTACAGGACTACAGGATATGATCTGTGCTGTGTAACCAAGTTAGTGACAGCTAGCATAGTGAGAGTTAGTTTGAGATCTGAGTAAGGGAAGGGGTATGGAGAACTTTGGAATGGTGTTGGGAGAGTGCTAGCCTCTCAAATGCTTAGCAACTATGTTTGTTTAGTGTATTTAGCTTAGTTTACTACTGTTTTGTGTGATTCTGTGGTTGTGAGTGCTGCTGTTTATCCTTCTTTGTGTTTATTACTATCTTATGTTGTTTTTTGAGAGTGTAATGTCACACTCTACCCCACTGGTAGAGGCTCATTAGTAATATATCAGTGTATTTCGGTCCCTTATATTGTCTTTCTGTTCTTTAGTCAATTGATTTGAAAAGCAAGGCAATTGAACATTAATTACCTATAACTGTAGCAATTCCAAGTCCTAATCCAATGAAAGAGTATGAGAAGGACATTATTGCCGCAACAACTGAAACCCATGCCATGTTGTGGAGATCTGGTATGAATGACATTAGCACTTGAATTGCTCCAAACATCACCATATACCAGGTATATCCATAATTACAAGGAGCTTCATGCCCTTCCTTGTGATAACAGTTTGATTTCAGAATTGCTCTGTAACACAACATCAAAGACTTGCCGTTAGAACATGCAATCAAAACATCAATCAGCTAGGTTTACTCTCTAGCATGCAGAAAACAGAGCCGTATCATGTCTAATACGTATCTGACACAACACATAACTTTATATTTTCTCGTGTCTTGCTACGCATTTAAGTTTCTTATACCATCACATAGAAAATGAAAAAATAGTATTACTATTTCATGAGGGGTTTAACAAGTGAAGTACCTTAAACTGGTAGCTGTGGTAATTACATAAGCGATACCAGTCCCATACAGGGCCAGAAATTGAAGGAAACCAGCCAACCATGTCCTTTTAGGTCCTGAACTAACACTAAATACAATCAGAAGGCATAAACACCATGGCAGTTTATGAGAATTAGCAGCATATCCTATGATGGTTTAGTCCCTGAATTGTTGTTACATCTATTTAATTTAGTCCTAGTCTTCAAAAATGAAGAACTTATTGTATGTTAGTCCATTCAATACTCCTGTGCCACTCGGTAAAGGGACTAACGTGCAACGAGTTTTTTATTTTCAGAAACTAGTTTGTGCATATCATGTTCTATACACACAAGACGTGTATTTCGTTATATCTGTATCAATGTGCTTCTTTAAACAAATAGGCAAAGGAAAGAGACGATGAGACAGTAGTACCGAGGTAGGCTCTAACAGCTCCAATGTAAGAGTAGTTTCTCTTGCCAGAATTGGAATCAGAAGTTCTGTAACAATCAGAGAGGAGGAAGGAGGAAATGTATGTGACAATGGCACAGACGAGCAAAGAAAGAGGGCCACCAATCCATCCTAGTCGGGAAGTGCTCCAAGCCAAAGAAAGCACACCAGACCCAATAACAGCAGTTATGATATGAGCAACAGCACTTGTTAATGTCCCTGGTAGGAGAATTTGAAGGAAGGGATGAAAGTTCAGGATTCAAACACAAGAAGAAGAAGAAGAGTGCATGAAAGATGGAGTGGTTATGGTTGCAGAGGATTTTTACCCGTCCTTCTAGCACGCCCATCATCGTCATGAGTACCACCTGTTATTTGGAGAGACTCTTGCACTGCCATCTTTTACCCAAATCAATGAAACTATTCCTTCAAGTAGTCACTTTTGCCTGTGAGTTCTAATGAGAACATTAGATATTTTATCGTGTTGCCATAACTAAATAATGTAAGATATATCTAATACTTGAAAGCCGAACAAGACATACCAAAGATTAGGTAAGCTTTCTGCACTGAGTCTTGGGAAAATCCTACTGCTCTTGGGTTCAATATAAGTGTAGGAAAAAGGTTGGGAAGGATGTGAAAGATGACGATGGTTCCTTGAAGTGACGACTGAGGTAAGACTATGAGCTAATAATTGCTTGAGTTTTGAATTATAAGCAGACATTGAAGACCATAAAATAGGCTTCGTGCCGTGCCCAAAATAATGGAGGAATCAAAGGTCGTCTTCGCTTTTGAATTTAAGATATAGTTCCTTGATTCGCTTAATAATAAAAATAATATTCAGTGTGTTAGGATCATGGCAAATCGGTGGTGGTAGTTATCGTCTACCTCTAACCTATCTTTTAAAAAAGTTATCTTTGTTCATACTCAAGATCTTTTAATATTGTTTTGATTTAAATCTTAAAATTTATGATTGTAATTAATTCGAATGATTTTGATATAATATAAAATATAAATCAATTAAATTTTCAATAGAATATCAATTTAAATTTTAAGATTTTACACAGGACTTCATTAATCTTATATTATTTTAAATTTTTATTTTTTTATTTTTTAATATATTTTAATCTATTTAGTCAATAAAAATTATTAAACTAACTTAAATTTTTATTAATAATTTAATTTTTAACTTAATTTAGTAAAAGTTAACAATGAGATATTATAGTATTATAAGTTTAGAAGAATATGTCTATTTGGTAAAAAAAAAAAGATTTCAAAATACAATAAAAAGTAAGAACTGTTTTTTTTTTATGTCTATTTAGTAAAAAAAAAAAAGAGATTTCAAAATACAATAAAAAAAAAGAACTACTTTTTATTTTTTTTACTAATTGAATATTTTTCAAATATTATATAATAATATTTTTTATTATTGTTGCAAGGTGTTTTTTTCTTTATCATATTTTGAATTTTATTTATTAAAATTGTACGTTAATTAATTATTTTTAATATAATATTATACTTATTTTTTGTTTATATATATATTAATTATTATATTTTTTTAAAAATATTATCTTCTTGATTTATTTTATCTTTTGATTATTTTTTAAGTAGGAGAACGATCTTAATAACTTTGACATCTAAATTAGTTTTGGTTATATTTTGTATTTGTGACAAGCCAAAGGATTCTCTACACTAATTGTAGATAACAACCCATCAATTTGCCTTTAATTTTAGTATAAGCGTTAAGATTAAGATATTTTTTTAAATTTTATGAGATTCAATCCCAACCATCTAATCTAAAAGTAATGGTGACGGTATAAAACTACCCCTCCAATTGCTACAGAAAGATTAGACTCTACCAATATACATGCATTTCAAATTGTAATTATGACTAGTTTGACCTGATGAAGAATGGACCTCCCTAGTTAAACATTTTAACAAACACAGTGAAAAAATAACACAAAAAGACAAACTTGGTATGACCCCAAAATCACATCCACAAGAAGGTGATATATCTTTTCAGTCTCACTTTCTGTTTCACCACTAATTTTACCACTGAATGTTTTTGAGTGCCTCTGGCAGCCACATTCTCATGCCCAAACATCAACCTCAACATGTCACTCTAACCGACATTCATTTTCCAGCCCCAGAGATGAGAGGTTCTTAATAAACTCAGTTTATTCAAAATATGTGAATTAAAATTTAAAGAAAAAAAAAGGACTTCGGATCACTTAATTCTCCGCGTTTCAATTTAAAAAATTAATCTTTTAAAAGGAAGGTCATTTTATCTAAATTATCGTTAAAAGCAATAGCTTTCTTATAATATTAAACTTTGGACGCGGCTCTCCTCCCACGCGAGAACTTGAGCCACAGTAATTGCCTTGTCTAATTATTCTACTTCAAATACGCGGTTTCAATCAACTTCTTCCTTTATATATATATATATATATATATGGTTTTTTTCTCTCTCTGTCTCTCTCTCTCAACCTTTTCTCCCCTTCAATCTCACTTTCTTCTTCCACTATTTTTTGTCAGCAATTTTTTATGTCACAGTAAAAGCAAAATATATGTCTAGATATTATATTATTCATTTATAAAACTAGGATGAATGTCCATGATTTTCTCTCTCGACCTTTTCTCCCTCCATTATACCATGAAGTCAATTGCCGTCGCTCAGGTTTTGGCACACATAAGTTGTGTCTGACTTGTTACAAAAATGAGGTTATAGTTTAATTTGTTTATAAATTTATTAAAAATATTTGATAAATAAATTTATTTCTGTAACATATAACTTATTTTAAAATATTATTTTTTGTAGTTTATAGCATTTGTACTTTTTTTCTTGTTGTACCCTTATTATTTTATCTCAATACTTATTATATTCTTTTATTTTATTCATAACCTAAATCCTCAAAATATTTTTATTGTGAATAATTTTTATTTTTATTTAAATTTTTTATCTTTAATTAAATTTATTTTAAACATATATATATATATATTAAAGATAAAAAATGTGATATATTTAATATGTAAGTATATATTACACTTTTTCAACATAATTATATATATGTAAGTATAATATATAAAATTATATATATATATGATATAATAATATATATTAATTAATTTTATATATATAATAATTTAAATTAATTTAATTAAAAAATAAAAATTAATATATTTATTTTATATTATTTTAGGATTATAAAATAATACAAACACTTATATACCCTTTTATATCATTTTACACTTTTCAGCTATTTCAACAGTTATTTTTATCAAACACTTCTAATTCAATAAGTTAGCTTATAAGCTTTTAGTTTTCAGCTAAAAATTAGTTTATAAACTTTTAGCTAACTTATCAACTATTTTTACCAAACACACTCATAGTGGAGGAAGAGAGTTGCACCCTTAAAACTTTTCATATGTCCAAAAGTTTTACCATCCCAAACTCCCCAAGCATCATTTATCACATGAATTTGGATCGCTTAAATAGATTATTTGGTGCGTGATAATTGTTGATTCAAGTGATCAACAGCTATTGCACATGGTCATCTGCTCATGTGAGTGCACAATAATCGTTGATCACTTGGATTAACGGTTATTGCGCGTCAAATAAGCAATCCAAAAACATTCTAACATATAGGCTATTTAGGAAAAAAAATGGATGAAAATAACATAAACCATGTTCGGCAAGACATCTTATAGCTTATAAACTAGCTAATAGCTTATTTGATTAGCTTATAAGCTTGTTAAAAGTGTTCGGTAAATGAGCTTATTTTAGTAACTTATAACTTATTCTGATAAGTTAATTTGAGTAGCTTATAGTTTAAAGTTTTTTATTCCTATTTTGCCTTTATTATTTTTTCAAAATACTCATGATGCCCCTTACTTTATTATATCCTCTTTACTTATCTTTTATTATATTTATATATAATATATTATACATATATAATAATATATGATAAAAATATAAAAATATATATAATATATAAAAATAATAAAATATGTAAATATATTTTATTATATATAATAGTATATATAAATATATTATATATGTGAAAATATATTATTCATATATAAAATATAATAAAATATATAAATATATATTTTTAATAAATTTTATATTTATAATAATTTAAATTAAAAACAAAATGATATTAATATTATTTTAGAATTAAAAAATATATGTCATTTTATGTTATTTTACACTTTTCAGCTATTTCAACAGCTACTTTTATCGAACACTTCTAATTCAAATAAGCTAGCTTATAAACTATTCGTTAACTTATAAGCTAATTTTGTCGAGCAGAACCATAGTTTTTAAAATTTAAAAGTTCAAGAATATATTTTTTAAGGTTGAAAATTTTAAACTTTAACTTCCAAGTTAATACAAAGTTTAAGGGACTTCATTGTAATTTTTCCTAAACTTAATTGTAAAGAGATGCATAACTATATCAAAGAATTTTTTTAAAAAATATTAAACCGTTCTGAAATATTTTTATGTTTCTTTACAACTAGCTCATAAATATTTCTTGGGAAGAAAAATGTCTCAGTAAATTCAATTTATAAAAAACAAATAAACCCAAGTCAATCAACATATTTATTTAGATGAGAGAATGAGGCCTTTTAGAAAAGGGGAAGTGGTCCGGCTGCTAAAAACAGAGGAGGTCCAATTTCTGTAGTTTTCTAGCAACGCCATTATGACATTGTGTCACAAAAATGAATATGAGTACTGAAAGAAGTGATCCACCAAAAAAAGGAGTGATCCACATTCCACAATGCACAAAGAGATAATGAATAGGCCACATCTGGCAAAGCATCAATAATGCGTTTAGAATTGGAGCTTCCTTGTGTTTTGCGGAAAGTTCCGGAAACCGAATTCAAACGTGATCCATTTGGATTGAGGCTTTTGCTCTTTAAGTATGAAGAGTATAATATTTTTTATCATTTAAATCATTAGATAAGTTATTTCAATGATTTAAATTTTTTAAATAATATTTATTTATTTTATAGTTATAAAAAATAAAAATATATTTTTTAAATAAATTTTAAAAGATATATTTTTTGTATAATTTTTTAACTTTAAAAGATATTAATATTTTAAAATTTATTAATAGATATTATTTAAAAAGATTTGAATCGTCGAAATAACTTATCTAATGATCCAAATGATAATATGCTTGAAGAGCATAGACCTCAATCCGAATCTATTTAAATTGATTTATTTTAAAATATTAAAAATATATATACTTTAAATATTATAAATATAAATTACAAATAAGATTTGATATTAAATTATATAAAACAATATTCTCAATAAAAAATTTACAGTAAAAATAACAATGAAATATTATTAACCAATATAATATTCACTCATATCAAATTTACAAAATATCAAGATACTAGCATCTCTATTGAAATTGGTTGATATGTAATATTAATTTCTTTGATTGTAGAATAAACAAAATTTTAAAAAATTAAAAATAAAAAAATTTAAGTGAACCGATTCAACCTATTTTAGGCCGATTTCGACAAGTTCTTGACCAATTTAATCACTTATCAATTTTAGTAATTATTTCGAATTCTGATTGCTTCTAGGTTGACCAATCAATCAGTTCTTACCACAATGATTTTGGGTTGGGAATTTTGGAAATGATTAGAAACGTTTCTTTTTCAATATTCGAATATGATTTGAACCTAGCTAACCCATTCTCGATTCTTTGGATACATTAGAATATTGAAATGCATAAAATTTCTGTTTCTGACAATCTGATTCTGCATTCTGAAGTAGAAAAATGCAACGCACTAACCAAGCGAGACATTTGACAGCGAAATCCACTCAGCCTTATTTGGATTTTTGCTAACAAAGTGGCAAAATTATAAACTATTTCATAAGATTCTCTTCACCACGTGATAATCTTGGTTATGAAAGAATTAATGTATTGGTAAATAAAGAAATTTTAGATATAGTTTATTTTCAAGTTTTTTAATTAAACTTTGATAATATTTTATCACATATTGGATTTTAAAAAAAATCAAATGTTTTGTATTAATTAAAGTATCTCATAATAGATACCTAATGAACTCTAACAAATACTTAAAAAGTCTAATTTAGACTTTTGTGTTGAATTAATTAATCTAAGGCTCAGTGGGCTTTGTTTCCATGGTCCGTGAATCATTTTTAGGGTTAAAAAATTTGAATAAGCCAAATCAACCAAAGGATCTAAACTAAATATCTTATCGTATCACTCCTAACTTATCCTAAATCAAACCTGCCAAGTCTCCATGTTGACAATTTGTTCTCTGAAGTCTATATTGTCATTACAATAATGCCTAATTAAATATATTTTATGAAGCTTAAGTTTAATAGATTAAGAAAAAAAAATTCTAACAAAAATACTAACATTTTTTCAATCCAATTTTGAAGTCGTGACCGTCCGATATTGGTTAGACAATCATAACTAAAAGAAAAAATATTTTGTTTTCCTGTTTTCTTCTTTTAGTTGTAATAACTCTGTTAAGTTATTATCAGATCTTAAGTTTTCTTACAAATTACAAAACAAAGTGTCATTTGATGGGACCTCATCTATTGTTATAAGCCCAGACATAACTATAGGTGAAGTATTATTGAAGGCCTTTAAGAAGTGTTGCCTTTAACTTTGTTTTCGTGTCTTAATCCTAAGGTCTAGAGGAGTCTTTGAGAGTTATCATACCTTTGAGATGTTGCTTTAGGACACCAATGGGCATAGTACAATTGGGAGACCGAAGACCTTAGAGGGAGGCTCATCCCTCTCCGAAGCTTCTCTTGTCCAAAGCTATGGGAGAGGTTTAGAAAAGGAAAGAAGTCATGAAAACAAATTCACTCCAGATCCTTTCACTTCAATCTCTCAACAATTGGATGGCTCTTTTAGCGTACATTACATTGTTTTTCTTTTAAAGACGAAACAGCTATAAAGAGAGTCTAAAATTAGAGAGGTCTGGAGTGAATCTAGTTTTGTGTTAATGCAACCTCAAAATTATAATTTTTTATTAAAAAATAAAAAAATAATATGTTTCTTCTTTTAATTGTGACCGTAACTGTCACAATTTTGAGATTAGACTCTACAATTGTAAGGCCAACTTTTCAAATTCGCAAAGCACAACCTATTTGACTAATAAAGCATGGGTTGACCTTTTGAAATTTGACGTCATGACAGGGTGGGCCTATTGAATGGGCTTTTATGAAGATGACAGAATCGACACTGGTCCAATATGGAGTAGAGATCCTCTGCTCTGCATGTTTTGTATTTTGTATTTTTAACAACAGTTTTTTATTTTTAACAATAATTAAAATCATTGCTGATTATTAAAATACTATCGTTGCTGAAAAATACAGAGCACAGATTGCAGAGCAGAGGATCCTACTCTCCCAAATGGGCCCATTATTTCAGAATTAAATGGGTTCTCGGGTCTTCTGATTCTAACTCCAAAGCCCATCACTCTCACGTCACTTCATCCATTATATTATTGTCTTAATTTTGACCCCCCAAGAAAAATTATTGTCCTAATAATGGTCGTGGTTGTTGCCAACACTTTTCCCTAATTTTTGTCCCTTTCACTTGACTTTAGGGGCCACGACACACTGTCCATACAGGATTTAAGCAAGTTGTGAATGTCCTTTCTTTTGCTTTTTCTTTTTCCCTTTTTTTTTCATTTTTTCCTCCCTAATAATTAACCAAAAATGTGGTAGCCACAATTTTTTTTGGTTGAAATAGTTACAAATATCTCTATTATAATTTTATGATAAGAATTTTTTTTGATGTCTCTAATATTTATATTAAATTTTATTTTTTTTTTTAATTTTTTTGTATCAGTTATATCTTACATGATTTATTTTTGTTTTAAATTTATCTTTTAACGTTGTCTATTCCACTGACTTGAATGGACAATAAATAAAAAGCACGTATTTAAAACAAAAAATGAAATATGTAAAATATAACTGACGCAAAAAAAAGTTAAGGATGTAAAAATGGTATGTTTGAATCATACATATTTTATTTTTGTTTCAAATATATCATTTTACTAATTACTCAATCAGTATTTTTTATCAGTGAATTAGACAATATTAATACAAATAGTAGATTTAAAATAAAAATAAAACATATAAAATATAACTGACATAAAAAAAAATTAAATACGAAATTAAAATTTAGTGTAAAAGTTAAGAATGTAAAAAATATTTTTGTTTAATTTTATTTAAGTTGCATGAGTATCACAGCTGTTTTTTTTCTTCTAATTTTTTAGTATACTTTTTTTATATATTAAACTGTAAACAAATAATATACATTTCATTTTTTTATAAAAATATAGTAATAAATACATACGAAAAATAGCACTTATAATATATACCATATCCTTTATATATACTAGAATTTGACAATGTTCAATTCCATTTACTACTATTTAAAAATATTTTAGAAAATTATAAGCTATTACATGCACTACTCTCAGTACAAAATAATAATCATGTCCTTTCAAATCAAATCAAAGCGTATATCCAATATCCAATTTTAGTGGTTGAAAATGTTGACAGAGACTCATGTCACAATACAAAAGGAGAAAATAATCCAAATTTCCACCTAATATTGGGTAAAATTACATAGGCTTTTATAGTTTAGAATGTTTTCCCTATCAAATTGCTTTTCAAAACTTAAAAGGATTGTAAATGTCACCCAGAAAATTCACAAGTGAAACATACTACTAGGTTGTAAATATAGCATTTACATTAAAGAAAACATAGATCAAAAATTTAATTTGTTCTTGTTGTCCTTTAATTTTCGTCTATACATGTTTGTCCGAAAAGTTTTGTTGGTAATCATTGGGCTCAACAAATAAAGGAGGCCCACTTTCATTATGGAAGGCCACGGAGGCCTCAGTTAGATTAATACAGTTAAAATAGTTTGGCCCAACAGTCAGCCCAGTCCAATAGGAGCATAATTTGACAAAACAGAGTAGTATTCGAACAAATACGAGACTAGATAAGCCTATTCAACCGACTAGACTGGGAATCAATACGAAACAACTCCTAAAATCAATAAATGATTGAATCGGTCAAGAACTGGTCGAATCAGGTAAGAATCAGTTCACTTGAATTTTTATTTTTTATTTTACTTATTCTATAATTAAGTAATAAAAAATTAATATTATAGATCAGTCAAATTTAATGGAGATGTCAATATCTTAATATTTTATGAATTTGATATGAGTAAATATTATCTTAATTAATAATATATTGTAAATGTTGTTTTGTTTAATTTGACATCAAATCTTATTTTTAATTAAATTTGTAAATTTATATTTATAGTCTTTAATTATGTATATTATTTTTTTAAATATTTTAAAGTATATCAATTTAATCATAGTTTGACCATTGACCTTTGAATCGGAGTCTCTGTTGGTTCAATGATCGGTATAGTTTTTTAGAACCTTGGGTTTTAACAATTAAAATTATAGAGAAAATGACTAATTTGGTCCCTAAAACTTACATTTTTTTAATTTAATCCTTAAAAAATTATATTTATCTTAATTTAATAATTTTCCTCGTTAAATCACAAAAATTTTGTAACTAAAAGTCACTCTTACAAAAAGAATGACTATAATGAATCAAACATAATCTTCTATAAACTAAATTTAGAGAACTATTATCTTTTGGAGGACAAAATTAACAGTTCACTCAAAATTATACAATCAATATTGACGAAATAGTTATACAATTCAATACAATCACAAAATTAGCATATATATATATATATATATATTTTCATTCAGAATTAGAGAAGAAAAATAAAGAATGTGATGCCATTAAAACATAACCTGATGCTATTATCTTCTTAATAATTAAAATTATAGAGTAAATTACTAATTCAGTCTCTAAAAATTATTTTTTTTTCAGTTTAGTCCTTTAAATATCAAGTTTCTCAATTTAGTGTTGAAAGATTACATTTACATTAATTCAGTCATATTTCTTGCCAAATCACAGAATTTTAGTTACCAAGAGTGACTTGTAGAGAAAGAAGGACTATATTGTAAAAATTACCTGATGCTATTAGCAGTTGTAATGATGTAGGCAGTGGCAGTCCCAAACAAAGTCAAATACACCAACACTCCAGACACCTTTTGCCTCGCCTGTCCCAGATAGAGCCTCACAGCTTCTATGTAGGAGGAACTCCTGATAGGGCCATCCTCAGGATGAGGGTATCTGTAGAAGTCACTGAGGAGAAACACAGACACAAGAGTGGTGCCTGCAAGGCCCATGATGCACAAAGGCCCTGCAATCCATCCCAACTGTGCCACACTCCATGCCAAAGACAGCACTCCTGACCCTATCACCCCTGTTATTATGTGTGCTGTTGCACTCCACGCATTCCCTGTCTCACACAGTTATAAATACCTCACCTTCAATTTTCATTCACATTTCTCTCTCATACACGTGTATGTTTGTCTTTTTATAAATGACTTCAATTCGATGCATGGATCTACCTAACAATCTCACAATTTCCTTATCGAAGTCAGTATTACATTTGGAATCTTTTGAAAGCTGTCATTCAAAACCTCAACCTAACAATCTCTCTATGAACTTATCGGAGTCAGTGCAATATCTGCAAGCTTGTGAAAGCCGTAAAAAGTTCTAAGCTTTGTAAGGTTAATGGGATGGTATGTTTTGACTGCTCTGACATTTATCTTTGACGTATGTATTTTTATAAATGACTTGAATTAGATCCACGGATCTACCTAACAATATTTGCAAGCTTTTGAACTTGACAAGTTGCGAACCATTTGGAAATGTATATTAAGCATGTGGTATAACAAAAGTAGTGTATGTAGTTTCCAACATAGGACGTCATTGGCTTCTCTTTTCTAACTACTATTCACACCTACCAATTCAACAAAAAATTTCAATCTTCTTTCCTAACCTATTGTCTTGTACTATTTGGTTAGTTTCAGGGCCTGTAAGTTAATGAGTGAAGACCCCAAAAAAGAAAGAAAGAATAAAATACTGTTTTTTTTTTCTGGAAATTAATATGACTAATTGAACCTAAGATATTAAATACATATATAAGTATTAAACGTTTTCTTTTTGTTAATTTTGTCTCACTTACATGGGATGAGAGACAGAGGAGAGAGAAGAAATAAAAGATGAATAATTTAGACATAAAATTGTATTTTATTTGTATATTTGACATGTGCACAATTAGCGGATTTGTTAATAATGAAATGTCTTGTGAAAAAATTCACATGAATATTTTCTATCTATTATATAGATTGAGTTAGTGACAGCAATGAACTTGACATCAATTAAAAATAAGTAGGACAAAATTAACACTAAAAATACTTTGGGGACAAAATTAGAATTAAAGCCAAATAATCAGAATGAAAAAGGAAATTTTCCCTTATTATCTCAATTGCAGATGTTGAAACTAGTGAATATGAACAATCAATTTATTGATTTTAAAGGAAAGTTCTTTTTCTCTGGTTAAAAAAGTCATCCATGACTTGTGATGAATATCATAGGTAACTAGATACCAATTGGTAGTTGGTTATAGGACTAGAGCCATTAATGCCTATCGCTAGCTGTTTGATTCAGATAATTGACAATGAATTTTTTTTTTCAAAACACTAATTGTTAGTTGTCTAATAGGCGATTATGCAAACAATAAGCACCGATAACTCTAATATTAGAGCCAACCGTTATTCAAGCAACTGACATCATGTGGACAATCAAGAAAGAGTTTTATCCTTGTAATAAAGCTACGTCGCTACGGATGATTGTGTGAAGATAGATTAAGAGATGGCATGAGAATGTGATAAAACAGAGGGAATGACTGAGAAAGCAAAGATAAACAGAGAAAGTAGAAGCAATAACAGCAGTAACAGTAATCACCTGTTCTTTGAGGAGGCTGTAGTAGTGGCAGATTGGAGGAAGAAGATGATTCAATGAAGGGGCGTTTATCTATCACATCCTCACCTATTTCTTCCATTCTTTGGAAACACTGTTTGCTTCCCAATACAAGGAATAAATGCACTATTTGGGGGTTTCAAGTTGAAGAAGGCCTTCAAGTTGAAGAAGGCCATGGCTTTATGATCTCTTGGTTCTTAGGATTCTTTACTAAGAAAGAAGGGGAGGAAGTTAAAGATTCCATTTGACTGTCAGATAGGCCTGATATTTCTACCTACATTGGTAAGTAAGACTATTAGCAATCACATTACACATTTATGAGGCCTTTCTAGTTGGAGATTGAAAGTCCAATGAAAACCACATTAGGGATGGATTTTACCACACCATTCCGTCTACACACGCATCTTCACTTCTTTGTTGGCCTTATTCGTTTGATGCTGCCATCATGTTGACCCAAATTGATATTGAGACTACAAAAAGAGAATGATGTATTCTTACTTTGTATAATGTAGTCGTATAGAACACCACACAAAATGGTATTCGCAGAAACACACGGAATTAATGGAGGTAATATCATTTGGGCCCGGATTGGATCTTTTAATGTGGAGAAAATTATGTTCCTCTCTCTGAGCCGTTTGATTTGTTAGGTCGTTAGATGCATGACACGTGATGGAGAGAGAAGGAAAGAAGAGAGCATCGAAAAAAGAAAGAGAAAGTGAATAGACTTCTAATTAAAAACAAATTGACTATGTGTTAATTTCAGATATTAATCATTCTTTTTTTTTTTTGTCTCAGATCTTAACCATCAATTTTTTCATTTTTAAATCCTAATCGTTCATTTTCTCATTCAATATATATATATATATATATATATATATATATATATTGGACTTTCCTGTTAGCTGAGCAATTTGTCACTATACTAAAAATGAGAAATTTTTTTTACTTAACGATTATACTTAATTAATTTTTAATTTATACGAGTTTAATCTTTTCTCATTCAATGGATATATATATATATATATATATATATATATATATATTGGACTTTCCTGTTAGCTGAGCAATTTGTCACTATACTAAAAATGAGAAAAAAATTTTTACTTAATGATTATACTTAATTAATTTTTAATTTATATGAGTTTAATCTTTTCTAATTCAATGGATATATATATATATCGGACTTTCCCTGAGCAATTTCTTACTATACTAAAAATGAGAAATTTTTTTTTACTTAACGATTATATTAATTAATTTTTAATTTATATGAGTTAACTTAAATTAAACTTGTCCCTATAAATTTATATATTAGGCTATATTTTAAAAAAAACCAGTACTCATTCAAACTCTAAAAAAATAGAGTTGTCTCAATTTAATTCATAAATAATTAAGTGTATTAATTTAGTTTATTAAATATTAATTTTTTTTGAATTTTGTCTTTTTTATTATTAAATGTCAAAATATATTATTATCAAATCTCAAACGAGATTAAAATAAATATAATATTTTAAAGACTAAAATAAGACACTTTAAACTTTAAATACAATATTCTAGTTCGGGTGGTCAGAAGGACCAAATTGTAAATAATAAAAAGTGAATCTAATTGAGAGAGAGAGAGAGAGAGAGAGAGAGAGAGAGAGAGAGAGAGAGAGAGAGAGAGAGAGAGAGAGAGAGAGAGAGAGAGCATTGAGGGAGAAAGAGTGATTGACCAGAGAGAGAAAACAAACAGAAGAAAGCAAGAGAGCATGTGGGCTTGAGAATAGAGAGGGGAGAGAGAGAGAGAGAGAGAGAAGAGTGAGAAGGGAAAAAGAAGGGAATAACATGCAAGAAAAAACACACAAATAAAGGCTGAATCAAGCTCCAAAACTCCGAGTTCAGGTTTCTGGGGTAAATTATGAATTTGTTGCCCAACATATTTGATAAATTTCACTTGGACCTATATGTGAAACTTTTATTTTATTTTGATCCCTTTTTATTTGCAATTTAACCCCAGTAGGTTTCATTTTATTTTCAGTTTAACTTAGTTTTGTTTGATGTAATATGTGATTTGCACCCCTAGATTTAATTTTTTTTTCCAATTAGGTCCACTTTTTGTTATTTGCAGTTTGATCCTTCTGAACCTTTCCAACACCATACCACTCACCCATTCTCTCTTTGTGCTCTCTTCTTTCTATCAATCTTCACCATATATCATGCATCCAATGACAGAACAAATCAAACGGCTCACAGTAATTCACGTCAGAACGTAATTTCCTCCACGTTAGAGGGTCTAGGCTCAGTATATAGAGAAGCAAAATGATACAGAAATATACGACAATCCTGAGTTCACACTAGCACTTGCCTGCTTGCAAGCTTAAATGAATCAACTACAAATTTTCTAGCCATAACTATAAACATGAGAAAATCATATTTGTCTTTAAAAATGTGATACAACTTCACAAACAAAAGACAAAATAAAAATTCAATTCTAAAATTTTTAGGGACGTCCGGGACTACGGGTCACAAGAATGAGAGAAGAAATGCCTTTCTTTTTATATAGAATAATTTTCAAATGACTGATATTTTTAGAAATATTTGTTTCATTTTTACAAAAAATTTATATATTTGTACTTTGACAAAAGATAGATTTAATTCTAAATTTTAAAATCAAAATGGCACTTTTTTCTTTGTTTTATTACTTATAATTAACATGAGTGGGTTTAAAAAAATGTCATGAAACTTGGCCTAATTCTATGAATATCTTTCTTTTCTTTTTTAATTTTATCATCCAATTACGGATGCCATTTATTTAATGCAATTTTGGGAAATTCTTTTCAAAAACCTCAACCTGTTTGCCAAACTATCAACCTCAAGATCGAGTTCCGAGAGTGTCAATTTCATCTGTGGCCAAAATGGAAGATTCAACTATGAGAAAGCAGTCCCAAGTCAACTGAAACAATCCACAGTACAGGTGTTAATGGATCTAATTTAATTATGCTTTGAGCTTAAACCAAATTAAATTTAGTTAATCGATTTTGTAACATTGTGAAGTTATTTGATTTTAATGTTTTAATGTTTTAGATTGATTTTGGACAATTTTATTTATTTTTTTGTAACATCATAATATTATAAATAAATATACACTTATCTTTAAAGTTAATATATCAAATATCAAGATAAAAATTGATCAAATCTTAATTTTTAATATTATAAACAGTAAATTAAAATTTGGAACTAATCAATTAAAATTCATGTTTTAAAAATTAAGTTTAACTCTTCTATTGAATTTTTGATCGATGTATTTTGATTTGATTCAGCTTTTGGTTTTAAACATACTAGTCCTCGTGCACTTAACAATTGGGGACTTGCTCTTCAGTGAGTTCCAAGTTGGCTTGCTGGGCAAAGAAGCCGTTTAGGATCCACGTTATGATCAAAGTTCGTCTGGGAATTACAGTTATATTTTGGAAGTTTGATGTTGCTCTTCAGTCCTGAGGCACTTCACAATTGCTGCGGAAAGAGGCAGTTTAGCAGCTGATGCTACAATCAAGTTATATCCTCGCACACATAACAAGATCGAGCTTCCAAAATCTAGCCTTGCATATACCAAGAACACCTCAATCATTACATTCGCTCTCGTTCCAGTACTGCCGAAATGGAAGCTTTAAGACCGTTCAACAATATAGGGTTCCCTTTTGTTCTCATCGTTTCTGCACTGCCATTCAACCGTTCGATGAAATGCCACATAAAGTTCTACATAGTCTTATCAAATCGTCCAACGAAAGACCCAAAATTGTGACTGCTTCTGTTGCCCATTGTGTAGCCTTAAAAGTAGGTTCTCTAGCTCACCTGCCCACTTTAACATCTCTGATTACTTTTTATTCTAAGGCTGGAGATTTCAGCTCTTCACAAGATTTATTTAATGAAGTTCACAACAAAGATGTGATTGCTTGGAATGCTGTTATTTCAGCATCTATTGAAAACAAGCTCCACAGGACAGCAATGGATTTCTTTGAGAAGATGATTAAAGCTCAAACTAAGTTTGATTCCACCACTCTATTGCTTATGGTATCTGCTTCACTGTGCATGACTAATTTTGTGCAAGGACAGGCAATTCATTGCTTGAGTATAAAAGCTGGGATGCTTTCGGATATTAGTTTAGGTAATGCTCTTACTAACATGTATGCAAAATGTGGCCTTTTAAGCTCGTCTGAGCGTCTTTTTTCAGAGATGAAACATAAAGATGTAGTATCATGGAATTCAATAATGAGAGGAAGTCTCTACAATGGTGATCCAAAGAAATCATTACATTACTTCGTCGATATGGCCTTTTCTGGAGAAGAAGCAGACAACATCAGTCTGTCTTGTGCGCTATCCGCGTCTTCTGATTTAGGAGAGCTGGATTTGGGTCAGACAATTCACGGGTTGGGAATCAAGCTGGGTTACCAGGATAGCTTGCATGTTGCAGTCCCCAACTCTCTCATTTCCTTATATTTACAAAGTGGAGACACTGAAGCTGCCGAAACTGTATTCAGAGAAATAAAATGCAAAGATATTGTTTCATGGAATGCAATGATGGAAGGATATGCCTCAAATGGGAGGATTAATGAAGTATTTGATCTTCTGTTTGAAATGCAGACAACAGATTCTCTCCAACCTGATGTAGTGACATTGACTACCATAGCAACACTTGGTGCAGAAATGATGCTTTCTAAAGAAGGAAGAGCTGTCCACGGATTTGCACTTCGAAGACAAATGTTATCTGATCTTAAGCTGCTGAACAGCCTGATAGACATGTACTCAAAATGCGAACTTATAGAGAAAGCCCAACTCTTGTTCAATTCTGCCGATGAGAGAGACTTGGTCTCTTGGAATGCAATGATGTCTGGATATGCCCTAAACGGGTACCCCAGAGAAGCCCAAAGTTTGTTCAAGGAGCTGCTCCATTGGTTCCTTAACTGTAGTTTATCGACTGTTTTCGCTGTTCTTTCATCCTGCAATTCCACTGATAGTCTCTCCTTTGGAAAATCAGTTCACTGCTGGCAGTTAAAATCAGGATTTTTGAACCATATTTTTTCAGTTAATTCCCTCATGCACATGTATATCAATTGTGGAGACCTGACAGCCGCTTTTGCAATTTTTGAAGAGAACTCTGCTTCAGCCGATACAGCTTCATGGAACACACTAATTGTGGGCTGTGTAAAGGGCCGGCATTTTCATGAGGCTATAGAAGCTTTCGGTTCAATGAGACAAAGACCCTCTGTCAGCTATGATTCCATAACCCTTGTAAATGTCTTGTCAGCATGTGCAAATCTTGAACTTCTCAGCAAAGGAAAATGTCTCCACGGGCTTGTTCTTAAGTCTCCTTTGGGATCAAACACTCAGGTTCAGAATTCATTAATTGCCCTGTATGGAAGATGCAGGGACATCAAAAGTGCTATATCAGTGTTTAAATTCTGTAATATTCCCAATCTATGCTCATGGAATTGCATGATGTCAGCTTTATCTCATAACAAAGAAAGTAGAGAGGCATTGGAACTATTTCAACATCTTCATTTTAAACCTAATGAGATAACTATTGTTAGTGTTCTCTCTGCTTGTACTCAAATTGGAGTATTAAGACATGGAAAACAAGTTCATGCCTGCATATTTAGGTCCGGTTTTCAGGACAATCCTTTTGTATCTGCAGCTCTTGTGGATTTGTATAGCAATGGTGGAAGATTGGACCTTGCTCTCCAAGTATTTACACATTCAAAGGAGAAGTCTGAAGCAGCTTGGAACTCGATGATTTCTGCATATGGGTATCATGGAAATGGTAAGAAAGCGATCAAACTGTTTCATCAAATGTGCATGTCCGGAACCAAGGTGACCAAAAGCACTTTTGTTAGCCTTTTATCGGCTTGCAGTCATTCAGGACTTGTTAATGAAGGTCTTGGATACTACAACTGTATGTTGGAGAAATATGGCGTACAACCTGAGACTGAGCATCAAGTTTATGTGGTTGACATGCTAGGTCGATCTGGTAGGCTCGATGATGCTTATGATTTCATCAAGTCGTCGCACTCCAATTCGAGTTCAGGTTTGTGGGGAACCCTTCTAACTGCTTGCAACTATCATGGAGAAATCAAGTTGGGGAGACAAATTGCTGAAGTTCTGTTTGAAATGGATCCTCAAAATGTTGGATATTACATTTCATTGTCGAATATGTATGTTGCTGCAGGAAGCTGGAAAGAGGCTACAGAGTTGAGGCAAACTATCCAGGACCAAGGATTGAGAAAGAACATGGGTTACAGTCTTATTGATGTTGGTTTGGGATAACAAGCGAATATATTTATCAATGCCTTAAAAATCGTACTACTCATTAAATTGTTGAAATATTGGTTTATGATTAATTGGTTTAACCATGATCGAATTGAAATCAAATTGGTAATAATTAAATATATATTTTTAATTTTATATATTAAAAATATATAATATAATAAAGTAATAAATATTTTCATACTTAATCTTAGAGGCCATTTGATATCTAAAAAAGAGTAGGAATGCAAAGAAAATAAGAAAATGGAAAGGAAGAGAGAATGGAAAAAAGGAGAAGGAAAAGGAAAAAAAACTTGTTTGATATGCAATGGAAAAGAAAGAAAGAAAATAAGATTATTATATTTTTTTAAAAATAATAGAAAATAAATATAAAAATAATTTACTATTTTGCCCTTAATAACCAAATAGCATAGCAGTCGCTGGTCTGGCGGCTATCATGGCTGTAAGGCGCCTAGCAGTCGCCGGTCGGGCAACTGCCAAGGGCCTGGCAGTCGTCGGCTGGTTGCCAACCTTTCGTCAGACGTTTGGTGGCCTTCGGTATCAGAGTGAAGCAGGACGAGTGTCATACAACTGGAATTTGAATGAATAGGCAAATAAGGAATTTTATTTTGCTTTTCATCAAAATGACCGGTTTTCCATCTACAAACGATGGAAGCCAAAAAGTTGATTTTAAAGGAAGAGAGAAATTCGACTTCTGTTTCCAACTGATACAGTATGGCATACCAAACAACGGAAAAACGTTACATTGTTGGAAAGGCGCTTTCCTTTCCCACATACAGCCGCCTACCAAACGCCCCCTTAGCAAACTTATATAGATGTGTGTAATTATTCTTCTTTTTTTTTGTTTTCTTATTTATTTTTGTGGCAAAAATAATATTATTATAAAAATATTGGCAAAAAGGTACTATATGTCTCTAAAATTTACATCAAATTTCACTTATGCCCCTGAATTTTTTTTGGCCCATTTATGTCTTATATCTTACAATTTTTGTCACTTATACCTTTTTTTTGTAATACCGTTAGTGTATTTAATGACAATGCTGATTGGGCAGCCATGTGACAGCTACGTGGTTACCAATTTTTTTTTTTTGCAGTCCTCGTGGATAGCCAAAATTTTTTTTAATTTTTTTAAAATTATTTTTTTAAAAAAAAGTTTCAGTTTTTTCACTTTGGTCCTTGGTCAAAATTTTCGTCTTATCCAATTTTTGATATAAACTTGTATTCTACTTCGTCTAGATCCCTAGTTTAAGAATCTATTTTTATTTGTCAAAATCATCCCTTATAAACTTTTCGGTTTGTTCACTTTAGTCCCTATTCTTCACTTTCATTTTTTTCTCACGTTTTGGTCCTCAAAATCAATTCATAATTTTATTTTTAGTCATAATATGATTAAATATATCATTTCTACCTAGGAACAATACAAAAAATGAATTAAAATTTAAGTTTTAAATTTTTACCTTTTATGAGAGGAAGAGATATGCAATTTTTGAAATTTTAAATTTTAACTCATTTCTTGTATTGTTCTTGGTAGAAATGATATATTTAATCATATTATGACTAAAAATAAAATTTTGGATTAATTTGGAGGACCAAACCGTGAGAAAAAAAAATGAAAGTGAAGAATATGGACTAAAGTAAACAAACTGAAAAGTTTTTAGGGGATAATTTTGATAAATAAAAAAGGACTCTTAAACTAGGGATCTAGAAGAAGTAGAATACGAGTTTATATCAAAAATTGGATAAAAAATTTTTTTTGACCAAGGACCAAAGTAAATAAACTGAAACTTTTTTTAAAAAAATAATTTTACAAAAATTAAAAAATTAATTTTTTTTTAATTTTGACTGTCCACATGGCTATCCACATGGCAATCACATGGCTGCCCAATCAGCATTGCCGTTAACTGCACTAACGGTGTTACAAAAAAAAAGGGTATTAGTGGCCAAAATTGCAAGATCTAGGAGATAAGTGGGTCAAAAGAAGTTTAGAGGCATAAGTGAAATTTGATGTAGACCTTAGGGACATATAATATCTTTTTACCTAAAAAATAATTTGAGAAGAAAAAAGAAAATATAATATGATAAAAAAGAATAAAAAAATTAAAAAAAATAAAAGTTTGCTAAATCTCATATCGTGTAAGCAATAATTATACTTTGTAAATAATAAAAAAAATTTACAAAAACCAGTTCAACCAGTTCATCGGCTTTTTATCGATTCTTTGGTTGGCCAATTTTTTAAGTGAACCGGACTAGATCAATGACGATTTCTGGTCGAATCGATCGATGCTATCCGGTTCTGTAATCATTGATATTTATGACTACTTGGTATTGCAAAGATGAATTTCATTATTCTATAAAAAAATAAAAAATGTACTAAAACAAGTCTCACAGAATTTGAAACTTAATGTGCAATTTTTCCAATAAATTCACACAAGGCCCCTGGTCCTAATGGACGATTTGTCAGCCTTTTTGTTTCAGCGTTTATAAATTGCCCAAAAAGTATTGAGTTCTCCAGCAAAAGACGTGTCACATGTAAGAAGCAGAAGAAGGCTGAAATTTAAGATCGGAACAGATTAATCTGTGCACATTTACAGTGGGACAAAGAAAACTGCCTTTGCTTGTTCCTTTATGACAGTGTCATGAAGAGGAATCTACATGTACAAAAAAACTAGCTGCCACTATCAGATAGCTAAAAATAAGCATAAGTCCTTTGAAGTAATTAGAAGTTCCTTCCTGCAATACAAAATAAATACAATTATTACCATAATGATGATCAATCAAAATGAGCTTGAACCACAGGGCAAGCTTGGATGGTATTTCATTGGGCCAACAACCGTGTGAAAGCCCATTTGTAGACAGAGCCGGCCCAGCCCAACCATCAAACATAAAAAGCCCTTAAAGGCTGGATCAAGTGATGCAAATGCTTCTTTAATAATTAGGGCATTTGACTTGGGAATCAAATTATAATTATGGATTTGAATAAAATCTGTTGGGTTAGTGGGTTAGAATTTTCTTAGCATTTTGAGTCTGGAGCTTTGCTAACCCATATTTAATCTATAATTAAGCAGTTATTTAATTATGGTACCCAGCTTTTCTTTTCTTTGTTCTACACCACCAAATTAAGATAGGCCAACCTATTTTGACAGTTATAAGTTCAAAATATGGTATTGATTCTTCAGAGAAAAAATTATTTATTTCATCTCTAAATACAAACCTGCAACATGAAGGCCACAACTATAACGGTTAGAGACAATGTTGCAGTCTCAAAAAGTTGAAAGTTTAAGTCCAAAGGGCGCCCCATTATCCAGCCAATAATTACACAAAGTGGTATCTGCAGAATAACATGAAAATATCATCAGGACATTTAAAAAAAAAAAAAAAACCAGAGAGATGAGAGAGAGATTTACATGCTTACAAAAGCCAAAATCTCATTCAATGTTACCAGTACAATTAGAGAAAAAAAAATTAAGCAAACTTGCTTAAGTATTAGGATCCGGTTCTTTACTTGACTCCGTACACCTAGCAGAGAGCTTGGCACACACATGCTGTTCGATTGACGTGAATCTTATAAACACAAACACCCTTGTTTGGTTCCATGCACTAAGCAAGAGATCCGTTTGCCTTAAGTATTTGTCATCAAGTTTTTTAATAAAAACATAATATGCCAAGTAAAAAATTTCCACGTGTCATTTCTTTTTTGAATCCATTGATAACACATGTCAACACTTGAATTTCTCGGATTTTCTGACTGACCACTCATCAGAATGGAGAAACAAACAGAGAAAATTGCAGGGAATGAGATACCAGAAAAATGCATTTTCATACAAGAGGAACTCTTGAATAATGCAGATGACAGCCTATTAATGATGGACCAACTGCTACATAAAGTAGCTTATTACTTTTTTTGTTCCAGTTTTTGGTTTTGTGGGAAACATTCCTTTCTCGCACAAATATAATATACAATTCTTGGTGCTACCTAATTTTACAAACGCAGACATAAAAGCTCGAAAACACAATGTCAAACGTAACCAGAATCAGTCAAATCTTTAAAAATCAAGAGAACAAGACATTCTCACCCACATTTAAGTACCTACCACAAACATAGATATCTGTGTGGAAGACCCTATTGCTACTCCTAAGGAAATATCCTGCAGGCAAAGACAAACTAGTACTGTGAAATACGGTTACAAAAATAAAAATTAAAAATGAAAAAAAAAAAAGCAAAGATAAGAAGAACTGCTGAAAGCTTACAAGCTTATCTTTCATGGCAAAAATGATAGCACTCGCATGCTCTGCAGCATTTCCCACTAGTGGAAGCAATACTACACTTATAAACGCTACTGGCATTTTCCATGCAGTAGATGCTCCCTGTGAAACAGATCGAAAGTCATTAAAACAAATATTTAATTCTATCGTGGGAAATGCATTAACATGATATTCCAAGGAATCTATTTCTATTCCTCTTCCTTTTCACAATACATGAAAGGGTGTGACTATGCAAGGGGTAGAAAGAAACCAGAGACGGATAAATCTGAAACAGAATATGCTATTATAACTTTCAAGGTATTCATCAGATATGTTAGAGAGGGAAAGATGAACATTGATCACCTCTATAGCACCAACCAGATATTCTGACAGAACTGAAATCCAAGCAGTCATAATTGAAAGCCAGATTACTGATTCCCATTTAGAGATATCTGGAGATTCATTGTCTTCTGGGTTATGTCCATTCTGACCCTCTTCCTGAGTTCATACCATGTATTACACCACAACTTTGTGAGTCAAAAATCAAAATATTATGTCATAGGATGTAAAAAGAATGTACACAGTTTAGTTTAAGCAGCAAACAATTACTCCGTTTACATACCTAAGGATAAAAATCGCTTTAACTAGCTAATAATCTTGCATAAATTCTTCACTTATTCAACTAATTATATTTTCAGTAAGCACGACAAAAGGTTTTTCGTAACATTTCTCAGAAATATTTAAATTAAGCAATCTGAAAGATCTAGTGTTAAAGATGGAGCCAATTGCAATCTCACTCCACTCAACTCCTCTCCACGGCTAGCAGAAAGTTATAAATGATTAGCTTATAAAACAAGCTATATCGTATGAACTGGATGAGAGATAGGCATGTATTACATAAGGGAGCACAATGAAAAGAAAGATAAGAAAAAGAAAAACCTAAAGTTATTTAAGTCCTCCAAATTTTACTGGTCTGCTATTCCTTTTGTTGTGAGATTTGCATTATATTTAGTCTTTTAAGTTTCTCTTCATGTCTACAACAGCCCAAGCTCAGGCCAGCTTGTCCATGAAATTTTGCTGTCTGGCCATGATTCAAGAATGAAGGGGATGCCACTCTGTCCAAACCCCAAAATCTAATATCCTAACTCTTCATTCAGTTCATATTCAGAACAAAACCGCATACGCTAGAGCAAATCAAGAGTATCATAAAAAGCAAAAGAATGATTGAAGGAACAAATGAATTCATTTTATTTCTTTTTTTAAAAAAGGAAAGTTCAGATAAGATGTCAAACCTCATTCAAAGAGACATAGAGATTTCTTTGACTCTTTAACTGGAAAAATAGGTATGCAGCATAAGCTATGAGCATGATGCAGCTGCTGAATCTTGAAAGGGCCAACTCCGACTTCCCAAAATGTACTTCAGTGTGCGTGTAGTGAAGAACGGCCGGAAAAAGTAGGCCCATGACCGCCATCAACAACAATCCTGAGTTCACAGTAGCAGTTGCCTGCAAGCTAATGTGAATCAGCTCCAAGTTAATTATTAAAGATAAAAAAAATAAGGTTACTACATAATGAAAGAGACAAAGCTAACGTGTCTACCTTGTTAAAAATTTGCTCCTTCTTATTAAAAACAATCCCACCACTTAAAAATGCACATCCAAGCACCAGCAACATATTTGACAGAATTGATCCCAGTAAAGAGAGCTGGACGAGTCGTGTCATTCCACTTTTTAATGCATATATTGAGATGATAACTTCTGTTGCATTTCCAAAAGTAGCATTAAGAAGACCCCCAACTGCAAAAGATAACCATAACAAGCATATGATTAGCATGGGCCAAAGGTTAGTATAGTTTGGATCGGGGCATGCCGGACTTTATATAATTTATGGTTAAAAAATTTTAACTCATCCCAATCCATCATTGGTCATATATGGGCCTATTTATTTTGTTTAAAAATTTATTTTTAGTTATTTTAATGACAGAAACTAGATATTGAAACAATCAAATTTTAAAAAATTAAATTAAATATCTAAAAAAATATATTAAACCTTAAAATAAGCTATTTTTTTTAAAAAATATAATTTTAATTATTTTGAATGAAAAAAAATTAGATATTAAAGCTGTGAAACTTTTAAAAAATAAAACTAAACTTCTAAAAAAAATAAACTAAAACTTAAAATATAAAAAATAAAAAATAATTAAAAACTTATAAGGGCCAGTTCACCCCAACTCATATAAGCCCTAAGAGTTTAGATGAGTCGAGCTAAAAGTCCGTCTTTAAAATTGACTATTAAATTATTGGTCTATCTCATCCAATTTGTAAGGTTGGGTGAGTAAGTGTAATATCTTTAAATTTAGAGAGGGTATGAAAGTTGGTTTCAAAAACTTCAGAGGAGGTGAAAGCAATTTACTCTAATAACAATTATAGAACGAGGAAAGCAACTAGAATCCATAACTTTGAATATGAAATATAACGAGTCACATGATATTAACCATAACCAAGACAGGCTTCTCCTGATTAATATTTAACTATATATAACCAAAGATGTGAAACACTACTTCGGAAGCATACATTTCAAATAACTATTTAGTATCTCTGCTTTTACTCGATCTTCCTTTTTGAATAATTCAGAATACAAAAAGAATTGTAATGGAATAATATAATGCATCTTGTTCTAGATTCATTTGAAAGAAGAATCTGGTTATATACTGCTTATTCGAAATGTTTATATTATTACTCTACCATTATCTCCAGTGTAAAATGCTAGCTGCCTGTAATAAAACCAAGAAAAGAGTAGCATCAGAAATCTTTAATTTAAAGCAACAAAAACATAACAAACTTATATATATATGTGTGTGTGTGTGTGTGTGTGTGTGAAATAGTACTCTGTAGCATATCCTAGCCGCTCAGCCAAAGGCATTATACCCAACAAACTCAGAGTGAAGACCCAACCCTGCAACTCAGCATTCCATATTGACATTAAAATATCTAAAGAAAACGGCAAGAAATTGAAGAATTGTTTGAAATTGAACTACAACTCACATGATGATTAGTCGATTTCTGTATAAGAATTGCCAGAGGCCCAAAAGGTAAAAGCAAGTTGAGTCTACTTGAGAAAACTACAATTCGTATATTCCTGTATACAGTACGCCCCAATGTTTTGTGATTAGTGTCACACAATCCTCCCCAACCTGATCCTTGTTCAGCCGCCACGGTAGATTCTGTCTTATTTGCAGTTAATTCGGGAATATAAGGGCTTTCATCTTCATGCTCCTGAATTGGTCTTTCATTTACAGAATCCATCTATTACAGTTGACATCATTTAATTATTCAAAACAAAATTGTCAAACTCAAAAGTTTATATAAACTCGAAGAATTAGATAAACTCGAAATATAAACTCGTAAGAATTTAAGTATGTTCTTTTTCTTTTAATAAATTATTAAACTTATATATTAACACATTAATATCTTAATTCATATCTTGTAATTATCTAATATTTTTAGATCTCAATACAAGTTTTAATTTTATATTTATCTAAATACTAAAAAATAACAAAAAATACGTTTTAAACTGCTGTTAAGTCAACTCGATTTAAACTCAACAAGTTTGCACTAAATTTACACTGAATTTTGATTCTATGACCAAATTTATTTGATTTAAAGGGCTTAAACTCATAAACTCGAACAATTTTAAGAATTAACTTGGAAGTTTATCAATCACAGATCAGAAAGGTGATTTATCCTTTATATTTACATGACCAGTGACACTAACACACAGTAGCATCATATGGCAATTAATTCTTGAATTTGTTTCAAAAGCTTTGAAAAGCAACATTCACCGTTTGGAATGAGAAAATCGATGATCATCAAACGTGATTTCATTTAGCATTTGAGTCCATCCTACACAAACCAGAATCCCTTTTATTCCCCTAATAAAAACACTGCAAATCTTCCACAGCCACATCCACAACAAACCGAAAAATCATGCGTCTTAAATATGTAAAACAACTTTAGAAACACACACAAATGCAATCCCAATTTTGGAAAAAAAAAAAAAAACAGATCAGAAACAAATCACCAGGATGAAAGAAAGAACACACACCTTGCATGTCTCAGACAATTCGTCTAACAAGTTGTATGCACTGCAAAGCAGAGATAGTAAGGCGTGAAAATCAATATATGACCCCCAAAATAAGCCCATATTTTAAAACAGAAGAAAATTGAGAAATCCAAGTTCGTACATGAGAGTTGATTCTAATTTTACTTGACGAGTCTCCATTTTTGCTTACCATAAATATACAGAACAAAAAAAAAAAGACGAAAGAAAGAGCATTACTGCAATACCAAGATGAAGTTTAATACTAAAACTGTCACTCACCAATAGAAACCATGCCTTCAAAGTCTGAAGAAGAGTGAAGGCAACTGTTTGCTTTGGAAGACCAGTTTCAGTTTCTTCCTCGCAGCCGTTTCTTCCCCGTAATATTATTCTGTTTTTGTCAAGAAAACTCGTGAATAGACAATAAAATTTTAAAAATAAGTTTGACATTTTTCAAACATAATTAAATATTGTAATTCATAGATAAAAAATTAAGAGTTTATCATGATTAGCCAATATTAACCTTGTACTTGCCAACGACAAAACAAGTGTACTTATCAGTATGTTGCAAGCAAAGATTCACCATCTACCTATGGCCCCGCCATAGATTTCTTTCAAAGGAATAATTTCATCTGCAAAATATGATTTCCATTTATATTGTCTTTATTAACCAATGCAATGGCACAACTTACCAAAATGTGTTTTGTGACTTGAAATATATGATTGGAGGTCTGTGAGGCTAGCGAGATAAGGCAATAGGTATTGTACTCTCATATTTTTATTAGAAGTAATATAAGGAGATCTATTGAGTAAACCGCTTCAGATAATAGTTATATTTTTTCATGTATTTGTTTATGTTCAATTTTTTTTATTGTTTTATACTGTACTCTTATATTTTTGTCAAAAGTAATACATATTTATTTTTATGTCTGTAGATATAGGTCATACTGATCGAACCATGTAAATTTGTATGCTCTTTTTTTAAATTTTATACTATTTATCTTCTTTGTTATAGTGTAAATTTTTTGTGACATAATAAAAGATCAATCTTATATATCGAAATTAGAGCAAATTTAGACTAGTAATAAAAAAAATAAAGATAACGTATAATAACAAAATAGATTATTTAGATTATTTAATTGCGATTTCTATCAGCCTTCAAATGCTATTGAAAGCAGAGTAACAGTTAAAATTGTCTGCCATTTTAACTCTTTATATTTCGACCAACTTTTATAGTTATGTCTTCTGATATCAAAGTGAGTTATTATACTAAAATTTAATGTACATAAAATCATTCATTAACGTTGCATTCTGATTTGGTGATCTTTGAATATATTAATATCACCGTTAATCTTATTATATCATATTGAAATCTTGGCTACCATTAACACGACAAAGATAACCAAAATATATATATATATATATATATAAACGAAATGCCAGAAAAAAAAATGGTTGGTGATTGATCATTTTGTCCTTAAATATATGTTATAAAATTTAATTTTTAAAATTCATTTCCGTACAAAATATTTAAACATTTTGAAAAGAACATTGATTATCCATGTGAAGCAGTATTTTTAAATGTAAATTGTCAGTGGCTAACCTAAATAATTAACAATGCATTTAGATGCTTAACAGCAAAATATGATATTTTGAAATTTGATTTGAAAATAAAAACAATGACAACATATGTTAATACGTGTCAACATGTTATTACTTTCGTAGCAAACGTCTAAATAGAAAAGAAAAAACGTCTAAATTGATAAGTTACTAGATGACATAAGTTAACTCATAACATGATCAAATAGATATATTTTTGAAAAGATTTGAACTCATTTAATGATATTTTTATGACTAACTTAATAGAATAGATGTTATTTACTTGTATGTTAATTAATTTGAAGCAAACAAACAAAAGAAGCCACAATCTATTGAAATTCAACACAACATGGCAAAGGGCAAACTTTACATCAACAACCACGGATGAAAATAAACTGAAGACGAAATAAGAAAAGCATTCCCCATATAGAACCAACATTTAAATTTTATGTTTAGTATCTTAAATTTTGGTAAATCAAAATAATTAATGACCTAATCTAAAGTATAAAAACTCAACTTACAGGGAAGAAAAAAACTAAAGGCGTGTGATGCAAGCAAAACAACCCCACAACTGTGGTACTAACCTGACTTATTTTATGTATTTTTTAAGGCGACCCAAACCAATTAAATTTTATATATATTATATACGATTCTACGATTTTTTTTAAGTAACTTGTAACAATTTTTTACTTGAAAAATAAGATATATATATATATATATATATATATATATATATATCTATCTGTAAATATAAATTATATCGATCAAACATGAGCCTCTATTGTATGTTCTTTTTTTTTTTAATTTCTGTTTAACTTTTTCTATTTCACTGTAATTTTCATCACATCTTCATTTTCTTTTCTCTACACAGTTGTGGTATTAACTATTCTCCATCTAAATGGTAATCATGTATTAAGCAAATAAGTTTGCAAAATCCTTGTTTCATGCTAAGTTTCAGCATGTTATTAACAGATCTCATTATCAATTATCTGGCTTCAGAACTACAAACACAAACCATTAAGTATACGAATATGTTTTCCAATAATGGAAATTTGGCCGAAAAGTTTAACACAACACCTAACATTGAAATATAGAGACACAAATCTTGAAATATTTTTTTAAATATTTTTTGTTTTCAGATTCTTTAATAGAATTATGCCATGTGAACATTTTAGCAAAGACCTAAAGAAATTTATCTAAATTTTGTCCCCACAAAAATAAAAAGTCTAACTCTTGTCAACATAAAATGGCCGATCCTTGTGGGAAAATTCAAAGAGAGAGCAATTAGGTTGCTTTGACAACTTGAGGAAGAGACTTGAGAAGGGAAGGTGAAGGCCTTCGAACGGTGTGAGTCAGCAGTATCACAAGTGTCATAAGTGTTAAGGCTCCAGCCTGATGTGCAGAGCCCAATGAAACAGGTACATATGAAAGAAGCGTTGAAACTCCTAGCGTAACCTGTACCCAAGAAAAAATAATAATTCATAAATAAATATTTTATTCCGTTGGACAAGAAAGCTCGGAACATTCTTAAGTAAACCTGATTTATAGGGAAAAAAAAAAAGACCAAACTAATCACTAAATGACATGTAAGCAACTACGCATTTAAGGTTCCACCAAAAATATATTCAGATCATCCAAGGGAGGTAGCAGCTAGATAGGAGCCGAGCTTAGCAGACCTGTGACCCTCTGCTTGGCCGGTACCCTGTTTGGCCAGGCAGGGCCATCCTATTCCACCAAAAATATATTCAGTTCCCCCAAGGGAGGTAGATAGGACCCGAGTTCGGTAGACCTGTGATCCTCTGCTTGGCCGGCACGCTACTTAGTTAAGTAGGGTGTTGGCCAAGAAGGGGAACCGGACTCAGTAAATAGAGAGCAACAGCAACCAAAGACGACCCCAAAGAACAGAAAATGTTGGGATATATATATATATGGTAACTCTCAAATTGAAATAATAACCTGAAGAGCAGCCATCCCAACGATGCTTCCAATCAAAGACCGGACTGCAGGATGTATGTCCAGCTTTCTAGTTGACCACCATAAAGCGCCGACAGAAGCCAGTGTTGCAGTTGCAAGGATGCGATGATCGAGCTGTGACATTTATTTGAAACTCATGTGATTAAATATCCATTCAATCACTGGTACAATAGGCACAATGCCAAAAATAAACATTGGAGTGTAGTGGTTATGTTATTGCCTTGTGAATGATCAACATCAACACAAGCCTTATCCCACTAGCATATAATTTCAAGAACTAATATCTTTACACTCTTTTACAGGAAAGATGAAAAAAGAAGTCCATTGCTGCAGCTTGAAATTAAAAACTTTTATCACCAAACTGCACTAATGAGGACAAACATACTGGCAAAGAACTCGCTTCAAAACTGGATGCTTCACATAATACTTCAGATGGACCCCAAAAATAAAGGGCAGGTGGGTTGTGGGAGTTTGTTATGGAATGGTTTGGGCCTCTTCGGGATTTGGGGCAGAGTTCGAAAGGGCACTTATTGCTCCTAAAGAGGGTAAGTTTTAGGATATCTGTTAAAGCTTAAGAAGAGTGAAGGGAGAGAGTGAGGGTATGCATGAATTTGAGCAGTTTTGGAGATTTCCAACGTCTTGAATAGCTAGAGAGTGCGGCTTATTTTCTCTGTTTTCTATAAGGGCATTCCTAAACACTGGTAGATTGCCCCTTTGCGGGTTACATCAATTATATAAGGTCTATTTCATACTGTTTCTGAGTTGAGATAGAGAATAACAGTATTTCAGATATTTCCGCATTTATCTGTTTGGTCTCCCACAAACTTCTTAGTGTTCTATTTTTCTCAACTCTTGAAAAGCAAAGAACAAAACCATAAGAAAAGAGGTGCTTCAACTGGTATCAGTACGGAGAATCACCTGTACAGTAGATGTATTCTCAAAGAAATTTCGAATGAGAGGCTTCATTTCAAAAATGTCATCTGGTATCCATGTATCACCCATCTTTGGGAAAGTATTAAATGCATGCCCCTGGACGTCCACATGCGTCAAAGGCTCAATTATTATATCAGAAATACAAGTATGAAAAGCATGAAAGCAATGGAAATACTAACTTACAGCATCATTTCCAGCAACAAATGCACCAGAAATAGCAGTCAGACCAACGACTAAACTTAGAGGCAGCGCAAGCCTCTTCACTTTAGTAGCCCCATGAACCCATGCTAGAGATTCAGCCGGTGGTTCAGGCATAACAACAGAAAGAGCAGTCCAAAAGAGGCCGCAGTAAATAGCAAATGCTGAAGTGAGATGAGTAGCAAGGCGATATGGGCTTACCCTTGGCTGAGAATATTCAGATGCTGGTTCCTACAGAAGAAGATTATTATTACGATTTGACAATATCAACCAATGAAACTTCATAGAAATAGAGGATTTTATTTTTTCCATTTGCCAACCTCTAGACCACTTTTAACCATCCACCACCCAATGAAACCCTGGCCAGCGCCAAGGGCAAAGAGAGCAGAGAGTCTCAGTCCTAGTCTCAAGGTAATGTACCCCTTACGGAGAAAATATGAAAAGGGCAAAGCAAACACCACTCCCAGCGCCCTTCCCCACATACGATGTGCATACTCCATCCAATATATAAATTTGAAATCTTCGATCTTCATTCCTTTGTTAACACTGCAACAGGTGAGAAATAAAGTACCATCTAACATCCATCAGGATATCTATACCTTGTCAAAACCAAGCTTGACTCTGTCAAACTTCAGTTAACCCCTAATTTTTGTAATTGATCCGAATTCAATATCTGCATATAGCTTATTCCTTAATTTTAATAAGTCAATATTCATTACTTGTTTCAGACCCTATTATTAGTTAGTAAATCATTGAAAAACTTGCTTGTATGTAGATATTTGTTTGAAATATCCTGTCAATTTTTCACACATCTAGTGCCAGTTACTACTAACATCATCATATTTATATCAATGTATGAAGCATCTAGAAACAAACCAGTAGAAAACTTCCTGCAGGCTCTCCTTGATAAACTAATGTATAATAATAAAACGAAAAGATTAATACACTATACAACCTCCGCATTACAAGCTGCTGAGGTTTGCAAGAATCATATTGTAGTATTTACCGCTTGTATTCAGGTGACTGCTTATATTTCTCAAACTCTTGCAGCCATTCCTCCTCAGACAAAGGAGGGAGACTACCGGTGAATTTCCAATCAGTCATTGAAAGACCTGACCGTGTAAGTCTTGTAACACCCCCGAGTACCACCATACTAAACACCCACGCAGCAGAGCCAAAAAGCCATATTCCAACCGCTTTCTGAGCATGAGGTCCCCCAGTTACTAGCAGCTTCATACCCTCTTTCTGTGCCACCCCAGTAGATGCCACATTACAAAAGCTCCTCATGTATGGCACATGAATATGATGGCCCTAAAAGCATCAGAACAATTTCTTCACATTACCAATTGCAGAGACCAAAGGCAACGGAACTGCATCAGCATACTCAGCAGGAAAGTGATAAATTTAGCAGCGTTAAACCCCATGGAAGCTACAAGTGCAGATCATATTTTATAAAAAATTACTCAAAAATATCCCTTTCGATCATCTGATCATAATGAACAATAACTAACAAGCCTCGGATACAACTAAGAACCCCATTTTTGAAATGTCAATACTCGTATATGATTTAGTGAACTTCAAAATAAAAGCACAATGATCTGCAACCGAAACAACAGAGTATAGAACAGATCAAAAGTAAGTTTTCAAAGAAAGATTTACTTAAGTTATTGACGCCTAGTTGAATGAAGAATTTTAATAGCTCCAAAGATGGGAAAGCAAAGACTTCAAATGCAATAGCTCCAAAGATGGGAAAGCAAAGACTTCAAATGCAAAAGGTAACTGGAAATGTTCAGATTGAAGTTAAAGTAAGAGACAGGACGAATCAACACCTTAGGATGAGATCGAAAATTATGTAAATATTGCCTGGCGATGGTAGGAGACAAAAACCTTAACGAATTTTCAGCGGAAGAACTGGAAGTTGGCCTCGCCCCTCTCAGTTTGTATGTCCCAATTACCGCATTGCTGCGCCTCAAAAATGACCACGCCACTCTGCTCCGAAACATCTCTCTCCCTCTCTCTCTCTCTCTCTCTCTCTCTCTCTCTCTCTCTCTCTCTCTCAATGGCTAGTCTGCGCTGTGAAGGGGCTTAGCCAGGGTTTAGCGAAGACGACGACTGGTCGATTCCCTGCAGCGACGTCGTCCTTTGGTCGGTTTGGAGACGGACTGAAGTGAAAGATTATGTAATGTTCATGTCTGTTCATAAAAAGGAATTCAGCCCAGAGGATTTTCTTTAACTATTGGCCAAAGAATTTTAATTACCATTAACCTTCCATTCCAAAAGAAATAAATAAATGAAGGAGCCACCTTTTTTTTTTTGGAATTTACCAAGGATGAAGCTACAATTTAGATGGAAAAGCATAAAATAAAGAAATAAGTGTCTAAACATAATTATACCAAGTAATAGGTAAAGTTAGCGTTTGTCAATTTTTACAGATCAAAAGGCTAAGTTATTTTTTAAGAGAATTATTTTCTAATTTTTATTTTTTAGAAAATATTTACAAATAAATTATGGTTAAAAAAGCATTTGCAATTTTCCTATATTTATATGTTATCGTTTGAAATTGCATGGGGAT
Source organism: Biancaea sappan (assembly GCA_037074585.1). Lineage (NCBI taxonomy): Eukaryota > Viridiplantae > Streptophyta > Magnoliopsida > Fabales > Fabaceae > Biancaea > Biancaea sappan. Next base: position 3,264,601 of record CM073498.1, on the reverse strand, counting down.
AAGAAATTCTTAAACTCAATTTAAAAAATAAAGAAATAAAATTAGCAAACCAAATTATGAATTTACATAATGTTGAAGATAAATTCTAATGTCAAAAATTCAATATGTCTAGACTATTCTAATGATTAATTTGCATTATATCTTGATAAGTGATTAAATAAAATAATAACTTGAATTATGATTTAATTCAATTTTTTAAAAGTATGATTTGAAAGAAGAAAAATTTAAAAATTTTTATAAAAAATAGGACAAGAGCCGATATTAACAACCTATTGGAACAATTTATAATTCATTTTATGGTATGACAAATTATGTAAATTTATGATGTATGTATTTCACTTTTTATTATGTAATTTATATAATTTTTACTAATAAATATCAAAAAATTTTCTCTACTTATAGATATAAGTCTCATTTATCGAATTTTGTTCTTTGTTTTTGCCCTGATTATATTATCTGTTTATTCACTTTTTGTATCGTTGCGAATTAATATCTCATATTAGATTATTCTGTATCGTTGCGAATTAATATCTCATATTAGATTATTCGTTTTCGCTATGAACTTTTTGGGACAACTTGGAGAAATCAGCGAAGCCAATTATATTTTATGCATACAAAGATAGCCTTTTACTTTCATTTTCCTGGAGTCTACCTGAGTTTCTTCACAGGAAACAAGTACAATGCTTCCTACAAGAAAGTAGAAACTACAAATATTTCCTTCTACATTACATCAAGAAACTATAAATATTTCCTTCTACATAAACTTTTGAGTGACCATGATAAATTATGGTCACGGCAAAAAGAAGAAAAGGTAATACTAAGACTCAAGTTCATAAATCGATAGATATGTTCCATTGGTATAATTCTTTCTCAGGTACTCTCAAATCAATAGTGACCCATCCAGATTCTTCCTCATATCTGAACTCCACCTCCTCTGAATCAATTTTTATCATCTTAGGTCGAGCCGATGAATAAGCTCCAAACAAGCCACAACCACGAACTTTCATGTCAACATTTGCAGTTCCATTGGATTCATAGACCAACTCTTTGATGGCTCCTCCTGAGTTGAACATCCTGATCAAACCAATAGGAGCAAACTTGACCCGATTGGTCAGTTCCCTCACGGGAACTACTGTAAAAACTTCGTATTCTCGAGATTTCAATGTGAGTGGGATAGATGCATCCTTTGGAAGATAAACCACATCTCCTGCAAATTAGCATCAGAGAGAAACTCATTAAGCAAACAGAGAAAAGAAAACAACTGAAAAATAGTACTGAAGTTTTTTCCGAGATATATTGTATAAAGTAGCCAGAAACGCACCGCCAACATGGGAAAATATAATGGTGTCTCCAGTCCATTTATCATCTACAACTCCGGACAAATAAGCAACATCTTTAGCCCTAATGATTCCTGTGATTGTTCCTGGATTTTCGTCGTGGATAAGGTTCTTCTTTCCAACTTTACACCACCCAGCTCCTTGGCAGTTGAACACCCCAACAACTCCAGAAAAATCATTCATATTCCATATCTTCAGGAGGCTGCAATAGCAACTTCCAATGAGTTAGTAAAATTTTTATATATAAAGCCCAAGAAAAAAAAATGGAACAAGCAACAACAATATCGATTTTTCACATAGATTACGTAGCTAACTCATTCTTCATTCCTGACCTTTTCCCATCTCTAGCAGGATCAGAAAATAGGCAATCCTTTGTTGGCCTCCCTGTCAGTTTAGCTCTTAATATAGAACCATCAGGAAGTGCTAGTTTCTTCAATAGATTAAAGTCATGGTGTCCGGGCGCATCGCTGCAAATGTGAAAACATTCAATGCTAAGAAACCTCTGGATGAACAAAAATTAACACATCATTCATCACCAATCACCATTGACCATACCTGACATAAATAGGACACCCTCCTATTGCTCGGGCAGCACCGTGATATTCAGCCATTGGATGTAGGCTCTGTCATGCATCAAAGGTTCAAATTTAATTAGATCCTAAAGAAGTAATAACAAATTTTGAAGAGAAGAGTCCTTCATTTGCGATGTGAACTTACATGAAACATATCCCAATCTGGCTGCATAAATTCACCCAGGAAAATGGTGTTGTAAGCAACTGATGCAATGTGTATAGTGTGGGATGCCGAATCCCTTGGCCAGAAATCATCAGATGCCCTTATAACAGCTGAACGCTTTGAACTACACAAAAGTAAAATTCATACCAAATCATCATTAGTAATAACATTAATAAAAGAATTCAATTACGAAAATTTTCATAAGCAATCCCTCCTTACCTGTACAGTCCATCTGTGTTGTGACTCATACAACAAATGATTCCATTATCAGGGAAGTTCCTAGAGATGGATGCTTCTAATGCCTGGTGGTATTTCCGAGCAAGTTTCACTCTGCCTCCATGGCCAGCCCCTAGAGTTTCAAGAATATTCTGAACATCAACTTTGACACCATCAATTCCAGCAGAAGCCAGATACGAGTGTAGTTCATCGTAAAAGTGAAAAACTCTCTCAGGATTCACAAGGCCAAGCCCATTTATGGTAATCGTTGTTAAAGCTTCATCTGGTTGATTCGATTGAACTCCAGGAGATGACACAGGGTAGGTCATCTTTGAGTCGTAATGCTCCATTTCAGTAGCTCCAGGTTTAACACCACCCCAGTATCCAGTTATAGCATGCCACACATAAATATACCTATAGATTCAAAGTCAACATGCGAACTGAATAATCTAAAACTTCAAATAAAGAAAGATAATAAAATTAAATTAATAGCATACTTTGTGGCATGCTTTTCTCTGATTTCATTGGTAATATGACGAAGTCCCAGAGCTGGGTCCTCTGCCCTCTGACCCTCTTTGCCATCTTTCTGAAATTTGTAGTTCTCTTTTATATGTGTCAAACGATTTGCAAAGCTGATGGGAAAGAAAACATATTAGAAAAAGGAAATAAATAAGACTAAGCCAACATTGCAAAAAAAGATGGAGCTAACATATCGTAATGTAACTTGGAAGAATTATATACTCACTTGGCTGAATTATCAGCTTTCCATTCAATACCACTGGGGTCCATACCAACAGATTGCCATCCATCATCTATTATAACAAACTTAGCAGGAATTCCACCTTCCTCTAAGCTGCAAAAAAGAAAAACGTAACAAGGTCACAATTTACTATCTGTGTGATACATATCTGTATAATTTTTATACCAGTGTCCATGGAAAAAAGCAGCACCTCTGTAATCCTTGCTTCACACCATCGGAAGTCACATTAGTATAGAAAGCATCCCATGTACACCAGCCAAACCAGTTCAAACTGTCTGGCATCTGAATACAAGAAAAAAAAAAAACAAGAGTTAATAAACGCTAAGGTGTCTGTATACACAGGTCATAAGACCATCCAAGGAAACTAACTCTATGATGGCTGAAATACGTACCTTCTTCCTCTCACGATGAGAAAATGTCTGTAAGTGTTTCTCAACAGTCCTGAAAAATTGGAAATGAAATCAAATCAATGACACGAGTAATATAACGTCTTTATCGCTTAAAATATTGAAGGAAAAAATTGTCCACCTAGTAGTGTAATTCTGATAAATTCAAATAAATCATAAGATTAATTAAAACTTAACCGGATTCTGAGAGTAAAAGCAGTAGTGTCAACTTTCCCTACAGGTGTCATCTAAAGAATGAATTTTAACTGATGGTATAGCTTCAAATCCCTAATATTTGTGGTAAAAAATGCTGGTAGAAGTTCAAAACGACAATTATATGGCGCAATGGGTAAAATATGAAGTGTTGTAAATTGTGACTTACTTGACAGCATTTGTGATGACTTCATATGGGTCTGATCCAGCGCCAATAAATACCAGATGAGTCCCATCAAATCCTTCAACAGCAGGACATCCTACAATCAAACGCATCTTAATTTCATCACTCCATAAAACAAATTGAAGATCATTTTACATTAAAGGGAAAAAAAAAGTTAAATAACTCTATTAATCGCTACATCTCAAATTTTGTTTTGATCCTTATAAAGTTAGTAAAATTTAATAATTTTAAATTTGGTCCCTATCAGTAAACCTACATTGTCATAATGTTAACTTGTGCTGTCTATAACTAATTGTATATTATCTTGATACTCTATAACATTGAATTGTGACAGAAATTTAATGGCAAGAGCCAAATTAAAAGTTTCAAATATTATATGAACACAAGGACCAAACTGACATTTGAATAAAAAACTATGAGAACAAATTAAGTAATTTAACCTAAAAAAGAAATAGTTAATTACTACAATTTCATACATACCACTTTCCACACAGATTTCAATTTCGTTTTGTTCATTCCCTTGAAGAACTGCCCTGAAATCTCCTTCAAGAAGGGGCAAGAAAACTGCATAGGTGGCAGATTGGTCTTCCCCGTTGTTGTTGACGCATCCATCAATATCAGAAGTATTGTGTGCTTCAACAAGCAAAAATTGCGTTTCAATGGGAATATCTCGACCACAAGTACCCATTCTCTGTGTCATCCACCACATTTTGAAGCGGAAAAGGCACATAAATCGCAACCCCCTGAAACAAAAATGATAAACTTATCAGAACAGATCCATATTCTGTACCTAATCACAGGCACACGCATACAGAATCAATACAAATTAGCAGAACAATTTGTATACAACAAACAAAAAAAGGGAAAATTCAAATCAGATTATGTCTGTAACACCAATAAGAGAAACACACAATGAACATCAAAATAACAGAAAGTAATAAATAAGTGCATGCTCGAACAGAGAGCTTTTCATGGAAAGCTTAAATCTGCTTCGTGATCCTCACTTTAATTTTCTTCTACTAGTAAAATTAGAACCTCAAAGTAAATTAAGACAACAGTTCAACCTGTGGGAAGTGAAGTTTCTCGTAATAAGACCCGAAAACAGAAATGTGACATGACATTCACCCATAAATTATAATGCCAAATCAACAAGAAAAACACCCAATGAACTTAAAATCGTCTCAGACTCAGTAAAAAAAAACTTAAACAAAACACATGATTAAAAACAAACAGCGATGACAACATAACATTAAAGCAAGAAAGAAAGAACGTACTCTAGCTTTCCGATAGGGAAGACAGTTCGGCTACCCTTCTGATCGGATTCGACTCCAAGGAAAGCTCCATTGAGCAAGGCTCCACCTGAAGCCGGAGTCACGACGACATTGTTACGGACCTCACTCAAAACCTTCTTCCCCAACACCATCAAGCTGCCATTCGCCACAGAAATCCCAGCTCCCACCGTCATTTTCTCCTTCTCTTCTTTTTTCCTCGATAATCCTGAAACTCCCTCAAAAAGCACCAATCCACTGCAATACACAGCTCAAATTAAGTTCAACAGCACAAAAATGAAGGAGTCGCAGCCCCAACTAGTGCTTCCTGTTTCTGCAAGACACAGAGAAAGAGAGGAATGAAATAAATGAATGATGGAGATAGGATTTGAGAGGGAAGGGTATTTATAGTATGCAAGATATGTCAAATACGTAATGCACCCATTGCTTGGGAGCGGCGTGATCAATAATATGGTTATGATTCCTGACATCATCTCTAAAATGAAATAATAGTAACTATTTAAAAATTTATTTACGAAATTTATATACGTCAAATTTAAATTATTCATAGATAATTTTTAAATATTTAGAAAATTACATATAAAATGTTGCTTTAATTTTTAATTTGTATCATGCTTATTCTAAATTGTTAATCCTTCTAAGTTCGAACAGAGTGTTCTACGTTAAAATCTAAACGAAACGATACGAATGAAAAATCAAAAATAATCTCTTATCAAGCAATGGGCCAAAAAGACATCTCTTATGAAGCAAATTTTATAATGGATTAAAATATTAAACAAACTTAAAAAAATTATTCAACCACAAAATTTTTTAAACATTGTCGTTTGGCCCACTTGGGACAACCCACGACCACTAGCCTCTCGTCGTGGATTGTGCCGGAATTCACAATAATACTTTGACAGCGGCGCCAATAGACTGACTAATTAACTAATTATCACATACTTTCGGCTCAGAAAAAGATCCACAGTCACAACCAACCAATATGTCCCGTGAATGTAAACCAATCTTTAATATTTTAAAAGGATAATTTTTTTCCATACAATTAAACTTTTATAAATTAATAATTTTTTAAAATAATATTTTTTATAAATTAGTAATTTTGATAGTTAATAAAATAATAATTTTTTAGAATACTTTTATATAAATCTATAATTTTATCAATATCATAAATTAATAATTTTTTAAAATTACAAACATAACTATTACAATTTAATAAAATATGAATCTATTGTTATTTGTTTTTTTTATAAAATTTAAATCAAGATGGATTTCATTTCTAACTTTTTTATTGCATTTAAAAACTCTGATGTTCAATTTGAATAATGAATTTGCTGAATCCTTGTTTCATGTTGAAAGTAGTGTTGGCATTAAACGTAGTGCACCAAATGAAAGTTCTGCATTCTTGTGGCATCAAAGATTAGGTCATATATCCAAAGAAAGGATAATGAGGTTGGTGAAAAATGATATCTTACCACATTTGGATTTTAGTGACATGGATATATGTGTGGATAGCATTAAGGGAAAGCAAACCAAACATACATTAAAGAAAGCAGCCACAAGAAGCACTCAACTTCTTGAGCTTATACATACTGATATTTGTGGTCCTTTTGATGTCCCTTCTTGGGGCGGTGAAAAATATTTTATCACCTTTATAGATGATTTCTCACGTTATAGCTATATTTATTTGCTGCATGATAAATCTCAATCTGTGGACTTCCTTAAAGTGTTCATTGATGAGGTGGAAAGGCAGTTAGATATGAAAGTGAAAGTAGTGAGATTAGATAGAGGTGTATGATGTGCCTAAAAGAGGACACAATCTGTACCACAAGGAAAATAAAGAGAAGAAAACCAACTCAACTAAATTGATAAGCCTATGGCGCCACAATCAAGCTAAGATGGGTAGAATTCGCCACACCCCAGATTAGAGAACGGAATGGGAGTGATAAGAATTCTGAGATTTTCTCGCCACACTAACACAATTGTTAGATAAGAGAAGATAGATGTGCACAAAGCAATCTGAAATATAATTCACTCAAATCTGATTATCTTGCCACAAGGGGGCAAGTTCCCTTTTATAGATAACAAAAACCAGCTGCCTCATTAAAGCCACCTCATTAATGAGCCTACAACAACTATAGTCAACCTATAGCCACCTCTACAATAACTACAGCCTCCCTATAGCCACCTCATTAATGAGCCTACAACTATAGTCAACATACAGCCACCTAGCCTATACCAACTACAGCCACCCTATAACCACCTCATTAATGCAACAACAACAACTACAACCACTTGGAAAGCTAAAAGACAATACAACAACTCTGAAAACATTAAATTACATCAGATTTTATATCCCAAAAAGTCATGCACGAAAATTATTAAAACAATAAGAAAAATCTGTAGTTATTTTAATCTTCAAAGTCCAAGCTTCTAAATTGGCCCAGCCCATCATTGCACACAAGTAAAGAAACCCAAGTCAATCCCATTTGATGCTTCTTGGCCCTTGAACGTGTTATTGGCCCATGTATAGATTCAACCTCTTGTTCTTCAAGGACAGCCTTCATGATCACATCAGGTGGTAAGTTTTATGGCAAGTTCAATGAAAGTGGACAATGTCCTGATCCATTTGCAAGGTTCCTTGAGAGTAGAGGCATTTGTGCGCAATACACAATGCCTGGCACACCTCAACAAAATGGTGTAGCTGAAAGACGGAACCGCACCTTGATGGATATGGTTAGGAGCATGTTGAGCTATTGCTATCTACCCCTCTCATTGTGGATGTACGCATTAAAGACCGTTGCGTATCTGCTTAACCGGGTTCCTAGTAAGGCAGTTCCTAAGACACCTTATGAATTGTGGACGGGTAGGAAACCCAGTTTGAAACATCTCCATGTTTGGGGTTGTCAAGCAGAAGTAAGGGTGTACAATTCATATGAAAAAAAGTTAGATCCTAGGACAGTCAGTGGATTTTTCATTGGCTATCCTGAAAAATCAAAGGGGTATAGATTTTATTGTCCTAGTCATACTACAAGGATTGTAGATTCTGGTAATGCTCGGTTCATTGAGAATGGTCAAACTAGTGGGAGTGGGGAACCACGAAAGGTGGACATTCAAGAAGCTAGGGTTGTAGTATCTACACCCAAGATTTCTTCTCATATTGTTATTCCTGTCGTTGTATCACAGTCTAACAACATACTGGAAAAATCAATCAATGTCCAAAATCCACCTGTTCATATTGTAGAGAATGAACCAGTCACTGTTGATCAAGAAATTGTTGATCCACAACAGGTACTTCAAGGGGAACCTGAAGAAGTACTCCAAGGGGTACCTAGAGGGGAACCTGAAGAGGAACCTCAACAGGAAGTAGCATTAAGACGATCTGTAAGGCAAAAGAGATCTGCTATTCCTAGTGATTTCGTGGTATACAATCTTGAAAATGAATGTGACTTGAGCATTGATGAGGATCCAGTCTCATTTAAACAAGTCATGGACTGTAATAATGCTGAAAAGTTGTTTAATGCCATGAAGGAAGAACTTAAATCAATGGATGACAACAAAGTCTGGGACTTGGTTGAATTGCCTAAGAGTTCTAAGAGAGTCGGTTGTAAATGGGTCTTTAAGACCAAACGTGACTCAAGTGGCAATGTTGAAAGGTTCAAAGCCACACTTGTCGCTAAAGGTTACACCCAGAAGGATGGCATTGACTATAAGGAGACTTTCTCTCCAGTTTCAAAGAAAGACTCCTTGAGGATTATTATGGCTTTGGTGGCTCATTATGACTTGGAGCTTCACCAGATGGATGTTAAGATTGCCTTTCTGAATGGGGACTTAGAAGAGGAAGTCTATATGGACCAACCTGAAGGTTTTCTGGCCACAGGAAAAGAAAATCTAGTGTGTAAGCTGCAGAAATCAATATATGGACTAAAACAAGCGTCCCGTCAATAGTATCTCAAGTTTAATAATACCATTACATCTTATGGATTTATAGAGAACACCGTTGATCGGTGTATTTATATGAAGGTCAGTGGGAGTAAATTTGTTATTTTAGTCTTGTATGTTGATGATATATTACTTGCTGCAAATGACTTGGGTATGTTATATGATGTAAAAAAGTTTCTCTCTAAGAGCTTTGAAATGAAAGATATGGGTGAGGCATCCTATGTGATTGGAATAGAAATATTCCGGGATAGGTACAAGGACTCTTAGGTTTATCCCAGAAGGCATATATCAATAAGGTCTTAGAGAGATTCAGAATGGATAAATGCTCTGCAGGAATAGTTCCAATTCAGAAGGGAGATAAGTTCAGTCAAATGCAAAGTCCTAAAAATGAATTGGAACGTAAAGAAATGGAAACAATTCCTTATGCATCAGTGGTTGGGAGCTTAATGTATACTATGACCTGTACTAGGCCAGACATTAGTTTCGATGTTGGTATGCTTGGTAGATACCAAAGCAATCCCGGTATGGACCACTGGAAGGCT